>OY728123.1:841549620-842799620 GCA_963277665.1 Viscum album | reverse complement strand
AATGGAAATATCAATATCTTATTGGTATAATAATAATAATGTAAAATTTTCTTGAGTCTATAATGATCTCATCCCTCATGTATCTCCATCCCATCTCATATAACCATAATGATGATATGGAAATTATCCCCTAATTCTATAATGATATCATCTCAATAACATCTTATTCTATCACACAAGTGTAATAATATCATGAGAAAGGTTCCCCTGGTTTATATTAGTTTCAATCAAATATTAATTAACCCCTAATATTATCACTCTATGTTTTATAATATAAAAATATTTATTCAATGTTTTATGGTAGGGAATAACATCCAGACTTCTATAATTCCTACTGGGTTAGTCCAAACATACCAAATTCCATTAAATACTATAAAACTAAGATCTAACCACTCATAACAACTTAACTAAGAAATAATATCCTCTTATATCATAAATATAAACTATCTTAGAACAATATTGTATATCATAAATAATTAAGAAGATAATGTGGGCTATCAACTATGGTAAAAACATAACCCCTTATTAAAAAAGGTTAATTATAACCTGAAAAGGTTCATTCCATCACAATATAAACCAAATGGATTCCTTATTTATGTCTTGAAAATAATAATCCAAGGGTTTTTCATGGACATATAAATCCATGTGCTACTCATATGGCACAAGGAAAGGTAATTCGAATTATGTTTAGGTGAATCTCCCATAGATAGTGAGGCCACATATTTCACATCACATGAAAAATATACAAACCATTTAGAATGTTTGGGGACAACATAACTTCATTCACTATGATCCCTCTTTTTTATAATTTTCTAAATAATGAACTCTAATCTATGGTTTTCAAAAAATATGAAAAAATCCTAAAATTAGGGTATAAATAGTGGAAAAACCCAAAATAGAAATAGATATGAAGAACATAAGTGACATGACTAGTGTACTTACCTTTGGGGGTCTATTAGGATAGATAATTCTTCAATTAATTTTGAAATGTCGGATAAAAATACTTGGAGAAATAAGAGAACCAAGGTAGATCCCAAGGGATTCATGTGAATGCTATTGGACAAATATTAGAATCCCACATTTGTGAGATTTCATGTTAATTCATTTTACTAAATTACAAAAACTACACAGAATTATCATTACAAAACAACCAAATGGTTCATGAAAAAAAACATACTTGGGGATACTTTACAGTGTGATCATACATATCACAAGAAAATGAATTACTCTAAAAGAGAACCCAAAGAGTTGATCACCCAAGCCTAGGGTCACATTATTATATGAAACCTTTCAATCATAGAAAAATTACATTCATGTCTAGGGCTTCATTTCAAAACCACTGTGCATTGTGGCATTTATAAAAACCTAATTTTTTTAATATTTTATATCCCTCTTCACACTATGATACTATTTATTTTCATGTGATCATAAACATGTAAAAATTTATACCTAAACATCACCTAAAAAATCAAATATCAATATTATCCCTCTTCTAACTCCTTAAAAATCCCAAAATAATGAAAATATACATGGTTTGGAAAATCCTTAAACATAATTATAACTAAGTATATGAATTTTTGGGACCAATATGATGGAGATGTTATGAATGAGCTGAACAAGTTAAGAAGATATTGTCCTTAGTCAAGTTTTCTTGAGGATTTTTCTTTTATTGATCAATGTTTATAAAATTAAACTTGTTAAGTATATAAATAAATTAAAATTTTGAAGAATTACAACATCAATGATAGAATGAATATGGGAACATATGAAAAATATTTAATTAAGTTTATTAGAATTATTCTTTTAGATAGAGTTTTTTTACTGAATGTATATCTACGAATGGTTACAATGTTCCATCAGAAAACGATTTTGATGAACCAAATATGTAATGCTTTTTTATTATCAAATTTTCACAAAATCATGAGTATTGAAAGGTCTCATTATCTAAGTATTGAGTACAAAGGGAATTTTTTCTATGAAAGTTTATATGACAGAAAATAGTATATGGAGGTTTGAACTAGTGTAATAGTTGTCTAAAATGTTGTATAATGGTTATGAAACCCTATGTAAGTGTTAGATCAATTCTATATAAGTTTTATCTCAATGGACATATGTTTCTGGACAAAGGTGTGGATGCGAATATTTTATTTCCTATTATAATAAATATTCACATTCAAAAGTTTAGAGTCTGTCATGTTTTTGTGTTTTGATGGTTAGAATAATCATCAGATAGATGTTTGTAAAAGTATTTTGTTAAAAAGATTTTTATTTATTTATAATGGGATGTTTCTAGGAATTATATCAGGTAAATATTATCTAATTGTGCCATCGAACTATGCCATCATATCTACCACTTATAATTTTTTATAAAGAATAATGTATCTAAATATTTATATCAAATTGACATATATAAAGTTTTGATATAATGTTTTTGAATGATAATTAGTCTAAATGTTTTTGGTTGAAGTCACTGGATGTATATCTCTGTATAAGGATCATTGTATAGAGGTTGGGATATAAATCCTCTAGATGAAGTGTTCTGATAAAAGTCATCAGAAGGAAGAGATAATGATATGTTTTACCAGATATATGACTGGTATGATGATGTACCATTTAAATTTTATTTATAAAGATTTTATGAAGAAATTTCAAGAATAAAAATACAATAATAGTCTTAAATTTTTTGTTATATTATAAAGATAATGAAGTTAGAATAAATAAATTAGCTCCGACGTTATAAAATTTGGAATAAGTTTTTTTGATGTTGATGTTTTACTAGAATCTTTAGGAATAATCTATATTATTACATAAGGGTCTATTTAATTTCATATGAGAGGTAGTTTTTACATTCATGTTTTCATTGATATGTAAAATTAATTTGGTATCCTACATTTTCTCATATGAATGAATCTATATAAAGGGTCTTAATAACAACCTGTACTGACACTGTTCAGATAAATTAAAGAGAGATAAAATAATATATATTTGGAATATCTATATGATATAATTTATTGGAGAAACATAAAAATTTAATTACTGGAATGAGTCTCCATATTAATTGGTATTAGAAAGAATCTATTGAGAATTGATAAAATAAACAAGGTTAGAAATACTGCAGTCAAACAATGGAAGAAGCATCAGTTGAACATGATACTGAGATTTATATTATATGGGATAAGAAAGACTATATTAATTATTGAATAGAAGAATAGTGGGTCTGAAGGTTTCAGGATTCATAAATGAACCATATGAACATTTAAGATAGGAAACAGATCAAAGTTTTCGAATAAACCCATCAGACATATAAACAATTGACTCAAGAGTTTCTTACCATCTATGGGGTAAGAAATTGAAGAATATTTTCTTGAAATAAATGAAAGAGTAATGATATTACAAGAGAAATAGTGACTAAAAAATTATTCCTATTGGTGAATGTTTCTTATAGTTACAATTATTTTTTACATCATTTACCTATGTGAGGTGAACATGCACTATTTATTGATTATAGTTCATGTAAAGTGTATTTATACTCCCATATTGTTGTAACCATATAAATAGGATAGTTTTCTAGTGTATTGTTTATAATTGGATTATTTCCAAACCATGATAAGGACTAGAAACTCTTATTTCATAGTAAACCTTATAAATACTTATTCTCATATGGTTGATCTTGTATGTATTTTTCTAGAAAATTCATATCCTTTTAATATAAGGATAAAGTTGTTGATTAAATAAAGAAAAACAAAAAAATAAAAGACCACTGATTCATCCTTCCCCATCTCAATGATCACATTAGTCATTTAAAGTGGTGTTAGAGGGAAGATTCTCCTCATAGACTCTTTGCTGATGTTTAATTAAAATAAAATCTATCATATATGTTTATAAATATATGAACAATAAGTGTATTCTTTTTTTTCATGGAAATAAATGAAATATATGAAAAATATAGAATGATTAATTATTTTATATCCCTTAGTTATGATTCTATAGAGGCTGGTATAATTGATTTCCCTCCTCATACAAAGGATGTTCCCCTTACTTTTGTGGATGGAAAATTATATAATAATGGGTGATCTAGAAACAATATACTTTCCTCACTCTTTAAAAATGAGTTTCTTAAAATTATTGGAGTTGGAATGAGTAAAGGAATCTAATATAATTTGAAGAAGAAATCTGTAAAAAATATATATAAAGATAGAAATGTTACGAATATATAGGATGTACTATGAACATATTAAAATGGGTGATTATGATCTTGATGGTGATTAATTTACAAGGTAGAATGACATTGTAATCACCATAATATTTCATGGTGATAATTTAGAAGATTCAACAATTTTTAAATAGTTCATACAAATTATTCATGTTAAATTTGATTCTAAGGTATAATAATTAGAATATAGAGATACTAAAAATCTTTCTATCGATTTCTTATATTGTACTCTTATTAATTAAAGTTATTATTGAAATGTTTTAGATGTAGATCTATTAATTTTTTTTTGAAAATTGAAAATGACATAAAAATTAAGAAGAAAGTGATGAAGATGATAGATAGTCAAGAAGATCCCTTATGAATAAGAAAAATAAATCCAAATCCCATTCTAAGGGAAGGGATAAGAATTAAAAAAAAATAAAAAAAGAGAAATATATTTTGTAAAATTGACAAAGATGATGATAGTGAATATGAAGCTACAAACCCATGTGATGATTCTATTGAAAAAATTATTATTGAAAATTTTAACTATTAAAAGTTGCCTAGTGATGAATTTAACACTTATTAAGAGGAAGATGAAAAAATATTGGTGGATTTTATAATCAATATGGATTTGAAATAATTTCTTAAAAATATTTTAATAATTGTGAAGGAATATAAGATATTTAGGAATGATAATGATTCATAAAAAAATTGAGAATATTTTATTGAAGAAAAATCAAAGATACTAAGAAATATTGATAATATGAAAACGTTTTTTATGAATGTAAGAATATAAATATAAATATTATATAAAATTTGATGCATAAGGTGTAAGAACTAATCCTTTTTCAACAAAAACATTCTAAAACTTAGTAAGGTGTTATAAATTTCCAAAATCCATTTACATATTTTTGTGAACTTTTTGAGAATTGTAAACCTATAAAGGATTAAAAATTATCCTAAAAGGATGATAATAAGAATGAAGTTTCTCATAATAAAATAAAATTTAAGAAAGTATTATATTTAACTAAAATGAGTGGAGTTGATAAAACTAATGTTTCTAAGGAAATAAATTCAGAATCAAAAGAAACCACTACTAGTGATTCTAATGAACATGAGAATAATTCTATGGTGAATAATAGAATCTCATGAGGTAACCAAAACATTAGTTTACCACAATGTTATAAATTGGAATGTAATAAGGTTTATTGTAACAGGCACATAACTCTCCGAATTATGTATGTTACAAAGGGAGGTACACTTTCTATGGTCAATGTTTGTATTGAAGGGTCTTTGAGAATTTTCATTAATATGTATTGGTTTAATCATCAGTGTTATAGTGAATTCAACATAATCTAGAGTAAATTCTTGATGGGGAGTCAATCTACTCAAATGAGATGATCTATGAAGGCTACCCCAAAGATTAAAAATATATTCCAACCTTTTAAAACAATTTTTAAAAGAAAACAGTATCTTTTACATCCAAAAAATAGACATATTTTCATGTTACTAGCACAATAAAATTTATACAAAAAATCGATAAATCATCATTGGAAGAAAGAAAAATGAAAAGAAAAGTCCTTAGTTGTTAAAACTTATCTCAATGTTAAAAAAATGATAATGAACATGGACTTTGAATAGTGGGTATTGTTCCAATATTACATGAGATCTAATGCTTTTAAAAAATTTAAAGGATTATAATTAATTTATAGTGACTTTTAGAAATTAAGAATGACTTAGAATAAAAGGTGTAAAATATTCTATCATCAGGTAAAAAAGGTAAAAATCCAAAAGATCCATGTTTTTTATGAGAAAAAATATAATTTTTTAAGTGTTTAATTTATTTATGAAGGTAAAAATTTGTTTTCAAAAAATATACTTAATTTTCAAGAGGATAGAGGAGGGGAAAGTTTCTATGAAAGGATAATGAAAAAGGGAATCTTATTCCATGATGGTGATGCAAGATGTTCATGCAATCTAAGCATGATGAAAGAAAATTAACATTATTATAAACGATTGGGGAATATGTGTCATAGGAATATTTATAAGATAATAAAGGGAGAAAGTATTCATTATATTATAGATATGAAAAGAAGAACATATTGTTGTTGTTCTATATTCTTGAACGAGGAGATTAAAAACTCAAATCATAAGAAATTTGAGATACATTAAACTCATCCCTTAGAGATAATACATTATGAGATTTATGATCCCATGATTAAATAATAAATAAATATAGATAATTATTTAATTTGATTTACTGATTAATTTAATCAAATTACATGTATTATGTTTTGGAAACATAAATAAAATTATCTATAAATAGTAAAGAGTTTTAGGATTAGTGTATAAAAAGAATATTGATATTATGTGATGAAAATTTGAAACGATAGTATTAGATAATATATAAGTGAAAGGATAAAATATTATCTTAAAAATCATCGAATTCATCATGAGTTTAGTGCACCATAAACAACACAATATAGCGGTGTTTCTAAAATAATAAATATAATATTTGTGGAGATCTAATGAAAAATGTTGATCAAATATGATAATTTTTGGTATTTTTGAAGGAAAGATATCAAACCAGTAGTTTATGTTCATAATCAATGCTTAAATAGGATAAAATCTAACATGTATTATTATAATATTTATTACAAATAGACAATATGTTTCAAACACCTAAGGGTGTTTGGTAGTCCTTTTATTATAAAAGTTAAGGGTTAAAATATTGGGTAGATTGATCAGAGAGGTTTTTATTTAATATTTCTTAGCCACCATCCTAATCGTAGAGGATACACGTGTTATAAGAAAGAAATAATAATTATTGTTGAATTAAAAGATTCAAAAGTTCCTGAACTTCTAGATAAGAAATTTTCACAAACATTTATATATATAGAAGAAACAAAAGATGATGTGTTTATAGTTAAACAATGTGAACAAGATCCAATGATAGTAACAATATTTAAGATTATCAAGACGAAGATTATGACTCTACTATATCAAGGGATGAGGAATAATTATGTTCATCTCATACTAGGGTAAGGAAGAAAGTGGAATTTCCTAACATCATTATAGTTCAATGAAAATGTGTTCAAAATATAATGACGTCAAATTAAGTTTCACATACTTCCTTATACTCATGGGTGGAACCAAAAGATATTGATGAAGCTTTGACACATCAATAGTGTATTGATTGTATTAATGAATAACATGATTTTATTGAGAAGGATAACACTTGGTAACTTGTACCCAAACCAAAAAATAATAATTTGATTGTCCCAAAGTGAATGTTTTGAGACAAGATGAATGAAAAAGGGGAAGTCATTAGAAACATGGTAGAACTAGTATTTAAATTTTACTCATAGATTGAAGGATTTACATTTGATGAAACCATTGATCCAATGGAAAGATTATAAATTATCATAATATTTCTTGCTACTGATCCATAATGAAGATATAAAATTTTCCAAATGTATTTCAATATTATTTATCTTAATATGGATATCAATGAAAAAGTTTACATCGAACAACCTTGTGGATTCATACATAGAAAGGAAGAAATAAATGTGTTAAAATTAATAAAGGATTTTTTTATTTGAATAAGTATCCAAGAAATTGGTATATTAAATTGGATACATTTTTAAGGATACTGAAATTTTATAAAGGAAGAGTTGATAATATTCTATAAGTAAAATAAAATCACGAGTTTTACCTCATTGTAATCATTTATGTTGTTGATATAATCTTTTCATGGAATTATAAAGAAACTTGTGAAAATTTTTATGGGGAGATGAAAATGTTATTTGAAATTTCTATGTTGGGAGAAATGAAACAATTCCTTGGATTAAAAATATTTTAGAAGAAGTAATATATTTTCCTATATCAAGATAATTATTCAAGAGGAATAATGATAAAGTTTGTCATGGATGACTAAAAGAGAGTTATTACACCAATTTTAGTGGGAATTAATTTGTCAAAATATGGATAAGGAAAGGATGTAGATAATAATGAGTTTTTGAAGTTTTTTGGAAGTTTGTGATATCTAAAAACTTCTAGAAAAGATATTGTGTATATTTTTGTAGTGGGTGTAAGGTATAAATATGATCTAAAATAATATCATATTATGTAAATGAAAATAATTCACATATAAATCAGTAGTATGATTGATTTTAGAATATAAAATGATAGTTTAGGAAAGTTTGTTCTATTTGTTTATTACATATGTATATTGGGTACGTTGTGCAAGTAAAATAATATCTATATTTGGTGAAGTTATATTTTTTGTAAAAACATTATTTGAGCTTGAATATTGTGAATCAATAATCAATAACTATAAGAATGGATGAATATGAGTATTTAGATACCACTCAAGATGAAACAAAACTTATGTGGATGAAGGAAAAGTTGAAAGATTTTTTGGTAAATGTGAAGTTACCCTTTCTCTTGGTAGCACTGAAAATCTAGTGCAATATTGTCATTATAATAAAATTGAAATAATGTATCACTTCATCCAAGTGAATGTGGTGAAGAATGAACTAAATTGGTGTTTATTTCCTATGATAGAGAATGTTGTTAAAATATTTACTAAACCATTACTGAAGGAAAACTTTTATAAATGAGGTTGAACAAGAGTGTAAAAACTTCATCTATTAAAGGATATGGTATATGAATATATCCCCTCTCTCATCTTGTCTTTATATAGTGTTTTAAAAGTGGTATAAAAGTTGTAACATAAATATATCCTTTCATTTGTACCTAACATTTTAATGAATATAATGTATTTATGGGGTGTTTTTAAAAGGGTAGAGATGTGATTTATTTATGTATGAACTATTTAACAGTTTTTTGAATTTGATGCATGAAACATAGTTCTTGAAATAAAAACTTGTAAAATTTTTTACTGTAAGGAAAACATTTCTAAGGATGTATTAGAAATGTTCATTAACTCACTACTTATAGACAACATGGTATTATTGTTCAATGATTATTGTTTCCCATACTAATTTCACTAAAATATATTTTAATTATTGGAAAAATTAACCATTTCATGTGTTATAAAATTTTAAATTATTTATATTCCTTGGTTTAAAATAAAATCCAAAGGAGGATATTTTTGGTACCAATATGGTGGAGATGTTTTTAAGGAGATGAAAAAGTTAAGAATATATTGGTCATAATAAAGTCTTAATGAAAATATGTGTTTTTCTATTAATGTTTATAAAATTAAAATTTTTAAGTACATAAATCAATTAATTTTTTAGGCATTACAAACATTGTGATCAGATGAAGATGTGAATGGATGGATAAGTTCATATTAAGGTTATATTTTCCTATTAGGGAAATTTTTATACTGAATGTATTTCTATAAATTGTTACAATGTTACATGAGGAAAAGTGTTTAATGTACCAAATTTGGCGGTGCATTAATTTTTTACAAAGTTATATGCATCATGATTAATAAAATATCACATGATCTTAAGCTTGAGTATAAATGGGGAGACATTAATTTGCATGTACAAAGATCATAATATGAAGTTTTATGAATGTTTACTAGAAAGAAGCTACCATAATGGAGTTTGAACATGTTTAAATGTTGTTTTATATGATGTGTAAAGGTTTTGAATAACTGTGTAAGGGTAATCTCTTCACTACATATTGGTCAACTCAATGGCCTAACGTTTCTAGACAAAGTAGAATCTACGCAGTGTCTATTTATTTTTATCATAAATTTTCACATTGCAAAGATAAAATTCTGTGAAGTTTTTATGTTTATATGGTTAGAAGAATCATCAAGAGTATGTTTGTAGACGCATTTTGTTCAAAATATTTTTTTATTTGAATGTGAATTTAAAAGTAATGAAATTAGAAGAAGATTATTAGATGATGCGATCAGACGAAGTCCATTGGACTATTCTATATGACAAAGTACATTAGATGAACTAATTATAATATTATTCAGAAAGAATAATGTTTATACAAGTTTTTATCAAATGGAAATGTATTAAGCTATGATATGAGGTTTTATAAATGGTTACTGGGAAAAATGTTTTTAGTTGAATTCATAACATGGATGTCTGTATATAAATATCATCATACAGAGGTTAGCATATAGATCCAACTATAAAAGTGTTCTGATAAAAGTCATCAAATGGAAGAGATTCTATGAAGTTTTAGTATACGGGTGATTGCTATCAATATATACCATTTTTATGTTCTTTAATAATAATTTTTAAATAAATTTTATGTATGATGATACTAATTTGTCCTTAGAAGGTTTTTTATCTTTATATGATAAATAAGTTTGATGAAGTTCCTTAATTATGAGGTTAATGATGTTTGAAGAAGGGATGTAGAAGCTAATGTTTTACTAAAATCATTATAAAGACTCTAAAATGTTTCATAGGGGTCCATAAAATTTTAAATAATCCATATATTCAAAATTTGTGATTTTATTAAGAGGGAAAGTTTATTTGTATTCCTGCATTTTCTCCCCTATGCACACCTATATAAAGGTTCATAAAAACAACCCACACTTGCAACGTTCACGTGTGTAAAGGAGAGATAAAGTGCTATATATTTGGAAAGTCAATTTGATAGAATATTTTGGATAAACATTAGATAGATATCACCTGATAGATTCTTTCCATAAGTTGGTACCAAAAAGAATCTGTGTATAAAAGATCAAATGAATAGGTCCAGAAAGAAAATAATCAAATAGTTGGAAGGGGAATCATTTGAACACTAAAGATAGTTTTATATAAGCTAGTATTGTATTGAATTTATGAAGAGGTGAACAGAAGAATAGTAGGTCATATGGTTTCAATATGCATATAGGAACTAGATTGAATTTTTAGACAGACTCTAAGAAGAAGTTTTTGGATGAACCTGTCTGATAAATATTCAAAAAGCTGAAGAAGTTATTATCTACTGAGGCGTAAGAAAGTAAATAATAAGCTCTTATAATAAGTGTAAGAGTAAATATGTTATAATAATTATAGTGAAAATAAAATGATTCATGTGGGTGAAGGGTTCTTACAACTGTTATAAAAATTTCTTATATCATTTACCTATGTGAGTGACACATTCACTAGTGATTTATTATAGCGAAACAAAAGGCCAAGGATACTCCTCTATTGCAATGAACACAGAAAAATTATTATTTTAAAATGGACTTTGTGGTACTAGATTATTTATAATCCATTCTATGGAATAAATACTCATATTTAGTAGTGAACCCTTTAAATAGTTGGGTTCCTTTTGTTATGATTATATGCTTTTTTCAATAAAATTCATATATATTTAATTGGAAGTGATGGGTTTTCTATAAGAAAGAAAAAAATAAATGTTCACTCATTCATCCCTCCCACTCTCTATGATCACATTGTTCCTTTCATATAGGTTATTAAAAAATTAATTTTGTGTATGTAAATTTATTTTAAAGGTTTTAATATTTATATTAATATATTTTTGAGTATCATCATGTTGTTTTGAGAAGTATTTTAAAAAATTCAAAATAGTTTTTAAAAATTTTCATATTGGTTAATGTGTTTTAAAGTGTGTGGATTTAACTGATTTTAGTTTTTAAATTTAATTTTATTATAGAAAAATATCTATCCACCTCCTCTTGAGATAACATTGTGGTAAACGTATCTAATTTATTGAACACTTAATAAGTGAATCAAAATTAAAATCTACACATACATATCCACAAATTAAAAAATATATAATTAAAATAACTATATAATATTTAAAACCAAAACAAGTTAGGTAATTAATAACTTAAGACTCATAATTATCCTGCTCTTATGAGTTATAATCATATATTTTAGTTGGTTCACTAATAATTATAATTTCTTCAATCCTAAAAACTTTATCCTCTTAGAAGACACCACATATCTATATAGAGTGAAATATTATAGATGATAATTTATCACATTCTATAACCAAACCACAATAATGATCCAAATTTATAAAACAACAAATATGATTTTATAACATGCATCTGATATGATGGATCTCAATTTTTGGGTAAGTCCTACACCAATCATTTTTTCTAGATGATAACTCACTGGAAACAAGCCCCTAAAGAGTAAATACCACCCATATCACTTTATTTTGGGAAACACTTATCATCGCAATACATTGGAGGGTGTATTATAATTATAACTAAAAAAGATAACTATATTTGTCTTATAAACAAATGATTCAATTTATTATATGCCTCTTTTCCTTTGGGATTCAATTAAATATATTTCTCACTATATTAAGGAATTGATCCTATATATATATTTACAATTTTTGATACATTATATACTCATAAATTGTTATATTTTTGTTTTATTTTGGCCTAAAATATTTTATAATTATATTTTTTTTCTAATGTCGTAAGAAGCTGGTTATATGTGGATAAAATTTAGATAATATCACTTGTAAATACAGCTCAGTATTCCAAGGGTTTATATAAAATTTTATATTTTATAATTTCTAATCATTCCTTTGATGTGATAGTGAAATTTCAATGTCCAAATTATAAATTCTGAACATTGATAAAGATACATAAAGTGTATGAGAACCTAATATTTGTGAACCTTCTTATTCAACTTGTATAATGGATTTGGAATGGTGAATAAAATATTATATAAATCATTAGAAATAATTTCAACTAGACCAGTGAACATCATAATTTTTTGATAGTTAATAATGAAATAAAAAAGAATAATAAATTATACTTTTAGAATTATAGTGAAAAATAGTTAATATCAAAACATATCAGCACAACAAGTTAAATATACTTGAAAAACTAACTTGATAAATGATGTTTATGAAACATTAGGAAAACTAGATCAAGATTGTAACATATTAATGGATCCCCTTCCTGATATTATAGAGTCAAAGGTAATAGAAAATTTTTTTAACCAATTTTTTTCATGAATTAAGTGAATATTGATTTCAAGATTTGTATGAAGGATGTGTCAAGTATTTAAAAAAATCTTTTATAATGATTTTATATATCAAGTGATAATGGGGAAATAAAAATTAAGCAATGTATATGATATTATAATTTTTTTGTGATGCAATTTAGAAAATTAAGATCCCAAGTATTTCTAGGGAATGAATAATGTTTTTAAAAGGCTTCATATCAATTACATAAAAATGTACATCCCAATTATTATATGTTACAATGAAGAGAGGATATTATTAGAAAATAGTACAAATTATATTTGACTTCAATATTGAATTAAATGAGTAATGTTAACAGTTTTAATCAATATACTTATTTAAATAAGTACAAAAAGAATACTCCTATAAAGGTTTTACATTTCTTCCTCCTAAAACCTTGATTAAAAATATTATTTATTTCATCTAAAATAGAATCACACCTATAGGGGGTTGATATCAAAAATAAAAATAATAAGTTTATGAAATATCTAAGAGATTCAAAACCATATAAAACATTTGATTTATTATATCAATTTTTTATATAATCCTAAGAATGTGTGAGTGAGATTAACTACTGATGTAATTTACCCATTCAATACCTTCATTAACAATTATATTAATTGTATATTTTTCTTGTTCGCCCAAAATATACCACTATGGATGTTTATATTGTGAACTTAATTAACCATTCTACTGATTATCCATTGAATATAATTGCATCAAAACCACAATGATGTTTACTTTCAGATTCTAATTTCAGAATTGAAGGATTTATGTAACTATTGTGTTAAAACACATGCTGAATCTACAATAATTTTTTTAAAATACATGCTACTCTAATGTTAACAATTAGTGACTTCATTGCAATTGGTAAATTATCTTTTTTTGACACTTATACTAGTTTGGGTTGTCTAGTTTATATCTTTGATTTTGATTTAGAGTCACAACCTTACCATAAATATGATATTTTTTTCATCATAGATTTCTTAATGAATATCATATACTCCTGTTAAAAAATAAAAAATATAGTAGAACCATTGATTGTAGACCATCATTAAATTTACTCATAGGTTTATAAATACTAGAACATGTTGCAAATGTTGAAGGAGGATTTATGAAGGTGCACCATTTAAATGATAGTGGAAAATGAGATTGATGTACTTTGATAGTTAAAAAATATTACAATACTAGTTTACATTGACCAAAATAGGATTTCCTAGAAAGTTGACTAATATTATTAAATTAAACATGCATTGTCACTTTTTATTTGTTTTATTCAAATGAAAGTGGATTAACATTTCTAGGTGTATTAAAAAATAAACCTTACTATATAATTTTGTGAACTAATATTTCTTGATAGATATTGGTGAACATGAAGAACATGATACATATATCATCCCATCATAAATAGAGTATGAATATTGTGTGGAATACATAGTAAATGAACAGTAGAGTGTATTTTTACACATAAAACAAGGATAATTATATGATATGGGTGATGAAGTGGAAGAATTAAACTTTTATATATAATCCCATAAATGATAAAAAAATTGACATTTTTTCCCTAAAAATATTGATAATATTGGTATTTCAAGAAAGGATAAAGTTGATGAAGTGGAAGAAGTAACTATGTATCAGGATAATAATATGACCATTGGAGGAGAAAATGAATGTATTTGTAGTCATTCCTTAACTTATAAATTAACTTACATATAATACTATTTATTTTAAATAATATAAATCTGTATCATATTTTAATTAATTTTATTCATTATGTATTGAATTTTGATAATTTTAATGTTATAATAATTTTAAAAAATACATTTGAAAATAATTTTTTTTTTCATTATAGGAATTTAAAATAATTGTTTAGTTATATTAGTCAATAGAAAACAAATGGTTCCCCCACCATCTAGAAATTATCCACTTTTCCAATTAATGATTAATATAATGTATCTAGTATACCTATTTGAATAATAAATAAGTATCAAATTGAGCACTATTTGGACTATGCAATACATGATTTCATATTTTAATATAGTTTCACATGATTCACATGAGTTGTTTTTAGTATAGTGAAGTTATTTTTTAAGATATTTTTAAATGGAAGTATTCAACTAGTATGCATAATGAACATATAACCACCGATTTGTTTTATTCAAGGTATTATAAGTAAGAATATTCAATATACATTGATTATTATAAAGTTATTTATAATATATTATTAACATGTTATATGGGATATGTGTTATACATTAGTTTTTTTAGGTAAACACATGAATGTACTTCTGGTTTGTTTTAATACTTCCATATTTTATTATTTTATAAATATGACTCATTAGTACTTGTAGATACACAATATTCCATTATTTATTTTAATTAACTAAATGTTAGTGTTTGAAATGTATATTCAATATTTAGAAATCAAATGTAAGTAAGAATATGATTTAAAATAAGGAATGCATTTTTAATGATGTGTAAATAATGTCAAAATATGTTTTTCATGATTAATTTGTATATGTGTGTATATATATATAGGTATAATTTTAAGGGACCCACATCACTGTATTTAAAATTTCAAATATTTATATGATATTTTTATTTTTCTGGGGAGCTTCCATTCACTAAGGTATATATTAAAGATTTAAACTGCCGTAAAAAATGTTTTAATTTGGTGAATGTTTAGATTTTTAGTAGTTTCTAGATCAATATAAAAATGATGAACTATTACTAAATATAAGGAAACTTCCATTAAATATTTGTCTGGTGTAATTCTCATCAAACCATCACACCATAATAATAGCCATTGTGGAATATTCCCAAACACCACATCATGATGTAGTTTGATTAAACAATCATGAAACGATTTAGTGGATGTTTAAACCACTAATAAGGTAAAAAATAAGTGCTACTAGAGCACTATTTTTCAACATTTTTCTTAAAAAAATTATGTTTAATGAATACACTTTGATCATTTTTTATCATCATAATATAGTTTAAAAATTGTAAAATATTCATCTGTTAGGCCCATATGGACATTGGGATACCATGAGAGTAGGTTACGAATGATGTTTTGATGAGTGAAACTATTTTACATAGACATCATCATAATATGTAATAAATTTAAATCAAACATAGAGCACACAAAAAATTTAACTTGTTCACTCCAACTGGGGATTTTAATATTATGTGTAAGAATATATCACAACCTTTACAAATGAATAAATATTCTCTTTGATTACACTCTTTAAAAATATTAACTATCTCTCTATACTCATTTCTAATTATAGATCCCAGATCAGTTAGGGTACTATGGGGGCGAGGTGGTGAATTAGTACCACTTTTTTCCTTTTACAAATCATTCATTTTAAATTGAACCCATGTAATTGATTATAATACATATTCACTCTCTAAAATATCATCCTCACTCTTATCTAAGAATGTAAACAGAATACAGCACACATGAAATTTTTACATGGGTTTTCCTTAATGTGGGAGACTACTCATTTCCATGATCAACCTATGATTTTTCTTTCACAAATTTTATTATCACTACAATTTGTAGTGGTAACATAAAACTACTATCAAAACACAAATTTTGAGTATTAATTATCTAATTCTATTTATAGGAAGCTATCATCCACTGCCCATAGTAATTTAATGGAGTTATTAGTATAGGAAACACTTATTTTTAAATATTACTTCTTAATTAACGTATTTTAATTAGATAATTAAATCATAGAATGATGATTCATCATCAAAGGATAAATATACATTAATAAATAATTCAACAATAAAATCAATATAAAAACAGTAGAAAAAATAATTTTATTTTCCTCTCACTTTCTCAGAATGATCAACCCATGCATGACAGAGTGAATGCATGAATCGGTCTTCTCCCTAATTAAAATAAAGAAATTGAATATATAGTAGTGGGAATATATTACCTTGAAAACTTAAAAAAGACTATAAAGGCTATGCAGGAAGACCAAATCTCACTTTATTTGAAACAAATGATTTTTTAGGGTTGTAGGGTATCATATTATTCTCAAAATTCTCAAATACATTTCACTTATTCATTTATTACATTTATATGAGAATAATTGATAAAAATCATGTCTCTAAATTATATTTTTTAGAACTCCCTTTTTTAATTTTCATCAAACAAATACCAAATCTATATACCAAAACTACATACCATACACAACAGTAAGAGACCACACAACTATGACATACCACATCTATACCCTATTCCATATCACTTTCATATAACCACCTCACTTTCAAACACCATTTCACTGGTATAATCCACATCACTGACACATAACCATGTAACTGCACTAAGTGTTGGAGAAAGTGATAGAGAAAGGGAGTTTTTGGATTTTTTAATACCTATTTCTTTGATATTAAGGGTTCAACCAGTAACCAAAATATGATACTAGTATTGGAGAGGATACCCAACTCAGGCGGTGATACATATGAAGTACAAAAAATTAATAAAATCAAACTATAACATAAAATCATAACCAATGTTATACACCCTATCCAAACAACTGTACAACCACAACCTATGATCAAATCATCACTGGAATACAACAATAACCACTGCTACAACTTGACACAAAATATGTCAATACTATAACTTTATAATGACCAAACAACTATAAAAAATACTAATTTCAATTTATTATTTCATATATAACCAAAAATTGAATATTATTAAATATATTATTTTCGATAAAGAAATTAATTTTAAAAATTATCAATTAATGTAAACCACTAATCGCATATATCAAATTTTAACTTTTATATTCACATGACATATATATAATTTACAAATTTATGTAAATGTTTTATTAATTGATCTAATTACTCATATTTCTTTTCTATTTCACATTATTCCACTATTTGATTACGTACAACATGCATCTATAACCTTGGGAAACTACAAAAGTTTATCCTCACACAAATCATTAGACCAAATTAATAGAAAAATCACACTACCACATCTATTAAATAGACATCTAATTAACAAGACCAAAACAATAAAATAATATTTTTTATACACTTGAAATAAAATAAACCATAAAATGTTCCTCTAAAAGGTATAAAATCTAGTATAAAACCTCTTCTACCATAATAATATTCATATCTATATAATAATGAGCCCGAAATATTGTCCATTCAAATAACTTTTAATGAATTATAAATTATTTTTCAATCATGAAATTACTCAACAAACCAATTCTTCTTCTATGTGTACTTTATCACCTTACCACCATGTAATTTTTTAATAATAAAAAAAACATAGTTCAATATACATTTATTTATATTAATTATAATAACCATATCAACAAAAAATTTATTAATTGATATGAAATGATAAGATATATTTAGTAAAGATTATTTCAACCACATTTATCTTTATTTAAATGAATTATTTATCTATAGTTAGGCTAATTTATCCCACTACAAAATAAGAAATTAATACATTCCTAATACGAGCCATTAATTATAAATAATTTTTTTAATAAAATATCCTACAATAAATAAAGGTTAAATGATACAACACTAACATGGGATGAATATCAATTAACACAACTCAAAAATTCAAAATTATTTTCCAAATACACTATAATATATCAATACCACATTATTATTTAGATTATAGTCATAAAAACAATGCATTGTATGTTTTCATAACCTCCATAAAAATCAAAGAATATAATAGAAGGATTTGTAGGGGGAAATTTTTCTTATATCCCAAAGAATCGATGTCATGATGAAATGAAATCAAGAAAACTTTTAGGTTTAATAGAATTACTATAGTTAATCCAATGAGATATCTAGGTTTCCAATAATATTTTATAACTATATATTAGGTTAAGTGGACACATATTTATTTTAGAAACATGATGGAAAAAAATAACATTGCGTGAAAACTAATCCATTAAATTATTTATCTTGGATAATAATGAAAAAAAATTATAGTTCCTAAAAATTGTAATGTTGTGATTTGTTCTATGAATTTATTATAATAAAAAATTTCTTATATAAAACCATAGCATGGTCACTATGAACCAAACCAATTATATTTCTGTCACCAAAAATCAACATTGAAAATTCATGAAATCGTTTCCCCTAAACCATGTAATCTTCTACCACATTAACTACAATAGTAGACCCCTCCTACCCATAGGAATTAATGATTTCCTTCACCACTAGTATTATAAAAATATATAATAAACCCTTTATCCTATTTTGATTTTTAACCATGACATATACAACTATAAATATCAATAAACCCATATAAAAATCTGTGTACCTAAAAAACACCCACTTAACCATTACAATGTCCACGACCATGACAAAATACAATAACTACCATGTGGTGTAGTAAACATACTAAAATTATAATATTAAAATGAAAAACCCATCACATTACCCTAAAAAACATCTTATCTCACTTCAAACACAATCAATAATGAAGAAACCTAATTTAGAGGAAATTGAAAATATGGACACAAAAATTTTAGTGCCTCTTAACGAATTATCCTCAAGAATCAATAAAAAAATTGGAGAGGAAGGAAAAAACTAAATTATAATACTCGTAGTGAGATACCCTTTTACAATAATATTTCAATCAAGATTTCTACAAAACATCCCAAAATAGAAGAAACATATTTTTTCATATGAAAATAAAATTCAACCACATAATCACTATTGGAATTGAAACACAAAACAAATATAGATAGTTATCATGAATATAAATCTCAATCCTACATACATTATTAAAAGATAAAATTACACAATGATATATAAAACATACTAATATTAGGGAAATTTAATACTATAAACTGAGGACCCTATTGTAGATCCCTATACCCGCACTTCCTTTTTAGGTACAAAAAACTGATGTATATTTTTTTATTTAAATGAAACTGAAAAATGTACATACATTTACAATTGTAGATCTTTTATATTTTTTTTGGAAAAAAGGGACACGTTAAAATATTATCAAAGTTAAAATAATTAATAAAAAGTGGTAATGATACTTTGTAAATGCTAGATCCTTATCTTTCTAAACTCCATGAAATATCTATATAAACCTGAAAACAATTTATAATAACATAGTGTGAAAAAAATTTACTAGTAAGGGTTTTTTAAAAATCCATTGAAAAACCTTTTTGAAAATAATTATATCATTTTTTAAAATTCTTTTGGAAACACTTTTTCATTACTTTTGAAAATATATTTGGAAATAATTTTGAAAATTGATTTCATAAATACTTTTAAAAAACGATTTTAAAAAATGCTTAATAAATATTTTTGAATATACTGATAATTTTGAAAAAATAATTTTGAAAACCCTTTCCATAATATAATATCTTTTTGATAACTCTTTTAGAAAATCCTTTGAAAACATGGTTTTGAAAATTCTGTTGAAAATAATTACGTTTTTTAAAACTTATAGATATAATTTTTGAAAATACTTAGTTCTTTGGAAATGATTTAAATACTATAAAAATAGTTACTCTTTTGAAAACATTAAATTTATTTTGAAAATACTTACATGAGATACTAATTTAAAATAAACCAGTAGTTTTTCAAAAAATACTAAGAATGATTAAAAAAACATTTGGGGTACTTAAACATTAAAGGCTATATTGGGCATACCCACATGTGTTCGGAATGGGTACCACCCACTACCCTTCTTGTTTACAATTTCTTAGTTTCATTTTTTATGAGTATATTTTTTATCTAGATTTACATATATAAACTTTACAAAATGGTTTTTGGTTTAAAAACATTAGAATTATTTGGATACACATGAACTTTTATAAATATATAAATATTTATATTCTTATAAAAATCACTTGAAATATTTTTCACTAAAAAATATTTTATATGGTCTTACAATAACATTATTAACATCAATATAATTAAACATTACAATAAATCTCTTTCCATTAAAATGTTAAATTTTATCTTTTTAAAACTCATCCCTCAATAAAAGTATTAAATCCTCATTTGATTAAAATACAATTTGATGCTTTGAAATAATTTAAAAACCATTCAAATAAAATGATAACAATTGTAAATTGAAAGACACAGGAAATAATAGACATTTATCTTTTCTTTCATAGAATTATAATGAACACATAATATATAAAAAGTTTAAATAATGGTGTGCATAATAGTAATTGTAAAATTACTATTTTCAAAAATTTATTCCATTAACAATATCATCATATATTTAATTTTACTCTCATGAACAATTATAATTAAAATTAAATATAAATTTAACTTATAACATTAAAATAAAAACTATATAACACATATAAGAAAGATAAATATAATATTTTCAAAATAAATAAGTCTTCATTGCATAATTTAAAAATATTAAGTTAGATGATTTAATTATTTGTAATGAATTATAAATTAATTTAGAAACATGAAATGATGGAAAGGAATATATATATATACACACATATATATAATTAAATAAACCCATAAAATTAATTTAAATAACTTTAATTCCTAATTAGAAAATTTTAAGAAGATTTAAAACTTATAAAAATTGAACTTTTAAATTAAAAAATAAATGTCATGAATGTATATATATATATATATATATATTTAAATCATATATTTAAATAAACGACCATGAAATTGAATAAATAGAAAGTCTGACATACGTATAATATTTATATATATGTTTGAAGTCATGAAATTATAAACAATACATATATGTGTTTATATATACTTAAACACTTACAAAAAATGAAAATTTGGAATGATAGTACAAACGTACTTGAATAACATGAATAACATGTAATTATCACATAAATATGTTTATGCGTGAAATCTGAAAATATAATATATATTGGTATACATGAAATAAAATTATTCTCTTTACCTAGATAATTAACCGAAGTCAGATCCTTTGGGTGCCCAGTTGAGGTGAAGGCAGTGACATTCTACCATGCCTAAAGGAAAATTTGAATGAGAAATTTGGGGAGAAGGGTTTTGGTTTAATCAACGGAGGAGAGGGGTTTATCCATATTAGTATCTCATATAGACACACACACACACATAACTAAATGTGAAATAACTTCAAAAGTATGCTTCATTCTAAAAAATATATACCAATTCATCTTCTTTTGTTGCTATGGTTTGGAGAGAGTCTTGAGAAGACAATACGAGCGGATTTTGTTGTCTTCAACATCGCTTATGGGTGAGGCCATTATGCAGGGAAGGATTTTCCAGGATTCCCATAACTTGTGTAAGAAGCCTCAGACTCTAAAGCGATGGGTGGTGACAACAAACAGTTATGGATTTGTTGGTTCAGAATCGATGATGGATAAGGGGAGACTGGGTGAAGCTGGTGAACTATTCCGATGGTGGTGGGGTCGATTTGCGGTGGACCGGTTTGGTGGGTCGAGTTATAATCATTTTTTCATTGTTTTTATTTTTATTATATCATATAATTTGTCTATTTTTTTTAGAGATTCTATTATATATATATAAGAAATAAATAATACAAACTCAATTTTTTTGATTAATAACATGTAAGATTCGTAAATTATAATTTCATTATTATCATACTATAATTTAATTCAATTTCATATCACCAAACATTATTATTTTTATTATTTTACTATATATTTCATTTTCAGTATATTTTATAATTTCAATTTGATCATTTTTATTTTAAGACCAATTACTAAAAGATCAATAAATATTTTATAGAAAGGGTTTACAACATATAGTTATTAGGGAGCATTATTACTATGTTTTTTAGTTTTCATAAAAACTTATAATATATCTTATGAAAACCAAAATAAAAATGTGAAACTAAAGATAATACATTAATTAATTCTAATGTCTTATCATTTAAATTTTTATTGTTTTTATTCTATTTAATAATGAATCATATTTCCAAATAAAATATTTATGTATAAGAATTCTTTATAAACATATTTCAATGTCTATATCCTCATTTCATCGTTACTTATATTTTTTTAAAACTTAATGGTTATAACCCAATGAATCAAAAAATTTGTTTTTTCCATTAATAGATCACTTAGAAGTAAATTTATTATGTATAAATTATGCATATTATTACTCTAATCAAGAACATGATTCTTATTTACCACATATTTTTTTTATCATCATCTGAGGAGGGATTATACTGATGATGGATCCAGATGATGCAAGATACAATATTTTAACGGGAATGGTTTCATTACACTTGTCTACTATTATTCCTATAGGTTTTTTTATATTTAAAATTACCATGTATTTAGTCTAAAGATGTGTTATACTTCTATGTTGAAATGTATCATCATTATTTTATCAATATATAATTATTGAGAAGTCTCATTTATTTCATTTAATAAAATTATACATCGTAAATTATCTTATAATTAAAACATATGTTTATTAAAGGGGATAATTTAATTACAAGAATATTAAAACAATCATTAATAGATTTAAATTTTAAATAATATAGAAGGATAAATACACTTAAACATAAATTTATAAAAGAAATCATTAAATAAAAATTTATTAAAATAAAACTAGACTTTTAATTTCTAGGGTGATTCATTCTACCACCTTGAACATAATTTTGTCTTCAAAATTTTATTGGATTACTTAGGGAAAAATTATATAACTACACTTTAAGAATTTAAAGGAATATAATTAATAAACTATATATTCTTAAAGGTTACTCAACTTGCTAGGAGTTCAAAATATAATTTCTAACTCTTATTTTTTTCTTTAATATAAAAGTTTAGAAAACACAGGTTTTAATAAAGGTGTATACATAGAAAAAAAACTAATTTTAACGGAAGCTCCTATTCCTTGAAGTTATCCAAACGTTTCTTTAATACCAACAGTAGAGCCTCTGATCTGCACATCCAGATCCAGTACAAAAAATTGTTGTATAATTTTTTATTTAAAAGAAATTAAAAAATATACAGACATTTACGAGAAAGGATATTTTTTAGTTTAGTTTTTAATGGAAAAGAACCACTTTTACATATTATCAAAGTTTAAAAAACTAAATAAAAGGCAGTGATATAACTTTGTTATCACTAGATCCTTGTCATGATAAACTCTATAAATGCTCTATTTGATCATGTATTTTTTTTATAAAAACATACTGTGAGAAAAGTTTCCCACAAAGGGGTTTTTGAGAATCTAGTGAAAAACCCTTTGGGAAACACTTATACCTTTTCAAAAATTCTTTTTCAAACACTTTTGAAAATAATTTTGAAAATGTATTTGTAAATAATTTTGAAAATATCATTGATAAATACTTTTAAAAAACATCTTTTGATAAAATCATTTAAAATTCTTTTTAAAATACTAATAATTTTTAAAACATAATTTTGAAAACACTTCTTAGAATATAATAGTGTTTTGAAAACTATTTTTGAAAATTCATTGAAATATTGGTTTTGAAAATGCCTTTTAAAATAATTATGCTTTTGAAAACATATAGATATACTCTTTGAAAATACTTACTCCATTAGAAATGCTTTAAAGCCTGTTAAAATCATTACGCTTTTGAAAAAATTACATTACCTTTGAAAATAATTATGTGGGAAAATAATTTAAAATAAACCAATGGGTCTTTAGAAAATACCAATCAAGCATTGAAAACAAAAACATTTAGGCTACTTAAACATTAAAGGTTGTATTGGGCCTAACAACTTGTTTTAGAAATGGGTAACCCCACTCCCCTTCTTGTTTACATTGTAAAAGTTCCATTTTTTAAAAGAACATATCTTTATCTTAATTTACATATATACATTTTACACTTGGGTTTTTGATTTTAGAAAATAACAATTCTTTTGATACACATGCACTTTTACAAATATATAAATATCCATATTACAAGAAAAATCACTTGATATATTTGAATCTAACAAATATATTTCATGGTATGTTAATAAAATAATTAAGATCCCTTGTGATTAAACTTTCTGATAAATCACTTTCCATTAAAACATTAAAAATTTTCTTTTAAAACTCATCCCTAAATAAAATTATTAAATACTAGTTTTCTTAAAATACAATTGTATTCTTTGAAAAAATATATAAACCCTTCACATAAAATAATAGCTATTTTAAATTGAAAGACACATGAAAGAAGATACATTTAACTTCATTTTCTTAGAATTATAATGAAAATATATAATATAATAATTTAAAATAATGGTGTGCATAATAGTAATTGTAAAATTACTATATTCACAATATAATTACATTAAAAGTATATTAATATATATAATTTTAATCTCTTAAAAAATTAAAAGAGAATGTAAATATACGTTTACCTTATAACATTAAAATAAAAACTATATAACTCATAAAAGAAAGATAAATGTTATATTTTCAAAATAAAAAATTCTCGATTTATTATTTTAAAAATATTAAGTTGGTTGACTTCATTCTTTGTAATGAATTATACATTCATTTCGAAACATGAAATGATGGAAAGGAAAATATATAAATATATATACACACACATACATACACACACACATACAGACAGACAGACACACACACACATATATAAATATAATGAAATAAACCCATTACATTAATTTTATTAACATTCATTCCTAATTTGAATATTTTAAGATGTAAAAATTATATAAATTTGAACTTTCAAATTAAAATTGCAATGACATGAATGTGTATATACATATTAATCATTGATTTAAATAAAAAAAATGAACGTGAAGAAATAGAAAATCATACACGCATATAATATATATAAATATGTTTGAAAACATGAAATTATAAAAGGTACATTTATATGTATATATGTACTTACACACATAAAAAATGAAAATTTGGAATGATAGAATAATCATACTTGAATTATTTTAATAACATGAAATTATCACATAAATATGTATATTCATTAAATCTGAAAATATAATATAAATCAGTATACATAAAATAAAAGTATTTCCCTTACCTAGATAATGTACCAAAGTTAGATCCATTGGGTGCCAAGATGGGGTGAAGGCGGTGACCTTCGGCCACGCCTAAGGGAAAATTCGAATGAGAAATGGGGGAGTAGGGTTTCAGTTTCATCAATGGAGGAGAGGAGTTTATCCCTATTAGTGTCTCATATATATACATACACATAAATGTGAAAATGTGAAATAGATTCCAAAGGAAGCTTCACATTAAAAAAATATACGAATTCATGTACTCTTGTTGTTGTGGTTCAGAGAGAGGATTTTAAAGATAAAATGGGTGGATTTTTTTTTGTCTTTATCATGGATTGAGGGTGAGTCTATTATATAGTGAAGGGTTTTCCTAGATTACCATAACTTGTAGTAGAAGCCTAAGACCAAAAATAGAGGGGTTGTGACATCAAACGGGTGTGGATTTATTGGTTCAGAATTGATAGTGGATGAGGGGAGACCAAGAGAGGACCGTGAACTGTTCCAACGGTGGTGGGGTTGATTTTTGGTGGAATGGTTCGATGGGTATAACTGTATTGTAGGAGATGACATACCAATTTTGGGTTTTCATTTCCATTTTTTATTCATTTTGTTTGTTTTTTTATTTTCATTATATCATTTAATTTATATTTTTTTGTTCTCATTAGATTATATATATATATATAAAATAAATAAAACTGACTCAATTTTGGTTTGACTAATAACAAGTCAAATTCATAAATTATAATTTCATTATTATCCTACTATAATTTAATTCATTTTCATATAATCAAACATTATTATTATTATTTTTTATTGTATATTTCATTTTAAGTATATTTTAAAATTTCCATTTTATCATTTTTATTTTAAGACCAACTAAAAAAATATCAACAAATATCTTATAGATAGGGTTTAATACATACAGTTATTAGGAAGCATTATTACTACCTTTTTTTTAATTTTTCCTAACAACTTATATTATAAGTTTCGAAAACCAAAATATAAAGGAAAACCTAATGATAATATATTTATTAATTCTAATGTTCGGTCATTTAAATATTTATTATTTTTATTAAATTTAATATTGAAACATATTTCAAAATGAAAGACTCGTGTATAAGTATACTTTGTAAAATTATTTAAAACAATATACCCTTATTTCGTCATTACATAATTTTTTTTAAAACCACAACAGTTATTACCTAGTGGTCCATAACATTTGTTTTTTATAAATAGATCAATTAGTAGTAATTTTAGTACCTAGACTTTAATCATATCAGTACTCTTCTTGAGATCATGATGCTTGTTTTCCACTTATTTGTATGTTTATTAACATCATCTTTGGAGGCCTCCCACTGATGATGGATCCAGATGATGAAAGCTACAATATTTCAACTAGCATGTTGGCTTTACTGTGTCCACTATTATTCCTACTGGTTTTTGTATGTTTAAAATTATAATGTATTTAGTCTAAAGGGGTTTTCTTCAACTATGATGAAATGCATCATCGTTATTATATACATATATAATTATTTATAAGTATCAGTTATTGTGTTTAATAAATTACTATATCATAAATTATCATATAATTAAAACTTATGTTTATTAAATGAAATAATTTAATTTCAAGAAGAATAAACATTCATTAATATATTTAAAATATAAAAATTATATAAAGATAAATATACTACCATAAAGTTATAAAACAAATAATTAAATAAACACTTATTAAAAGAAAATTAGTCTTATAATTTCTGGGGCGTTACACCAATACCTAAAATTGTCATCCTATGAAAGAAAAATTACCATCAATATCCAAATCACCCAAATAATTTTCATGATAAAAATTATTCGGTTATAAGAAATTTTATGACATATAAAACAAATCAATAATTAGTTCAATATTTAATTTCTCATACTATCTATACACCACCATTAGAACATGATCTAAACCATTCACTTATCGTAAAATTCAAGGATATAACTTACTACCTAAATAATAACTTCAATAACCATGATTAGAAGAAACACTTAGGAACCCAGAAATAATAATAACTATCTCTTTATTTCTCTACCTTTAGTCTAAAAAATTTATCTTAAAATCCTCAGGAGATTTTATTATCTCAAGAGTCACCAAAATATTCTTCATCAAACACTATATAAAAGTAATTCCAATGAAGAATTACACTCAAAACGCATTTGGAATTAGTGAATATATATAAGGCCACCAAGAACAAAACATTGAACATATCCATACCAATGGATGAGTGATAGATATTTTTATATTCACACTCTACCATAGTAAAATAATTCTCCCATAAACCTCTATAATCAATAAAACATTCAAGAAATCTATCCTCAAGATTTTATAACAATAACACTACCTACCCATCCATTTGTGGTTGGAAATAAGGTCTATAGAATTATAGATTAGTAAAAGTACATTTTATACTCTTTTATAATTGCATGGTAAATTGAGGAAATTAATTAGTGATGATTATGATCATAATTTAAAGATCATTCCTCCCCCATTATATATATCCTAATATACCCATGTGTTCAAATATCTAAAGAATAGGGGGTAGGTAAATATACCATTTATTTTATGACCTATGAAATTAGATATTTTAAGAACATTGGGAATGGTGGAATATTTGTATAGGTTTTGAAAGATTGAATGGATGTTATTTAGGTGACGTTAGTCAGAAAAAAGTTTACAGAAATGAATTTTCATATGAAAGAGAACCCAAGAAAGGTGTTTGGAAGTAGTGGAACATTGTACTCTTAAATAAACAAGAATATAAGGTTAGTTGAATTATAAATCCAGTTCTCTCATTTTTTATTGCACTATAATAAATTTCCATAATTTAGGGAAACAATTTCTATATCCAAGAGTCTTGAGAGAGCTGTAACATCCCGGTTCCGGAAGCCACCCAGTGGAACCCCGTACCTAGTTGGTCACATGGCCTCAAGTGCATTTTCCAAAATTCCAGAGGCTGCAGACTAGCAGTGAGGGCCTTGGGTGTGATAGTGGGGAAACTATGCCCTCATTGGTAGAGTAACACCGCAGAAGGGAACAAATACACAATAGTAGAAGCAGTAAATATACCAACAATTTTAATAGCGGAATAATGGAATAAAAAACAAATGAGGCAAATATATACATTATGCATGATACATATGTCTAAGAAAACATCCAAACAAGTCACAATGATGAATACAAATAGTACTAAACCAAAGTATGAAAGAAACAGATAAATAGATCCTCAGCATCACAAGCCTAAGCTTGGTCCCATGCTCTCCGCTTCCATAGCAGGTCAAGTACCTAAGGTAGAAGGGAACTTGCCCTTATCTATACCTACGACAATATAATCTGTATGGGCCCAAAAGCATGGCCCAAATAGGATGTGAGACTAAATCCTAGTAGGAAACCACCCAAAGATATGTGTCTAACAATCAGTGAATATATGCAAGGTAAAATATAGAAGCAATAAACAAGATAGTACTTAGCAGAAAAAAAATTCCACATATCAGAAGCAACTAATCAAAAATGGTAACCCTCTAGGAAGTACACACGACCTATCCCCTCTGGTTCAGTCATCAGAATATACAAAGACTCTCTGATGAAGCACTCACAGTCAATCCTCTTATAGTCAAAAGTAATTCAAGACTCTATAAGGAAGCTCACATGGTGAATTCCCCTTATAGTCTAATGTAGTCAAGGACTCTTCGAGGAAGCTCACACGGTAAATTCCCCTTATAACCCCAAAGTCAAGGAATCTCTGAGGAATATCACTCGGTCAATTCCGCATATATCACAAAGGAGTTCAAGTAATTCAAAGACTACATGAGTAAGCTCACTCGGTCAACCCCCCTTATACTAAAGTTCTCAAAGACTCTCTGAGGAAGATCACTCTGTCAATTCCCTTTATAGTCTACTACACCAGGTTCTCACAGCCTTGTGTAGGTCAACGAGCATAGTAATGAAATATGGCCAACATAAACCTATATAACTACTTGGATAACTAGTCTACAACATATCAAGCATGTCAGGATACAAACTCTCTACCCTACAACAACAAGCATGGAAAATAGGCAAGGAGGCCAAACTGCTAAGTAGGAGAAAATGGTCGTAAACAGATCATGCATGGGTAAAACATACAAAACACAGCAATCAAAACTATTCATATCCAATTAAACTCTACACAAGCATAAAAAAATGGCTGGAAATCGACATGGGTAAAAATGGTAAACACACAATTCCCCCTTCAAGGGTATCGGTCAAAATTACACATAATACTCAAATAAATTCAACGGAAATGCACAAAACACCTACCTCAGTGTTAGGAGATTTCTATACGTGAACCTAGAGGCTTGAATCGCCCATGAACACCATATATGTACAAAAACGCCTAAAATGTTCAACTGAGGATAACTTGGAAAAGAAGAGGAATTAGGAAATGATGCTCAATAAGAAGGAATAACTAACCGAGGCGATCCCAACAAAATTTACAGTGGTTGAGTCAAAGATCAGACAGAGGCTCAGGGGCTCGCAGAAGAAGCACAGTTGTATGGGTTTTCTCAGATGAACAAAACCTAGAAGAAGGGTGTTATGTCCATTAGACACCACCCTGAGGCATTTAATGAAAAAACAAAAGTACACAATGTGTACTTTTAAAGTACAGGACATGTACATGCCTTTTACATACTCCACAATAAGCGGCCTCCAGGTCACCCCCTCATGTACATGTGCACAGACGCTACAGGGCCAGCACACAGCTACCTGTGGTAACTGAGTACACGACGTGTACTCATATAGTACATGACATGTACTTCAAAAATTTCTAGAAATTCCTCTTTTTCTAAAAAATGACCAAAAAAAAAGAAAACATACTTGAAAATACAATCCAGGTTCTTACAAACTTCACCCCTTAAAGAAATCCATCCCCAGATTTCCCTAACGTGGCATAAAAGAAGAAACCCTGAATGGATCTGGCCACTCTGATTATACATCAGTGTCCCTCTCCCAAGTCTCATCCTGTACTTGACCGTGCTTCCATAGAACTCGTACCAAAGGAACAGACTGGTCACAGAGAACCTTCATACTGCGATCGACAATCAATATAGGATTCTCCTTGAAAGATGCATCCACTTCCAACTAAACCTCCTCAGGATGAATAACATGAGACATGTCTGAGAAGTAACGTCGGAGCTGAGAAATGTGAAAAACGTCATGCATATCCGGTTACCTATAAGGTAACTGAAACCGATAGGCAACTGGCCCAACTCTCTACAACGCCTAAAATGGCCCAACGTACCTCTGTGAAAGCTTACCCTATCTCTCAATCCTCTTGTGTCCCAAACTTAGTGTGACATGAAAGAAAACCAGATCCCTGACCTCGAACTCTAGAGGTCATCTCTGCTGATCAGCATAATACTTTTGTCGAGACTGCATAGTATCCATCCTCTTCTGAAAAAACTATATCTACTATGTGGTCTCCTAAAAAAAGATTTGTTCCCAGCAAAGATGCCTCTCCAGCCTCCATCCAACATAAGGGTGATTGGTATGGACTACCGTATAAAGCCTCATAAGGTGTCATCTGAATAGTTTCTTGAAAACTATTATTGTAGGAAAACTCCACAAGAGGTAAGTGATTTTCCAAAGAACATCCAAAATCCATGATGCATGAACAAAGCCTGTCCTCAAGCACTAGAATCGTATGCTCAGACTGGCCATCTGTCTGGGGGTGGTAAGCTGTACTCAAATGTACCTGTATACACAACGCCTTTTGTAGCCCCTACCAGAACCATTAAGTAAAACATGCATCTCTGTATGAAACAATGGAGTGTGGAACTCCATGCATTCATACAATCTCACGAATGAACAAACACCCCATCTCATCAACACTGAAGGTCTCCTTGATCGGTAAGAAGTGATCATCCTTAGTGAGTATGTCAATGACAACCAAAACTGCATCATTCCCTTTAGACGACCAACGAAAACAAGTCTTGAAATCCATCGCGACGCCGTTCCATTTCCACTCGGGAATAGGAAACTATTGTGAAATCCCTGCTGGTCGCTGATGGTTCGCCTTCACCTGCTGACAGGTGGAACACCTCATGACAAAACCAACAACATCTCTCTTCATACCTGGCCACACATAATGATGGTGGAGATCATGATACATCTTGGTGACACAAGTATGAACTGCCCAAGATGAAGAATGAAAGTCCGGCATAAGCTCCCCACGTATGTCTGCTAGCACCCATACACACCCCTAAAAATGCAAGTTCTCATCCTCGCCTACTGTCCATCCAGGAATAGGTTTCTCTCCTGACATGCTTTCCTATAAGACTAGGCCTTCTGAGTCAGATAGCTTCCTCATTCGCACTCGACCAACAAGATTAGAGGTAACAACTATAGAAGATAGAAACTTCTACCCCTATCTTTCATGCACCTCCAAATGAATATGAGAGAATAGAGACATAAGCATCCACTCACTGCTGGCCTCCTGAATTGCCTGTATTTGAGTCCTCCTGCTCAACGCATCAACTACTACGTTTCCTTTCATAGGTGTATAGGAAAGCTCTAAATCAAAGGACTAAAGATACTCAACCCATCTTCGCTATCTCATATTTAGATCACACTGACTGAAGATGTAATTGAGACTCTTTTTGTCGGTGAAAACCACAAAATACACTCCCAGTAGATAATGTCTCCAACACCGTAAGGCATGAACAACTGATTCCAATTCGAGATCGTGTGTCTGGTAATTCCTCTCATGTGGACTCAATTACCGAGACCCATACACAACGACTCTATATCCCTGTATAAGCATAGATCCTAGCCCGACACCGGATGAATCATAGTAAATAGTATAGCTCTTCCCCGACTCTATCAAGGATAGTATCGGTGCTGAAGTCAACCAACCTTTTAGCTCTTGAAAGGCTGACTCACAAGAATCTGACCACAATAACTTCACACTCTTCTTAGACAGACCTGCCATCAATGCTGTTAAGCATGAAAACCCCTATATGAAAGACCTATAGTATCCATCCAGCTCTAGAAAACTCCGCACCTCAAAGATATTCTTCGGCTGCTCCCAGGAAACTACTGCCCTCACTTTCTCTAGGTCTAATGATAATCCAGTCTCTGAGATAACATGACCCAAGAAGTGAATCTGATCCATCCAAAATTGGAATTTTGAGAGCTTATCATATAATTTATGCTCTCTCAGTGTACTCAAAACAATATCAATATGGGAAACATGGTCATGTAGAGTGTGAGAGTACACCAAGATACTGTCCACAAACACCACCATGAAAGAATAAAAGTATGGATGGAATACTCGGTTTATCAGTGCCATGAAAACTGCATGTGTGTTTGTAAGACAAAATGACATAACCATATATTCATATAGACCATACCTGCTCCGAAAAGCTATGAGAGGTATATCTGATTGTCTAACGCACAACTGATGATAACCAGATCTCAAGTCAATCTTCGATAACACCCGGGTCCTCAAAGATGATCAAAAAGATCATCCATACTAGGCAATGTATATGGGTTCTTGACCATCATATTGTTCAACTTCTGGTAGTCCACACAAAGCCTGAGGGTACCGTCTACCTTTTTCGCAAACATGACAGAAGAAACCCAAATATAAGTACTAGTTCGGATGGAACCCTTTGCCTGAAACTCCTCCAACTGCTTCTTGAGCTCATGTAACTCTGGTGTAGCCATCCTATAAGGAGGAATGGACACCAGTGCTGCTTCTAGAACAAGCTCATAAGAAAAGTCTACCTCATGCTCTAGAGGAAAACCTGAAATGTCTTCTGGAAAGACATCTCTGAAATGATCCACCACTAGAGGAAAGTTTAACTGTGAAGTCCCTGGGTCATCTAGATATAGACTGACAATCTGGGTTGTAACTCCTCCCAACCCAAGATGCTCTGGTCCTGTTCTGCTCTCCTGGACATCCCACTTTCCCTTATGAAGAAACGATAAGACCTCCAGTGTTGTGAGACTCACCCTGTGGAGATAACAGTCGATGACTGCCTGGAAGGGAACTAACCAGTCCATCCTGAGAATGAAATAATAACCTATCATCTCTAGGAAATAGAGGCCCCATATGAAGTGACACTGACCTACCTTTAGAGGTCACTCTTTGCACTGATGCACTCTCACCATTCTAGTCCCCAACAGAGTGTTTAGCATCAAGATATCACCAGAAGAAAAGATGCAGATCCCAATGATATCTATAAAAGCAACAAATATAAAGCTATGGGAATCCCTTGTATCAAAAAGTGCATAATCTAAAATTGAGGATACTAAGATCATACATCGAACTGTAGAAGGTCCGAGATCCTGATCCTGTTGGGTCTGATCCACTGCAAAATTTTGGCCTGCACCATGGCCCTATGACCTAGATTGACCACTATGAGCTGATCCACCCTGCTGTCACTAGAAACCAGGTGACTGGCTACCCTAGCCACAACCTCCACCTCAGCCCGAACATCCGGAAGAACTCCAGTTCCTTGACTGATGAGAAACTGGTGGTGATTCTCCTGAATGAGGAGTCATAGAGGAACCCCTATCACCAGATGCTGGTGAGAAGATCTGACATAGGCACAGAAAATGGCCCATCTTTCCACATGATCAGAACTCCACTGGTTCTCTCATGAAATTTGGCCTCGTATGCCCACTCCTCTCGCATTTGTATCATACCACTAGACTAACAGAAGATGCATCCTTCCTACTCTGGTGTCATCATGTAATCTCACTATGGTGATTCCTGATATCAGCTGGTGGGGCACTAACTCTAGATTCCAAACCGCCCTGGCTCACAGGTTCAGAATCCCTCAGACTATGCTCTGTGATCAGTGCTTGGTTGATGATAAAGAATATTGAAATCAACCCGAAGATGTTCACCTGAGATAAGATGTTGTGCCTCAAACCATCCTCAAACTTCCATACAAGAAAAAACTCATCACCTCCGGGAATAGGTGTGAAACATTGTAGCTCTGTGAGGTTAGAGGAATACTCCATAATAGTAAGAGTACCCTGCCCCAGACTCATGAACTCTCAGGCTTGATTGGCCCTAAGGTCTTCAGATATAATTAATCATAGAAGATGTGCGGAAAATCATCCCATGACATATTATGCTGGCGTACTGCCTATGAGATCACATCCCACCACATATTGGTGGAGTCTCGAAGCATGTAGGTAGTGAGTTTCACTATCTTTTCTAGAGGTATCTCTAGATGCTCTAAAATCATCAGCGTGGCTTCTAGCCATGACTCTGCTACCTGGGGTCCTCCATCCTCTGAGAAAATGGGAGGATACTACTTCTAAAAGACCCATGTCAATTCTTCCATTGACGGGATATGAGGCAGTTCCCCCTTAAATTTCTACATCATCCTCAAAAATCCCTCTCTGAACTATGCATCATCACCTATTTCTAGTATAACTACTGGTTCATAGACTGGCACGACAAGAGGATCTGCAGGTAGTCCCTGATCAGCCATGTCCGGTGTCTGATCATCTCCTGGAAACTAGCGTAGAACTGAAGGACGTCTCGGTGGAATGACTCTGCAAGGTCAAGCGCACACCTTATATCAAGATTACCAAGGACTGAAAACTAGAAGTGTAAGAAGGTAATAAGAGGAATAAAACACTCATGTTTTACAAAACATGACTACATGGTGTGTACAATTCCTACACGCCGTGTTCCCTTAAGTCATTTACATGGGCGTATTCTCCTTCCTAAAATGGTCGTGTAACACACCAAAAACACGGTGTGTTGCCTTAACACTTGACGTGTATGTAAACTGTCTTTCCCTGCCCAAGTCCTTCTACACTGTTAAGCCACAAGGCTCTCCTAATACAAAACTACACAACATGTTCAAGATAGAAACGACATGTTCTAGACAAGATTCACCTGACCCGTGTTGTTAGTGATAAGACCTGACACATGGATCACACTACACGGTGTGTTCATGGTGGACATGGTGTGTATGTGAAAGGATAACATCGAACCGTGTTGTTCGTGACATGGTCAGGTAGCTAGGTTAGACTACACAACATGTTCAATAGGTACATGACATGTTCCTACAAGAAATTACCTTTCCCGTGTCTGCCCACACAGCCTATGACACAGTTAGAGATTACACTGCATGTATATAAATTACACAGTGTGTACTTAAGAAAAACAGTTTCTCCCTGAACAAAAGAACACATGGCGTGTATTAATCATTACACGTCGTGCATTAAAGGTTTTTCTGGACATTAAGCCTTAGAAACTACTTCGGATCCTAGAAAACACTGAAACTAACATTAAAAGTGCCAAATTCCAATATGTGAGGGCCCATACTCCCTGTGAATCATTGTTTAGAATCTTAAAAATGTTATAAAAAAGGATAATAGTGCAATTATCCACCAAATTACGGTCCATGAAGGCCCATAACACCTTAGGAACCAAAGTTTGGTGTTCATTCAAGAAAAAATCTTACATAGTAAATGCTCTAACAAAAAGTAGGTATTATATCGTGAAATCTTTCACAACAGCACGCATATCTCGCACAACATCTATCACTACAACATGAAATCTCTAATGCATCCTATATGGCATGGAAAAAATGCATGACATATGATTTCTAGCAAGTGCCTATATGATGAATGAGATGGAATACCCTCATCTCATCAGGTTGAAATAGAAATAGAACCTCAATAACATAAAAAATAACAGGAAAAATAATGTGAATCACTCAAGGTGAAATAAAATCATCTGTAATAATTTCAAAACTAGAAAAATTTCAATTAAATGAGGTAGATTGTATTTTCCCTGTACACAGGTTAGCTACTATAGGGAACAACTTTTTACCAAGTACTAATTACATCCTATCCCTGGCTATAGTCTCCAAATAGTAAGTCAAGAAAAAAATAATCCCTCTGATGCCACTTTGTAACATCCCGGTTCCGGAAGCCACCCAGAGGCGCCCCATACCCGGTTGGTCACATGGCCTCAAGCGCATTTCCCCAAACGCCAGAGGTTACCGACTAGCAGTGAGGGCCTTGGGTGTGATAGTGGGGAAACTATGCCCTCATTGGCAGAGTAATACAGTAGAAGGGAAACAAATAGACAATAGCAGAAGTAGTAAATATACCAAAAATAGTAATAGTAGAAGACTGGAATAACAAACAACTGAGGAACATATATATATGATGAATGATACATATGTCTAGAAAAACAGCCAAACAAGTCACAATGCTGAATACAAACAATACTAAACCAAAGTACAAAATAAATAGATAAACAAATCCTCAGCATTGCAAGACTAAGCTTGGTCCCATGCTCCCCAGTTCCATAGAAATTAAAGTACCTGAAGATGAAGGGTTCTTTCCCTTATCTATACCTACCGCAATATGATCTGTTTGGGCCCAAAAGCATGGCCCAAACAGGGTGTTAGACTAAATCCCAATAGGCATCACCTGAGGATCTATGCCTAACAGTCAATTAATATATGGAAGTTAAAATACATAAGCAATAAACAAGAACGTACTCAGCAAAAAACAATTCCACATATCAGAAGCAACTAATAAAACACAGTAACCCTATAGAATGTACATAAAAACTATACCCTCTGGTTCAGTCATTAGATATATAAATAATCTCTGAGGAAGCAGTCACAACCAATCCTTTTATTATCAAAAGTGATTCAAGACTCTATGAAGAAGCTCACATGGTCAATTCCCCTTGTAGTCTAAGGTAGGAAAGGACTCTCAGAGGAAGCTCACATGGTCAATTCCCCTTATAGCCCAAAGTTCAAGGACTCTCTGAGGAAGCTCACTCTATCAATTCCCCTTATATCCCAAATTTGTTCATTTAATTCAAATAATCTCTGAGGAATCTCACTTAGTCAATCCCCCTTATAGCCTAAAGTGCTCAAAGTCTCTCTAAGGAAGCTCACTTGGTCAATTACCCTTATAGTCTACTACGCTAGGTTATCACAGCCCTGTGTAGGTCAACTAGTATAACAATGAAATATGGACAAAGGAAACCTATAGAAATACTTGGATAATGAGTTTACTGCATATCAAGCATGTAAGGATACAAACTCTCCACCCTACAACAACAGGCATGGAAAACATGCAAGGCAGACAAAAGGCTAAGCAGGACCAAACAGTCTTAAACCAATCATGCATGGAAAAAACATCCAAAACATATCAATCAACCCTATTCATATCCAATTAACATCTACACAAGTATACAAGCATGGAAGTCAATCAACGGGTGTAAAATTGGTAAACACGCAATACCCTATTCAATGATATTGGTCAAAGTTGCACATAATACTCAAATACATTCAACGAAAAGGCACAAACCACCTACCTCGGTGTTAAGAGATTTCTATATGTGAACCTAGAGGATTTAATCACACAAGAACACTGTAGATATACCAAAATTACTAAAATTTTCAACTGAGGATAACTTGTAAAAGAAGAGGAATCAGGAAACAATGCTCAAGAAGAAGGAAGAACTAACTGAGGCGGTCCCAATGCAATTGATGGTTGTCGAGTCAGAGATTGGACGGAGGCTTAGGGGCTCAGAGAAGAATCACGACCGTATGAGTTCTCTCAGATGAATGAAACCTAGAAGAAGGGCATTATGTCCATCAGATGCGACACTAGTTCTATTATTGAAAACAAAGTGAAAGTACATGGCATGTACTTTTAAAGTATATGGCGTGTGCTTGCCTTTTCCATACCCTGCTTTAAGCGGCCTCCAGGTCACCCCCACATGGCTGTGTGCACGACCGCTACAAGGACAGCACACGACTACCCTTGGTAATTGAGTACACTACATGTACTCATAAAGTACACGACGTGTACTCATAAAGTACACGACATGTACTTTGAATTTTTTTTGGAAATTCCTCTTTTTCTCAAAAACGACCAGAAAAGGAAAACATACCTGAAAATAAGATCCAGGTTCTTATAAGAGCCACCATCCTTATACTATCTCCTAAGATACTTTTTAAATTATGTAAAATGTGATTTTATTCATTTATAATAAAGAATCCCACTCTTAGGGTAACTACCTCAGAAAGCCTCATAGAGTGATGGGATAAATACCCCTGCAACTCTTCCTACCTATCCAATCCCTCTGATTAAGGTTTTTATTGACATATTATCAGGATAGTAAAAGTAAAATCCTTCACATATCTATTTATTTAATTCTTTCATAACTTCCCAAATAATATAAATATTATTAATTATGTATTTTGAGAGTGATTATTATGATCTATGAAATAATAACATTGATACAATGGTGTTATCTTTATAATTAAGTAATGGATCATCAAGATTGATAGATAATCATTTTCATATTCAACTTGTCTTGTGGTATGTTGCAGAGTGGATTTATTTAGGAATTATATTTAATTGTATTATATTTAAAATTTATTTTTGTCCATACAACATGTATTTTTTCTATTATAGGGACATTTATGTGAAAAGAGTTCATCACGACCCTTTTATCAAGGTTTTTAAATATTTATTATACCTAGGGATGTTTCCATAGATTTCTCCAATTGGTGTTTCTTAAATAAGATTACTATTAATTTATTAGAATATAATTAGGATATATGTACATATAGTTATAAAGAATTATTGGGACCAATGGTTTTTATTTACTTTTTTGTTTATATATCAATATGAGTTTTTTTAAGGAAATTAATTTTTGAGGATTTTTATTTAACACATTGACAAGAAGTAAATGTGATGATTGAAGTTTTAAACTTCAAGTAAACCACATCCAAGTGTAAATGGATGTTGAAACACTGTATAAAACATCCTAGATGATGAAGGGGGTTTGTATTTAATCGTGATGAAATAATTTCATGATCTACATAATGGTTTTACATATTTTTGATCAGCATAGTTGATTCTATATTATTATAGGTGATCGATTACTACGGTCTATTTTCTACATGAAATGTTTTATCATCCTTGTAATTTATTTATAAATTAATTCAATATATATGGTTTAATCACATTATATAGTAAATTTATAAGGATGATCCTCTTGGTTAATCCATTGAGTTTAATATGTTTCCACTGTCTACTGAGTGAAATGTTTAGTTCCCAAAATTTTTATATTTTGAAGATGATGAATCAGATAATGTTGATTTTGATCTTCATGGACTCATGTATCATGATTTATCAAATATATTATGACCCATAATTTTGATAATTAATTCCTTAAACTAGTTATGATGATTTTAGAATAGTAATATTTTAGTCAAGGTTTAAGATGGTATGTTTATGATTCACCATGACATAGTTATTTTTCTAAGTGCATTTTGAATCGAAAACAACAAAGGCTTGAATATAGGTCTCTCCCATCATATTCATTTTCCATTGAATGAAATTATTTTTGTTCCATCATATATAATCTTAATTATAATACTTCTTGGTAGAATATTTTTCTTTTAGTTGAATCAAATTCCCAATATTGTTAATCTTATGAATTGAAAGTTGATTATAAGAATTCAGTGTATGACTTCATGAAATAGAGAATTTTGAGATGACTGCAAAGATAAAGATAATAATAAGATGTGAACCATGCCACTATAATGAGGACCAAATGGAATAGATGTGTTATTCCATGCACATATATATTTCGAGTTAGTTTAAGGATGTTATTTTTATAAAGGAATAGAAATGGAAGTTTTATGAGCGTTTAGGAGAATAAAAGATATTTGAATGGGAATTAAAAACAGATTGAGTGAATAAATAGATCAATAATATCTTTTTTTTGATTTATTAGAGTGTTAAAAACCCACATATGATGATTATAGAGTTTCTATATCTCGACTATAGAGGATAATAATCAACCTATTGATTTTTAAAATAAAAGAAATACATAATTGATGAAGATGTTTTTAAAGTCTTGGGATTTTTTTGGGTACTATAAAAAATTAAGTGTATAAAATTTTCCAAGAACTATATATTCCACTCTATCAAGGATATAAAAGGAGTTTATACTTAGGACTATTGATGAATAAGAAGATCTATTCTACACTTTAGTATTCAAAAAGGATGAGCATGATATCGATCACTCAAGATTTCGAGGAAGTATCATAACCAACAGTGCTATTGATTTTCTTATAGGAACACATGTGTAGACCTACTGATATATCTACTCATGATGGGGGAAAAATCTAGTGGTGTAGAGAACAACGGGAGAAAACTAAAGATATTTCATTATTATATCATATTCTTTTTAAGAGTACAAGTATATTATAGTGGACTATATAAGTTGTGTATACCACAGTGGGATATGTGATATAGATAATTGTTTATGTTAGTATAGAATACATTTTGGGGTCTAAACCACATGTAAATGGTCAAGCCTTCTATTTTAAGCATGTAAATAATTTGTATTAGTATATCTTTCTTGTTATTCTGTAACTTGAGGTGGGGCTATGTGAAATGATTAAATGGATCAAGAACCTTATCAATTTTAAGTGGTTTAGTTTAAGATAATTAATAAACATATTTTATCTCATATTTACCCCCATATAGTGGTAGTTCACTGTTCTTTGGGATCTTCAATGGGTATCAAAGCATCTGAGTTACCTTTAAATATCCAAGGAAGAAGTTTATATAAAATGGTGACTCATAATTTGGTGAATGATTGATGATTTTCTACTTTAGATATCATGAACTTACATTCATAGAAGAATATGATGCTTCCATATATTATTTCACTCCTACTATATGTTATAGATACTTCTCTATAGGGTTCTCAATCTAGTTTTAATAGTTATTCTTGGATAAATATGATAAGATAAATGAGTAGTTGGGCGGAAAGGATCAAAAGTTCACCTTCAAGTCCAAATCATAAAAGCTATACATAAATTTAATGGGCCTTCAAAAAATAATGGAGATATGGGTTAAATTAAGAAATAGCTATTAATTAAACATAATAGTCAAGGAATCCATGATAAAAATTTAGTGGAGGAAATTCCAAGACATAAAAGTGGCTGATGATGAGACTGTTAATGACTTCATTACAAAGATAAATGTATTTTTTAGCCCTATTAATGATTTTGGTGATAAGCGAGAGGATCCACGCAATATTAAAATTTAAAGAGGAATTATTGAATATTAATTTGACTCAAAAATATCAACCCTAGAAAAAGGATATGATTTTACCCTTGAGGCGTTACACTATACAATCATTTCCTTTGATATGGGAATGTCTTTATCATTCACGAAGAAATATAAATATGAGATAGACTTTGAATCATATATAAAAGAAAAAGACAAAGATGAAGTGTTTATTGAACAAAGTGATATAAATGATGATGGGTATATGGATGATTTACTAAATTATTTCCCTTTTATAAAATATTCATGACAAAAAAAATTGAAAGTAAAAAGTATGTAATAACATAGAAGTTGTAATTTTGATGATATTGGCCATATTGTAAAATATTTCCAAAAATAATCAGGTTGAGGAATAAAAAGTAGAAAAGGAATATAAGAAGGGAAAAAAATAAAATATGATTATAAAAAAAATAAGTATTAAAAATTAAAATAAGAATGTTTGTTTGTAATAAAGAGAAGGGTGACTCATATAACATTTTAGATAATGGTGGAAAATTCAATTCCCACATTGTTAAATTGTTTGATTCACAAAAAAATGATGATGATGTAGAAGAAAATACAGAGCATGAGTGGGATATAAATGGAATGTTAGAATAATTTTATGATAGGATTACATATCTCAATAAATAAAAGAAGAGGATATTGATGGATAAAATTAGCATTGCTAAAGAAAAATAGGGGTTTCTTATAAAGGTATAATCCTATGTTGATAATATCAATAAAAATAAGCTTAAAGAAGGTGAATAAGTGTTAACTATTAGTGACCTGGAGAATAAGATATATTTTAGGGAAGAAGAGATCATTGAGACACATTTTTTAATCTAGATACTAAAATTGAGAAGATAATGATAATATAAGACTCTATAAATCCTTCAAAGGATAGAGTAGAAACTTCTCTATCTGGTGAGAAGAAAATTCAAATAGAATAAGGTAAATCCATAACCAATAATTTTTTAAATAGAATTATTATTTCTATCTATATATAGGATAAAATAAAATCTAACGAGGTTTGGTCCATAAAAATCGAGTGTAGTTATTCCATATCAATTGTTGGGAAATAAATCCACATATAAATCTAGTATCTTGGGAAAATATGGCCAAATTTGATGGAATAAATCCATAATCAAATATATTGATTCAATATCATCTTGGGATATCATAGATGAAATGATATTTCTAGTGTTGAAGTTATTTACATGATGAAAATTATTTGTGATGTAATATATAATTTTATGTACCTAGAGAAGAACCAAGGGATGAATTTGGTGGAAACAATAGAGTTAAAACACAAACAAAACTAATTATAACAATAAAATAAAAAAATATTTCCACTATGAATATGATTTAATATGTTGAATATATGTATAATAGGCGTGGACAAAGAGGTGAAAAAATAGATAAGTTCATGATTGTTCTACATAGAGATGATTTTTATGGTGTAGAAGGGAAGAAATCTTAATATATAATTACATAAAAGTTATGAAATTCTTATGATGCTAAGAAATCATGAAGGAAACACAAGAAATATAACAATATCATGAAGGAGTGCTTAATAGTTTAGTTAGACAAACTATGAAAGGATAAACCAATTGAGGTTCTAAAATAAATGTGGATTTGGATTTAGGGAAATAAAGTAAAAATAGGGTAAAAGAAAAAATTACTTAAAAAATAAATCTATAATTTGAGACGTAATGATTAAAAAGAATCTATGTGCGAGTTGTGAGAAATATAGGCATAGTTCAAAATATTTCCTAAAATCTTACTAACTAAAGAAGAGTTTTCTAGAAATAAAATATAATTCCAATGTAGTGAATATGTAATTTTTTCGGAGGTGAAAAATATAATTCTAGATAAAGAGTCATCTCATGGGAGGAAAATAAATTCTATAATACAATAGGACCCATTCACCAAGGACCAGTTATAAAAAACATTTATTTTTTTAATCATTAAGAATTGATTTAAGAGAAATGGATCAAATAAATCAAGATATATAAAATTAAAAATTCTAATAAAAAATGAGTCACTACACAACCAAGATATTTTTAGCTCCAGATATGTACATAATTTTAAAATCCAATAATTAATTACACATGTTTCTATTTTAAATGGTCACAAAAAAATCATTATTTTCCATTTTAACGTTTCTCAAGATATATTTTATTTATAATAGATCTTACTCAATGATATGCCCTATTATGTTTTATTTGAAAACATGGGGTGATAAAAAGGCTTAGTATTTTTGTTTTAAAAACACTTGAGGAAACTCATTAGCCATTAAAATATTTGAATCATCATTAATAATAATTTCATCTACATATAAGATATTGATTTTAATATATTTTTTCAATGAATAAATTCTCCTTTCCTACTTGAATCCAAAATTACTTTTAGAAAATATATTTTGAAACTCAAATAAAGGGAAATTTTTTTCCTATATGATTTCATTAAAAATAATTTTTCAATATTGAAAAGCCACATTAAATTGCGAAACATTAAGGTATAGTTAATCAATAAATGAATTCCTAAATCAAAACATATACTTTTGAAAATTGATTTCAAAACATTATTATACAAAATAAATATAGTGATTTTTTGGAAAACTTTTCACAAGAAAATAAAAAAACTTATTGAAACCTGGAATATTGAAGGTTATATAGGACCTATCCGTCACACGGTTCACAATTTCCCTTGATTATTTGGGTTCAATCCCCAAATCTAATCTATTTACAATGTCAAAGTTATATATTTTAATAAAACCATTTGGTATATTGACACTATTTACCTACTAGATTTTTATGATAACATAAATATAAAAAAAGATATAATTATATATATATATATATAATTATGAATTTATAAAAAACTAAAATTAATTGCAATAAATAATTATACATATAAATTATTTTGAAAACATGTTTCGAACACCAAAAAGAATTATATAGTTCATGGTCATACAATGATTTAAACAAAGATGACATCCATGAAATAAAAAAATTTAAAAGAATGAATGATTAAGAATAAAATATAAGAATTGTTAGTTTGAAATTAAAAAACTTTTTTATATAAAATGATATATTTGAAAAATTGGTTCCCTCAAAAAATAACCTTAAAAATTCAATATTTTTTGACATAAAATAATAATAAAAACAATTATGGAAATCAGAATATTTAAAAAACCATTGAATGATTATTTTAAAATTTAAAATGGTATTTTTAATTTTAAAAGAATTTTTCATTTAAAAAATAATTAATTAAAGTAAAAACATTTAAATATTTTTTTCCACCATACAAAAAAATAATATTATTTTTAAAACTTCTTAATAACAAACATTAAAACATTAAATTTTTAGGATATAATCATTTTACACTAGAATGGGTTGAAATCGTGGAAACAAAAAATTTAATATAAATTACATTATAATTATTTTCTTATTCATAATTTCAATGATAAAATTCATTAAGAAACATATCCATTAATAAGAGGGATTTAAAAAATTGTTAAAACAAAATATTATTCTAAATAATATCCTTTATAAGTGGGTTTTAAAAAATAGAAAAAAAGAAATAATTTTATTAAAGAAAACATTTTAGCCTCACCATAAATAGATAAAAGATAATTACTGATCCTTATTAATATAATTTCCTTTAGAAAATAACTCCTCAAGTTTGATCCCCCTCCCCACAACCTCTCTTGAAAACTACAACATAGGCACATATAAATTTTTTTCTATACCACTAGTGGAGAAAGATATATATTTATAGATCTATTTCTAATTTGAATTAAAATAAATTAACTAATGTATAGTTATGTTACATCATTAAGTGACCCTTTTATAATAAAAACTTTTCCACCACTATTATGGGTTTATAAATTTTTTATCGACTTATACAATCAATCTCATATGTCTGTTATTTTATATTTCCAACCATGCCTGTGTGGCTCACTTGAATTAGATTATAAATAATTTTGATTAGTTGATGATATCTTAATAACTTTATATAGAGAGAAAAAGAATGTAGTATCTTAATTATCCCTCGCAGAAATTTCCATAGACCAAAGCCATACTCCTCACAATGAAACTGATACCACATTATCATTATCCTTTCAACCTATACATGAAATAAAGTGTTTATGTTTTATGACCCCGATTTCATTAAAATAACTATCTTACTCCCTGACCATATTATGTCAGCCAATACACAAACCCCTATCAACCAATATAGCTTACCCCTTGCTTATAGATACTCGATGTTGAAGAAACCCATGACCAAATCCCAAGCATCAAAGTGTCATGTTGTGTGGTTTTCAATGTATGTGTATGTATGTATATATATTAATAAAAAGAAAACATCATTTAATAATTAATTTATATATATTCAAATAAAATTATTAAAATAATATTTTTTATTTCAGATTCTTAATACTACTATAAAAACCCACAATTATAAATAAATAAATAAATTAAGAACTAAAATGGTTCATCATGAATTTTCATTTATCTATATATATATTCATCTCATAATAATATCATATCAATAATTATATATATATATTTTCATAATATCATTTTTTCAATAAAATAAATCTACACTAAACAGTAGGATGTCCAAATTTTTCTGTATATATAAATGTATATAAATTTATTATTTTAATAATATGTAACTATTATAATTAAAAATATTTGAATTATATTATCTATAAATTACTAATATATTTTAATAATTATTTATAATATAATTATAATATTATCGAAATATCAACTAAGATTTTATTATATATTAATGCATCATTTTTTTTTAATTTTAAAATTTTTTACATAATTATTTAACCATAATTCATTCTACATATATATAATTTATACTTTAAAATGTTTCAAATTTTTTATTTAATATTTTTTATTGAAAATATATGGTATATTTATTTATATCAACTATATTTCATTAAAAATATTCTCTAATTAATATATCATACACTATAACATTAATTATATTACTATAATTTATAATTTCCATTAATTGTATTCACTCCAATTCAATACAGTCCACTTATAATTATATTCAAATTGAATTAATATTTTTAGTATAAATTATATATTTGTTAATAAATTTTATACTACTAATTAAATTTATACAGATATTTCAAATTGATTTTTTAAAATCCATAATATTTATAGCCCTCTAAAAATATTATTCTACTATTATATATAACATTTATATATTAATTTATTATTATATATATTATATATTTTCATCCTAAATCAATATTTCAAACTAAAATAGATGTTATGTTACTGTTTAATTTTATATTTATTGTTTATCACCAAAACAATTCTTAATCATTAAAATTTAATTTTATTGATAAATTACTCATATAATATTTTTAAAAAATAAATATAACTTTTGAAATGAAATATATTAAGTATAAATATATGTTTTTTACACCAATATTAAAATTATCTCTATGAAAATTAAATTCAAATGTTTAGATAAAATATATATTTTATTACATGAGTGTATTAAATATCACTTTATATTTAATAAACATTACTTTGTTATTTCAGGTCATCAAATTTCTCCACAACAAATACAATGAATCCTAAAAATTTCTAATATCTGTTATAAATATTACATCATAGTTAAAAAATCCAACAATCATGTGTTTTTTTAATTTTAATTTCATAGAGTTTGATATTTTTTAATAGAATATTATTGAAGAATCACTCTGTGAAATGTTTCACTAATATGAACTCTACTAATATATAACAAAAAAAATATGACCTTGTAAAGCCTACTTATTCTTCTATAAGGTTACCATGACTTTATAAAATAAAAAATACATTAATCTTGAGATTCATTATAAATATAATAAAAACAAACTCATAAGAAATTTTCAAACCCTTAAATGTTCCTTAACCAAAAATCAACCAAATCTCAAATTTAATCTAAACTATTTCTCTTATATGTACTATAACATCCCAAGACCTACGACCCTTGGTGAATTTCTAAAAAATCAAATCATTTTCCCTTTTATTTATTTAAAAGATATTGAATATAAGTGAATCACATAAATAAATATCTAAAAAATTTCATATCATCGTATATAAAATGAGTCACTGCACTCCAATGATCTTTTTAGTTATAGTGATTTATAGAATTAGGAACTCCAATGAGAAATTTAAAACAAATTTTAGTCATTTAGATAGACACTAATACTAATATTTAATTGCGGTTAAAACATTAATCAAGTAATCCCCTTGTCCTTTCTCATCCCTAGTCCTGGTGAAAAACATTTTTGAAAAACATATGGTGACGAGAAGGCTCAGTAAGGGGTTTGTAACTATCTATACCTTCTTGGCCCATTAATTTACTGGTTTGGGAGTTAGAGGAGTGTGGAGGAGGCTCAATGGGGGATAAATGTAGTTTTGATATGCAATTATTCTATAACATGTTGTTCATGTTATAAAAATGTGTAGGCGATGTGAGATGATGTTCATAGCTTTAAGGATGGTGATTTATGGATTGATGTTCCAATGTGGGTTTTGTGCCTAAGAGGCTCATGATGTAAAATAATTATTTAAGATTTAACATCCCAGTCCGGCTTACCATCCAACCGGTGGCCGGACCAGTGGGTCACATGGCCTCAAGCGCGTCTCCCCGTACGCCAGAGGCTGTCGACTAGCAGCGAGTGTCTCGGGGGATGATAGTGGGGAGACTATACCCTCCTGTCAGAGTACGCAGCGACATCATCAGAGTAAATATCATTCAATAGCGGAAGCAGTAAGCAATTGAAATACATTAGTGATAGATAGGTAATAATATCCATTTTATAAAAGGTGGAAAATGCCAGTTTACAATGCATGCATGTATAGAAGATGATACATTTATGAAAGTAGGAAAAATTGCAACATGCTTTACAATAAATACAAAAAGAAAAGACAGCAAATCCCGACGGCGATCCCCAGAGCATCCCAAGATCCCTCTTGGTCCTTTTCTCCTAACTCCTCAGGTACAAACAACACAGTATACAACCTAGGTCCTGCAAGCAATAAGGTCTACTCGGGTACCCCAGTGCAATGGCGGCCCGAGTAGGGTGTGAGATATAAATCTCAGCAGGCCGGCACCACTGGTGTCAAACCCAATCCAGACAGTGTATGATAATTAAACAGTGATAATGTATAGAGAATTAAGTAAACAGAATTACATAAGTAAAGTAACTCCCATCCAGGTTCCCAAGGGAGACCTGACGGTTATACCAGCTTCGGCTCGTTGCCAATAAAGTAACCTGATCATGTCACCATATATCTTTATATATATAAAAGCATTTAGATCATAGATGGAATAGGGTAAGCATGCCTCCCACCCATTTTTAGGAAAAAGTGGGCACGAGATCACAGTCTACCCTTAGCTCTAAGCCGTAACATAGGGGGAGCTCTCATGGTCTACCCCTGGCCTGAAGTTGTATCATTTAATTAGGGGAGCTCTCACGGTCAACCCCTAGCCTGAAGCCATATCATAGGGGAGCTCTCACAGTCGACCCCTGGCCCGAAGCTTAATCATTTAAATAGGGGACCTCTCACGGTCTACCCCTAGCCCGAAGCCGTATCATAGGGGATCCCTCACAGTCTACCCCTGGCCTGAAGCTTAATCATTTAATTAGGGGAGCTCTCATGGTCTTCCCCTCGCCTGAAGATGTATAATTGGGGAGCTCTTATAGTCTACCCTGGCCCAAAGCTTAATCATTTAATTAGGGGAGATCTCACGATCTTCCCCTAGAATGAAGCCGTATCATTGGGGAGCTCTCATAGTCTACCCTTGGCCCGAAGCTTAATCATTTAATTAGGGGATCTCTCACGGTCTTCCCCTAGCACGAAGCCGTATCATAGGGGTGCTCTCACAGTCTACCCCTGGCCTAAAGCTTAATCATTTAATTAGCATAGGTTATAATACATACACTTCCTATAACATTCATATCAATAAAACATGGTATTTCCATCTCATAATATCACATAATCACCTTTCAAGAAAACATGCATTTAATATAATAAAAGGGGTTTATAAAAACTCATCCTAGCCAAGCCCTAACCAAACCCTCTCATTTTACTCACATGGAAAATGTATTTAAAGACACATCTATAAGGCCAGTGGAAACATGTCTAAGGTATACTACTTATTGCATTACCTCATAAGAATTCAATGAATCATCCCACATACACACAAGTGAACTCACTCACATTCATACTTAAGGGAACCCATCTTAAGGGATATGCTTATCATTCTTTAACCCTTTGATACCTTCTAGAGGAAATATGTCATATGGTCTTAAGTCATCCCAATATGGTTATCATCATAATCAATTTTCCTACACATGGAAAATTGACCCTAACTCAAGTATCATGGCCATATTATTCTATTTGTCCCAACAAGGCAAATTCACATACAAGGGATCAAAGAGGCACCACAAAAATCCAGCAGGAAAGCATAAAAAGTCTATCACTACTTTTTATCTTGAAGACAACGCACATTTGATTGAGGGGTTTTATTATTAAAACATTAGTTTAGTTAGCAGGCAACCGTTTTTTTATCTTATTCTTGTAATTCACACTATTTGCACAACACCATTTAACAAGAACTAAAATTATAGAATTAAAATGCTAAGGTAGTGCAGTATTAAATTCACTTTCACTTTACTTAAATAAAAGGTCAAGGAGAGGGACCCTACCTCAAGGTGGATCCATCCGTCCACTCCGGCTCTTGATGCTTTCTAACTAAAGCTACCGCTGCTGCTCTCCCACAATTCATATGTGATTTCAAATACCTATAAGGACACATAGCCTCTATGCACACGCTCTGCATGGCCATGAGTGTGTGAAAGAGGATCCTTACACATATGCTTATACACATAAGCCTGTCTCCACTCACATGCGTAGGCAATTTTTATATATGCAATGGGGACAACTGGCCCCGTACGTGTATATTCACTACCATGCACAAATATATGCATGCCAGGGGAACCCACATACACATAAATACATACTTATGCCTACATAGGCGAGTTTCCTAGACTTTGGTGACCCGAAACCATGCCAAAACATCCAACGCACTACACTACAGTTAAAAGGAACCTTAAAACGCTTAAAGAGAACATTCTAGGTGCTGCAAAACCAAAATGAGGGGAAAAAACCTTACCACGAACCCAAGCCAGCGAACTGAGACATCCGAACCACCTCGCCTATGGCGGAGGTTCTCAAAACACGCACCAAAGAGGCCCCAAGAGACTTCCACACTAACCTAGAACAAGAAGAAACTGAAAATCGGATCAACCCAAAACCAAGGGTGCTCGGATGAATCTCACCGGGCGACAGATAGACCAAAATCTGAAAAAAAAAACAAGTAGAGAGAAGGTAGAGAACCTTACCATGACGATTCAGTAAAGAAACCTCATGAAATCTGTCGGAGAATGAAGCTCAAGGAGGGAGCCGAGGGGGGTGTCACACGCGGCTCACAGGAGAGGAGGAAGGCGCGCGGTAGGGGGTTCTGCCGAGTGAGGGTGGGGAGAATTATTATAGGTTTTATTTATTTTATTTTATTTAAAATTTGATCAAAAACCCAACACACAGCCAACCTCACAGTTTGACCCACACGGTTTTCCAAACCATGTGCAAACCGTGAAGAGTCTTTTTCCCCCAAGAAATATCTCGCACGGGTTAGGCGCACGGTTTGGGAAACCGTGCGCAGCCCGTGTGCAAGCCACTATCTCTTAAAATAAATCTGCACGGTTTAGGCCGCACGGTTATCCAAACTGTGCGCCAACCGTGCGCCCTCTTCAGCTCTTTAAAAACTTGGGTCTGGCGCTTCCAAAACCTCTCGGGCCACTCAAGAAACTTAACAGGCCTTTGCCCACTCCCAAAAACATTAAAATAAAGGGTTCCAACCTTTAGGACCTTATTCTGAAACCTAGTCTTCAAAACAACCGGTTTAGTAAATGAAAAGTTTAAAATCCTTCAGGTTTTAGTCCGGTTCAAAATAGAGATCATTACAACCTTCCCACCTTAGAACTTCTCATCCCCGAGAAGCCTTCGGGAACAACGTACACCTCACCCATCCTACAAGGGTCATGAAGCTTCGTTCAAATGATCATGTTGTGTTCACAAACGTACAACACACCCTTAAGCATCCATTAAACCCTAACGTGCTTAAGCCACCAAAACTCGATCCAATGCTCGTTTCCCAAATGAAACACCAAGATGGCTCTTCCCGAGCCTATCTACCCAGAGACACGAACCCATCGTCGCCTCTCCAAGCATCTAGCTACAAGTACTACCCACCTTATATTTTTAACGTTAAACGAACAATTCCAAACTACGGTTCGGACCACCATTGGATTTTACTTTCAAAGCACACCCCAAGTGTTCCCATGACGCTCCTAGCGTGATTTGAAATAGATCACATGGTCAGTTCCCCATCTACCTCAAGGCCTAAGTCGAGATGGTTGTTCATATAAGGCACCGCCCGACACCAACCTCACTCATACATATCTGACGATGTGCCTTAAAACGGTTCTCCACCAACCATATTCATTTAAACAAAGGAGGAAAAGTTTCAATCCTCAAAACTGACCATTAAAAAGACATCCGGCTTTGATGGCCGGCATATTTCGAGAAAAACCACAATGCCTCCTCCAAGGCACCTTACTTTTAGCACAAGAACGTTCACCAAAGCCTCCACCCGAATTCCAATGACATTTCCAAGATCAAACTAGACAAGAAACCACGCGTCCCGCATGCAACGCTGAAAGAGAACCATCGGAACAAGCCCAGCGGCTTTGAAGCATTAGCGCGGATAAGACCGATGCTCTCTTAGTGCATCTAGAATGAGGAAAAGATAGGGGACATGCTCTTCGCTAAATAGAGTGCACTAAGCGGTTTGAGAGTATTCCAGTTAATCATACCAGACTACTGGAAAGAGGAACAGTCGAACCTCAACTGGTCAACTTCAAGGAAGGAAATCGGCTTCACCTAATGATATATCCACACGCTTTAAACTCGCATACCTCACAGGCATTCAGATATGATCAACCCATTTCCATAAGGCATTCCAAGAACTGTATCTTCTAAATGGAAGGACACATTTACCAGATTCGACGCAACACACTCCCAACCTCAGGAGTGTCCTATTTGTCGAAGAGAAGGAAGATAAACAAGCTGAGCACAAACACGCTAGTACAAAAACATCGAAAACGATCGTGTGACACTCCTTCGCCACAGTTACATCACCAAACGAACAAAGAATATCCAGAACAAGGAAACCAGCATGTCAAAACACACGATCCATTCGAGAGCCATCCCGAAGATTGGGTCGAAACAATTCTCTAACGCCGGGACACTCTACTGAGGAGATGACCTAAAGCCGCAACAAAAGTCAAAACCCAACGACCCCCCATCCAAACAAGGGTATCATTAGAAGAACAAGAGTCCAACAATGAAAAATGGGACCCGAACGGCACCTCACGTCAAAAAATCATGGTACAACAAGGCATTAAAACATTAAGGGTGCTACCAACCATGTGCTAGCCCCTTACGAATATCAAACATCAACCCTAACACCGGGTCACGCAAAACAAGGTCGCTAGTCTCAAAATCCAGTCATCAAGCCATCGCTAAAGAAAACAACAGCTACGAAAACACCTACGGTCGCATTCTAAGGAAACTTGACGAGAATCTAAAAACTACCCCTTACACTAGGGTCTCAACACACCACTACAGTTTCCATTACCAAGATCTTAACATTTCATCTCGCTTAAACTTTATCCATCTAAAAGTTTCAACTACACAACAAGGTAAAAAATTATGTTTCACAAAACTTCCTTTAAAAACATTCACATTCAAAGACATCCCTTGTTTATCAACCAACTAAGAAAAAAAACCATTAAACAAAAGGGCAAACTACTAGGGTCCCATTCTATCCATCTCGTGTTCTTCCAAAAAGAAACCACAAAGCAGTTATTCAAATCCTTTTAAAATTTCAAACACCCCAACCGAGTTATCTCATACAACACTCTCCAACTGACCTACTCGGGTCTAGTTGCACTTACACATTCACTAATTCATTTCAAATTAAAGCCATAAAATTCATACATTTAAAACCATTTGATGACACCTCATGGTCATTTCATTTAACATGGGTTGTCATTTACCAATTCAAGAAGCGCCCATACACTTCATGGATTGTAAATTGACCCCCCTTTTTATCAAAACCAGATTCCAATTCAGAAGTTAACATGCTCACAAAAAATGGCTCAAGTATATGGGTGGCCATCTAACGACCTATAAAGCACCCATACACTTTACAAATTGGCATTTGGGTCCCCTTTTTAATCAAAACTAACTGAATTAGCATTTTAAAATTTTAACAGCCCTTTTTTAAAAGTACTGTAACACAAGTTACCTTTTCCCAGCTATAAGGAACCCATACACATTACAACTAAAAACTGGCTCTCGTCGTAATCATAACCAATATATATTTTAGCCCATGAAAATATTTACATATTAAAACTTAACTAGCATGTTCTCGTAATCAGTAAAACACAGAAGCATGATATATCACAAAAACATGTTATAACACATAAGCATGGCCTATAATCACTTAAGAATATTATACAGGAATGCTAAGACGCAACTACATGGCATGGCACTATGCATGACATGTTAATCCCTATGTGCCTATAATGATGCATGAAATGCAGTTTCCTTTCCATATCTGGCCAAGGGAAAAATTCTAGAAATTTTCTAAAACCATAAGAAGCTGAAATTTCAATAGTCACTCAAGGTGAAATCATCTCAACTGTAATAACGAACAATATGCACAACAATTCCCTGCCCTGGCAACTTGGTCATTTCCAGTACATGGGGTGATCAATCCCAAGAACGAAAATTAGCCAAGTGCCGACACTTTTCCAATCTCTTGTCTACCAACCCAAAACAATAAGACAAAAAGAAAAGAAACACCTATGATACCACTTTGTAACATCCCGGCCCGACTTACCATCCCACCAGTGGTCAGACCGGTGGGTGACATTGCCTCAAGCGCATCTCCCCATACGCCAGAGGCTGCCGACTACCAGTGAGGGTCTCGAGGGATGATAGTGGGGAGACTATACCCTCATGTCAGAGTACACAACGATATCATCAGAGTAAATATCATTCAATAGAGGAAGCAGTAAGCAATTGAAAGACAACAGTGATTGACAGGTAATAATATCCATTTTATAAAAGGTGTCAAATTCTAGTTTACAATGCATGAATGTACAGATGATGATACATTTCTCAAAGAATGAAACATTACAGGATGCTTTACAATCAATACAAAAAGAAAAGATAGCAATACCCGACGATGATCCCCTGAGAATCCCAAGCTCTCGCTGGGTCCTTTGCTCCTAAGTCCTCAGTTACAAACAATACTTAATACAACCTAGGTCCTGCAAGCAAGAAGGTCTACTCGGGTACACCAGTGTAATGGCGGCCCGAGTAGGGTGTGAGATATAAATCTGAGTAGGCCGGCACCACCAGTGTCAAACCCAATCCAGACAGTGTATGATAATTAAATAGTGAGCATGTATGGATAATTAAGTAAAAAAATTACATAAGTAAAGTAACACCCATCCAGGTTCCCAAGGGAGACCTGACGGTTATACCAGCTTCGGCTCGTTTCCAGTAAAGTAACCTGATCATGTCACCATATATATATATATATATATATATATATATATATATAAGAATTTAGATCATAGATGGCATGGGGTAAACATGCCTCCCACCCATTTGTAGGAAAAAGTGGGCATGAGATCACAGTCTACCCTTATCCCAAATCTGTAACATAGGGGAGCTCTCATGGTCTACCCCTGGCTCGAAGTTGTATCATTTAATTAGGGGAGCTCTCACGATCTGCCCCTAGCCCGAAGCCGTATCATTGGGGAGCTCTCATAGTCTACCCCTAGCCCGAAGAATAATCATTTAATTAGGGGAGCTCTCATGGTCTGCCCCTAGCCCGAAGCCGTATCATAGGGGAGCTCTCACAGTCTACCGCTGGCTCGAAGCTTAATCATTTAATTAGCGGAGCTCTCATAGTCTGGCCCTAGCCCGAAGCCGTATCATAGGGGAGATCTCACAGTCTACCCCTAAACCAAAGCTCAATCATTTAATTAGGGGAGCTATCACGGTCTGCCCCTAGCCCAAAGACATATCAGAGGGGAGCTCTCACGGTCTACCCCTGGCCTGAAGCTTAATCATTTAATTAGGGGAGCTCTCACGGTCTACCCATAGCCCGAAGCCATATCAGAGGGGACCTATCACAGTCTACCCCTGTCCTGAAGTTTAATAATTTAATTAGCATAGTTTATAAGAAATACACTTCTTATAACATTCATATCAATAAAACATGGCATTTCCATCTCACAATATCACATAATCACATTTCAAGCAAACATGCATTTAAAATAATAAAAGGGGTTTAGGCTAACTCACCCTAGCCAAGCCCTAACCAAACCCTCCCATTTTCCTCACATGGAAAATGGATTTCAAGACACATCCATAAGGAAAGTGGAAACATGTCTAAGGTATACTACTTAAATAATTACCTCATAAGCATTCAAAGAATCATCCCACATACACACAAGCGAACTCACTCACGTTTATACTTAAGGCAACACATCTTAAGGGATATGTTTATCATTCATTAACCCTTTGATAACATCTAGAGGAAACATGTCATATGGTCTTAAGTCATCCCACAATGGTTATCATCATACCCAATTTACCTAAACATGGAAAATTGACCCTTACTTAAGTATCATGGCCATATCATTCTATTTGTCCCAACAAGGAAAATTCACATACAAGGCATCAAAGAGGCACCACAAAAATCCAACAGTAAAACATAAAAAGTTTATGACTACTTTTTATCTTGAAGACAGCACAACTCTGATTGAGGGGTTTTATTATTAAAACATTAGTTTAGTTAACAGAAAACCATTTTTATCTTATTCCTGCAATTCAGACTATTTGCACAGTAGTATTTAATTGGAACTAAACTTGTAGAATTAAAATGCTAAGGGAGTGAAATATTAAATTCACTATCAGTTTACTTATATAAAAGGTCAAGGAGAGGGACCCTACCTCAAGGTGGATCCATCTGTCCACTACAGCTCTTGGTGCTTTCTAACTAAAGCTACCGCTGCTGCTCCCCCACAAGGCATATGTGATTTCACATACGTATAAGGACTCCTAGACTATATGAACACACTCTGTATGGCCATGAGCATGCGCAAGAGGATCCTTACACATATGCTTATACACATAAGCCTGTCTCTGCTCACCTGCGCAGGAACTTTTAATATATGCAATGGGGACAACTAGCCAAGTACATGTATATTCGCTTCCATGCACCAATATACACATGCTAGGGGAACCCAAATATATATAAATACGTACCTATGCCTACGTAGGTGAGTCGCCTAGTCTTTGGTGACCCGAAACCACGCCAAAACATCCAACGCACTACACCGTAGTTAAAAGGAACCTTAAAATGCTTAATAAATATTCTAGGTGCTGCGAAACCAAAATGAGGGGAAAAACCCTTACCTCGAATCTAAGCAAGCGAACCGAGACATCCGAACCGCCTCGCCTATGGTGGCGGTTCTTGAAACACGCACGAACGAGGCCCCAAGATACTTATTCACTAACGTAGAACAAGAAGAAACCGAAAATTGGATCAACACCAAACCTAGGGTGCTCGACCGAATCTCACTGGGCGAAGGATAGGCCGATATCCGGCCAGAAAACAAGAGAGGAGGGAGAGAACTGTACCTCGACGATTTAGTGAAGAAACCACAAGAAATCGGCCGGAGATCGAAGCTCAAGGAAGGATCCAAGGGGGGTGTCGCGCACGGCTCACGGGAGAGGAGAAAGGCGCGTGGTGGGGGTTCTGCCGAGTGAGGTTGAGGGAGAATTAGTTTAGGTTTTATTTATTTTATTTTATTTTAAATTTAATAAAAAACCCAAAACACACCCAACCGCACGGTTTGACCCACACAGTTTTCCAAACAGTGTGTAAACCGTGCAGGGTCTTCTGGCTCTAAGAGATCTATCGCACGAGCTAGGCCCACGGTTTGGGAAACCATGTGCAGCTCGTGCGCAAGACACTATCTCTTAAAATAAGGCCACACGGTTTAGGCCACACGGTTAGCCAAACAGTGCACCAACTGTGCCCCCTCTACATCTCATTAAAAACATGGGTATGGTGCTTCTGAAACCTCTCAGGCCACCCAAGAAACTTAACGGGCCTTTTCCCACGCCCAAAAACATTAAAAGTAAGGGTTACATCCTTCGGGACCTTATTCCGAAGTCCGAACTTCAAAATGACCGGTTCAATAAACTAAAAGTTTGAAATCCTTTGGGTTTTAGTCCAGTTCAAAACACGGGTCATTACACAGGACATGAATTAATTCTAGGATTATAAAACATGAATTTTAGTTTATGTTCAATGAGTTTTTAGTTTGAATAGTTCTAAACTTTTACTATATTCATTGATTGAATTGGATAAACCCATGAAAACAAATGATGTGAACCTGAGTCCCATGTAGTGAATGTGCTGAGGTCCTGTTCTCTCTAAATTACATTGATATCCCAAATTATTTTATTCATCTTTAATTTCCCTCAAATCTTGGGTGAAACCTATAATTTTTTGGAGTATATTTCAACCCCTTTAAACTTTAATTTACCCATGGATTTCCATGGTTGATCTTCTGTAATCAATAGTGAGTAGACCCCATTTTCTTATTCATTTTATCTTTTTTCCTCTTTTGGAGTACATAGGGGTGATTTTGTTCGGGTTCATGGGTTATTTAGGCTATATTTTTTATGATACATTGGTATGGTTCTATTATATTCAAGGTTTCATTTTGTGGTTAAGGTATTCTGGTTATTTATCCTTCACTCTGTTGTGTATAACATTTCATAAATATTCTTTGATTGGTGGTATCTTTATTCACACCAAATTTATGTCCATGTGTGCGAATTGCATGATTTTTTCTTCCATTGGGTAGATATTAAGGGCCGACTTAAATAATATAATGAATTTTTATGTGAGAAAAATTATAATAGATCCCCAATCAAAATTTTATTTACCTATGTTTACAACATAGTGCATGACCTATGGTTGATATTTTGAGGTGGAATCTCAAACACACTAATTTTCTATTTTCATTACTATAAATTATCCAATATACATATAATTTTATACTAATATATAGTCAGGTTTTTTAAGTTCATGTGATTTAATTTACTAATATATTAATTCAATGAAAATTAAAATGATAATATAATCAGTTAAATAGAAATAACAAAGATAATTATTCTAGATTGGTCATGGTGATTGATATCATTGTTCAAAAGGAATCTCAATATTCATTTCAATGAGGTTCTTAATACCTATAACACCTCATATTGTCTTTCAAATTGTTCTTATCAAATTCTGATACCTCTATATATAGGGAAATCTAGGTCATAATTTCAATAAGGAGAACTACTTCTTGAACGTCACCACCCATGTTGTGCTCCACCATATGCATGATAAAATTTTTGAAAGTGGGGAAAATGATAAATGAGAAGAACAACATGGTAGAGAAAATAGGGTGACCACTCATCATATTCGACTTAACCAACACCAAAATTCAAAGTGTTAAAAAATATTTTTAAATTTAATCATAATAAAACTCAGTAAAACCACCATTCCACACCTCAAACAAACATCGAGGTTAGTTCTCCATTTTTTGTGTAGTTGAGAAGGGAATAAAGTGGGAGGACATATAAAAATAAAAATGTGATAAATGATATATGAATGATAATGATAATATATTAAAATTATAACATTATTATAGTAAAATAAAGCCTAAAAATTTACAAAAAAATGTCCAACTATGTTTTCTAACCAAAGTGCCAACCACTTAAAATAGGGATGAGATACATTTTTTAGGGGGAGGGGTGAAATGTTTGGCTCAAACTCTTTCCATCATATTTTCATGATTATAATCCATAATAAATAAAAAATATGGAAAATAATTCGTTTTAAAAGTTGTTTTTAATATTTCTTGGTTGTGTACTTATAATATTTTATCTTCATTTTCTATATAAGGAAGGAGTAATGAAATATTTACTCTGGAAAATTATTCTAGCCTCATGATAATTCAAATTCACAAACACCAAATTTTCATTCATTTTTTCACTAAAGTAGAGAAAATCATATATGAACATAGTTAATTAATTATTGAACTATTAATTTTACAACTCCTTATTGAAATGACGATCCATTAGGATTTCCATTTCTGAAAAATAGTCCCATATTCAAAATTCTCCAGATGTATGCACAAATTTCATGGCCCAGATTATGATCTAGTTTTGGAACATAATAAGTTTTATTGATATTTGTTTATAGTTTAATGAAATAAATCCCAATATTTATAGTGACCTACGAAAAAGTAATTTAATAATTTTAATCCATTTAGAAAAAGTTATGCCTAAAATAAAAAATTGCATTAAAACAGTTTAAAATCCAAAATTATGTTATTTTACCAATTAAGCTCAAAATAATAACAAAACCTAAAAATGTGAAAATTTCACATAAAATAACACAAATCTATGATTATAAACATTAAATAAAAGAATAATGTGAAAATGTAATCTTTATCGCCACTACACTTGACGATTACACTCTTAGTAAATCATCAAATATTCAAATAAAAATTCATGAAATAATAAAAAATGAGAAAACATACATGATATTTTACAAAGTAGAATTCCATAATGTATTGTATATAAAAAACTCCCTTTCATTATCAACTCACAAATTTAAAATGTTTCAACCTCAAAAACCAATTAGTGGCCCAATCAAAACCCTCCTCACATTGAATTGTATGTCACTCTTCACTCAAGCAAGATTAAATATGGTGTTGTGATCATACTTAGAATATACATGTATCACCATAATCTTGTGATAGTTCTCATTTTTCCATAACATTATACATGTAAATATATTCAATCATGGGGTCTTTTTGTTGGTTATTTCTATAGATTATAGTTGGTAGGATAAAAAATAAAAAGTAAAAATATATGTGTCAGAAAGAGGGCATTGAAATATTAAGTTTAATGTATGAATAATCAAGTTAAACTCCATGAAATTATTTTATGAATCCTCATTAAAGATGTAAAACACATAAAAACCATTATTTTAACATGGTACATGATTCATGTAGTAATTACAATGAATTATTTCATCCAAAATCTTTGATATTTATTATTTTTCTTCGTTTTTCTTTTCTTTTTCTCATTCTTCTTATGGATTTTGAGACAAAAATTGAATACAATGAATGAATGAAAATTAATGACATCGATTTTTGAAAGTTAAATGAGTCAAAAAAGTAAGAACAATTAATAATAAAAGATAATTTCCATTTTTTTGTTTTTAATTGTTCTGAATGATAATTGTATGATAAAAATAAAGAAAAATGAAATGAAGAATCATACCCAATTATCTCTCTCTAAACTACCCAAAATTATGAAAAACACCTCAAACCACCAAAAAAAGAATCACATACCAAAGAAAATAAATAAAAGGCCCTTCTCCCACACTCAAAATTAAAAGATCCATGTAAAAATATTAAGAGTTCATGTAAGTAAAAAAGATTACCATTTAATGTGGATTAAAACTATAAGGAATTTAATGGATTATAAGGTCTAAGAAAGTGTAAATGTTAATGGTATGCTTTAGGTTAAAATGTTTTAAGCTAATAAAATGGCTGAATCATGTCAAAATCATTCCAAAAAGTCCAAATATCTGAATGTGAAAAACCACAAGTTACGGTTCTCACATAATATCAAAATTTCTATTTAGAATGTTTGGGTATTAGGAATTAATTTTCAAAGTGGTTCAGAATACCTCAAATGAATGGAAAAATATTTTGAGTCAGTGTTTCAAGTGTATTAATTTCCAAAATTCCTCAAAATGATAATTTTTTCTGAAAATCAAGTTCAATTAAAATGTTCTCTCACAAATTATAATTTAAAATCTATTCTATAAAATATCATTTCTAGTCTCTCAAAATCAATTAATGTGTGAAAAAGGAAAATAATATTCATTTAAGATCAATGTTCCATAAAAATTAAAAATAATAAGAAAAAAATCAACTATTTAGGATGACACCCCCCACACATAGATTTCAATAAAATTTAATTCTACCCAAAAAAATAAAAAAAAGGGAAGAAAAATAAGAGAGAAGAAAAAACACAACATGTGTTTATTTTCTAGTGGAAAATTTAATTTATGATCATAGGAACTATCACTTTAAACCTATATATCATAAAGAAAATAAAGAAATAAAAAAAATAAAGAGAATGAGAAAGGAGGATAGAACGTGGTTTGGACCCCCCATGTGGGTGATAGGTTTTTACAATACCTAGTCATGAAGTTTCTGATGATCATTGAAAATCAAAATGTGGCTGTGGTTTCTTCCTCACGAACAATAAGGAATTATTTTTTCAAGTGCTCTTCAATTTTCACTAGTCATGGAAGAACCTATGTATATACTTCATCAGTCCTCTACCCATGAAAATATAACTCATATTTTACATTGGGGGAAGGAGAAATAATGGGATCTAATAATCATTGTTAATGATTTTTATAAACTCTTCACTAACATCATCTAGGGCCTATGTTTTTGAATCTTCTACATCAAAATTTTTAAAAAGGGTAAAGTCAGTAATAAATTAATTTGTAAGGGAATTAAAATTAGTGGAATTAATAAATTAATCATCCACATAATATAAAGATGATTGAAAGTTTATCACCTCAAAAATATCATTGTAAGATCAATCTCAATTGGGGTGTTATCTTTATCTTCTTTATCCATGTTTATCCAACTGTTAGAAAAAGAATAAGAATTAAGATAATGAATTATAATACTTCTTTTAGATTCAAGGAAATGAAAATTAAAACAATTAAATAAAATTTTATCACATTTAATTTTCCTATATCGTAATTCCTTTTCTTTACTTAGTACGAGTCAAAGTATAATTTTTTTTGTGAATAGTTGCAGGTAGCTATTCTGCTCCAGAGTTTCATCAATTTCATTATTTTATAGTTTTACTATTGTATATCTAGAGATTTTTTGAGAGGTACTGATTATTATTTGTAAAATATAGTAGGATTGATTAAATTTTAAGCTTTACAAAGATCTGACCAATGTTCTTCCGAATCATGTGGTGCTCCCACAATTGTATCAGTAGATATGAAATCTTTAGAAACCACCACATGTATTCTCCGAGATAGGTCGAATAGATCATTAAGTTACATATTTAATACATCCCCAAGTTCTTAAACATCAAATATATGTGTAGGAATAGTTAACTATACTTATTCATATTTTTATTGTGGTGTTCATTCCCATAATGAAACTTTTATTTTCTCAATAGTAGTAGCTAGAGATTCTATTTTTCTACTTGATTCTTTTAGTGTCCTGAAAATCTTTTGAATTTTAAATTCTAAATATTCTTCTGTGATAGAATAAAAATCCAGTCAAGTATATTAAACATCATAATAAAAATAAATCTTGATATATGAAATAAAAGATATACAATAAATCATTTTTTAGTTTTTTAAATTTATAATTTTTTAATTTTGATGAAAAATAGAGTTTATAAGATCATGGTCTCCCCAAAAATAGTTCCAAATTAACATGTGAGGATTTTTTTGTGGATATTTCATCAATATTTTATTTACCTATGTTTGTAATATAGCGAATGAGATAGGTTTTATCTCTTGAGGTGGCCACTAACACCCACCAACTTTTTATTTCCACTATAATAGATTAATTAATATATTTGAAATAGAATTTGGGTTTCTAAATTGAAGTGATATAAATTTATAATATAAGAATTTAATAAAAAAAATAAAATTACAATATAATGAGTTAAATATAAATAATAAAGGAAAATGTTCTTTTGAGGTCATGATAATTGATATCATTATTCCAAAGTAATCTCATTATTCATTTCAATAAGGTGATCAAGACTTATCACCCCTCCACTTCCCATTTGAATTGTGATTACCACATACTAAGACCTATATATACTGAGAAATATTATTAAAAATTCTATATAGAACAGATCATATATGACTATCACTACCCATGCTGTGTGCCATTATATTCACAACAAAAATATTTAATGTATGGATAAATGATAAATAAGAGAAAGACTCGATGTTAGAAAAAACAGGGTGAGAACTCACCGCAATAAACATAATCACCACTAAAATTACTATAATTTAAAAATAATATTTAAATTTGAAAATAATGAAACTCATTAAAACTACCATTCCCTCCCTTAAATAGTGGACATGGTTAGTCCTATATAGTTAGTGTAGCTATAAAGGGAATATGGAGGGAGAACACATAAAGATAAAAATCAGAAAAATGAGATATGAAGAATAAGAGAAATATATTAAAATTAGAATACTATTAAAGAAAAATAAATCTTAAAAAGATACTGAAAATGGACAACTATGGATTATAACCATAGTTCCAACCCATTGGGATGTGGAGGATATACATTTTTACAGGGAACAAGGTGAAAATTTTTGCTCTAATTGTGTACATAATAATTTCACCACTGATATCAATAATAAATGATCAAATTAAGAAACTTTTTTCCTTTAAAGTTTTTCTAATTTTTCTTCTACAAACACCCACAACAGTTCATGTTCCATGGAAAAAAATAAAGATGTTAAGTCATATTTACTCTCAAAAAGTATTATAGTCTTGTAAATGTCCAAATTCTCATGATTCAACATCCCATTATTTTATGTCTTCAAAGGAGGAATAATCACGCATTAAAACAATTAATAATGTTTTCTTATGATTTGTTTCTAGATCCATGTTTAATTTAAGATGAATTGGGAAATCCCTCTTTGAGATACAATCACTTATTCAAAATTCCCCACATCTTTCCACATATTTTGAGGCACAAATGTTATAAGACTTTGTACCTTTAGATTATGGATTTATCTTTTGGTACTAATTATTGAAATGAATAAATAAATTTATGTAAGACTAAAAAAAGAAATTTATAAAATTTAATTAGTTTAGAAAAAGTTATGGATAAAATATAAATGTAAACTAAAACCATTTAAAATTCAAAATTAGTACATTTTAACAATTAAGCTCAAAATTAAACTAAAATAAATTTTCTTGAAAATTTACCATAAAATAAAACTATGGTGACATTAAAAAATTTAATTTTTGACTAAAATGTGTTGAAATTTTAGCTTTACCACACCTAAACACTTATCAATTTCTCCCCCTGACAATCAAAAAAAAATCCACCAAGCAATTGGAAATGAGAAAACATCCATGATCTTTTCCAATTTTTTTAATTTATCCGATATGAAAAAATTAACTTAAATTTTTATTTCTCACATTTAAATTCATTAAACTTCAAAAATCTATCCTTGTTAGAACCACAACCTACTTCACATTGAATTTTATGTCACTCTTCATTCAAGAGAGATTAAATATGGAGTTATGATCATATTTATAAAATGAATTTTTCACCATAGTCTTATGACAATTCTTATCTCTCCAGAGTTGAATACATGAAAATATTTTCAATTATGATGTTTTTTTGTGAGGTATATGGATTAGGTTCGGAGGGTAAAATATAATTTTTAAATTTATTTTCTAGAAAGTGGATGTTACACTATTAAGTAAAATGAATGAATATCTAAGTAAAAAAATAGAAAATTCACCACTCAATTACCATTAATAATTTTAAACACAATGCCACCCCATTTTTATGACATGGTAAATGACTGATGTTGTGATCACAATGAGTGATTTCTTCCAAATTACCCCATTTTATTTTAATCTTGGTATTGTTTTCCTAATTTTTTCATAGAAGATGAGATAAGAATTGAATAATATGTAAGAATAAATTCCATTCCCTTGATTATTTAGAGGTCTATGGGTCACAAAAGTGACCATAATTAATAATTCAATATCATCTCATTTGGTTATATTTTGGTTTATATTTTTTCAATTTTTTTGTAGGTGAACTGGATGATACAAATATTGAACACTGAAATGGTGAACAATTCCAAATTATCTCTCTACCCCTTACCAAATTGATGACACACACCTCACACCACCTATAAATGAAACATATCCTATGTAACACTCATTAAATTCCCTTCCACCACACTCAAACTTGAAATATCTAGGAAAATAATATTAGGAATGCTGTTTGGTAAGGAAAAATTGACTTGTAATGTGGATAAACCTTTATGGAGATTCATGGATTCTAATAAATAAGCAAGGGTATTGTAAAGGGTAGGTATTAGGTTAAAATGTGTCTAAATAATAAAACCCACTAATCTTGTAGAAAACATTCCATGAATTCAAATTATTTGAATGATAAAAATCACAATTTCTAGTTCTCATAAAAATCCAAAAATTTTATCAAGATTATGTGGGTATTTGGAAGAAATTTTAAATGTGGTTTAGAATACCTCATGGGAACAAAAAATACTCTGAGTTAGTGTTTCATGGTAATGGATTTTTAAAAACATTCGAACTAAGAAATATGTTTCAAAATCATATTCCAGGAAAAATTTCTCACATAAATTATCATTTTAAATCTAATTATTCAAATATGACTTCAATTCTCTAAAAATCAATTGATGTGTGAAAAATATTATGAATATTCATTTAAGTTCAATGTTCTAAAAAAATTAAAAACAGCAGAAAAACAAATCAAATAAGAATGTTGTTAATCCCACCACACTTAGATTTTACTACACTTAATTTAATCTTAACCAAATAAAAATTAAGGATATAAATTTAGAGAGATGGATAGACACAACCTATGTATATTTTATAGTAAAGCTTTTGAGTTAATTTTCAAGATATTTCCACTTTAAGACTATAATGAAAGAAAAATACATAATATAAGAAAAATATATATAACTAAAGAGAAAGGAAAAGAAGAAAAAACATGGTTTATACCCTCACGTGGGTGCTATGTTTTTACTGCACATAGTTAGGAATTTATAGCTGATCATCCCAAATATGAATATAGGTGTGGTATTTTTCTCCTGAAGGATAAAAAATTCTTTCATAAAGTTCTCTTAAACTTGAAATGGTTTTGGAGGGACACAAGGATAGAGTAAATTAGTTACCTCCCCATGAAAATTTAATTCATCTTGTACGGTGGGGGAAGAAGAAATAATGGGTCCTCTTATTTTACCATGAATTCCATGGAATATTTATTGACTTCATTTAGGGATAGTAAGGTTAATTATTGTATATCTATAATTTTAAGAAGGTTAATGTCTGTAGAAATTAATCTTTAATAGATTTAAACCTAGTGTAAACAATAAATAAATATACCCTTCTTGTATATGAGATTTAAAATTTGCCTCTTCAGGAAAGACAATCAGAAACTCAGTCTTAGAAGGGGTATTATTTTCATTTTCTTCATCCAAGGGAATCCTACTATTATCCAAATCTATAAAATTAAATCAATTGTATGTAATAATCAATTTATTCTTCAATAAACTATAAATTAAAATAATTCTTAGAATTTTTATAACCATTAATTTTCTAATATAATACTTAATCTTCTTTGCTTACTGTTATTTGGAGTAGATTTTATGTGGATAAAGGCAGATAGTGAATCTTCTGCAACTTTTCATCAAATTTATTTACCGCAAAGTCATCTTCCACTATAAATAAAGATATGTGGAGTGGTTTTATAGTTATTTTTAAAACATGGGAGGATCACATAACTTTTGGTTTTCAATGAAATCTAACAAATTTTATTCGTAATCATGTTGTGCTGCAACAATTGTATTAGTTGGCATGAAATATTTAGGAATATCCTAATTTAATTTATTGATATGTAAAATGGATATTCAATATGAATATTTAGTTCCTAAATATATATTTAAAATTTAAATATATGATAAAAAATATTTACCTTTACTTATTCATCTTGTTTTTGTTTTTGTCATTACCATTGAAAAAATTGATTTCCTCAACTACAATAGCTAGAGATGTTAATTTTTTTTATAACTTATTTTAGTATCTTGAAATTATATTTCATTTAAGACTTTAAATCTTCTTACTTGATATAATAATAAACTGTTCAAGAACATGAAACATCGCTATAAAAATCATTCATGAACTATGAAATGGAAGATATGTAATAAAACCCTTTTTTTTGTTGTTCAAAATTAAGATGTGGGTTTTTATGAAAAACATTCTCTTTAAGATCTTGGTCTCCCAGAAAATGATGAAAATTTTATTCATGAGGATTTATTATGGACCCCCATCCAATATTTTATTACAAGAAGTTTTTAATATGTTTCATTCCCTAGGGTCGATCACTTGATGAGTCTGCTCACATACACCAATGTTGTATTTTCACTATTATAAATTAACTAATATAATTATAACTTATATAATAATATATAATTGGGGGTGAGTTTGAAATGGATGTGATAAAAAATAATAATTTAAGAATGAAATGAATTTTAAAATTCTAAAATAATTAGTTAAATAGATGAAATTAAATTAAATGTTCTTGGGAGGTCATGGTGATTTATTTCATTGGTCAAAAGGAATCTCAACATTCATTTCAATGATGCGATCATGAACTTCTACACTTCACCTTATCATTTTAATTATAATTACCCCATACTAAGACCAGTACATATTGGGTAATCCTATTGAAAACAACAACTATGGAAAATATTAACATACCATCACTACCCATTCCATGATCCACTATATTCATGTCTCAAATAGTAAAGGGAAAAATAAATGATAAATGATAAGAAAAACTCGATGGTAGAGAATACCAGTTGACCAATACTAGTAATCAATTTATCCACCACTAAAATTCATAGAATTAAATAAATATATTGAAATATAAGAACAAAAATAGTCAATCAAACCACTATTTCCTCCATAAAAAAAAACACCAAGGTTATTTATCTATTTTTAGTTTAGTTGATAAGGAAACACGATGTGATAACAAATTAAAAAAATGAGTGAAAGGGGATATGAAGAATAAGACTAGTATATTAAAAGTGTAATACAATTAAAGAAATTAAATCCTATAATGATACAGAAAATGTCCAACTGAGTTTCCAATAAATGTGACAACATGTTGAAATTAGGATGAGATACATTTTTATAGGGAGTGTGGTGAAACGTTTGGATTTAATTAAGTTTGTTAGAATCCCATGCTTGTTATCCATAATAAATAAAAAAATTAGAGATATGTTCTTCTTGAAATTTGTTAAAACTTCTCTATAAAAATTCCCCCAAAAGGATCCTCTTTAATAACTATATAACAAAAGAGTTATGATAAAATTAATCTATTTGTTTATTCACAAGTATTCAAATTCCCATGAATTTATGGCCTTGAAGGAGGAAGAATTAGGAATGGCCATAATTAGTTAATTTGTTTATCATCATATTTTCTATATCCATATCGAATTTAAAAATAATTGGGATGTAAAATTTTAAGATATAGTTCCATGTTTAAAATTTTATAGATCAATGAAAAAATTTCAAGGACTCGATTATGATATGGTTTTAGACTATAGGATTTTCGATTGATATTCTAGTCCCATTAAATGAAATGAAACACAAAATTTACCGATTTTTAATAAAATTTAATCTCACAATTTCATTCATTTTATATAACTTTATGGATGAAATTCAAAAGTAAATTAAAATATTTTAAAATCCAAAATTATGCCATTTAGGAAATTAATCTAAAAATACTACTAAAATAAAAAAATTTGAAAATTTTAAACACAATATGTCACGACCCATCCTCGGGGCCCGTCCTGTGACTACCCCAAGCCCGCCTTCCATAGGCCAGGGGCTGGCGACTAGCACCAAAGGCGTAAATCCCGATAACTGGGAAGACATTGCCTTTATAAAAGTAAATAAAACACCACAGATTACAAGAGGAAGTAAAACACTTAGTAAAACTGAAACAAGATGTGCTGAAATAAAGGGGCCGGAAATACAAGCCCAACTGTAAAGTACAAGGAAAAAGATAAAATAGCTGAAAGGTGAAAAGCAGCTCCTGGATCGTCCACCAAGGATCCTACCTGGAGGGTAGGTACAGATAGCCTGCACAATGCTCTCACCCGTCAACCTCCTCTGAGTGTCGTCTCCACGTGAAGTCCACCACCAGATACTGTCTCGTCATGAGGTCCAACTCTGGGTACCATCCAGTCCTCAAACACTCGGCCTCTGTATGCGCTGCCCGTCGTCTGCAACCAACACAATGAGGTGCGGGCATAGCCCGTGCAGGGGTGAGTATAACGATACTCAGTTGGGACCCTGAGACCCTCAAGGTCTCACTAAATCCAACAATTATAACCACAAAGAATATCTCAATAGATAACCTCTACCTAGGTATATGCCCATACATATACCGAAGTTATCAAGTAACCCATCTCAATCATGAGTAAACACAAATATCATGAAATCAACGGATAACCACTACCCAGGTATATGCCCATACATATACCTAAGTTATCAAGTGACCCATCTCAATCATGAGGTAAACACAAAGGTCATAGACTCAGCTCAAACCAAGATTTTCATTATCGAAACCATAACTACTGAAGAGTCCCATCTTTAGAGTGTACAGTGGTCCTGTCACGACTCCGATGTACTGCTCACTAACCTAAGACTGCTGAGGTACTCCTCCTGTCGAGTACCATGGGCCAGCCACCCAAACACAGTAGTGCTTCCCGCCGGGGTATTCCACCCAAACACAGTAGTGCACACTCCCTAATAGCCTGCAGAGGTACTCTCCGGATGAGTACCGTGGGTCTGCACTGTCACACAGGTAGTTCTCTATCCATCATGGGTCTGCACCCAAAAAAGTAGTGCTCCATCCACTGGGCTAGTCGACTCACTCCAAGTCGAGTCGGTCAAGCAGTCGTCAGGTCTCAGCCAGCTACACGGTCTCCGTACTCCGAACGATCGTCTCCGGGAGGGTCCGCTCCATGAGCTATAGGTTGATACTCCAAGTATCTCAAAGTCCCACTAAGAAGTATCTCAAAGGACCACCTCGTCATAGGGGTCTCAACGCAACAGACGGCGCGTCAATCAGACGCCTGGTCTGTGAGTTATTAGCCTTTTCATCCTAGGGCCCCGGTTGGTTTCATGTGTGAACCAACCCGGACGTATCTCAACTGTACCCCGAACTCTCATAGGGTATACTCAAAGGGACCGTTTCTCAACAAGATCACCAACACCGCTGACGGTTCGTCAAACAGACGTCCAGTCTGAAAGTTATCAGCTTTTCCATTTTAGGGGCCCGGTTGGATTTCGGGTACAATCCAAACCGGCCATATTCCAACAACGTCCAAACCTCAGGCGAAGTATACCAAAAGTTCTGTCTCATCAAGAGGAATCCAACAAAGTCGATGACACGTCAATCGGATATCCGGAGCTCAAGTTATCAGCGTTTCCGCTCCGAGGGCGCGATTGGATTCATGTTCGATCCAACCCAGTCGTACTTCAAATGACACCGGTTAACCAAACCTGTCACACCATTGCGATCCATATGAAAAAACACATGAGATGGACTACCCATTGGTCCCAAATGGATATCCGGTGAAAAAGTTGCATTTCACCGCATCATGCGCGAACCGGGCCTCGTGGGGCCCGCGCCTCAACCTCGACTTAAATATCCAAAATTATTCTTGAAACATATTTCGTAATTCCAGGGTCGCAACATCGCATATGGTTCGTCATTCCGACACCATATGAGAGAGATATGTCCGATACAAGATCCCGTAATAATAATAATAATATTATTATTCGGTGTTTCGTGGCCCCGCGCCACGAACAAGAATTTAGTATCCAACATTAGACTTGAATCGACCGTATTAATGACGGGATTATATCGCCAGTGACGACAAGACAATCGGACGTCACACACATGAGTTATGGTGGGTCAAAGATTTAATAATAATATTAAATCTATTATTTTTCGAGCGCTTCAGGTACCCGATCCAAAAACCCAAAAAAGACATCCAATATTGGACTCATAAATTCCGTCTCGAATTCATGGTCGCACTGCCACTGACGGTTCGTGAAACCGAGATCACACGAAGAAGTTACGGACAAAAAAGTGTTTTATCATCAAAATTAATAATACCATTATTATATTATTAATTTTAATTGACTTCTTTCAAATACCCCATGTCACGCACCACCCTTCTTCACGCACCACCCTTCTTTACGCATGGCCACCACCTTTGGCTGCCCGCCCAGCTGAACCTCCAGATCCTTCCGCACACCATTTCGACTTCGATTTAACTCGGAAAAAAAGATACTAACGCATATCATTGATCCTCGGGTCGAGATCTTCGTGTCCGTATGTCGCGCTCAGGGAAACATTGAGTTTCCAGCGTCAATATATATTTGGACGCCTCCTTTCGTGAGCCATTGCGGCTTCGTTCCAAGACCGAAAAATTAAACGATCGCATATTTGTGATCCTTGCGTCGAGGGCTTCACATCCATATATTGCGCTCAAAAAAACATCATATTTCCAGCATCAATAAATATTTGGAATTGAAGAACGCACGAAGAACACGTGAAGAATATAAAGAAAAAGGAGAATGGTTTATGTACGGAACGATGTCCATGTTCATTTGGTCATCATCATCGTGAACTTAAGATATGAAGAATCAATAAAACAAATTGAATCATATATAAAAACACCTATCTCAAAAAGACGTCGCACGTCGTCGAACTGCGGAAAGAGGAAACAATTGTGGTGGTTGGGCATCGCAGAAGAACAGTGATCCTCATGGCGTCACCTCACATTCTTGCCTCGGTTGAAGGAGATTCCCTTCACCGAGAGGAAGATTGCGTTCTTCATGGAAAGTAAGATTTTCCTTCTAATCCTCCAAATCTTCTCCACATATTAATTTCCCAACAATAAAATGAAAGGCTTCCTCTTAATTTAATAATGCCAAGCAATTCAAAACTAAGAGGATCCAACTCATTAATTGAAATCAAGTTGGCAAAACTTATGGGAGAGAGAGAAGAAGGTGAGGAGTTCACATAATTAAAGGGGAGTTTACAAATTAATTTAAGGGGTGATAAAGGGGGGTTTAGGGAGTTGAGGGGGAGGTGAGGAGTTAGGGTCTCGTGTGGACCCCACATCTCATTTATCCTCACATGGTTAGTTGGTGGTTATGGGTCTCACCCTTAACTCCCCTTTGTAGGGTATAAATACCATATAAATAAAATTGTGTACCACCAATTTTATTTATTTAATTCTAAATCCCCAATTATTAATTCTCAACCCACTTCAAACCCAACTGTGGTAAAGGTCCCCTTAAGCATTTATCAGCGCTGCGAGTTCATCGGTGCCCTCATATTTCAATTCCGAGCACCAGTTTAAAAGTTAGAAAAACCCGCTTGTTCGTTCACTGAACGTACCCATGACTAAATTCGGAAATTAATTCCGGGCACACCGGGCCTTAGAATCAGGCACTGTCAGAAACTGCGTTCTTGTAAAATCCCAAAGAAAATTAAGAAAAAATTTCCCTTGAATTTTACGAGTCTTTACATAATAAAAATATAGTGGGATTAAAAATTTTAATTATAGATTAGAATTTGGTAAACTTTTAGCATCATAACTACCCCACACTTATCCATTTCACTCCAAAGCAATAATGAAATATTCAAATCAAAATCCAAATAATAATCAAAAATAAGAAAAAATTATGATATTTTCCAAAAAACAATTCCACCATGTATCATCTATGAAAAAAATTTTGTTTTATTTCCATTTCTCATATCTATTCAAACTAAAAATATATCTATTTACTAATCACAACCCACCCACATTGAATTCCATGTCAATCATCACTCAAGAGATATAAAATATGGAGTTGTGGTCATTATTAAAAAAATCATGTTATCACTATAGAATTTTGGTAATCCTTATCTCTCCAAATATTAACAAAGGAATTTATTTTCAGTCATGATGTCTTTTCTCATGATATTTCTTTTTCTTAGGGTTTGTGGGTAAAACAAATAAAACATTTAAGTGATGGAAAGAGGATATTGAAATATTATACATAATTCATGGATATTAAAGGGAAAACCCGAAAAATTACTTACATAACAACCCCTAAAAATATTAAACACAAACCACCCTTTTTTTTGACATGGTACATGAGTCCTGTAGTGATTATAATGAATTATTTCATCAAAAGTTTACCTTTTTTTCTATTTTTTCAATTTTTTCATCAGGGGTGGGATGAAAATTAAATGAAATAAATGAATAAAAATTAAAACTCTTGTTTTTTAGAGTTAAATAAGGAAAAAATGTAATAATAGTGACTAATTAAATATCATCTCCATTTTTTTCTATTTGTTTCTTTCTTTAATTTTTTTTAAAGAGAACCAGATGATAAAAACATGAATAATGAAATGGTGAATCATGCCCAATTATCACTCTATCCACTACCCAAAATGATGAAACACACCTCACAACACTCATAGTTGAAGCACATCATAAAGGAAAAATATAAAAGGCCCTTCCCCCCATAGTCGATCATGAAATATCTAGGAAAAAATATTAAGATTGTGCGTAGATTAGAAAAAATACTTTTGTAATGTAGATTAAAACTATAATGAAATTAATTGATTGATTGGGATAAATAATGGTAAAAATAAAGGGTGGGTCTTAGGTTAAAATTTTCCTTTCCAATATATTTAATCAATCATGTCAAAAAAATTCCATGAAGTGTAAATAGTTGAATGATAAAAATCAAAAGTTTGGGTTCTCTAACAAAATCCAAATCTATATCAACAAAGCATGGTTATTGGGAAGAATATTTATTGGTCATGGATTTAAAAAATCTTTAAAACTATAAAAATGTTTGAGAATACGATTCAAGTAATCTATTATTACATTGAAAATCATTTAAAATATATTCTTTCTAATATCATAGAAACTCTCACAACATCAATTACAGTGTTGAAAAAGATGAAAATATTCATCCATGTTTAATGATTCTAAAAATGAAAAATATTAAGAAAAATTCAAAAAATTAACTAATAAGGATAACACCACCCCAAACTTATATTTAAATAACATTTATTTCAGCTCAACCAAATAAAAATAATTTCAAAATAACCAGAGAGAAAAATACAAAATATGAGTTTATTTTCTAGTGGAATCCATGAGTGAAGATCCATGATTTTTCCACATGAAACATAGAAATCAATAGAAAACATAAAATAGGAAATATAAATAAAAACAAAGAGAAAGGTAAAATAGGATTTAACATGGTTTAGACCCCCCATATGGTTGAAAGGATTTTACAATCCCTCTTTAGGCAGTTGAAGCTAATTTTCCCCAGTCTAAAGGTGGGTGTGATTTCATACACTTGAAACACTAGAAATTATTTATTCTAGTTCTATTTAACACAAAATTTTTGTGGAGGAACCCATGGATATAAAACATTAGTTCACTCCCTATGAGAATATAATTCAACTTGTATAGTGGTGGATCAAGAAAGAATGAGTACTCTTATTCATTTTCTATGACTTCTTCAACCTCTTCATTGGCTTTATTTGTTGACCAGGTTGTAGAATTTGTAGTATTAATAATTTTAACAAGGGGTAAATTATGTGATAATATTATTTTTAAGAGAATTAAACCATGCATAATCAATAAAAATATCCCCCTTCATTTTAAGTAGATTGAAATTAAATCTCTTCAGGAAAGACCCTTGTAAACTCTTTCTCAGTTGGGGAATCATCTTCATCTTCATCATCGAAGGAATTCAACTGGTGGATGAATCTGAAAAATTATAATAATAGGATTTGATAATCCATTTCGCCTCAATAAAAGAAAAATTAATATAATTCAAGAAAATATTATCTCCCTTAATTTTTTCTGCTACTAATTAATCTTACATGCTTAGTGCAAGATGGATTAAATTTCTTATGGATGGATATAGGTAGCCAATATACTCCAAAATTCCATCAAACTCTATTGTCTTGTAGTTTTCTTCTTATATATCCAATGAAGGTAGATAGGTTTTGAATCTTGTGTGTAAATTATTAGAGGATCCCATAGTATTTTTGATTCATTAAAATATACCCAATGTTATTTAGAGTCATGTTGGTCTCCCATAGTTGTATCAGATGGGATGACATCATCAAAAAAATAGTAAAGTATTGTCTGAGATAGGTTGAATGGATATTCTTTTTTTATTTTTAGGGCCTCAAAATGTTATTAAACATGAAATATAGTTGGAACAAGCTCCACCTTTACTTATTCATCTATTTGTTATTGTTTTTGTTGATACTGTTCCCACCATAAAGCATTGATTTTCTCAACTACAATATCCAGAGATACTATTTTTATACTCACTTCTTTTAATATATTAAATTCTATTAGATTTTATTCTTTAAATATTTTTTCTTTCTATACTCAAAATCATTCCAAACATATGAAACATCACCATAAAAATAAATATTGTCCTATAAAATGAAAGATATGAAATATGGATCTTTTTCTAGTTTAAAAAATTTATGATTTTTTAATGTTTTTAAGAAATAAGTTCCTATAAGCTCTTGGCCTCCTCAAAAATTGTTTCAAATTAATTCATGATGATTTTTCATAGATCCTCGTTCAATATTTTATTAAACTATGTTTTCAATATAGTGTACAACATAGGGTTGATCTCATGTGGATGATGCTCATAGACACATATTTTTTTATTATCTTGATCATAATTTAACCAATATACTTCTAACATATATACTAATATATAATGAGGGTTTTTAAATACATGTGATATAAATTGATAATATAATAATGATATGATAATTTAAATGTGAAAAGAAGGATTTAAATTGAAAAATGAAGACAAATATTATTGAGAGGTCATGGTGATTGATTTTATTCTTCAAAATGAATCTCAATATTCATTTCAATGAGGTGATCAAGACCTATCACACCCAATAATCTCATTTCTACCATGATTTCACTAATGAAAATCTTTTATATACATTGTAATCATATTCTAAACATTAATAAAGAGAAAATTTTCCGACCATCACTACCCATTCTGTACCGCACCGTATGTATGTCAAAACAATTGAAGGGAATGATAAATGACAAATAAGAAGAACTTGATCGAATAGAAAACGTGGTGAATAATCAATATAATAAATATAACTACCACTAAAATTCCTATAAATAAATAAAGATATTGAAATTTATCATAATAAAACTCAATGAAACCACCATTCACTCCCTCAAACAAACATTGTGGTTAGTTATCAATTTTTAGTGGAGTTGAGAATGGAACATTGTGCTAGAACACATAAAAATAAAAAAAGTGAAAGGAAATAGGAAGAATAATAATAATATATAAAAATTATAATACTATTATAGAAAAATAAATAATAAAAAGAAACTGAAAATGTCCATATAAGGCTTCCAACCAAAGGGGAAAACCCTTGAATTGGAGAGGAGATACATTTTTATAGGGAGAGGGGTGAAAAGTATGGTTCCATTTATATCTAGAAAATTATCAAACCTGGTATCCATAATTAATTACAGAATTATAAAATTTCTTTTCTTTAATGTTGTAAATTTTTTTATTATGTATTCTCCCTAAAAAATTCTACTTCATTATACATCAGATTAAGGACTTGTGGTAGATTTTCTATAAAAATTATTATGTCTTGGTGACTGTTGTAATTCCCCTTCCCTAAATTCCCATGAATTTATTACCATGAAGGGGGAAGAATAAGGTGTTTCCATAGTTAATTTTGTTTTTAAATAGATTATTTTATATCTCAATTTAGAATTTAAGATCCATTTGACTATCCCTTTGGATATATTAGACCACATTCAAAATGCTCTAAATCTATGCCTAGATTTCGAGGTATGGATTGTGAGATAGTTTTGGGCCTTAATATTTTAGATTGATCTTTGTGTACAGTTAAATTTAATGAATCCCAACATTTGTGGAATCCTTAAAAAATAAATTTTAGAATTTATATAAGTGTAGTAAAAGTTATGGTCTAAATACAAAATTAAATTAAAGTAATTTAAAATCCAAAATGAGGGCATTTCAGCAATTAAAGATAATATACTACTAAAAACAAAAAATGTGAAATTTAAAAAAAATAAAACTATATTGGGATTGAAAATATTGAATTATAGAATAAAATGTGTTAAAATTTTAGATTCATAAAATTATGTCAACTGAAATAAATGGGAATGGTGAGAAATCAAAAGTTTTTACTGAATTTTATGTCATTGTTGTTGAGATTGTACATGCCTATTTCCATTATTGAAAATCATGGTTTTTGGGAGCCTTTATTGTGTTATAGTTGATATGTCTCTGACAGCCTTGTTTCATGATTCCTCGATATCACCCCGAATAATATGACTAATAACTTATATCTTCCTATTGAATTTGTTTCGCTATGGAAATATGGAATTTATATGGGAATACCCACACTAAATAATGATGTAACTTAATGATGGTTTTGGATTAGTCCAACAATATCATATTTTTATGCTCAAAAATCATGTTTCCAAAAACATTTTTTCATTATTATAATTCATTTTTACCTTTACATGAATATTTTTAGTTTCTTTTACCCTTTCACAAGTCTGTAAGTACCCTTAAAAAGTCATTGTAATCTTTTTCATACCTTTTTGTAAACCTTTTATCTACCCTTATGTAATTTTTATAAATTGTTCCTTACCATTTGTACTTTATTTTTACCTTTACAAAAAATTTTGTAAACCATTAATTGGTGTGTGTGAATTATATTTTACCCTTACAAAACTGTCTTTTTACCTTTATGTAGTATATATAAACTTTATATATACCCTTACCCAATATGTTATCTACCTCTACAAAAGATTTATAATTTGTTCATTACCTTTACATATCATCAATGTAAACTTAAATAAGTATCTTATGACACTAAAAAAAGACGTGAAATGTTTTTCTTACATAGACAAAGATGATATTGTGAGTCTAACTTGCTACAATTAGTTATTTCATGTTATAACTAGGACAATTTTGTTACTTATAAATAGATTTTCTATCATTAGAAGACACTTCTACCACTAGAAAAAAATTATCCACCACTAGATCAATAATTTTACAATTAGTATATATTTTCTACTATCAGTATAGATCTTGTACAACTAGTTAAAATGATTATACCACTATAATAATTTGATACCACTATCTGACGTTTTATATCACCAGTATAATCATGATACCACTATATTTATTAAACTACCTCCATATAAAGAATATTAACATCCATATATATCCTCTACCAACTTTACAAATCTTCTAACACAAGTTCAAATACTGCTAGGACCAAAAGAATATAATTTCACTAGTTAATATATAATAATACCCAAGTCCTTCTAGAATATCAATATGTAATTAAATAAAAATTAACTATCCCTACGTGTACTTTATATAATTTATTAAAATTTTGATAAATGAGGATTGGAGAAAATTCATTCATAAAACATCTACACAGTTCATTGATGAAAAATTCAAAATTCTAGATATATTTCTTATTTTGATGATTTAACACATGTTATTATTATTATCCAATGATGGATAATAGATGTTTTTTGGACAGATATAAATTATATGACCCCCTCATTCATAGTTGTTATTGAAAAGAAAAAATCTCTATTACTGACTGACTATTGTGATTCACTATGATTTTGAAAAAAACATATAGTATTGTCTAGTAGTAAAAATGTCACTATTTTTTTCAAGAAAAAATAGAAACATTGATAAGTAAATTTTATGTGGCCTAAAAGAAGATAATTAAAAATAACCCAGATTTACAAGAATATTATTCATGATCACCTCTTACTTGATCAGAGCAAGAATAACTACACAAACAAATTATTTCTTCATCTTTATTCTTATATGTTTTATTTTAATTTAAGTTAATTTTTTTTATCAATATAATTTTTTAGCATAATATAGCTTGCAGTATTGGTAATAATAATGATGAACTTCCTTGGATGGGGGTGCGAACTAATAGATCTAAACCATGGGTAACATAAATCATTGTTGGTATGAGTAATGAATTGAAAGGAATTAATCCTATATAATAGGTTTTGGGTGAGGAGGGGACAATTCCAATATCAATTTCTTCCTCCCATGTCCAAAAATAATCCTCTGATCATGGGTGTATAGGTTAGGATTTTGATATTTTTCTCAACTTTGTCTCTTAAAAGAAAACCACGGGCAATGTAAGTGAATACCAGGCTTCATCTCCACTAGTTTTTGTGCCATATAGATCTCTTGATCCAACCTTGAAAACTAATTCAGGTGAATTTTGTACCTAGTATCCTACTAAATCCATTTAAATACCTTTTAATCCACACGATATTTCAAAGTTACAACCCCCTGTTTCTTTACTACTCAACAACCAATTCAATTCATTAAAGGAAACTGTGGAGGATTATATTATTTCAGAAGGGTGGAATATTTTAATTCCATAGCGGAAAGAGAAGAAAGACTTTTCTATGATATAGGGTGGAATAGAGATGACTATAAAATAAGAAGAATATAAACCTCATTCAGTTGAGAAATAAGATCATCACCTACTAGCGGTCGTTGGGTGTTGTTTGAAGAAGGGAAGAAATGAACCCATGACTCTGGAGATAATCTATCCACCAAATTTAAAGGAACAATACAATGTAATGAATAATATAATTTATCAAACCCATGGAAACTAGATCCTCTAATAAGGAAATGCATTCTAAAGTATAGTTCAGGTTTCCTTCTTTGGATGTTATCATTTGAGTGGTTTGGGAATTAATTTTTAATAAGGAGAAAGCATCCACCCTTGTGATGAGGTGGGTAAATCTCGATATAAAAAAATGATCCATATAAAATGTTTTAATTAGATGTAGGTGTTCTGAAGTATACATGAAGGAAGGATGAAGATAAAAAAATTAATTGGATATTCTTCTTAACACCAAGGTATAGTTCTTAGAAGATTCCATTCTAATCAATGTTTAAATAGAGGATGATGCCAATTTTTTTAAAAGAATTATTCTATTGGATCTCAATGATAAACATGATTAATGGGTAAATAAACAAAACCGTTTTTTATTAGATTAAAGGAGAGAAAAATAAATTTGGAGTAATACATTCAGTTCTCGAAAAATATGGCATAAAAATTTGAGGATCTCATCAAAGGAAATCTAAGTACACAAGTAACCTATACTGAATAAAGCCAATATGAAGTGCATGATTTCAAATTATTTCATATTTTATGGAATAGTTTGGTAATATATTTCATAGTTAAATGTTTTATTTTAGACATATTTTTTAGGTTTCTGACTCACCCATTAAAAGTGTTTTTGAAATAAAAGTTTTAATTTTCAGTTAGTCTAACATGTATCTATGGATAAATGAGAACATAAATAACATGATTTTACCTGAAAATAAGATAGATGAAAAAATCTCAAGCACTACGGATATTGAGGTGTCTACCAGTTCAATAGAGAGGCATTGTAGTCTCTATTAAATAATTATTTGACATTATAAAACTATACATAAACTACATAATTGGAATGTAGATGATATAGTAATAAGATCTAAATGTATACAATGAATATGAGGAACCAAAAAGTAAATATGTTTTCTTTATGATAGCAACATCAAAAGCCAAGGAAGTTGTTAAACTAGATATAACAAGTATAAGTAAAGATGACACAAATAATGCTCAGAAAATGGTTTAGCTATCTATAATATTTAATAAGTTTTAAAAAAAGAATAAAATTTTTCATAAGTCAAACTAAAAAGGAATATATTATAAAATAGAAACGTGGAGTAAATATAAGAAAATGGATAACTACTACAATGAGATTACTTGCAATGAATATATGACGGAATAAAAAATAAAATATAACTCTATAAAGATCATGTATATGAAGATCAGGTATATGAAGATGTATGAGGACAAATAGAAAACACCAAAGAAATAAATTTAGGAAATGTGGAGTTAATATAAATATATATCTAGTGGCTCCAATTCTAGATGGGAATATTTGAATGGTAAAGATAAATTATTCTTTATGGATACTATTTATAGGGTACCATCTACCTAATATGAAAATATATCTGATGACTATGAAATTTCAAATTAAGAGTAAAAATAATAGTGTACTATTCTATAGGATAACATGAATTATTTAAAATATTAATTAAAAAATATAAAAAATATTCTGGATTTATTTTTTGTAAATAAATCAAATATTAGTATAGAAAATTAATAGAATATAAAGATATTAATGGAAAACACTGATCTGAAACTGATAAATGAACATATTAATAAGGATTTAGAACCCTTTTTTGATAACAAAAAAATATTCGATATTATATTATGTGTATAAAAAAAATCCAAAATCCAAATCTAGAAATGGGTATGGATATGGAAACCAAAGGAATTTGAATAAAAAATATTTTTTCCTAGTTCAAATAAAAAAAATCCAGTTTCAATGAAAACTACTAGATTCAGAATTAATTCAAAAACAATGGTCTAAAAATAGATTTTCTTTTAAAATATATTAAATTTGTTATAATCCAACCTTTGAAAAAATATGGATCCCATAATCTTAAATTGCCAACAATTTTTACACAAATATATCTAGGTACCAAAATCAACATTCAGTTGATTTATTATAGGTTTCTTTTTGAAAATATCTAGAAAAAATATTTGGTTTCTAGAAATTATATTTACAATACATATTACAAGAGGCTATTCAAGAATCTAGAATCCTATAAAAGTGGGTGTTGGACATGTCACTTTTGGTGACCATGTAAAAGGAAAAATTATTTATGTTTGAGAAATTAGTAACTATTAATCTATCCTTAATTATATCATTTTATTTATTGATGTTATAAAATATAACTTTCCTAGGATATATAAATTTTGTGGGGATGTTTTTAATCTTATATTTTAAAACAATTATTGTATGATTTATAATTCCATACATTCTTTAGTATTAACTACTTTAAGAAATAATAATGTCTATGTTGTTAATTTTGATTCTTTGTTTTCTCAAAAATTTTATTGTTTATGTGATTTACATAGAGAATCATTTCAATGGAATAGGAGAGTAGGAAAATTAAATATAAGCTTACTTAAAATTTAAATAATGAGGATTTAGTCAAAGATCTACTTAATATATAATTTCTAAAATAAAAAATAATTTCATCCCAATCAAAAGGGAAAACAACACAAAATTTCCTTCAAATAGAATAAGGTTTTCTTTACCTCTCATCCAAAATAATTTTTAATATGGATTTTTTGAACCAACTGGTGTTTCTAGATTTGGAGGATAACAATATTATTATATTATTTTTTATGATTATTCATGATATACATGAGTTTTTTAAACTTTCTCATAAATGTGATTCCCCATATTGTGTTAAAAAAATAAAAAATCCTTAGAGAATCTTAGTGGGTGTTTCGTAGTTCCTTGAAACGTGTGTTCTAGATTTAAGAATTAGTGTTTCCAGATGGTTTCCATTGGATTTATTCATGGAACCATAAACTTACAACAGTTATTTATCTAAAGAGGACCTGCTTTCCAAAGTCATGCGTTCGTTAAGTTTTGAACATTAAGATACTTAAGAACGTGAATTGTTCAAGGGGATGGGAGGACATAATCATCACACTATTTTGGGGAGAATTATTTTCTACTCTATGACTCTATTTTTAAAATTAAAATATTTTCATAAATCCTTATTAATTCACCATGTATATCATAAGTATCCCTTAGAATTTATAATCACTTATTAACACGTGTAAAACATTAGAATCATTAGTATGTATTCAAGGTTCTTCATTAATGGAAATATTTGTATATACTCACGGTTTTCTAATAATGGTATCCTCTAATATACTAATTAAGGATTATTTTAATCTTCATTGCGATGATACTGGTTTTTAAACCACTTAGTGGGGAACTTTGTATTTTATTGTCATCCAGGGAGACGAAGGTTTGTTTTGATCTCGGGAAAGTGCCCATAAAATGGGCTACCTACGTATCATTGAGAAAGGAATCAGAACCCTCAGAGTTTGGTGTCGCTTAATAGGACACTTCATACCTTTTAAGGTCATGTGATTTGGACCTCTAAGCGAAAGGCGCTTAGTAGAAACTTAGTGTGGGACTTATGATGAAGCAGCCCAAGAAACGTGGAAGGGATATGGGTTTCCATGTAAGATCAGAACCTATTGGGAATATGTCCCAAAGAGAATAGGGTTGATTTGAAATGATGGGTTTAAAGCTCAAGGAGGCTTACAACGTAAGCTCTTTGGTAAAATTTTGATTTTCCTTTGTACTCTTCGAACCTTTCTTTGGGATCTGAATGATTTAGAGTTCTCTTCATAATTATTTTTGGATAATTTATCATGTAGTGTCAACAAAATCCCCCCCTCAGGATTGGATCTGAAATTAATAAAGAGGGTTGAGTCCAGAGGTTAAATTTGTCGAACATTGCAGGATTACCACATAGGTTTACCACGCAGATGCTTCGCGGAGGTATGACATGAAGAGGTTGCATGCAGTCTAGACATGTAGGTCTTCAGTTTCCTATAAATAGTTCTAACCCCTCATGATTTTTTTCTTCATCTGTTCTTTCTCTGAAATTTTGTAGCTCTCACTGCGTAGCTCGTTCGCCCATCTCTTATTGCATTGTGCTCTCCGATAATTTCCTTGAAATTTCTTCCAGGTAAAATTATTTTAAACGATGGAGCTACGCCAAATGACTTCATTGAAGGATTTTCACTAGGAAACTTTGTGAAGGACCTACATGATAGATCATTGTGAATGAGATACGCGACATGCCTCGTCGAAGGTCCTACGGAGACAGTGTTCTTTGACAGGTTTTTGATTTCATCTTTAAAATTATGACCCATAAATAAGTGATGTAATTCATTTTCTGGAATGAATAACTCATTTGATGAATCATATTGAAGAAGCTAAGGCTCACCAAAATTGAATGATGAAGATCGTCATACCAGACTATTGTGACATTGTTGAGAGTACTCTTCCTGGGCTATGGAAGAGTTTAATTCCGTACCAATGTGACTATGCACACATTCATTATTTACCCTAGAATGAGCATGGGCTTTTGAAAGATACCCATGTTCCACCTATTAAGAATTACTTTTCAAAGAATTGGTTTCTTCAATACTCCAATTGTAACTACATGAATATTAGTGCAACGCGGTTCCAATACAAGAAGGAACAGTCTCTATCAGTTTCACCCTTTATCATAGTGGTTGCACTCCCAATATGAATGATCATGTTATAGAGCCAAAACCACATTGTTATGATTCAAAATTTTGGGCTTCTCAAACTGATCAATCAATTGGTTGTATAGGAGATTAGGACATTTGTTATGGGGGGGGGGGGGTGTAAAACCCAAGTGGATATGGGAATTCTCGGAACATCGGCAGAAAAGAGTTATTAGACATTAATATATATGGAGCTGTCTGTATGGGGAAACATATGTTTATAAAAATGAATTGATTATTGAATTACTGAGCCGATGGAGTCTAAAAACAAATTCCTTTCATTTGAGTCACAGTGAAGTTGGTATTAGTCTTTGGAACATTTACCAAATATCTAGAGTTTCCATTCTTCAGGAAATATTTAATGAATTTAGTCTACCTACTACAACATGGGGTGATGCTTCTAGAACACCACCGATAGGTCATGAATTTTTTAATATAGAAAATAATTTACCTAAGGAAAATAAAGATATTCATTCTAGAGTATGGATGGAAGCCTTATTTGAACCAACAACAGAGGAAGGTCTAACCTGTGGACATCTTACTATTTTTCCTTCTACAGATAACTGAGGCAGTTCATGTAAATATTTACCTATGTTGGAAAGAGGCGATTATAAACACAGGGGTTAAAAGGTCAAACCCAATATAGATGCAAAATTAGGCTTGTATGCCTTCCTTTCAATGTGGCTAAGTGTTTATTTGCTTCAAGTATTTGAATCCGGAGGTGGTGTAAGATTATACAATTTCATCATTATGGTTAAATTGGTAGAGGGGAAGTATATTGAGCTAGGAACCCCTGTATTATAAATAATTTACCATCTCTTGCTGCATTTATACAATAAGAAGGATCTATTTATAATTTCAGGGCCTTTCCAAGTGTTGTGGGGCTGGATTTTAACACATTTTTTTTCATACTCAGTGTTGAATACAGTCAGAGTTCCCAATAGTCGATTCAACCAATTTTTATAGAAATTTTTTGGTATTAAGCCTCTAAACATGAGACATGATGAGGTGATGAAGGTATTGAATGTGTCATGAGAATTCAACATCTTTCCTTTTGGTACCCCACCAGTTGGAACATTTATTGATGATGGTAAAGAAAATAATTATGAGCTGTGATCTCTAATATGATGGAATTTAGGGATGGCGTATTATAAACCAGGATTGATGGTGAAATTATATTTGAAGATTATAATCCCTATAGGTTTTCTTGTCGGTTGAGATGCCTTCAACAATCAAAAACTTTTCCACCTACATATGTTAGATAGAATAAACAACAAATGGTAGCATGGAAATTATAGATCATAATGGCTTTAGAGGTATGCAAACTGTAAATTATGCTACCTACACCATATTAATTGATTGGATTGGAAGATGGGTATACCAAATCTTGGGCCACTTCATATCCTCAAGGGGATTTGATGAAAAGAATATATCTAGTGGTGGATACAATGATTGTTGCACATGGAAATCGTGGTAAGAAGTCCAAGTCCAGAGAAGATATCGATGTTTAGGAGGTTTCAGAGCCCTCAAAACGTATTCACAGGAGGTATACAAGGAAGACCAGGGTTAGAGAAGAAAAACCTACAATTCCAAGGTGATCCAGTCACCGCCATCAAACATAGATTCATATTCTATCTGTTGAACTTTCTAAAGAAAGTAGGCATGAAGAAGCATACTGTTCAGAGGGCGTTGAATCTTCTTCACAATCAACCATAACAAGATTGAACACTATGTGATTGTTGTCCATTCATCATTGGGGGGGGGGGGGGGTGGAACCTGTGATCTTAGGGATGCATGGGAATTCCTCCAACATGACATTCAAATGCCAGATATTGGTGAAATCAAGGCACCTTATGATTTAAATCCAAACAATAATTTGGATGAAGTATAGAAGTATATTGTGGAGGGAGAGGCTTTTATATATGCAACTAAGGAACAAATTCTTGCCTCTAAATGAGTATCTCATATACTGGACTTTGCAAAGGGGTAATTATCGACTCTGAGGAGGAGTGGGATATTTATGTTAATACTGAGAATGTATTTCCATTTTTCTTTTGTCTCAACTCTGTTTTTCAATTTATCATCTTTAATCTTGATTAAAATGTATGTATACAGCTTGAATGTAGAGAAGGAATATCCCTACAAATTCTCAAATCACCTTAGTATGGTCCTATAGGCTCTCTAATCGATGCAACAAATGATCCTCCCAGGTTACCAGAACTTTCTCCAGGAGCAAGAATCCTGATTGGGGTAATGGAGACAGATAATCCTCAACCATTACCTCATGTTTCCCCTACTAATAGTAAGTATTTATATGATCCATAGGGAATAAAACTTTCCCAATATATTCTGGTAACAACATTTTATCCTCTTGTAGGATCTATGCCTCTCTCCTCTCTCAATGGATTAAGAGCCAATTCTTCAAGACCAGAAAAAGAATCCCCAGGGGAAACCAAGGTTCATGCTGACGAATATGCAATTTTAGTAGATAAATCGTCAAACGATTTATCTATACCTACTCCTGGATCTATTGAGAGAGAGGAAAGTCACAGAAAGATTAAATACAATCCTCAGTTGCTTTTGTCAAAGGATCCTGAAAGAATCAAAACTGATATTCCTATTGCTTCAGAAGAAAGGAATAAAGATCCAGGGTAATATAAGACCAATGCTGTTGTTGACCCAAACCTGGAATGGCCTGATGATGCCATTCCAATTGAAGAGCCAATGTAACAGATTGTTAGCAGAGCCAATTTAGGCATCGACCAAAGTTTGTTGGATACCTTAAATAATTAGGATGTTGTAACATTTCAGGCCGTATACACTGAAATGATGGACAACCATAATCGAAATATTGATATTCCAAGTTCCATAATGATTTTGGGGATTTTCATGAGGAATTCAAAGGATGTCAGTCCCTATTCTTGTATTTTTCCATATATAATTGTTCATCATATTGATTCATTAGATCAATGTTCAACTTATGCAACATTATCTGTAGAAAATGTCACAATAGATCTTCAGAAATGTGGTATTACATTTTATCCTTCTACTGGGGCTAGAGAAATACCTAGAGAGGATCCTTCATCAATAGATGTTCAAGAACCTTCAAATGTCATAACTGAGCAAATTCAAGGAAATTCCCCTTCTTAAGAAACATCTGCTCAAAATACTAAGGCTGAGAATACGGGGAATGAATCCAATCAAGTAGATGACTTATTATTGGGTAAATATAGTCATCTATTTGAATCATATTTGTTTCCTCCATTTGAAACTAATAATGACCTCGATTTTTCATTTAGGGTTATCAATTACTAGATCAAAAGGTAAAGCTTCTACTGTCCCAAGATAAGTAGAACAAGGCAACTCTTTAAGTGACATATTTCAAGAGTACATTTTACATCATTATAGTGACTCAGATTCAGTCTTAGAGATGTAATATGCTCTTGGTATGGCACATAATAAGTCATGGCACTATATCTGGAGCATAATTTGTGAAAAGCCTTTAGATGAATTGTTGTCCCAATTTTCAAAACTTCTTGCATTATTCTACGTATTGGGATTTGGTGGATATAATTATAGGCTAGTCTATGATGCCATGAAAAAAACTATTCACCGATGGGAGCAAGAGTATAAGATGTGAAAAGATTTTTAAGAGGCTAAATGACACATAAATATTTAGGTCTTTCAAGATATGATAATTAAGGTAGAGGAAAATAATAACAAGAAATCACTTGATATTAGAAAACATATAAATGAAATCATGAAGGAGTTGTTATATCTTCAACATAAATTGGATGTTGTTCATAACAATCTTGATAAGTTGAATTAGAAATTAGGAGAAACCCAATTAGAGGGGATAAATTCTATTTCAACTGCTAAAGAAGAAATTCTTCAGGCATAGGAGGTTGGAGTTTCTCAACTATCTCAACTTCAACAGGTAGCTGATTGAGCTTCTGAAGCGGTCCAACAAATGAAAAGTCATGTTGAGAGTTTATTCTATAACATGATATAGAATCTCAATTTTTTGGATGGACCTCTATTTTCATTTTAATGAAAGAAATTTTGTTTTCAATCATAAAAATCATCATTCCTGTTTTTCATAATTGAAATATGAAAAGTAAATGATAATAATGATTCCTTTTTGTTAAAAAATCATTATCAATAATAAGAATGAAGTGCTCAAAATTTTCTTGTTAAGATGAGGGACCTAATGAGCATAATTTGTCCGTTTCTAGGGTTATATGGTTAACCCCACACATTTTGTATATTTTGACCTCTTTTTTTATTACTTAATATTATCAAAATCATACAAAAATGTATGTTTAGTGAGCTGGGACTCAACTTTTGTTTACAGATCCCTTCATGGGTTCTCAATCTAATGACTACCTTGTCTTTGGTTACTAGCAGTTTGGAGTCATGCATGATGGACTATAAAGGGATAATATTTAGGGTCGAATAGCTTTGACCATAAATTTTGAATTAGATTCCAAAGAAGAATCAGTGGATAATAATTACTTTAATATTATTTAAACATTTACAAGGGGAATCTTGAGTCATGATTTTTATTGTCACCAAATCTGAAACTTGTATCAACATAAGGGGTGTCTTTTCCAGGAATGAAGTTACCATTTCTTAACAAACCCGTTATGGGTGCCACGTTATACAGGGACAACTTGGGCATATGTTGCATAACTAAATAGTGGTATCTTTTGACTAATATGACTATTATGTAGGAAACTTATGCAAGGCCACCGAAGGGAACGTTCTATATAGTCAAGAAAAAGAGTTCTTTAGGAATTTAACATTTTCTGCTGATAGATTAGGGGAAATAAGATTTGGGTGATTCAAGACCATAGTAGGAGGTTTTTCCAAGGAACTGAATTTCAATAATGAAAAAGTGATATTTTAGACCAACATAATTCATGAGTAGGAAAACTATTTTTATACGAATTTGGTGTATGAGTAATGGTTAACATTTTTACAGAAAGGGGAATTTTTAACATCATATTGTGCAGTTTTAATTCATGCAGTGAGGACATTGTACTGGGAAGTTTTAATTCAAGCAGTGAGTACATTGTGTGGCATTAATTTAAGGTCTTTAGATTTGACCAAAAGTATGAGATTCTCCCAATTTCTTGATAATTTGTTTGGAAACATACTATCATGTTCATATATGGAAGGAAGAAAAGGTAAACTGTGATTTGAGAATTTCTGGAACTGAGGATTGATATGGGAAAAGGGATAAAAGCATTATAGGAAGTCTTTTATAAGAACAATGTTACCATTACTTGACAAACCTATTATGGGGGCTGTATTATATAGGGAGAACTAGGGCATATGCTGCTCAACCAAATAGTGGTATCATTTGACTAATATGCCTATTATGTAGGCAACTTATACAAGGCTGCTTAATGGAAAGTGCTGCATTGTCAAGAAAAAGAGCTCTTAGAAGATTGACGTTCTATTGCTAAAAGTCGAAGAAAGTTTATGGAGATTCAGATTTTCCAAATCATATAGTTTGATTTATGGTGAATGGTACCTAAATATGGTAAGGGTATTTCCAATCAAGATATCCAATAAATCGTAGGAACATGAGTTTTATGAAAGTCTGACCCAAATGTAAAAGATATGGTGTACGTAGTTTTAGATCATACAACTAGGACCATAAATGGAAACAATATATGATATGTGGCCAAGTTATTTCAAGGTTATTTCATAGTGAACTGAACACATGGTGAGGGAAATGTATAAACCATGGTCTTGAATATTTTCATATTGATAGAAAGATAATGGGACAAGTATACTTCAATGACTATTTTGAAATTCAGATTCTTATATATTGTCATCAATGTATGAAGGGGTCAAAGATACTATAACAAATAATGAAATTACCATTATTTGAAAAATTTGTTATGGGGGCTATATTATGCAGGGCCAACTGAGGCATATGCTTCATAGAAAAATAGTGGCATCTTTTTACTGACAAACCTGTTACGTAGGACACTTATGCAGGGCCGCCTAAGGGCATGTGCTACATAGTCAGGAGAAAGAGCTCTTAAATATTAGTGACTCTATCACCAGAAATCGTAAGGAATATTAAGATAATCTTGAAATATTCATGATTAAGAGTGTGAAATGTGGAAGGAGGTATTTCTTAATGCACATGATAATAGTTTGAATCAATATTACCTATGAGTTTTATGTCCTTTACATAGATTTGACTCATATGTAAAATGGATACTTTTTTTGTTTCCTTTGAATGAATATGGTGATGTGAAATTTTAAGTCATACAATGAGAGAATTATACTATGCAGTTTTGAGTCATGCAGTGAGGACATTATACATTGCAGTTTTGAGTCATGCAGTGAGGACATTATACTGTGCAATTTTGAGTCATGCAGTGAGGACATTATGCTATGCAGTTTTGAGTCATGCAGTGAGGAAATTATACTATGTAGTTTTGATTCACGTAGTAAGGACATTATACTATGAAGTTCTGAGTCATGCAGTGAGGACATTGATAACCCCATAAGAAATTTAAAATAGCTTATTTATATAAATAATCCATTTACCCAATTCCTAAGCCCATGTGATCTATGCTTGATGTGAGAAACAAGGAGCAGTAAGTGATTCTTTTAGAATATAAAGGTGACCCAAGTGAGGAATATGGGTGTTAAATTTCCATGCAATTTGACGTCATGCGGTACAGAAGATAATGAATCGATATTAAATGAAATTCATATTATAACTGGATTAAGGGATAAAAAACCCAAGTGTCATTAAGTGTCTTTCCGGGGAATGAATCAAGTCATACATAGTTCTTAAAACATTCTCTAGGTATATTTGATTCTTATATAAAAAATAAAGGGTTTTTTTGTACAGTTGGGCTCAAGATTGGAGATCTAGTCATCTCTACATATCTCATTGAAAATGAGAATCAGGCCATATTCAGTTCTTAAAACAATCATTCATCATGATAATAAAGTTAGACATGAACAATGGGTATTTTTTTATATGTTCTGAGAAAACGATAAATATTAAAATATAAAATGGTATAAGGACCAAATCATATGTCATAAAAAAATGCTTTGTATAGATCTGATTCATATACAGGAGGAGAAAAAGAAAATAAGAAGATTTTGTGATTGTGGCTGGGCCCAGAATTGGATATTTAGGCATCTCTACGTATCTCATTTAAAATGATAATCAAGCCATATGTAGTTCTTGAAACATTGTCTCTATGCAGATCTTGCTCAGACATTAGGAAGAGAGGGAATCATATACCACTAAGGAGTAGTGTTGATGTCAATGACATTTCCTTATGGAACATTCCAACATGAAATAGAGGAAATGTTAGTTTTACAAATGATGTCATGCAGTTTAACATCATGCGACAAAGAAAAAGATGCTATGCATTTTAACATCGTGCATCATGGAATCTTATGGTTGATATGAAGTTTTATGTCTTGCAACTAGGACATGGGGGCTGTGCAGTTTTATGTCTTGCATCAAGGACAAGGTACTTGGATGTTTAAAGTCTTGTAGTGAGGACTATGGTACTATGCAGTTTAATGTCTTGAAGTGAGGACTATGGTACTGTGCAGTTTAAAGTCTTGCAGTGAGGACTATGGTGTATAATTACAGAAAGTATTTCTTCAAAAATCTCACATTGGTTGGAGGTGTAATGAGATCTTCATCGATTGATATTAAAGCATGATCTCCATTTGAATATACCATATGTATGGAATAATGTCCATCCCATTTTGGTTCATGTTTTGGGGGTTTATTTCTTGGTATAATTGGAGTCATAAGGACCAATACCAATTTTCCTTTATGGAATGAACAGAGGCGAACATTCTTATTACAAGCTCCAGCTATTCTATTCTGATAGACTTCTAGATGATGCAAAGTATGCAATATTTTCTCATCTAATAATTCCAACTCATTAAATTGTTTTTGAGATATTTCATCTATATACAACTAATCACAGATTGCAACTCTAAGTGATGGAAATTGTATTTCAATTATCAAAACTGCTTCAGTTCCGTATACCAATGAAAAAGGAGTTTTTTGGGTAGAAGTATGGGTAGTTGTTCGTTAAGCCCATAAATCATTCAAAATTTTATCAGGACATGATTTCTTATCTTTATCCACCATCTTCTAGAGTATATTGTATTGAGTCTTATTGAAGGCCTCTATCTTTCCATTAGCAGTAGCATGATAGTGAGGTCAATGCTTGAACGTGATTTTATGTTCCTAATACAACTTTTTTACTTAAACAGAACCAAAATTGGTGCCATTGTTCGTCAAAATAGTATGAGGGACACCAAATCTAGTGATGATATTAGCTTTGAAAAAACTAACAATGCTTTTGGATGTAACATCCTTGAGAGGTATTACCTCATCCTATTTAGAAAAGAAGTCAGTAACAGTGAGAACATACTTGAACTACTTAGCCGTGGCTGGAGGATAGGGTCCTACTACATCCATTTTCCATGTGGAAAATGGCCAAGAGTATTTGACTATATGTAGCAACTCTGGGGGTTGATGAATGGAGTTGGCATGCAATGGGTAGGGATAACATTTCATAGTAAAATCCGTGCAATCCTACATCCTTGAAGGCCAAAAGTATCCAAGACTTCGAATCTGTTCAGAGAGTCTCTGCCTAGATTGGTGGGCACCACAAGTTCCTAAAAGTACTTCTTTCATGATAGCTGCAGCCTCCTCTCCATCAATACATATGAAGATAATTCCATCAAAGCCTCACTTGTAAAGGATCTTTTGGGGGTCTGGACTATCATAAAGAGTAAAATAGGCCACTTGTCTCCAGATCTACTCCTTCTCAGCCCTATTTGGTGGAAGTACCCCATTTTGAAGATATTCCATGAGGGATGTTCTCCATCCCTTAGTATGACCATATGGTTCATAAATAGGGAAAATTTCATTAATTTCCTTCATTATGGTTTGAACAAAAGGTAAGACCACATGATGATGGGTTATGATGATAATTGTTTCATCCCAATTTGGATCTAACAAGGTTGTAGCTGCATTATCCAGTGAATCTACTTGGGCATTTTTTGATCGCGGTATATAAGAAATTGTTGGCTCTGATGTAAATTCATCCATTAACTCTCTGACGTAATCACACAAAGGGATTAGCTATTATTTTATGATATAATATTCCCTATTTGTTGGTTTTATTTCCAATTCTAAATCACCTTTTTCCATTAAATGAACCATTTGCACATGAAGGGCCAATTCCACACCAGTGATGAGTGCTTGATATTCTACTTCATTATTGGTACCACCTTCTTATAATAGGAATGAATAAGTCAATACTACCTTTTCTGGGGAAATAAGGACTATTCCTAATCCAACCTTGTTGAGTTTAGGGTTTTTCTGTATCTTCCCTTTTGGAATTATAGAAGAACCATTAAAATTTATTTCCTAGGTTTGGGAATTATCTTGAATAGAGAAGACCTATTCATCAGGAAGCTCAGTATTAAATGAAGTATCTTCCGCAGATAGATGCTCTGCAAGGAAGTCAGCCAGATATTGGCCTTTTATTGTTGGTTGAGGTATAAACTGGATATGAATTTTTTTAAAAATTATCGGCCACTATGCAGTACATCCTGTAAGCATAAGACGACTGAGGATAAATTTGAATGGATTGTTACGAGACACCAATTGGACCTCATGATGTTGCAGACAATGTCTCAATTTTTTAACTGCAAAGATTAATGCCAAGCAGCACTTCTCAATACTTGAATACCATGCATAGTCCGAATGAGATAATAAAGGCTGTTTTTATTTCCAGTATCATTCTTTTGTGCATGAAAGGCACCTAGTGATCACTCTAAGGTAGTTACGTAGAGAATAAATGGTCTTTATTCAACATTTGGCATCAATACTGGTGGAATCAAGAGATATTTCTTGAGGGTAGTAAATTTTTATTGGAAATATTCATTCCATTGTTTAGTGACTTCCTACTTCGTTAATCTGGTGAATGGTAAACACTTGCCTACCAAATTGGTGGTAAATCACCGAATATAGTCCAAGTGTCTTCAGAGTCCTCTTAGTTCCATAAAATTTTGGTGAGGTGACATACCAAGGATTGATATTTTTTTCTCAGGATCATCTTCGATACCACGATGGCGTACAATGAAGCCAATGAATTTTCTTGAGGTTACCCTGAAAGCACATTTCAAGGGGTTCATCTTCAAACTGTGTTGCCGAAGTTTGTTGAATATGGTTTCAAAATCATCAAAATTATTGGTACTTTGTTTGTATTTGACTACCAAATCATCCACATAACATTCAACAAATTTCCCTAAGAAGGGTTTGAAGATATGGTGCATGACACGTTGGTATGTTGTGCCTACATTATTTATGCCAAAGGGCATTACCCTATAGAAAAACAAACCTTAAGGGGCTCTAAAGGCTATAGATTATTCATCCTCTAGGGCCATACAAATTTTATTATACCATGAGTAACCATCCCTAAAGGAAAAATATTTATATCCAGTCTTTGCATCAATTAAGAAGTTCTGTAATCGAGACTGGAAAATCATTATTAGGAAAATGCCAGTTAAGATCTCTCAAATCAATACAGACTCTAATTTTCCCATTCATATTTTTCATTGGGAAAATATTGGCCAGAAATTTGGGATACTGAACTTCCCTGGAAAAATTAGCCTTTATAAGTTTAACAACTTCAGCTTTAATTATAGAGGCACAATTTGGGTGTGTCCTTCTTACTGCTTGCTTGAATCCATGATGTTCTTCTAGAAAACCCAAATGATGGGTGGATACACCAGGACTAAGACCTGTAATTTTCATATAATTACATGAAAATATATCTCAATGTTGATTTAGAAAGGAATTATACACCTCTTCTTCTTTACAGGTCATGTCCGCACTAATTAGAGTGGGGCGTGGATGTTCTTCTATTCCTAGATTTATTTCTCTGAGTTCATCCACTGTGAAAGAGACACCTTATTCAAATGCTAGAGGAGAATCCCTGAGATCTTCCTCTTCTTCCTCATTATGTGTTACCTATTATGTTTCCATTTTCATAGTAGATGATGAGGAAAAAATCATAGAGTTAGGTGAGGAGTCGATATTTGAACATCCCGAAGAAGAAGCCACCATATCTAACCCTATTGATGAGGAAGGGTCTTACTATGGTAAAGAGGGATTGATGGATTGAGAATCAACATCTTTGTCTTCCTCTAATAATGCTACAATTTTTCTATTCTGATTGAAAAAGTAAAGGCTCATTGTAGTTCCACAGATGAAATGGAAACATCTCCATTCAAGCTTCTTTAATTACTTGGTGTATCAATAATTTCTCCCATGCTATCAGGCTGAATCGCTGCAATTGACGTTATGAAAATTACTGGATGACTTCATGGATTTGGTTTTACCCATTCAATTTTATTGATGGGTAACACCTAATCTCTACTCAAATGTATGAATGGATTTGCTGGGATCTTTTCCAGTCAAATTTGGAGCATTAACTTTTGTTATCTCATTGTTCATGGGAATAGTTTCTTTTGTGAGATAAAACTCTACCACAATGTATTTTGAATCACATATTTTTAATGGAGCCTTGTCACTATTAAACATTCTGATATGGCCATTGAAACATTATTTCAAACATTGGTGGTATGATGAGGGTATGGATGCATGTTGATGCAACCAAGGTCTTCCATGAAGCATATTGAAGTCTGTATCCTGACGAACAACCATGAAATCTGAATTGGACACAAGATCCACAAACTAATTTTTGAGTGTAACTTCTCCCAGTGGTTATTGTTCATTCTTGTCATATCCTTTCAACATCAATATCTAAGGAGATAAGTCATATTCAGTCAGGCCCAATCGACGAAGTGTACGAATGAGAATGAGGTTGACCCTAGAGCCATTATGAATGAAGGCCCATCAAATATCTATGTAATTGAATTTTCCATACATATACAAAGGTATGATATGCAAATATACCACATAGTCTTCATCTTCATCCATAAAATATCTGACTACATGACATTCTATAGAATAATTCTCTATACGGTAAACTTCAGCAGCAACAACTTCAGTTTCAAACTCTTGAGGACTTGATAAAGCCTCAATGAGTGCCTCTCGAAGATATTTTAATAGATTAAAATCATCCAAAATTGACTACATGGATGGTACATGGGCCAATTGATTCAAAAAATCATACTTTTGGTCCAAAGATCTTCATTTACCAACATAGCTATGTGGTCTTACAGGTGCTTTGGAAATTGATGCTTCTGTTATAGATGTACATTGTGTTGAAGAAGAAGAGGGAAATACTATAGAATTTGGTAAATTAGACTGATAATGTCTATTCATATTCTAATAATAAGATGGTGTGGCTTATAATCGGCCTTCCAAAATAAATATGTCAGAACCGAGCCTATCTTTCATAGAAGAAACTCCTTATTCCGGTTGAGCCCATTAAAGGGCCCTTCCACGAGTTTACGCTGCATAAATGGTTCAAGAAAGGGTAGAGTTAAAATGGTGGTTTCTGGAATTCCCACTTCTTCCCCTGCATCCTTGACCTTGGCCTCTTCCTATAGTTCCCCAATTAGGTATAAGGACTTCTGGCTCAATACAATCAGAATCACAATTGGCATTAGGATCTGTTAAATGGATAACTTTAACAAAACCAAAGATCAATTCTTCATCTGATGTGGATTCTGCTGGACAGGTTACTTCTGGTTGTTCCATTTGGTGGGGCGGTGCCCGTGATTTTGAAATAGATGGTATAAAATCTTCCAGGGTCAAGGAAAACTTTGGCCTTGACGCGAGCTCGTCTTCTTCTAACTACTCTTTAAAGTTATGACCACTTTATTTCATTGAGTAAGGACCTTTTTATGAACATGGACTTGCTATGGAAGGAGTGGAAGAAGACACAATTGGTTGTTTCAACTGTGTTCATAAAATATCATTATTTCGATTAATCATTTTCCTGATCATCCAATCATCATATTTTTCCACACTTTTACTTTTAACCTCTTGTCATTCTCTCTATTACTTTGGATTGGTAGTAGTAACACATGATACTTGAGCTGATGAACATTTAAATTTCACTTGTTTAGAGTCTAACCTCTTTTTATGAAGGTCTTTGAAAACAAAGCACTCCCAAATAGGGGGTCCCAACATCTGATGAAAGGGAAAATAATTCAGAAGATCTTTATCTCGTCTTTATTTGGCTTTTTCGGCCTTGGTAACTAAACCAAATTATTTTCTAAGGCTGAGCTGAAGTAACTAAGAACTTGTTCGTTCTTGAAAGAATAAACATTATTCTTTAATTCTTCAAACTATTTCTGCTTTTCATATATTTGATCATCTTGACAAGGCGGTCGTTGGTGCTGATGATCAGGAGGTGGAGCCCTCTGGTATGATGAAGGTCTAGAATTAGAAGAAGGTACAGGTTGCAGTTTGAGTGTGATTGTAGTAGCTTCTTCCTTTCCTATCCTCCTTCCTAGAGCTGATGGAATTACATGAGTTTTAGCCTAAGCTTATATAATAGAGTTTTCTATATGCTAAGTGATTGAAGTAAGGTCTGGAAACCCTCCTGTGTATTTCATATCGATCAATGGTGTGTGTAATTCATCACCCAGATTTTCCACACAGATTGGCAGAAACTATTCTTGATGGAGTGCTAAACTTAAGTAATATGTTAATCCCTTCCATCAAGCAATGAAATGTTAAAATCTTTCATTTTATCATTTTTTACAATTGTTAAGATCAAAAACTGTTGTCTTTGGTAGTGTTGAGCTAAAATGAAGAAGTAATTTCTGACGGAGGTCTTCCCATACAATAATTGAATAAGATTGCAAACTTTTATACCGGACAAAAGCTAGTCCTTGCAATGACTTCACAAAACACCTAAGCATAATCGATTCTTGTTGTTGAAAAGTTCCCATCAAAGTATCACGATGAGAAAAAAAATGTGTTAAGTGTTGTTCCGGATCTCCCTAACCATAAAAAATTGGGAATATTTTATTCACAAAATTTGGTGGCGGAGAAATAGTATCCACTCATTCAGGGTTAGCTCCCTTTTCCGGCTAAACTAGGGCATGTCATTCCTCCATAGCTTCCAACTAAGTCGTTAATGCCTCAATTGTGTTCATAAGCATTTGGGGAATATCCAGATGAGCTGGATTCTATGCAGTTATAGCAACTAGAGTTTGAGATGGTGAAACGACCGGTAAAACCACTGATGGTGGTGCTGATATCTGCCTTGGGTAACCCATAGGAACAGGTCTATCTGGATGGATATAATCCTGTCTTGATTTTGTACCCAATGGAGGGAATTCATTATTTTCATCTGTTGTTACTAAAAATCCCATTTCCTGAGGAGCTCCTATAGGATTTTCATGTTGGGGATTTGTCTGGGGAGTAAGCCTATCAGAAATGTTGCTTTGAAGCAACTCTGTATTGAGTCTTTTCAAATCCTTCATTTACCCTTCTTGCATTGGAAATCTCTCTTCAAGTGAAAGAGATTGACCTTCTCTAGTGAAAAAGTGCGAATCAATCTGAATTTTTTCTTTTCCATTTTTTAGATGCCTTTCAGAGAGGGGGGATTTGGTTATTTGAAGGCATACCTAGATTTTGGGTAAGCCTCTGATTTTGGATACAAACACCTTCTTCATTTGCCTCAGTGTGTATAATATTATAGACAAGAAATTCATATTCTAATTCCCCTAAACTTGACTTATTTTTGGGAGGATCTTATATAATGGTGTAGATAACATTCACTAATGCATAATGCGTTGATGGCATTCTGTCAGTGTTTATACTAGATCGTCTCCCTTTTTTATTACATGATACACCGTTCTCCTATAAGAATAATTCATGGGAACTGTTTGAAGGACAGTAACATGAAGGGAATCATTGGATAGTTTAGTTTTATGCTTTCCTTATGGATTTTCCCTAATCGGGAGAAAACTAACTTCTGTTGAGGAGGGGATTGTATATGTGAAAAAGCCCCCAACCCTATAGGATGGGATTGTTCTTGTTCTTCTTCATAAAATACTTGAATGTTGATTAATGAATTTTATGTTTAAATTAAATGATCCCCCATCATTTCAAGTTGAGGTGATTCTTGAACTGATATAGCTGAAATTCATGCAACTACTCTTCTGATATTGCAGATTTTGGTTAAGAAATTAGTTGGGTACATCATCCAAAAATCATTTAAATCACCCGTTTCAGAATATCGATGTGATATTTTAGGCATTTGCATCCTCTGATGCCTGAAATCCTCTAAAAAATATTCTTGTTCAAGATTCTCAGATAGTTGATGTAAAAGTAGCTCAACAACTTCTTTTCTTTGGGCCATAATATGATGAAAACTAGTTGAGGCCTGTTCTTGAGCGTATATTTGATTACATACAAAACCAATTGATTGGGGTCGACCGTGGGAAATAACATTGCATGAGACCACTTTTGGAAGTATTTGCTGATTTTTGGAGTGCAGTGAAATGCAATGCTCTATAGGCACCCCATCATCTAATGCAAACACTTGATGGGGAATTAGAAATTAACTGGAATAGTCTCTTTAGAGCATTTATACATACACAGTAAAGGGTTCTATGCTATTTTTCAACCTCTAATTGTTGGGAAACTGACAGAGATTCCAAGTCAATTTGGAACTGTAATCCTTCTATTATCTTTACATGATTTTGATATCTATCATATGGTAATACTTTGGGTTTCAAATGATGAAGAGTTTCCCATAAGTTAAGATGAATGTCATGAATGAAATCTTCTGTTATCAATTATAGAATATTATAATGAGAATTTTCCAAATTCCAGAACATGATTGGGATCTCCCCTTTAACTAATTGTTTCCTCATGTTTAACACGTCTTCGTCATCTTTCACTAGAGGTTTCTCTACTTGGTTTGACCAAAGTGTATGCTCTGTATTAGAAGATAAATATCCCAATGGAGGTTTGGAGAATGATTAATCCCTTAAGATTTATTCTGTCTGAGAAAATGTTTCACCCGCAAATGAAAAGGCATTAGACATGACTAGACTTGTGTTTGCAAGTTCCTCAAGATAGGAGGGCTTTCTTGTTACTACATTGTAAATTATGGAATTGTTTCGACAATGCGAGATACTACTGTGGAGAGGACATTCGCGGAAAATGGCATCATGGGGAGGATCACCATGGTGGGTTACTGCAATGGATAAATCTTCTTACTACTTTGTCTTCTGGCCACATGGAGGGTTTCCATGGCTCTCATCTGGAGATATGATCTTTGTATTGACCAAATTTTCATGAATCAAGCCTTCATTGATGAATTTTCCGATGAGAAAATTCATAATTACAACTACCACACCCAAAATTTAGTAATTATAGGGTAGGGTATTTAGCTGTAATAGATAAATGTCTAAGGGATTTAAGAACACCATCGTTAAGAGGAGCCAAATCACATCGTGAATCTTGATTTTCCAATGGTGTTTGGAAAGACTTTTTTTGGATGTTCTCTTATACTTTAATGGGGCCACTTTCTGGGAGAATTCATTATAATGGGAAGGTGTGTGTGCCTTCCATGTATTAGTTACTAGAACAAACTGATTAAATCTAATTGGAAAGGGTGTATGTTCTCGATCCTATTGTTCGTATGATATGGGGTAATATGCCCCATGACCCTCCTAGACTGGAAAAGAGGTGTGTGTTTGCTTCGGTATGGCATGTCGATGTGTCATCCCATTTGTGGGGATAGAATTATGTGAATGTTCTCCTGATACTGCTAAAGTAGTTGTTATAATATTCTGGAATTCTTCGAGAATATGGATTGGGATTTGCATCTATCCTTTCACCTTTGATATGATGTGTTTGGTGACTTCAGCGGTTGGAATGGGAATATACGTCCATTCTATATCTGGAGTAGGAGTATGTACCTACTCCTGTACTCCTTTTCCTATCAATGGATATTTACAGTACTCACGCATGGGGGTAGAGAGTTGGTTCTACCCCAAATTTGTCGTCGGAGCGTTCCGACTGACATATCTGGGTGCTACAAAACGAGACTGTTGGTAGACTTGATGAAAATTGGAAGGTGTATGTGCCTGCTTGTTGTTTTCCATCAAGTATAGTTAACAGACTTCTTTCAATACTGGAAGAAGAGAATTCTGACAGAATTGGTTATTTTAAACAGGTGTATATTCATGTTTATCAGTTACCACCATATTAGATTGGTGAGCCTATTTAAATGTAGTCATACGAACCTGTGGACTGCCTTATAACTTATAAGCAGGTGTATATGACTGTTCATGATACTCCACCAGGTTTATCCACTCCCTGTTGACTGGATGTTGTCCTTGGAGGTTCCTCTTACATGCCCGAGTCTGAGAGACCTTGGTCGGACGTCTAGAGGCAACACCCCATCTTGTTAGGGGTTCACTAATGCATGATTCTGGAAGCGATTGCTCGTGGGAGTCCTTTGGAAGGACTACTACATTCTTTAATTAAGGCCTTAAGTTACCTCTTGATCCACCTCCCTATAGTATGGGAGGGACTGGTTACTGCGTTCCATGGATAAGGACCCAAAATGGTTGGAAACATTGGTTGTCACCATCCACTTCTTGATCATTGGTCATTGTTGGGCAGATGATCGAGGATTGTTGTTGACCTGGAGGGCTTGGAGAGTAGCCTCCAAAGTTGGGATTGTACCGTGCTGGTGATATTCCTTCACTATCACATTAGATACTAAATGTTGAAGATGCTGGGTTGGTTATAATTTCCTTCTAGTGGATGGAGATCTAGCTTGAACAACGGTTGGTAAATTCACAGATGTTGTTTTGGAGAAATTCAATCTTCAGATTGAAGGGAGTTTAGTGGAAAACTAAGTCAATGAAAAAATCTATTAAAGAAACATTTTTCCAAATGGATAAATGTGTGATTAATTCCTTTTTATGGCCTTCCTTTATCAATTGATATGGGCCTAACATGTGGGTAACATTATTAACTTGGTTAAAGATTCACGTCAGGTTCACCATTTTTGTTTTGTAGTTCCTTGGAATGTGTGTTATATATTTAAGAATCACTACTTCTATGAGGTTTTCATTGGATTTATTCATGGAATCAGAAACTTCCAACCATTAGTTATCTAAAGAGGTCCTGTTTTCCAAAGGAAGACATTCGTTATGTTATGAAAATTATGATACTTAAGAACGTGCATTGGTCAAGAGGATGGGAGGTTGGAATCATCAATGCTTTTTGGGGGGAATTATTGTCTACCTCAGGACTCTCTTTGTAAAATTGAAATATTATTATGAATCCTTATTAATTCACCAAGTATATCATAAGTATCCCTTGGAGTTTATAATCACTTATTAACATGTTTAAAACTTTATAATCATCAATATATATTCAAGGTTCTTCATTAATGGAAATATCTGTATGTATTTGAGGTTTTCCATCAATGGTATCCTCTAATATAATGATTGGATATTAATTTAATCATATTTTTTATGATAGTGGTTTTTAAGCCACTCAGTGAGGAACTCCAAAATTTATTGTCATCCAGGGAGACAAAGGTTTGTTTTGATCTTGGGATAATGCCCGTAAAATGGGCTACCTACGTATCCTTGTGAAAGGAATCAAAACCCACGTAGTTCAGTGTCACTTAATAGGACACATCATAAATTTTAACGTCATGAGATAAGGACCTCTAAGCGGAAGGTTCTTAGTTGAAACTTAGTATGGGACTTATGCTGAAGAATCCCAAGGAACTTGGAAGGGATATGGGTTTCCATGTAATATCAGACCCTATTGGGAATATGGACCAAAGAGAATAGGGTTGATTTGAAATGTTGGGTTTGAACCCCAAGGAGTCTTCCTACGTATCCCTTATGGATGGGAATCAGATCCCACATAGTTCGATAAGTCTCATAAGAGAGTATGGTCCTTTGAGAGAGGTGAGTTTGGGATTACTTCCTAAAAAGGATGCCTTGATGATCTGGGGTTTAATTTGGGGATTATTCTTAAAGAGTATGCCCAAATTAAGGGAATTAGGGCCGGATTACTGAGGAGGATATCTGGTGAGCTCATTCCCTGAAGAGGCTTCCTAAATATCTTGGTTTTAAACAGGAATCAGAGCTCTTGTAGTTTATTCCAATGAGTGTTTTTTCACATGTTGTAGCCATCACGTATCTCTAAGCCCACATGAGTCATGATCAGCGTGAGAAACAAGAGGATGTGAAATATTTAATAATGAAACTTCACACTTTTCCTCTTGTGCTGATGGAAGAGGGTGTGTCGACTGTGGAAGAGGGAGAGGGGACGAACCTTCCCTCTGTTCTATTTACATTGTACATGGGTCCAATGTAAGGAAGAAAGGGCGAAGGTGAGGGGCTTATACCAGGACGGATGCCTTGAAAATGATCCAGGTATGAAAGGGAGACATCTCATTTTCTTGTGTGGAAAAGTAAGGGTAAACTGCACCTTCCCTACCAGAGACCTGAGGTTCTAGGTAACCTCTTTAAGAAAGGAGAGGCCAGGACCCAACCCTCCTAAAAAATGGGAACTTCCCAACACTATTTCTGGGAGAAAAGTCTATGTGACTGTGGATATACAAACCCACAAACATCCCATGAATCCTTACCCCATTGTGAAACAAATGTTGGAAACCTATGATTGTTGAAATACAAACCCAAATAAAAGACACTCTGATGTTCCTTTCCCAAAGGTTAAAAACTCAGGAGGTTTTGGTTGAGGCTTCAACTTTTCCCCTTTTAGATAATGGAACCAATGAAGGAGATACCCTACCATGAATGGATTTTAAAATAGGGTACATGATCTGATTGCGTAGGTACCTCACACAAGTATGTCGTGTAGGTACCCCACGTTGCTATACCATAAAATTATTCCATGCAGGTATGGCTCGCAAGTATACCACGTAGGTATGGTGCCAAAGTATACCACGCAGGTATGGCATGCAAGTATACCGCGCAGGTATGACACACAAGTATACCGCACATGTATGGATGATGACTGAAGAATGTGAAGAACTTCAAAACATGATTATCCAATTTAATTATCTCTTCTCTCGTGGTTTAGAGAGCTACCTGAGACAATTTTAGGGATATAGGCGAAAGATCTATGCAATGGGTTCTTTAGAGAGTCTCACTTTTTTTTCAGTCCCGAAATGGGGAGCCCAAGGGCTCTATTTATAAGCACAGATGGGCCTTGTCGGGGAGATGTTTCCCGCACAGGTATTCCAGGTAGCTTCACCGTCTAGGTCTTCCGCATAGGTGCACCAATCATCTTTTGGCACAGTGTTATGTTTCATAGCTCCTCCGCATAGGTAAGTCACGTAGATCTTCCGCATAGGTAAGTCACGCTGCTCCACCGCATAGGCCTGTAAAGCTCGTCCAATGCGAAGCTCATTGGGAAACGTCTTATTTTCCTTTGTACTCTTCAAACCTTTCTTTGGGATCTGAAATATCTGGAGTTCTCTTCATATTACTTTTAGTTAATTTCTCAAGTAGTTTCAAAAGTGGGATCACCATAAAATCTTTGAGAAGTGATCTTGGATTAGAGTTTTATAATGGAGAGTTTGAATATCTCTACTCACACCATGGATATAATGACAATTTATCTTAACCTCAAAAATCTCAATATAATAATTTTTTTGAAAGCATAAATAATGCTCTCTAGGAAATTCTCAGAACAGTACTAAGTGAGCATGAATCACCAATCTATTTTGGGATGAAGTATTTAAAGTAACCTGTTATGTTATTAATTGTTAGGACCTATCCCTCGGGGCCCATGCCATGACTACCCCAAGCCCGTCTTTCATAGGTCAGGGGCTGGCGACTTGCACCGAAGGCGTATTCCTCAAAACTGGGAAGGCATTGCCTTTATAACATGTAACACACACAACCAAGCACACAACAGGATATGAAGTCAAGCAAATTGAATAGTAAATAGAGTGAGTATAGTAAGTAAAAGGGTCCCGAATACAAGCCCAACTGGAAAGTACAAGAAAAAATGGAAAGTACAAGACGACTGATAAGTGAAAAGCAGCTCCTGGACCATCCACCAGGAATCGTACCTGAAGGGTAGGTATAGATCATGAATGGCCATCTCTATGGTTCACCTCATCTGACGTCCACCTCCAAGCTACCAGCAGTCCCAATACTCTCATCCTCAGTTAGCACTATTCATCATCTGCACCAAACACAACAGGGTACGGGCATTGCACGTGTAGGGGTGAGTATAACAGTAATCTATAGGGACCCCAAGACGCTCAAGGTCTCCCAAAATCCACAAAGTATAAACCAAAAAGCATGAAGTCAACTGTGAACCCTAATTAGGTATATTCCCATACATATACCTAAGTTATCATGTATACCCATCTCAATCATGAGGAAAAAAAGAGTCCAACGCAAAAAGCCCCAAGATCAATTGTTCCACAATGGAAGGAATACCATGAAGGTAAGTACCAAACAGGTAAACCACGCAGATGAATACCACTAAGGAATTACCACAAAGGGAAGTACCACTCAGGTACAAACTCAACTCACACAAGGTAACTTAAGTACGATAGTAGAGATGATTAGATGTAACCACTAATTCATCATACTCTATCTGCTAACCCACACAAAATCGCTCGGTGCTGACCCACATAGAATCTCTAGGTACTGACCCACATAGTATTTCTCATTACTGACCCAAAATGGATCACTCGGTGCAGACCCACAAAGGATCACTAGGTGCTGACCCACACTAGATCACTATTCATTATTCACATCATAGCCAGCTACAGGGTTTCCGCACTACTCTCGCTTGTCTCTAGGAGGGTCCAATCCACAAGCCACTGGTCGACACTCCAAGTTCCATGAATTATCACGAAGAAGTATCTCAAAATACCAGCACGTCATATGGGTCTCAACGCAACAGACAGTGCGTCAATCGGATGCTCGGTCAGTAAGTTATTAGCCTTTTTGACCCAAGGGCCTGGTTGGATTTGTGCTTGATCCAACCTGACCATACCCCAACTTCACCCAAAAATCCAGTGGGGGTATACCAAGGGGACCATCTCACTCCAAGGTTTACAGCGCCGTTGACGGTTTGTCAAATAGACGTCTGGTGCCAAATTTATGGTCAATAGAGCGTAAATGGGTCAAAGTGGGTCCGGCTCAGGTCCGACCTGACCAGGCTTGGGCTGACCCAGTTTGGGTCGACCAAGCCCGCTTGGTCTTGCTCGGCGCATGCTAGGTCCGGCCTGGCCAACATTGGGCAGCGTGGAGGCCGTGAGGGCAGCGCGATGCTGCAGGGGGGAGGGGGGGGGGGGGGGGGTGGGGGCCGTTGGGAGGTGAGGCCATAGGGCAGAGGAGGCTGTAGATGGCGTGATGCCGGGGGAAGTATGAGGCCATGGGGCGGCGGAGTTCACGGGGCGGCGAAGGACTTGGGGCGGTGGTGGCACAGGTAGCGAAGGCCTCAGGGGCGACATAGGGCCATAAGGCGGCAAGGCCGTGGGAGGCACGATGTCGGGGGGTTGTGGAGGGCCGCTGGGTGGTGAGGTCGTGGCTAGCGTGAGGCAATGGGGTGGTAGAGGCCGCGAACGGTGGAGGCCACGAGCATCATGGTGGCCGCGGGGCGGCACCGTTGCCTTCGTCATGGACGATGGTTTGGCCAGTCGGCAATCTCATGCCCCACCGAAGATGGATTGTCGTACTCCTCCATCATGAAGAACACAACAATTAATCCTCTGATTTGTGGGGAGGTCGGGCCATGTTTCTTTGGCCTGCACAGTCCGCGTTAGAGCGGTAGTAAGCAGCTATAATATCTTCCTGATTTTATGATGAATTATCATGAATGGGTAATGGTAAGAAATTCAAGCAACCACCTTAACTCGATGGTTTAGTTAAAGATTGTCCGTGGTTGAGATGGTTTGGCTTTGGTCGATCCCACAACAAGTCTCCTCCAACGACATCAATGAGGAGAGGAAAAAGATGAAGTTGGTGATGATAGTGTTTCCTCGATCATCATTTCATTCATTGTTGGAGATCCTTCGACAGATTTTGGAGAAATATGCGTTGAAGGAGAAGAGTTCTTCACTGGAGTTCTCCATTGGAGAAGATCTTCGTTGGAGAAGAAGAATTCCTCCAAAAGCTCTCCTCTTCCAATCCTTTCTCCCAATTCCACCCAAAATGAAAAGTAGCCAATATGTTTTGTTCCATAAATTTAATTGTTGGAAGAAAATTAAATTGGTATCATTAATTACGACGAAGTTGGAATAATTAATTTAGATGAAACCTAGGGTCACCACCCTCATTAAAGAGGGAGTTTAAAGGTTTCCTCCCATTAAAGGGGGTTCGGGTGGTCCCCACCTCTAAATTCAAAATGGGGGTTGTTCAGGTGGTCCCCACCTTTTAACATTCACATGGGAGGTTTAAGCTCGGGTGGTCCCCACTACCATAACCCATGATGAGGGGGTTTCTAAAATAAAAATTTTAGGAATTTTTTTATTTAATTCATTCACAAAAGCACAACATTTTATCTTTCACTCTTGACCCACTGCGGTCGAGGTGAAGGTTTCCTTAAGTGAACACCGGTGCTATGAGTTCAACGATGCCCCTAGATTCCAATTCCGAGCACCAGTTCAAAAGTTAGAAAAAACTACTCTTACGTTTACTCAACGTACCCAAAAATATGTTCATAAATTCATTCTGGGCACACCGGGCCTTGGAATCACGCGCCGTTAATTTTTGAGGACTCATAAAATTCCTATATATTTAAAAAAATTACATGGAAATTCTGGGTCTTTATATCCTCCCCACCTTAGGGCTTTGCATCCCCATAAGCCACAAGTCAAAATAAGGGAATAAGTGGGGGTACTGAACACAAATCTGAGCCTCCCACTCCCATGTGCTCTTCTGGAGGTTCCTTTACTGCCAGCGAACACACACCAGAGGTATCGACCACCCATGAAGGACCTGCTCCTATCGATCCACAATCCCCAATAGAACCTCCAAAAAATTCACCCAATTATCGATGTCCAGATCGCCGTGGTCGATGAAGTGAGAAGGGTCGTGCACATATCTCCTCAACTGTGATACGTGGAAGACATCATGCACCTGGTGTAATTGAGTTTGAAGAGCTAAGCGGTAAGCCACCTCGCCAACTCTGCTGAGGACCTGGAAGGGTCTCATGAACCTTAGAGATAACTTTCCGCCTTGACCAAATATTAGTAAACCTCATCAGGGTGAGACTCGTAGAAAGATGCAGTCACCATTCTCAAACTCTATAGGTCTTTGTATCCTATTGGCATAAGACTTATGCCTACTCTGTGTAGTCTTCATCTACTCTTGGATGATCTGGACTATCACTATGGTAACCCATACCTTCTCTGGTCCCACTAGTGCGGACTCCCCTAGGTCAGTCCAACACAAAGGTGATCTGCAAGGTCACCTATACAACGCCTCAAAAGGAGCCATCCCAATGGTGGAGTGATAGCTGTTGTTGTATTCAAACTACACAAAAGGAAATTGATCCTCCCAGCTATGACCGAAGTCATGGATGAATGCACGTAACATGTCCTCGAGGGTCTATATGGTCCGCTCAGTCTAGCCATCTGTCAAGGGATGGAAGGCGGTGCTCAAACGGAGTTGCGTTCAGAGAGCCTCCTCCAACCACTTCCATAGATGGGAAGTGAAAAATTTATCATGATTAGAGACAATCTTTGAGGGTACTCCTTATAATCGCATAATCTTCTGCACCTATAGGCGTCTCAATCTCTCTAAGGAACCCTACTCTCTAATTGGCAAGAAGTGGGCCGACTTGGTGAGTCGATCAACAATCACACAAATAGAGTCATGACCCCACGATGTATGTGAAAATCCTGTCATGAAGTCCTTGGATATCCCATCCCACTTACACTCTAGGACCTCCTAAGGCTAAACCAAGCCTGCTGGTACCTGATACTCCACCTTCACTTGCTGACAAGTGAGGCATCGAGAGACAAAATTTGCAAATACTTTCTTCATTCCCAGCCACTAGTGCTGTCGTCAGAGATCCTGGTACATATTTGCCACTTTTGGATGTACCGCTAGAGGGGATGTGTTTAACTCCCTCATCCCTTCCTCCCGAAGTGACACTAGTACAATGGTACATCCTCTGAAGATGATGACATGCTCCCCATCTTTAGAAAATCTATCAGGTGCATGTCTTATGGATATCTGAGTACGTCGTGTCTCGTAGTCATTTCCCCATGCTGTGCCTCCCTTACTTGCTGAAGCAGTGGGGGAGTGACTGTAAGTGACTGAAGGAAAGATGATCCATCACATTCCATGAAGGATATCTACCAAGTGGCCAACTGCTTCGTCACCTCAACAAGTAGCTGTATACCAGATCTCCGACTGAGTGCATCTGCTACAACCTTTCCCTTCCCAAGAGTATAGACTGTCTCAAAGTCATAGTCCGAGAGGAACTCAAGAAAACTTTTCTATCTCAGGTTCAGGTCCTTCTAAGAGAAGATATACCTGAGAATCTTGTGATCAGAGTAGACTATAAAACATTCGACCATCAGATAGGTTCGCCACATCTTCAGGGCGAAGACCACTACTACTAACTCCAGGTAATGGGTAGCATAGTTTTTCTCATGATGTATTAGATTTCGAGAACCGTATGAGATCACTGCTCTCTCCTGCATTTGGACACATTTGAGTCCGGTCCCCGATGCATCACAGTAGACTACATACCCTACACCCTCCTCTGGAAGCCTCAGGATGGGGGCACTAGTCAGCCTCTACCTCAGCTCCTGAAAACTCTATGGGAATCTCACTGACCACACTAAGGGTTTCCCCTTATTTGTCAATACTGATAGTGGTGATTCTACTCTAGATATATCTGGAACGAATCCCCAGTAGTATCCAGCCAAATGCTGGAAACTCCATACCTCCGTCACACTCTTGGGTGGCTCCCAAGAAAGTACCGCCTCAATTTTCGCTGGATCCACTGCAACTCCAGCCTTCGATATGAAATGTACTATAGCATGAACCTCTAAAATCCATAACTGGAACTTTGAGAGCTTACCATAAAGATGGTTCTCCTAGAGTGTGTTCAGTACTACCTGAAAATGATAGGCATTATCCTCCACAGTAGTTGAGTAGATCAGAATGTTACTACAATGCGATCAAGGTATGGGTGAAAGATCCTGTTCATGAGTCCCATGACCACTATTGGAGCATTGGTTACACCGAATGTCATAACCATGAACTTGTAATGGTCTTACCGATATATTAATGATGTCTTCTACCCATCCACGTCTCATACTCTGAGATGGTGATAGCCTAATCTGAGGTCTATCATCGAGAACCACCGTTCTCCCTTCATCCGATCAAATATGTCTTCAATCATCGAAAGTGGGTAATTTTTCTTCATGGTCACCTGGTTCAGGCAATGATAGTTTACCCAATGTTTCAAGCTCCCATCTCCCTTCTTGGTGAAGACAATCGGGGCTACCTAAGGTGAAACATTGTGCCGAATGAATCCCTTCCCCTGCAAGTCCTCTAGCTGTGCCCGCAGCTCATGAAGCTCCACAGGAGCCATCAGATATACTGGTGTAGATATCGGCGCCATCCTGGGGTACAAGTCAATCTAAAAGTCCACCTATATCTGAGGAGGTAGACCCAAAAAATCATCAGGGAAGACATCCGTGTAATAGTACACTACTACAGGATAGATCAGACTCTCCACATCAACCACTCCGAGGTTAAGGCTATCCAACTGATGAGTGATCAACTGAACCCTCCTCCGAATAAGTCCATCTTGTGATGCAAAGGCTCCCATCTCATCGGTGAAGGTAAACCTGGTCCCATCCGTGCTGACACACTGTACTTTGTGGGTAATAAAGTCAATATGATCATGGAATATAGTTAACCAGTCCATACCCAAGATGAAATATTAAATCCTCGACGCTGCTACTAAGAGATCCCAGCCGAAGCTCTCACCTCATAAAGTAAGATCGCACTGCCAGAACTAGTGCATAATCATCAAATCTGATCCCATAAAAGTCTCTAGACATAAGGATAGAGCCATCGACTCTGTCGAAATCTCCATGCTTTGAATGAGAGAAGTGGCAACAAAAAAATGACTTACACCTATGTATATAAGTACTACAACTAAGTTAGAGTAGACACAGAGCATACCTCGTATCATATCCGGTGCACCATGATCGTAGGCCTCAACTACATGGAGCAGAGCTCGCCCCAATCCTCCTGCTCCCTATGGTTAGGGTGGACCACCCTGTGGTGGTGGTTGTAACATCTCAAATAGGCACCCACCACCAGTTCCACAGCCAGCTCCTCTGCCACGTCCACCTGCTCCCTGCAGACCTCCTCAATCAAACCTCCGTCTCGGCCTAGGCAGTCCTTCGACCATTTGCTGATCATCCGTACGGTGGGTCGGACAATCACGATCCATGTGACCCTACCCACCGCATGCGTAACACTGCCCACTCCTGGCATGACTGGATCTAACTTGGGTGCCCCGCTCAACTGACCCTGATTCCTACGGTCATCCACCTATAGGCTTGGTCCTCCTAGACCTCTGCGACATCTATCTACAGGAAACTGTAGAAGACTCTGCTATGTGTCGACTGGTGGTGGGTCTCACTGCAGATGACTGCTTAGCAAGGAAACTCTCCACTAAGAGGGCTCTCTCTAACACCCCCACCTGCGTTGGGATGCTAAGAGAAATCATCGAAGCACTAATCTCTCGCCTGAGTCCCTGATCGAAGGTTCGGGCCATGAAGAATGGGTCCAACACCATATCAATGGGGTAGCGTGAGAGGTCAGTGAACCTCTCTGAGTACTGATCCATAGTAATGCTGCCCTACTATAGATGAGAAGCCCATGTATGCACACTACGTGAAGAGTCCCTGGAACAAACTCTGCCAAAAACAGGCTCTCGAAGTCTTCCCAGAGAAGAGTCACCTCATCATGAACTTGGAAAATCAAGCTTTACCATATGCTTGCTACTACCTATAGAAGGCTGGCGGTAAGGATCACCATGAGATTAGATGGTGTCCCTACTATTCAGAAGACTCTCACCATGGCCTCCATCAAATCCTAATCCGCCTATGGATCCATCTCTCCCCTGAACCTGGGTGGGCTCTAGTGTTGGAACTTATGCAACGCGCTCAAGTGGCGTGCACCCTCTGCTGCTGGGGCAGGTGGCATCAGTATACCAATGGGTAATGGTACTGCTGGGGCGTCCACTGGTGCCTCTAGTGGAAGAGGGCCCTGTACTTAGGCCTCATCGCTCGATGGGCTATCAGTGCGTACTATATCTGGAACCCTAGTTGGCTGTCTGCGTGGAGGCATCCTAAAAAGAAATAGGTGCGCCATGGTCAAAACATTATACCTAGTGACCTGACTCAAAGAGATTAAAATGAAAAATCTTGGAAACACACACACAATTAGTGGTTTCATGCACTAATTCAGAAATAAAAAGTTAGGGTCCTGGTGTATGGATACGTCATCCACCACACCAACACTAGATTCCCTAAACTGATAAACACACTCACTTCACTTAACACTTTTTCCACTAAAAGGATCAGAGTCCTATGTTCTATAGCAGAACCGACTCCTCATATACCAATTTGTATTGACCTGTCCCTTGGGGCCCATGCCGTGACTACCCCAAGCCCACCTTCCTTGGGAAAGGAGCTGGCGACTAGCAGCGAAGGCGTATTCCCTAAAAATGGGATGGCATTTACTTTATAACCTGTAACACACACAACCAAGAACACAACAAGATACGAAATCAAGTAAAATTAATAGTGAATAGAGTGAGTACAGTATGTAAAAGGGGACAAAATACAAGCCCAATAGGAATGTACAAGGAAAACTGGAAAGTACAAGATGACTAATAGGTGAAAAGAAGCTCATGGATCGTACACCATGAATCCTGACAGAAGGGTAAACACAAATCATGAATGACCATCTCTGCGGTTCGCCTCATCTAACATCCACCTCCGAGCTACCTCTTGTCTAGGTACTCTCATCCTCAGTCAGCACTGTCTTTCATCTGCACCAAACACAACATGGTGTGGGCATATCCCGTGTAGGGGTGAGTATAACGATACATAGTAGGGACCCGAAGACCCTCAAGGTCACAAAAAATCCACAAAGGATAAACCAAAAAGCATGAAGTCAACTATCAACCATACATAGGTATATTCCAATACATATACCGAAGTTATCAAGTATAACCATATCAATCATGAGGAAAACACATAGTCCAACCCAAAATCCCAAAACTCAACTGTTCCACAAAGGAAGGAATTCCACGAAGGTAAGTACCACACAGGAATTCCACGCATAAGAATACCACCAAGGTATTACCACAAAGGGAATTACCACACTTTTACAAACTCATCTCACACAAGGTAACTTAATTATAGTAGTGGATATGATTAGATGTAACTACTAATTAATCTTACTCTATTAAGAGGATCTGCTGCTGACCCACACAGGATCGCTCAGTGCTGACCCACATATGATCAATAGGTGTTGACCCACACATGATCACTCAGTGCTAACCCACGTAGGATTGTCCAGTGCTGACCCATGAAGGATCTCTAGGTGATGACCCACAAAGGATCACTATTCATTTTACACGTCACAGCCAGCTACAAGGTTCCCGCACTACGCCCGCTTGTCTCCGAGAGGGTCAGCTCCAGAAGCCACTAGTAGATACTCCAACTACCAAAATGTCTCAAAAAGAAGTATTTTAAAAGGACCACCACGTCATTGGGGTCTTAACGCAACCGACAGTGCGTCAATCAGACGCCCGGTCTGTAAGTTATTAGACTTTTAGTCCAGAGGGCCCAGTTGGATTCGTGCTTGATCCAACCTGACTATACCCCAAATTTACCCAAAACTCTAGTGGGGGTATACCAAAGGGACCGTCTCACTCCATGTTTTACATCTCCATTGACAGTTTGTCAATTGGATGCCTGGTGCCAAAGTTATGGCCGATAGAGCGTAAATGGGTCGAAGTGGGTCCAGGTCTGGTCCAACTCGGCCCGACCTGCTGAGTCCAGTCCAACCCATAGTGTGGCCCGGCCAGGCTACACTGGGCGGCACAGAGGCTGCGAGGGTGGCGTGAGGCAGTGAGGGGGGCCTCAGGCGCCACAGAGGCCGTGAGGGTGGTGCGAGGCCCCGAGGAGGGGGGGGGGGAGGTTGGGGTGGCATAGGGATATTGGGTGGTAGAGGCAATGGGGTGGCAGAGGCCGCCGGCAGGGCGATGTTACGGCGTGATGCAAGGCCACAGAGTGATGGAGGACCTGGGCTGTAGAGGGCGGTGGGGCCGATGGTGGGGTGATGTTGCGACGGGCCGCTAGGTGGTGATGTCGAGGGCGACGTGGGGCCACAGACGGTAGAGGCTGTAGAAGGCAGAGGTTATGAGGTAGCGCAGTGGCCGAGGGGCGGCGCCATTGCGACATCGTCTTCAGCGTGGCCGGCGGTGTTTCCGACCTCCATTCTCATTCCCCACCGAAGTTGGATTTCCATACTCCTCTATCGCAAAGAACACTATAATAAAACACAAGATTTTCAGAGAGGTCGGGACATGTTTGTTTGTCCCACACTCTCTGCGTTAGAGTGGTGTAAAGTGACTATAATCTCTTATTGATTTTATGATGAATTATCAAGAACATGTAAGGGGATGAAATTCCAACAACCACCCAACCTCGATGGTTTGGTTGAGGATTGTTCGTGGTTTAGACGGTTTGGTGTTTGTCGATCCCGCAACAAGTCTCCTCCAATGATGTCAGTGAGGAGAGGAAAAAAGATGATTTCCGTGATGACGATGTTTCCTTGATCATAAGTTCATTCGTCATTGGAGATCCTTCGATGGAGTTGTGAGAAATATTTATCAAAGGGAAAGATTTCTTCACTGGCCTTCTTCCTTGGAGAAGCTCTTCGTTGGATAAGAAGAATTCCTCCAAAAGCTCTCCTCTTCCAATCCTTTCTCCCAATTCCACCCAAAATGAAAATAATCCAATTTGATGTGTTCCATCAATTCAATTGTTGGCACAAAATTAAATTGGTATCATTAATTACAATTAGGTTGGAATAATTAATTTAGAGGAAACCTAGGGTCACCCCCCGAATTAAAGAGGGTGTTTAAAGGTTTACTCCCATTAAAGGGGGTTTGGGTGGTCCCCACCTCTAAATTCAAAATTAGAGTTAGTTCAGGTGGTCCCCACCACTTAACATTCACATGGGTGGTTTGGTCTCGGGTGGTACCCACCACCATAACCCATGTTGATGGGGTTTCTAAAATAAAAATGTTAGAAATTTTTATTTTATTTAATTCTTTGATGAAAAGCACCAAATTTTATCTTTCACTCTCGACTCATTGTGTTCGAGGTGAAGGTATCCTTAAGTTAACACCAGCACTGTGCGTTCAATGGTGCCTCAGATTTCAATTCTGAGCACCGGTTCAAATGTTACAAAAACCCGCTCATACATTTACTGAACGTACCTGAAAAAAAGATCAGAAATTCATTTTCGGAACACTGGGCCACAGAATCAAGCGCCGTCAATTTTTGTGGACTTGTAAAATTTTCATATATTTAAAAAACAATTATTTGGAAATTCTGAGTCTTTACATTAATATAGTTATTTTTAGATCTATCTTTAAATAAATCTATATAAATTATATAATTGTATAAACCCAAAATTAAAATACATTAAATTTTTTGGATGAAAATTCTAAATTTTAAATAAAAATTATAATTTTGAAACAAATTAACCAAATAGTTATGAAGGAATATTTATTGATTATTCAACAACTAGAAATTATTTTCAAACATTAAATCTATGTTGTTAAAGAAATCATTCATGTCAATTTTGATGAGATAGATCTACATGAACTCATACATATTATAGAAAACCTTCAGGATGATATGTCAAATTTTAATTTTGATAAAACCTCTAAAGATTCTAATATTTTTACTTATTTACTTAGTAAATCACATAGTATAAACTGTAAAGTCATTACATACCTAAAATAGGAATTAGAAGATCAAATTAATTATATCCCTAAATCTATTAATACCATTAAAAACCGTACCCTAGATAGTGTCGCTAGATACATTTATGTTTCTGATGCTTTCGTCGGGGTACGCGCATCCGTCGGTGGAGGACACGTAGCTGTTTTCCCACATTCCTGCTTTCCAAAGGCGGGTGACATCCTTTCCCTATTCACGGACGTTTTCTCCATGATCGAGACAAGATGATGGGATGTCGGTTCTTACTTCTGTGGATTTATTCTAGGAACTCGTCACCTAATCTTGGTCTCCCTTACAGACTATGTCATGGTTCGTGAAACTTGTTCCTGATGCCATATATTTGTGGACACTAGTTAATTACACAACTTTCGTCAGGACATTCCATGGGGTCTTGACATGGTAGAAACCTTTAGTTGGTGTATATGAAAACATTAGGCGTTTCAGGACATCTTTGGATGTGTGGACATTGAGGAATATGTATTCTTCCTCATAAAAAGTCATATCAAGGGAGAAAAACCTGAGGCAACCCACGTCGGTTGTGGGGTATCTTGTGCTAGAGGCATGTCTATGAGGTTTTCCTTAGCTTCCCATGTTTAACACGGGGAATGCTGTGAGTTTAAAGTCTAGAAGTGATGGTTATGATAAAGGCGTGTCTTTTGAGGTTTTCCTTGGGAATATCATGTTTAACACGAGGTAGGTCATGAGTTTAACATCTTGCGGATATGGAATGAGGGTGATTAGAATTTCCCATAGAGACAGATCAGATTGGCATATCCCTATGAGGGAGTTCTAGGAGTATTTACCAGTTGGACAGATCCGAATGCTCAATAAGAGAAGTCCCATGATGGTGTTTCCTATAATGGGTATAATTCACACTATAAAGGCTGATCTGGACACCATCGAGGGTGGATCAGGGAGTGTTCACCCCAGAATGGGGAAACACCAAGGTTTACCATTGGTTTGGAATGAACCTCGTGGAGGTTTCCTATGTTCCCTGTGTAGAAAATAGGGATCAAAACCCATCTAGATTGATTGGGTGATGAATTTGGGTGTACACAAAGCACAAAAACCCAGATAAATGCTGGGGATTACGCATGGAAAGTGTCCCAGGTACTACTATGAGAAACAAGGAGGTGGAGGCCATGATCCCACAGGGATGTGGCAGCCCGAGTAAGAATCAATATGGATGATAGAGAGTTGAATTAAGTAGAGGGGTGATGAGATGGAACCGGAGTGAGGACAACATTGATGTTGAGCTTAATCCTCCAGGAGACTTCCTACGTATCCCTGTGGCAGGGAATCAAAGTCTGCGTAGTTCGATGGGATGATGGGTCCCCTGAGGAGGCCACCCATGAGAATTGATGCATGGATGGGATCTGGAAGAAATATAACCTCCAGGTGGGGGCATGATCTTACTAGAACACATGGGATTGATAAATATATTAGGAAGAGACATGGGTGATGGGATTGAACCTCATGGAGGCTTCATACGTATCCCCATGCCATGGAATCAAATCCCACGTAGTTTATCTAAAGACAGCTTACCATTGATTGGGGACTTCAACGGCTTACCGCTGAATGGGTTTGACAAAATCATATTGCTGGGTGGGGTTGACAACGACTTACCACATAATGGGGGTCGCAATGACTTACTGCTTGATATGGGTCGCAATGGATTACTGCTGGATGGGGGTCGCAAAGGCTTACTGCTGGATGGGGGTTACAATGGCTTACCGATGGATGGGGTTCGCAATGGTATAACGCTTGATGGGGTCGCAATGGCTTATCACTGGATGGGGGGCCTAATGGCTTACCACTGGATGAGATCACAAGAGCTTACCACTGGATGTTGGATGCAGTTTAACGTCCTGCAGGACGAAAAGGGGGCATACAGTTAAACGTCATGTAGGACGAAGGTGGTCCAACATGAAGGGAGTCGGGACAAATACTCATTGGGCTTGAAAAAAAGGAGGCTTCCTACATACCTTTCCATGGAAAGGATCAAAGTCCACGTAGTTCAGAAGGAGTGTGAACTGATGGGAAGATGATCGGGATCGATGGGTGTTTGGATTGAACTTCAGGTAGGCTTCCTACATACCTTTCCTTGGAAAGGATCAAAGTCCATGTACTACGAAATGGGATTTGGTGAGCCAAAGTGAAGATGGTCGGGACCAATGAGTGTTGGGTTTGAACCTCAGGGAGGATTCCTATGTACCTTGCCCTGGAAAGGATCAATGACTGCGTAGTTCAGGTGGGGTTGGAGAACCGATGTGAAGGGGGTCAGAGCGACTAATGGGTGGTGGGCTTGAACCTCAGGGGGGATTCCTGCATACCTCACCTTGGAAAGTATCAAAGACCTCATAGTTCCGGTGAGTTTTTCGCGAATCGAAGTAAAGGTGGTTGGAGTGACCGGGTGTTGGGATTGAACTTTAGGGAGGCTTCCTACGTACCTCGCCTTGGCAAGGATTAAAGACCTCGTAGTTCTGGTTGGTGTTTGGGGATCACACTCTAGGCTACCCAAAGATGATGTCTTCGTCAATGATTACTCTAAAACCATGTGAGTCGTACTCAATTTGAGAAATAAGAGACAACAAGGACCTGACGATCAAAACCCAAAGGTGCATCCATAAAGGGTGGTGAATGGGGATTACCCAAGGAAGCTTCCCATATACCGCAAAGGTGGGAAAATGGTAGATGGGGCTTAGTCAAAGAAGTTTCCTGGGTGCCGCTATGGAGCAGCAATGGTGGATGGGGATTACACAAGGAAGCTGCTCGGGTGCCGCTATGGAGTGATAATGGTGGATGGGGCTTACGCAAGGAAGCTGATTGGGTTCCACTATGGAGCGGAAATGGTGCATGTGGATTATACAAGGAAGCTACCTGGGTGCCTCTATGGAGAGACAATGGTGAAGGGGGATTACTCAAGGAAGCTGCCCAGGTGCTGCTATGGGGCGACAATGGTGGATGGGGATTACGCAAGGAAGCTGGCTGGGTGCCGCTATGGAGCGGCAATGGTGCATGGGGTTTACACAAGGAAGCTGCCGGGGTGCCGCTGTGGAGCGGCAATGGTTAATGGGGCTTCGGAAGAAATCTCCTTGGGTGCCGCTATGGATTAGCTAAGGTGACTAGGGATTACGTTGAGAAGCTGACCAGGTGCCACTGTGGAGTAGCAATGGTGAATGTGGCTTACACAAAGAAGCTGCTCGGGTGCCGCTATGGTGCATCAATGGTGACTTGGGATTACCCAAGGAAGTTGCTTTTAATGTCTTCCTCATGTCTAGCTTTGAGGGCATCCCAACCCACTGGTGGGTTGAGGTCTTCACCATTGTACTAGTGCACAAGCGGGATAACACCAAGGGTACTGGAATCAGTCCAAACAAAGGGGAATGAAAAGAGTGAATCACATGCCCAATATTCGGAATGCGGTGAGGGTGGTGTGACAATGGAGGATAATTGTGGAACATGTTTGGAACACAACATCCATATCGTGTTAGCCTAAAATGGGGACAAACAAATGAGGGTCAACCGTTGACCCTGTTCGAAACACATGACCTGACATAAAGTGTCATCCAAAGTCTTCTGGGGTGTTGGCCCAGGATGATAGGTGAGGTGATGCAGTAAGGGACCAGACCGTTATGGGGTCCCTTTAGACATGGAAGAGGATGATGATCCGAATGAAGGACACAAAAATCATGAGGTGGAGTGATGGAATGTTTTAAAGTAATCCAATGATCTTGAAATTATTCCACTGTAATCATGGCATGAGGCATCTTATGCTTGTCACATAAGGCATCTATTATTTGGAATAAGAGTCATAATTTTATTGAATGATAGGGCATGCTATAGTTTATAGTCATGTAGAGAGGACTTTTGGCATCTTATGCTAGGTGCATAAGTCATCTCTTTTTTGGAACAAGAGGCATCCTATTATTGAATTATAGGTAATTCTATAGTTTAAAGTCATGCGAAGAGGACTGTTGGCATCTTATGCTTGGAGAATAAGGCATATATTGTATAGAGAAAGAGACATCCTATGTTTGGAATATAGTCTGTACTATAGTTTATAGTCATGTAGATATTACTGTTAACATCTCATGCTTGGAGTATAAGGAATCTCTTGTTTGGAGCAAGAGGCACCCTATGTTTTAAACATAAGGTATACTACAATTTAGAGTCATGTAGAGAGGTCTGTTAGCATCTTATGATTGGTGCACAAGTCATCTCTTATATTGAGTAAGAGACATCCTATTCTTTTCATATATGGATTACTACAATTTAAAGTCATGTAGATAAGACTATTAAGCATAATGTGCCTAACAATTGATGGTGTCAGAACTTATGCACGGGCGGACCTTTCTGGTTCAACCTAGCATATGATTTATGTTATAGGGTTTGGATGAGTTGCATCAGGAATGGTTTGACTCAAGGTACTCGAGGAATTGATGAGGATAAGCTCAACTCACCACATGAGAAACGAACCAATAAGAATATGTCCACTCAAGGTGTTTAATGGTGTGCATAAGAGTTTCTCAAATCATGGTATTCCATAGGTGGACGGTGGGTGTGCATAAGGGCACAATGGAGTCTTGCAGAGCATGGGGTTTTGTGGAGTAGCTTCACAAGGGAAAGGTCATTGTTAGGCATGGTCTCACAAAGCAGTCTCACGAAGGAAAGCTGCTTGTGGAGCATGGACTCACAGAGAATCTTTGCGAAGGAAGCTATACGCGGAGCATTGACTCACGGATCCAATTCATGAAGGAAAGCGGAGCTCCACAAAATGTGAGATCAGCCGCCCAAGGGGAGGGGTGACTGTCCGACAAAGGGGGGTGAGTAGGGTATTTATAGAGGCGAGGCACCGCGAAGCAGAGCCCGATGGAAAAAACGACAGAGCTTGCTACACGACGGGTTCACGAACGTCAAAGGGGTTCATAGAGCATCCCTCCTACTTTCTCTATGGTGGGTTTGAAAAGGTCAAAGGGGTTCACGGAGCATCCTGCCCCTAGTTCAAGGATGAGTTTGCGAATGTCCAAGGAGTTTGTGGAGGATCTCGCCTCCTTGCTCCATGGAGGGTTTGCGGATGTCAAAGGTGTTCGCGGATCATCCCGCATCCTTACTCTATGGTGGGTTCACGAAGGAGGAGCTTTGCGCCGGTGTGGGGCCCCAGGGGCTCCATTCATGTTCCTCCACTCTGTGATCATAGAGGGAGCTTTGCGAATGGGCTCCAAAAACTTGTTTTGTAGACCAACTTCAAATGTCCGTAACTCCTTATATGTAACTCCATTCGACCTCTATGACCTATCAAATCAAAACTTACTAAACATGCTACAATCTTGGATCATTTATGGGAGCATTTAAATTTTTTTGGGAAGCGTTTTCTAGTTCCAACAATGTATAAAGGCCCTAAATTTTAATCCTTAATAAAATAATAGGTTAAACATCCATAAATATTTTCACATATTGATCCAAAGAACATAATGAAGCATTAAATGATGAAAATTGGGTCATTTACATAAAATAAAAATTTAATAATTTTGATAGAAGTAATTTCTCTTAATTAATAGCTCGATCCAAAGACTACCTAACTATTATAACTATGTTTTTATATAAAAATAAGTTTTATGAATTTGGGATTGTTGTTATAAACAATGCAATATTGGTTATATAAGGATATTTTCAAGAATAAGGTATTGACTATGAAGAAACCTTTTCACTAATAGATAAACATGAAGCCATTTGGATACTGCATTCATATACAACACATCAAAAACTCAGACTATTTTAAATGGAAGTGAATAGTAAATTTCTAAATGGTAATATTATTGAGGATGAATTTGTTATGAAACCTCCTAGAATTCAAAATCCTCACATTACAAATCAGGTTTTCAAACTAAATTTTTTTATATGGTTTAAAACAGGCTCTTTGAGCTTGGTGTGATAGGCTCAACACTTTTCTTATTTCAAATTGTTTTACAAATGGTATTGTTGACCTTAATCTACTTATAAAAATAACATCAAAGGATATTTTTATAGCTCAAATATATAATTATGATATTATTTTTCGATCATCAAATCACTCCTTATGCATTATATTTTCAAAAATGATGAAAATTTAATTTGAAATTATTTTAATCGGTGAGTTAAAAGTATTTATTGGTTTTTAATTTTTTCAAAAAAAGACTTAATATTTATAAATCCAAGAAAATAATAAAAAATATTTTAAATTTTTTTCAAGTATATTTCAAAAGGAAGATATACCAGAATTAGTACCGCCTATAAATTGGATCACGATGAAATTAGAAATCTAGTTGATTAAAAAACTAACAAATGTATGATTGGGTGTTTATGTTACTTAAAAATCATCCAAACTGATATTATGTTTAATGTGTATATGTGTTCCAATTTTCATGGAAACCCAAAATAATCTCATTTAAATGATGGAAAAATAATTTTTGAATACCTGAAAAGTAAAACTAATATTAGAAAATCCCACTCTACAAGACATGATTTTGACTTATTCACTTATTCTGATGTTGATTCTGGTGTTTGTATGTTCGATAGAAAAAGAACCTCTAGAACATGTCATCTTTAGGGAAAATCTATAGTATCATGGTGTAGTAAAAAGTACAATTTTTTTCCATTATCTATCAATTAAAATTAGTACATATATGTAGGTAGTTTCAATACACAAATGCTATAGTTGAAACATGAATTACAAGCCTATAGATATTAGTTTGGACATGTATCTATACACTATGACAATTAAAGTTTTATAAACTTTTTTAAGAATCTTGTTTCCCAGTTAGTGATAAATCACATTGAATGAAGCAATAAATTTTTGAGAGATATTTTTTAAAAATGTTATATAAATCTTGAGTTCATCGAAACTAAACATCACTTCACTAAAATTTTTACAATGGATTTTTATATTCAGAGAATAATAAATATAAAATATGAGCTTGGAATGATAAATTTTTCTAAATTATTTTATGTCCTTAAGTCTTTTATTTATGGTAGAGTAAACACACAAATCACGTGATACCAGTGGGGGCTACTATTGTATGATACCATTCAGTACTTGCATTTTGTGATACCATTTATTGTTACCGTTAACATAATACCATTGGCTTGATATCACTTCCTTACTATCGTTATGTACTACCACAACTGTAGACATTAATCTATGAATTCTTTTCAACTGTCACTTTTTTTCAATATTAAATTTTTTATTTTACTTAAAAAAATGCATTTATATTTAAAATTAGTTATTTACCGAAATTATAAGAACATTTAATAAGCATATTAACTCAATACTCGTTCACATGTGCCCCTTCAATGATCCCATTCCCTTTTCTCTGAATCCTCATCCTTTTAACCATCAGTCATCAATCCTTTATTCAGGTGCTATATTGGTGAGAATGAAGTCTTCCACTAGTTCTTTAGATGAGTCTTGACCTTATAAGAAGTTGAAGGGGGAATCTAGTTGAATAGTTTATCTAAGAAACCTAGATCTATAATCACATGTAGTAGTGGCTAAGAAATAAATGGATATAGACAAGCTAGATTATGGTAAGTTTCTTGTCTACAAATTCATTGAAGAATAAGTATGGGTTGAATTATTCTATAGAAATTACAAACCTTAATTTCTATCATAGTTTCATGATTTCAATATTTTTATTGAATTTGATTTTTGGAGATAATAAATGATTTAAACAAAAAATTATGGAAGGAAAAGTTATAGTTTTATCTTTCAGTAATTGAGATAAATTCACAATAGTTCCTTGGAAAGGAATATTTTGGGACTATCAAGGTTTATATCCTATCAACCATGACTATTATATAATTGAATATTCCATTCTTGATATTATTGGAGATGGTGATGTGAGATGGACTTTGAGAATGGAACTGGTTGAAGAATGTTAATTTAATTCCAATTTCATGTAACAAATGTTGTATCCTAGGAAGGTGGAATTCAGTATATTTAGGTATCAAGATATTTCATTTTTGTTTCTTATGAAATGATGAGAAAAACTAAACCTATGTCAATATAGAATGGTGAATACGATAGATCTTTAAAATTCTTCCTATAGGACCAATTTTATTATCTATATAAAAATTATTTTTTTATTTTTTAGAATAAGTAATATTTTTTTATAAAGGAGAAGAAAAGGATACTAATTGTGGCGATTTTTTATAGTCTAATACACTTGTAAAAGAATGAAGGTAAATTTTAATCCATAGATGAAGAAGTGGTAGGTAGATAATGATATATTTTATTAGAATTTCAAACCTGTGAAAAATTCATCCAGAACTACAGATTTTTTTAACCCTTTCTTAGAGATAGATGAAATGGGGTTTTACTCTTTAGATGAATAGGTGTCTGAAGTTGGTGATAATATTGATAATAAATACATGTATGAAGGATAAGAAGTATTTTTTTTACCTTTTTGGTTTAATTTTACGGTGACCTTAATATATTTTGGGGCTTAAATATATTTTATCGATCCCATGATTCTCAATTTTTCCTTACCTTTTGAGGAGAGTTTATTGGATGATAATGAGGATTCAAAAATTGTGATTTGAAATGGTGATTAGTTTGAAGATTATTCTTTTGAAATCCCTAAGGATTTCATTGCTTATTTTGATGAATCTTCATACGATGTTGATGGGTGTGATGGGGATGAAGAATTTTATCATTTAATAAGTACTTATATGTCTTCAAAGACTATTAGTGGAGATTTAGATAGTAAATAATAGGGTTTTTAATTGATTCAAGTGGTTGAGATCCTATAATAGTCAGTAAGAGTATATGTACATGATAAGGATTCACCTTTTAAGGAGGAGAGGACCCAAAGGCCAGCTATTCATGGCCTGAATGACTATAACTCAGATGGTGATAATGAATATGATGATACTAAAGTTGTAATAAATCAAGTAGATCACCATGTACCTACCATTTCTATTTTTTATAGATATCACAAGGGATCCTTAGTGGAGAAGATATATGATGTTTTGCTTCCGGAATAATTTCTCTATGTTGATCATACTATAAACAAGTAACTAGTAGACATCACTCTAGTTCTTCATGATGATTCTTTTTTTGAGGATTTTTCACCTAGGTTGGAGAGTCCTTCATATGCTCTTTCTTTTCCTCAAACCAATTCTCCAACTAATCATTATTTAGTTCCTTTTAAGAAGTATTTTTTTCATGATATTGTTGGTATGATTATTGTGTCATTAGTTATTGCATATATTCATCCCATTTTGTTCTGGAGAATAGAAAATTTTGATGTGGATAATAAAAAGTTGGTTGACTAGCATGGTGCCATCCATTATACCATAGAATATATAAATTTGGATAAGACTAATAGCACTCTAATAGTTATTTGAAGGAAGAAATATCACCCTTATGATGGACTATCTTATCCTATAGATCCTCCTTACATTACTTCTTCTATTGATTTTTAGTTGATCAAAACAATTTTTAGGGAAGAGATGAAATGTTTATTGTTTTAATAATCTACCTATCACTTGGATGATCTTTGAAAGATAAAATCTCAGGATGAAAATATTTATAAACATTTTCTGAATTCCTGAATGAAGCTAGAAATGATAGGCCACCTATACCCAAATCCATAATGTATTATATGTCTAAGATTTAATACAAAAACAATATTAAATCACATTTCTGAGTTTTTATTTAGAAACAATAGTTACCTCTTATTATTAAGTATTTTAAAGAAACAAGTGACTATATTGGTGGATTTAACCCCTTTTCTAAGGGTATATTTGGATTAAAGGATTGATTTATCTCAAATTGTAACACACCGTTATTATATTTTAGGAACATCTAACCTGTTTTTCCTATCCTCTTTTTTCTGGGTTTTGTTTAAGTATTTTTAGATGTTTTTGGAAGAATTTTTTTTACATGCACTGTATAATTTAAACATGCTTAGGGAAAATCATGTAGTTCATCCCCACAAAAGTGTGTATTTTCTTAAGGAACATGAGGGGGGGGGGGGCATGTCTAGTTTCATGTTATTGAAAACCCTATGGCATTGACTCCAAACAATATGACCTTGGACAGTGGGAGTTTACACGTCTGGTGAAAAATTAGTGTAACCATGCAGAAACACCATGTACACTTTCTTGAATCCCAATAATGGTATAATTTTTGGTTCAATGTTAGTACTAACCTTGTGGGCTGACTAGGAAATTATTTGATCAGTTTGTTAACCCTTGAAATTTTTTAATTAAAATATCGGGACCCCATTTTTAACCATAAAACCTCCCATCTGACTTTAACTAAGTCTTTTGGTTTTTGGAGCCTCCCAAGAGAGTATTTGTGTTTCTCTAAAACCATTTCTCTCAAATTAATGTTCCAGTGGATACATTTGATCTCCCTTCGGTATATGGATATTCTATCATTTGGAATTATCCCTTTATATTCTCTAACATTATTAGAGGGTGACATATCCTCATATTATTGAGGAATCAAAACATTGATCTGAAGTATTTTGTTTTTATAGATTATGATTTGATCTTACTCACCATTGATTCTATAATAACGATTCCCATTTTGTGTGATTGATCGTTTTATTATTTGAGCATATGATCATTTGATCATATGACCTAATGGTATATGGTTCTGTGAGGATTTTCCAATGATTGAAACCCTGATTTCTTAATTTATTTCAAATAAAATCTCAATTGATTTCCCCTTTATATGAGAATATTTTACACTTAATTTCTGAAGGCAAGGGTTTTATGAAATAAAAAACCATTTTCCCAGGATTTGATACATATGTTGAATTTTAGAAAAGATTCCATGAAGTGAAGTTGATTTTTTTTTTAAAAATGAAATTGATAAAAATATATTATTTGGTTTGGAAAATGAAATGGAATACTAAAACATGAATCATGAACTTGAACTATAAATGATGAATTAAATTAGATTGATTTTATTTTTCAATGATTTATTGATTGAAATCACATGTGATCCTGTTTATTTAGTGGGTGATTATGATAAACAAGCTTGGAAATTGAATCCCTTAAAATGGATTGACTAGGAAAAATATAACTAATCCATGTTTGGAATTATTTTCCCCGATGGGGTGTGAATTGATTCTATCACGATGTAATGATCCTTATAGATGTGTGCACATATTGATTAGTGATGATTCACTGAGTAGTGGGAGGTTATTATAGCTAGAAACTAATGAATGAAAATGAATAAGAGCATAGTTCTTTTTTGATTTTACTATTTACATGCCTAGGATTTTAGGAATGTTTTTCTTGAATCATTAATTTATGAAAATGTTAATTTAAGAAAATTTTGATATACATTCCATATATTTTATTTGAAATCATGTTTGAATAATAAATGTGAAAATGATATTCTATGACTAGTTTTATTAAAAATAGAAGAATAAATTTTTTATATTTTATGTAATTTCGTAAGAAACATTTAGTAAAATACTACAGGGATGTTTTTACTCAAAACCATACATTTCACTTCAGGAATTTGTAGAAAATTTTATTCTAGTTCTAGAAAAAGACAAATCGCTACTCAAAAGTGGTGGATGTGCATGATTCATGGGACCCTACAGTGATACTGATTAATGGTAGATCTATAGTCTACTTGTTACATGGGGATTGTGAGAATTTTTCTTGATGGATGTTGGCCCATTTTGTTTTGGATGATATATTTACTTGGTATTTATGTTTTCTTTCTTGTGGTACTTTTCTTCTTGTGGTGTGTTTGGAATGCTAATAGTGTGTTTTTTATCTTCCATGGATTAATATTGTTTTTTTATTCTCATGAAAAAACAATTCCATTTCACTCATTATTCAAGTAAAATGATATTCTCTAACCTGTGGGGATTGGTATCACCCTTTAGGCTATCTCTTGATTGGATCAAGTACTGGTGTACTTGGGTATGTAGGATAGTTAATGACAAAATTTCAAGAGTGGTGCAAGGTTATGAATATTTCCTTGATGTTGGTATATAATTTTGGATGTCCTAGTGGATAAAAAGTACTATTTTCAGGGCATAAGTTTTAGTTATGAATGAGTGGTTGGAAAGATTTTATCGTAATGGGGATTAAGTTAGAATGATAGTTTATGAAAGGTATATTTGAGGAATAAATTGATCAAATTCTAATATTTTCCATAAATTTGATCTAAGTATGTTGAAATAAATAAATTAATTAATTATATATGATGGAATTGATGTTACTATAGTTCTTGATTAAGTTTTTGATATGAGTATCTTTGCTGAGGATTCCATGTTATCGATTGAAGTTTCATTATAATGTGCCTACAAGAGGACATTTTAACATTCTTTAGGAGGGAGCTGCTGATGAACCACAAAAAATTAAACATCAAGTTGATCATAATCTTATTGAGATAGTCATGTGTTATATCTAAGATTTTGGATAGTTATATTCACCCATTATTATTCATGCTCCAACAGTGGAACCTTGAAGGGGTGAAATGAATCATAAATATTAAGAGTTTCTTCAGTAGAAACCAAAATCCATCCAATGCTCAAATGATCACTAGGAGGTATTCATTTAAAAATTTTGAGTTTATTTTCATGTTTTTGGAAACACATGATTTGATAAAGGTAAAATATGATAACTTAAAAATTTTAGGACCTAAAAAAAGGAGGTGGGATTTGATGGTTACAGTGATGAAACATGAAGTATTAGAGTGGAAAGACATTAGTGACATTTGAATAGAGTAGTACAATCCAAATTATATTGTTTCAGAGAAGAATATGGTGTTTATTAACCTTCAACAAGGTTATAGATCCATTAATCAGTATATAAATTACTTTTAATAACTTTTTTTCTTTATCCCAAGGTAGTTGTTAATGATAAGTTTAAGGCATAGAGACTCTATATAGGGAACCAATCTAAAATCTGGTATCTGGTTTTCATGATTAATCTCACTTCCTATGCAAATGTGATGGATAAAACATTTATGGTTGAGCCTAAAATGATTTGTAAATCAAGGTATGCTAGTGTTCCTCTTACTCAAAGTTGTAGTTCTATAGGTTCCATTTAATGAAAGAGAAATTGTGATGAGTATCATTGAGGATCTCTATAGTGGGCATCATAAAGGCATTTTTTAGTGTTTGGAAGTGAACCGTTGACTTGCTTACAATGTGTAAGGGTTTGGAATCTGAAACAAGTTTATACTTATCCACCAATGATCTATAGTCCATGGGGTTACTCAGGCCCCTTGAAGAAGTTATATCATATATTTTCTTCCCTGTGTAATGAAATGTGGTCATAAACATCTAAATGTATTACACTGAAATCAGAAGCTTCAAGGGAAAAGGGGTTCTAGATTCACAAAACTAGAATGAAGATTCTTCATATCGTGGATGACTCTCTAGAGGAAACTGATGTGTGTCCAATGATAGTGAGAGATAGTATCACTAAAGATTCATCGTTAGTTTCTACATTGTTTGATGTCGGTGCATCTCTCTCATTCATATAAACATGTTTTATGAGTTTTATAAACCTTTATATGAGTATCATTTCTAATGTTATTGATATTACAATGCCACTCATATTGAAAATATAGTAGGGTCTCTAATTCCAATATTGTGCTTTCTATTTATCTAATATCGCACTCATCAAGATTTTTTTGGTTATCAACAAGAAATTGTTATACATCACTCTTAATATGGATAAAATTATTTCTAACAAATCTAGGACTGATTATTATATTTGACGGGTCTCTTTTACTGCACCTAATATGGTGTGTTGTATTTTCCTTGGATAGTGGGACAAAAGCTTGACCAAAGATAGATATAAGTATTGACCTTAAAAACATTACTTAATCATGAATTTTAGATAAGAACATACACTGTTACACATTAAGAAACATTTTGGATTTATATTTTTATAGAATTAGGATATCATGCATATATAACATACCAAATTCAAACAAAGATGATACTACTAAAAATAGTATCCATTTTTTTCAAAATATGAAACATTAAAACTTAAAACATGATTTCTTTGAAAACACACCAAATCAAACATCACGAATCACTTCTTTCTATTACCCATCCTTATATCCTTTTAAAAATATTTTAAAAACTTGGGATGAGTATAAAACTCAGTAAGGGATATAGAGAACGAAATCGTTAGTCAGGTGATAACATAAAAACCAATACAACCCATAATCATAAAAACTTATATTCATAGAAACATCATGTAGTATCCTTGGGACATATTTATCATATTACTCTTATGTTAACCCTTACAAATGGAATAACCTTTTGGTCAAATTCCATCTCTGGAGTACCCAATGCATTGGAGAGCTATAATGGGGATCACCCATTATATCTCGAGCTATAATGGGATCAACCAAACATATATAATGTCCAAAGGACATATCATGGTAATAAATTATCCTGAAATCAGCAGAAACCACTCATTCCATACACATAAAACATATTCCTTTTCAGGTTTATTAGAGAGAGTTTGAAAAGGATTTTTGATGGAAAGTCCCATAAAATTTAAATGGAGTGGTAATCAATAGAATGGAATAGATATCTGTATACACATTAAACACACATAGTTCAATGTAATATAATCATAAATTCATCACAAAAATAATATTAATACCACATAATGAATAAATAATAAGGTTAACCCAAATAATTGAAATCTGGTTAAGAATTCCCTTACAACATGTTCTTATTACATAAAATGTGTTTAAACATCCTGTATAATGGTTAAAAAAGTTTTTATTAAAATAGTAATGAAAAAAATAATGTTTAAACACCTTGTATGATAATTTTACAACATCATTAGACACATTTATTAGTAATATTTTTTAATTTACATTGCTTCAGGTATATTCTTTAAATGGTTTCCATGATCGGTTCATGATGGATATTTTTGTTGGTTGGAAGTGAAGCTGCAGAATTGGAATGAAATGGTATTTACAATTTTCCAAAACCATAAATTATACCATTTATCATTTTGATTTCTTATATAAAGATGATTCATAAGTTAAAACATTATTGATATTTGTTTAGGTCATTTTGGTGATCCTTTGATCACAAAGAACTCATCTTGTTTTATAAATTAATCACATATGTACAAAGTGATTACATGAAAAATATATTGGATATAATACATAAATTATAACATTATTCAACCATATATATTTTTTTCATGACTAGTCTTGAAGTAAGTAAATGAAATTAAAATCACACCATCCATGATGTCAGTAAATCGACACACCACAGACGATGTTTTAATTTATTGAATAAGAGGGAGAGGAGAAGCAGTATAATGTTGAATATTACCTAAACATGATTAAATAAAGAATATGTAAGATACTGGATCATTCAGGTCTCTTGGGTAATGGGAGATTAGGATGAATAAGAAAACAAAGGAACTCGACATAAAAGAATAGTTGAGAAATCCCTTAGGAAAATTTGACAGCCAAATTATTATGAAACATGGTTTTAGAAAACATTAAAAAGAGTGGAGACAGAGGTAAACCATCCATAAATGAATTATAATAATGTATAGAGATAGAATAAAATGTAAATAAGAACATGGTATGGAAACATTAATGTTATACTACATAAAAGAGAAATTGAATGGAAAAAGAATGTAGTTGAGAATTCCCTTACCTTGTAGAGTAACTCCTAAGGCTTGAAGGCTAGAACTTTGGGGGATTTAGGAAACATTGGGAGGAATACTAGGGAGGTAATAAGTCTAGAGATTCATTGAGGTGTGATTTGGAATGAACAGAATAAAGGAGTGGGTTGGTATTTATAGAAAAAGTGAGGGAATATTTTATTAACATCAAAGGGACACCTCATTAGTGGTATTTAAAAAACCATGGTATTGCCCACGGTATTAGGCTATTGGGATACATAATAACATATGTTACTATATATAGGTCGACCAAAATTACTACATCATCATTACATCTTTAATGACATCATTAAACACAACAAAACTCAAAATTGTATTTTTACTACACACTGAAAATTTAAATGTTTCAGAAAAATCCCAAAAATTCACCCTAACCATTTCTCAACATGTATAATTTAAAAAAAGTCTCCTTATTTTGAAAATAAATTTCTAAATATTATTAATTTAAAAATGAAATAAAATCATAATTTATTAGACAATAAATGTTTTAAGTATATAACTCTTTTTTAACACCATGAAAAATTAATCCACATGAAATTATCTTATAACCTTAGGAAAATAAAATATTAATAAAATTTACAATTAGTTAGGGTCATATTACTATTCATAAGGGTAGGTTACTATTTATCAAAAAATAATGTTAGTTCTATTAGACCCCAAATAAGTTACTGATCACAATTGTAGATAACCGTTTTTTGAAATTCAAAACATAGAAGCTGCAAAATTATTTTTAAAGGATAGTTATAAATTTCTACTTAAAACAATGTTTTATATATTTCAATTTTTTTTTTAAAACATTGGGGTGTTACATTATCCCCTCCTTCTAGAAATTATGTCCTCTAAATTTTTTTACTCATTAAACAAGTGAAGATACCTTTCCCTCATAACATTTTCAGACTCCCATGTTGCTTCTTCAACCATGTGGTTTCTCAAAAAAACCTTTACCTCGTGGATTACCTTATTCCGAAATAATTATTACCTTCAATAAAGAATCTGAACTAGTTTCTCTTCATTATAAAGGTTCTTTTCCAGCTGAACTGCTTCTAGGATCAAGACATGAGATGAATCTGGAACATACTTTCTCAAAATTGAAATATGAAAAATTTTGTGTACCTAAGAAAAACTCAGAGGAAAAGCTAGTCAGTATGAAACTGGTATAACTTTATCTAGGATTTCAAAAGGACCGGTGAACCACAAACTTAGCTTTCCTTTCTTACCAAAATACATCACACTTTTCCAATTAGAGATTTTAATGAAAAAACATGGTCACCTACCTCGAAAGAGAAGTCTTTCTTTCTATTATCTGCAAAACTTTTCTATCTTCTCTGAGTTGTCCTCATGTTCTTCATGATCAACTTCACATTATTATCCACTTACTCTACAAACTCTATCCCCATCATCGTCATTTCCCTAAATTCATCCCAAAAGCTGGATTTTGACACCACCACCCATAAAATGCCTCAAAATGTGCCATATATGTTCTGGAATAAAAACTGTTATTATAAGAAAACTCCCAAAATAAAGATGTTGATCCTAACTTCACTGGTAGTCCATTAAACAAGCTTGAACCATATCCTCCAAAGTCTGAATCGTTCATTCTGACTACCCATCTGATTAAGGATGGAAAGCTATATATAAATTTAATTTTTTTACCAATAAATTCTGAAGGCCCTTCCAAAAATTATAAGTGAACCTGAGATCCCAATAAAATACAATGGAAAAAGTAACTCCATGTAACCTGAAAATATCATTGAGGTACAGTCATGAAAGCTGATCCAAAAACATTGTATCTCAGATCAAAAGAAACTGTGCAGATTTTGTTAGAATATTAATAAAAACCCAAATCTCATTGTTACCTCGAGATGTCTTAGGTAGTCCCTCCACAAAGTCTAGGAATATATTCTACCATTTCCACTCTAGCAATAGAAAAGGCTGAAGCATCCCTTTTAGTAACTTTTACTCTACTTTAACCTGTTGAAATTTCATACATTTCAAAGTAAATTCTGCAATATCCCTTTTCATTACATCCGACCAGTAATACTCTCGAAGGTCTCTGTACATATTAGTACTTCCATGATGAACTGAAAATAGAGAACTATGAGATACACACAACAAATCATTATTCAACTGGGAATCACAAGGCACACACATCCCTTTTCCAAATCATAAAACACAATATTTATCAAGTTTATATTCTGGAAACATGCCCATTTTAACCAATTATACATTTTTCTGTAGCTCACGGTCTTCCTTATGAACTTTATTAATTCTCTCTAATAACGATGACTGCCCTGAAACCTGAAACAAAATAGATGTATTCTCTGCTCCAATAACTTCTAATCCAAAATTCATCAAATAATTAATTAAGTTATCATGTTCCAAACGTAACATGGTTAATGATGCATGATGTTTTTGACTCAAGAAATCTGCAATATTGTTTAATTTTCCTAGATGGTAATTGATCATGAAATCATAATCCTTTATCAGTTAAATCCATCTTCTCTGCCTCATGTTTTATACCTTTTGATCAAATATATATACTTCATATTTTATGGTCAGTATATATTTGACATTTAGCTCCGTATAAATGGTGCCTCCAAATTTTCAATGAAAAAACCACAAATACCAATTCTAAATCATGTGTGAGATAATTTAACTCATTATGTTTTAGTTGTCTTGAAGCACAAGAAATTACCTGAATAATCTACATCATAACAGAACCAAGTCCCTTCAATGAGGCATCACTATAGATGAAAAAATCACCATTTCAGGATGGTATGGTCAAAACTAGAGCATTCACTAATCCCTTCTTCAGTTTCTGAAAAAAAATATATCAAATTCTTATGTCCAAAAAAATTTAACACCTTTTAGTGTTAACATGGTTAGTGGGTTAGATACCTGTGAAAAGTTTTTAACAAACTGTTGGTAATAACATGAAAATCCAAGAAAACTATGAATCTCTGTAACATTTTTAGGTCTTAGTAATTAATCATAAACTTTTGTTTTGGCAGGATAAACTGTTAATCCATCATTATTTACAATGTTCCCAAGGAAAGAAATTTGTTGCAACTAAAAATCACACTTTCTGAATATTCCATACAGTTTATTTTCTTTTATGATTTTCAAAACAACCCTTAGATTTTTCTCATGATCCTCTTTACCTATAGAATATACCAGAATTTCATCAATAAACACAACCACAAACTTATACAAGTACACATGAAATATTTTATTTATATGATCTATAAATATTATAGGTTCATTTGTTAACCCAAAAGGTATAACTAAAAATCCATAATTACCATATCTAGTATTGAACACAGTATTCAGGATGTCTTCATATTTTACTTTCAAAAGGTTGTACCTGGACCATAGGTTAACCTTTGAAAAATACTGTGCTCCCTAGAGCTGATTAAAAATTTCATCGATATGAGGCAAAGGATACTTGTTTTCAATAGTTATGTTATTCAAGGCATTATAGTCAATGAAAAGTCTTATTGAACCACCTTTCTTCTTAACAGACAAGACAAGAGCACCACATAGTGTAGTGCTAGGTCGGATGAAGCCTTTATCTAACAATTCTTGTAAATTCTTTTTTAATTATAGAATTTCCATTTGGGTCATTCAATTAGGGGGTTTAGAAATAGGATTAGCATTCTAAACTAAGTCAATAGTAAACTAAACCTCTCGATTAGGAATAACACTAGAATAATCATCAGAAAAAATATCTAGGTATTCCTTTACCACTGGTACATCATTAATATGGATAGTTCCCTTATCTTCATAAAACATGAGAAAGATAACTTTCATTTCCATCCTTTATCAGTTTCTTAGCTTCCTAATATATTATCAATGGTATGGGTTCATTATTATAAAAAAACTGAAATTATTTCTGAAAAAATTATTTTTCTCTGAAATCTATCTTAACATGGTAAAAAGAAAGCAAGTCCACACACTGGATAACATAAAATTCTACTAGAGGCAAAACAACCAGGTTTTCAGGTAAACTCTTTCCAAAAACTAGGATATAGAGATTATTATAATTTATTTTTCCAAAATATTTCCTCAAAGTGTTTTTACCACGTGATACGGTTTAATTTCTTGAGGTTTAATTCCCAATTTTTCAGAAAATTTATCAGAAATGAAGGAATGTGTAGACCCTGAATCAAACAACACATTTGGGAAATATAAAAAAAAGAAATGTAACTGATACCACCTCATTTAAAGGCCCAATATCTACTGAAGTGGCTTCCAATGATTTTACCAAACACTTATGCTTCCAATCTTATTGATTTCCTACTTGAGTGACTTGCTTCATACAGACATTAGCAAAATGACTCAATTACTTATAGTTAGAGAATCTCATCATCATCTTTTCATTAATTTTAGGATCATTTTCCCTTCACTCATGGTACATGTGTCCAAAATTTCCACATTGGTTGCATTTCTATAAGTTAAAATACATTAACCAAGATAACTTTTACCACACGTTTCACAAGAAGGGAAACTGATTTTCTTACCTCTTTATTTCATGGACATATTCTTACCCAAAGCATGACAAGATGATCTCATATTATTCTTGTCATCACAAGGCACATATGTGTCATGAAAATCCATCTCTACTTTTTTATAACAGGTAAAAAGTTTCTCATAGCTTTTAAACTCTCGTGAATCCAAAAATCTTTACAATAATGGTTTCAAACCAGAGTAAAATATATTAATTTTACTATCAAAATAACGAGTAAAATCTGGTATGTACATGTCCAATCTTGTAATATTAGCAACATATGATACCATAGAATGATAATTTTTTTGCTTCTGTTCCAAGAATTTTTTCTCTATTCTGAGTCCAACAATTTTTAGAAAATATTTTTCTTGAAAAAGACTCTTAAAATCATCCCATTCCAGACTATCAAGATCATATCTTTCTCCTATATTGTTAACTAGAGACCACCATTGACAGGATTCACCTTCCAAATAATAAATGTATAATAATACCTTTTGCCATTTTGAACATCCCAGGACATCATATATCTTTTCTAGAGAATTGATCCATCCTTCGGCTGTCACTGGATATGTGGTTCCACTGAATTCTAGAGGATGTTGCCTCATAAAATTATCTAAAAAAGACATGTTTATTCATGGTTGATCATGTTTCTATCTAGAATGGATACCACCCCCATTTATTTCTTGATTAAACTGAGCCAATGTAGTCACAAGATGCTTGGTTCCAATTCCCACCATTCCGAGATACAGATTAGTACAGACATCAGCCTCTTAGTGCCTTCCTACTTCAGCATCCCTATTTCTTCTACTTAAAACAATTATTAATAGACATAACATAGATGAAACAAAATGGTAATACTTAAATTCTATAACATTTCAAATTACCATAGAGTAAAAATAATTTAAGGCACTCTTTTAACATCATCCTAACCCCTAAAGTTATCTAAACCATCCCATGATACCAACAATACAGATGCGACCTTAACACATTAATTAATTTTTAATTTTATAAAATAACATACATTATTAAAAATTGAGGACATTTTTTGGTTTAGTGATTTAAATAAATAGGATATCATACAAATATAACATATCAAATTAAGACAAATAGGATACTACTAAAAACTATACACATTTTTTTCAAAATATAAAACATTAAAACATAAAACATGATTTCTTTGAAAAGAATTAATATCAAACATATATAATCCCTTCTTCCTCTTATCCATCATTATACCTTGTGAAAAAACATTTTAAAAAACGTGGGATGAGTATAAAACTTCTTAAGGGATATGAAGAATGAAATCATTTGTCAATTGATAACATAAAAAACCAATAAAACTCATATTCATAGAATAATCATGTATTTTACTTGGGGAATATTTACCATATAACTCTTACATTCACCCTTACATGTAGAATAACCTTTTGATAAAATTCTATCTCCCGAGTATCCAATGCATTGGAGAGCTATAATGAGACTCACCCGAAATATCTTGAGAAATAATGGACTCAAACCAACATATATTGAGCTATAATGTCCTCAACCCAAAATAAATAATGTCCAACGAACATATAATTGAAATAAAGTATCTTGAAATTAGTAAAAACTACTCATTCCATACACATAAAGAACAATCCTTTTGAGATTTATTAAAGAGTGTCTTAAAATCATTTTTAAGGGAAAGTCCCTTTACATATAAATGTGGTGAGAATTAATAGAATTGAATAGATATGTGTATACACTGTAAATAAACATATTGAAAAATAATATAAACAAAAATTCATCACACCAATAATCTTAATACCACATAATTAATGAAGAATAAGTTTAACCCAAAGAAAAGAAATTTGGTTTAAAATTCCCTTATCTAAGGTTATTCTTATTAAAATGTGTTTAAACTTCATGTATAATGGTTAAATAGTGTTATTAAAATCTTAATGAAACATATTAAAGTTTATTAAACCATATATTATCATTTTACAACATCATTTGACAATTTTATTAGTAATATTTTGTTATTTACATTGCTTCAGGTGTGTTCTTTACATGCTTTCCAGGATCTGTTCATTATGGATATTCTTGTTGATTGGAAGTGGAAATATTGAATTGGAATGGAATGGTATTTTAATATTTAAATAACCATAAATTATACCATTTCTCATTTTTAATTTTGAAATGAGTATGATTTATAAGTTAAAACATTATTGATATTTGTTTAGGTCATTTTGGCAATTCTTCAATCATAATGAACTCGTTTTGTTTTATAAATTAATCACATGTTTAAAAAATGATTCTAGAAACATATATATATATATATAAAAGATATAATACATAAATTATAATTTGTTTTAACAATAAAAATGGTTCAATTACCTGTTTGGAAGGAAGTAAATGAAATTGAAATCACATCATCCACGATGTCGGTAAATCGACACATCATAGAAAATATATTAATTTTCTAAATAAGTATGAGAGGAGAAGAATTATAATGATGAATCATACATAAAAATTATGAAATATAGAATATTTAAGATAATTTATAATTCATGCCTCTTTTATAAGGGGAGATGATGAAATAATAATAAAATAAAGGAACTCAAAATAAAATAATAGTTGACAAATCGCTTATGAAAATTCGGCATCCTAACTGCTATGCAACATGGGTTTAGAAAACATTAAAAAGATAGGGGACAGAGGTAACCCATCCAGAAATGAATCATAATATATTATAGATCTATAAAAAAATGTAAATAGGAAAATGTTATGGATAAGTAAAAATGTATACCACATAAAAGAGAACTTGAATGGGAAAAAGAAGTTGAGAATTCTCTGACCTTGTAGAGTAACTCCTAAGAGTTGAATGTTGGGATATTGGGGGATTGATAACACCTTGGGAGGACTAATAGGGAGGTAAGAAGACTAGATCATTATTTAAGAGGAATTTATAATTAATTGAATTAAGGGATGGGTTGGTATTTATAGAAAAATTGAGGGAATATTTTATTAATTTCCAAGGGACGCCTCATTAGTGGTATTTGAAAAACTATGGGCTTTCCCCTGGTTTTTCCCCATGGTATTGGCCACTTGATCCGCCTAATAAAATATTTTACTATACACAATTTTAATATAATTATTACCTCATTATTATATCATTAATGATGTCAGTAAACATACCAAAATTTAAAACTGTATTTTTACTTTTCACTGAAAATTCAACTATTTCAGAAAAATCCCAAACATTCACGCTAACCATTTCTATATGTGTTGAATTAAAAAATGAAATCCATTTATTGAAACTTTTTTTATAAATATTAATGATTTAATATTTAAATAAAATCATAATTTTTTCAAAAATAACAGTTTTAAGTATATAATCCTTTTTTAAGACCTTGAAAAATTAATCGACATCACATTTTTTATGACCTTATGAAAATAAAATAATAATAAAAATTACTATTCTGTAGGGACATTTTACTATTTATATTAATATTCATAATTTGAGGTTATTATTAATAAAAAAATCAGGTTGTTTCCATTAGACTCCAAATAAAATACCAATCACAATTGTAGATGACCGTTTTTTGAAATTCAAAACATAGAAGCTAAAATATTATGTTTAAAGGGTAGTTATAAATAACTACATAAAAAGGATTCATAAATTTAAATTTATTTTTTAAAAACCTTAGGGTGTTATAGTAGAAAACATTTTTTTAGAGTTGGCCTTGAAAAATCGAGATATTTTATATGTTTTCTGCATAAATTTAATTTCATTGGAAGCTAGCGTTACACATAACACCGAGTTTTAAGGAACCAAGATTAAATATTAATACTATTATTTAACAATAGCCCTTATTATATAGATGTTAAACTTGGACTAAAGAGTAAAGATAACATATTTTTAAATATTAACTATAATGGTTTTATATTAAGAAAACATGTAGATAAAAAAGTACTAAATATTTGAAAAAGTGTCTTTATGTTTCGAAAATACTATTTTCTCAAAAAATGGGTTTTTAATAATAATAAAATAATTTTTTACACTTTTATAAAATTAATTTTATAAAATAAAAATAATTTTTTACCCCATCTAGTTAGAATTATATTAGGTTGTTTTTTTATTTTTCTGAAAAGATTAATTTTTCGACGAATAATGACAAATATAGTTTTTTATTGAAAAATATTTTCGACGCTTTTTCTGGGGTGCGCACATCTATTCGTCTGCGGAGGAGGACGTGCTGCACTGTTGCCCCTCATTCCCGCTTTCCAAAGGCAGGCGGCATTCGCTCCTTATTCAAGGACGTCTGCTCCATGATCGAAATGGGATGATGGGATTTCAGTTCTTCCTTCTGCGGATTCCTCCTTAGAACTCGTCACCTAGTCCGGGTCTCCCTCATAGATTTAATACGTTGTTCGTGAAACTCTTCCCAGTGCCATGTTTCCATGGACTCTGGTTAATTACACTGCTTCTGTCGGGACATTCCAAAGGGTCCGGTCAAGGAAGCAACCTTCAGTTGGGGGAGTAGTCACGTTGAGGCATCAGTAGCATGTCTGGATACTGGGGAACTGGCGTGTCTGTCTATTATCCCTGGTCATAGGGCTTCTCGAGGGCGTGGAAGCCTGAGGCATCCCACATCGAGCGCAGAGAATTATAAGCTATAGACATATATCTGAGGTTTTCCTCAGCTTCCTGTGTTTAACATAAGGCATGCCGCGAGTTTAACGTCCGGTGGAGACAGATCAGCCCGATCAGGGAATTAGCTAAAATGGATCAGATTAAAGGATTTTCCTTGGAGGGGTACCGATACTGGGACCAGCCCACGGGCGGCTGTGAAGAGAAGCGGACCGACATTGACTCACCGGGATATGACGGTCCGGGAGAGAATCTGGGTGGATGATGGAGGGATGAATGAAGTGGAGGGGGGAATGGCAAGGGACCATCGCAAGGGTGACGATGAAGTTGGGCTTGAGCCTCGAAGAGACCTCCTACGTATCCACGTGGTAGGGAATCATAGTCCACGTAGTTTGGGATGGTGCCGGTGAACTGGCATGAAGGTGGACGTTGGTCCGATGGATGATGTCAGCGAACTGACGTGAAGGTGGGCCTTGGTCCGATGCGTCAGTGAACCGACGCGAAGGTGGACCTTGGTCCAAATGGTGTGGGTCTTACACACTAGGCTGCCCGGGTGTGGATGAACTGACGTGAAGAAGGTCGGAGTGACCAAAAGGTGGTGGACTTGAACCTATGAGAGGCTTCCTACGTACCATGCCGTGACATGGATCAAAGATCACGTAGTTCAGGTTGGACAATGGAAGGCCGACGTGAATGATGAGGACTAGGAGGGTCCTAGTGGTGGTGGGCTTGGACCTCGTGGAGGCTTCCAATGTACCATTCCTTGACATGGATCAAAGACAACGTAGTTCAAATGATGGAATTTGTTAGCGAACCGACGTGAAGGTGGACCTTGGTCTAATGAGAGATGGGCATGAAACTCGGGGAGGCTTCCTACGTACCATGCCTTGACATGGATCAAAGACCTCATAGTTCAAAGGGTTTCATCGGTGAACCGACGTGAAAGTAGACCGAGAGGTCCACTAGTGGTTGGATTGAACCTCGTGAAGGCTTCCTACGTACCATGCCTTGACATGGATCAAAGTCCTCGTAGTTCGGTTGGTGGGTGTCGGCGAACCGACGTGAAGGAGGAGGGACCTTGGTCCAAAGGGGGATGGGCTTGAACCTTAGGGAGGCTTCCTACGTACCATACCTTGGCATGGATCAAAGTCCTCGTAGTCAGGATTGAAAATGGGGGCTTGGCACACTGTCAAGGAGACGGTCTGGGCCAATGATTATTGGGCTTGAAACTCAAGGAGGCTTCCAACGTACCATGCCTTGACACAGATCAAAGTACTCATAGTTCGGGTGGTGACAACGGCTTGCCGTCGGACTGGAATGCAGTTTAATGTCATGCTGGACGAAGGTAGAACTCGACGTGAATTAGATGACGGGTGGGCTTGATCCTCATGGAGGCTTCCTACATACCACGCCTTGACATGGATCAAAGACCTCGTAGTTCAAATGGTTGTGCAGTTTAACGTCATGATGGACAAGGGCATGCAGTTTAACGTCATGCTGGACGATGGCATGCAGTTTATCGTCCTGCTGGATGAGGGCATACAGTTTAACGTCATGATGGACGAGGGAATACAGTTTAACATCATGCTAGACGAGGGTATTTCCATGGCCGATGCTTACTCTAAGCCCACGTGAGTCGTGCTCGGTGTGAGAAACAAGAGGCAACAAGGACCTGACGATCACGTCGTGAAGGGTGCGTCCGTGAGAAGTGAAGAGGGGATTACGTGTTAGGTGGCCCATGGTGTTGGGACTTACTCCTGGATGGAGGCCCGAAGTGCGACAAAGAGCATAGAAAGATGGATTTGGGAACAATGATGGGAGATGCCTCATTCCCTATCACGCCCTCCACTGACCTTGGTAGTGGGGAAGTACGGAGATGCAGTGGTGCAGCCATCCGTTGGGGAACTAGGGTCGCCCTTCTCCTGAGAACATATGCCGCTCCAATAAGGAGGATATCATCCCTTGTGGAGGGGTGATTCCACTCCCGTGGAGATGAGTGGCGTAAAAAATGTTCGAGCTGGGAGGACCCTTCATGCGAGGCACGAGGTCGGGTCACAGTTTAACGTCATGTGTTGAGGATGTGGTGCTTGGCAGTTTAACGTCCTGCAGCTCGAATGAGGCGGGTTCACTCCACATCCCTAGGACTTACATAACTGTCACCCTTTGCTCCTTGGGTGCGGGAAGGCACCAGTAAGGCCGTGGTCAAGGGGGGTTGTAGAGCGAACCATCGAGGGTTCCACGTTAGCGTGGCTATGTGAAGAAGCAATATCCGTTAGCGGGCCTATGTGAAGAAGCATTAGGCGAAGCAACGCTACGATTAGTATTGTCCGTGGGACTTTGAAATCACATCGTGCATACCTGGAGGGTCGCACGGGAAGTGTAATTGTCAAGAAAAGGAGTGTGCTTCGCGAAGAGGAGTGCCTTGGCCTTAGCATGGGGCATAGGTGCGAGTGGAGGGTGCTTCACGAAGTAGAACAGTATTCGCGGAGCACTTCCTCACAAAGAAGAGGTGCCTTGTGAAGCAGGGTGCTGCGAAGTAGTGTACTTCGCGATGTGTAGCGATCCTGCCTTAGCATAGGGATCACTAGTACAGGTTGGGTGTTTTGCGAAGCATAAATGCTCCGCGGCTGCTCGGGTTCCATTGTGAATCCCCCTATTTCGCAAATGCCCTTGAGCTTCGCGAAGGGCATCCCTCTCGGAAGAGGGGCTCAAAACAAAACAAAGTGAAGGCGTCACACGAAGTAAAAGTACCTCGCAGAGCTCATGATTCCTGGGGGCAAAGGGTGCTTCACGATTTGGGAGAGGAGAAGCTGAAAGGTCGGATTGTCCGTCCCCTAGACTCAGGGGGAACCAAGTATTTATAGGCAAGGGGCACCATGAAGCCAAACTCTCACGCCGCCTTAGGTGCTTCACGGCGGGCTCGCGAACAGAAAATTTGGTTGCGGAGAGTTACCTCATCAGGTGTTTTGTGGCGGGCTCGCGAACGTCAAATTCGGTCGTGGAGAGTTATCACCTCAGGTGCTTCACGGCGGGCTCACAAACGTCAAATTTGGTCCCAGAGAGTTACCACCTCCGGAGCTTCGCGGAGGGCTCGGGAATGTCAAATTTGGTCGCGGAGAGTTACCTCCTCTGGAGCTTTGCGGCGGGCTCGTGAACGTCAATGTCATTCGTGGAGAGTTACCGCCTCCGGAGCTTCGCGGGACAGCGCTGCTCGGGTGCTTCGCATCGGTGCTTCGTGAGGCAACATGTGGTACATATTTTTTTTGGTCCCTTCCTTTAGTGTAATATTTTGGCGCCAACAAATGCCCCCCCCTCAGACTTGGAGCCGTGGCAGGCCGAAGGGTTGAAGTCTGAGGGAAAATCGCCAAAATTGTTAGTGGTTCGCGATGCGACTTCGCGAAGGGGGCCCGCGGTGCTGACCAGGGCCACAGATCCAGATGCGCCGCGATGCTCCGTGCAGGCGGTGCGAGCCGCGATGCTCCGGGGTCACCTCTTATAAATAGGGAAGTCGACCTCTTTTGTCTTCACATGATTTTCTTGTCTTTTTGTGCTCTCGATTTCACGAAGCTCCGCGTACTCCGCACCTTCTCTCCACGAATCGAGCTTCACAGCGAACCGCGGGTCTCCGACTCCATGGTCATGCCAAGTGGACTCCTGCTTGCTGACCTAGGTCAAAATCCACGGCTTGGTCTCGTGACTGACCTTCGCGAACCGGCTTTGCGATCCAGCTTCGCGATCTGTTCTGAAAAAATTCTTTTCCGAGTGCCGGAACCGAAATGGCCCATCCAGAGGCTGTATTGGGGTGCTTGCGGATGCCGCCCGTCGAGATGAGATGACCAACTGTCCAGGCCTTGGGGAGATGGTCCGAAGCCACTCGGACCACATTTCTTTGACAGATCTGCTATCGGAGGGTCATAAGAATTATCCGCAGTGTAAGAAGCTTCCATTGTACGGCTTCGGGTTGAGGGACGACGTCTTCATCCCTGAGGCGAGTAGGGACGAACCAGCTTGCTGGTTTAGGAGCACGCCATGTCATCACCAATGGTTCAGGGCGGCCAATGGTCATGCATAGGAGGACTTCACACGTGTCACCACCGACTGTCTCTACAACCACGTGAATGATATTGATGGGAATCCACTGCAACCGGAGACGTCCCCTCCTCTCTACCGTACCATGCTGAAGGAGGATTTTCAGGATTCGAAGAAGGGATGGTCCGATGAGTGGGACCTGCGCTAGGGAATCAACTTTACTAATGATTGGGATTGGGCTTACTGGGTAGGCGCCTCATGTGAGGAGTTTGGGGCCGAGCTGAGGAGAGTGGGGTTATATGAGGCGACATGGGCCTCCCAATTCCACATTTTCAAACTGAAACAACTGATGCCGGAATTGCTGAGCAGATGGTCGTCTAGGACCAATACCTTTCACTTGCACCACGGGGAGGTGGGAATCAGCCTGTGGGATGTCCACCAGATTTCTGGGGTTCCGATCTTGGGGGCCATGTATGATGAGTTCCTCCCTATCATGAGCGCGTGGGAGGATACAGAGAAAATGCCGCGACTGGCGTCAATGCTGATGGCACTCGTCCCTAGAGAGGACAAGGAGGCAGTGAGGGATGTCCACTTTAGGAGATGGTTCAAGTGCTTCCTGAATTTCCCAGAGAATTGAGAGTTCCCTCCGAGGCCTCGAACTTGTCCGAGGGTGGCCCAACGGGGTAAGGGGCACTTGTATCGGCAGGTCTTGGAGGACAGCCAATGGAAGACTTGGGGTTTCAGTGTCAGCACTGAACAACAGCCGATAGTCAGGCTGGCGGCATTCATCGCGGCTCTCATCTGTGGTTGGATCCTACCGGTGAGGGATACAAGCATGGGGGTGTGGCCCATCTCGTTAATTATGGCGTCCATGTTGGCCATGGGGCAGCGGGTCAATCTGGGGATTCCAATGCTCGCCAAGCTGTACAGAATGCTGCAGCACATTAGTGAGGGCAAGAAGCCTCCAAGGATATACGGGCCCTTCCACATCCTGTATGGGTGGATCGCAGAGCACATCCGGGGGATCTATGAGTATCCAAACCCTATTTCACCGCCGGGATCAAACTTCCGCCTCTCCATCCTGAATGCGGTCGGGAGCTTCCCGTTCAAACTAACCATGCCGATGGTGCTGAATCGAGTGTGGAGGGCAGATGAGTTTAATTTCCACCCCTTCCCATTGCCGACGGGGATACTTACTGATGACGGGCGGGGAACAGAAGAACATCGGGCTTACCTCCTGGCCTTTTGAGGTGGAGTTTTGGTGGCACGAGTGGATTGTGAGCCACTCTGCGAACCGTACACCCCGCATCGGTTTGCGAGGCAGTTCCGGTGCCTCCAGCGACTGACCCCACAGGTCTACTGGGAGGTGCATCACGAGGAGCACCCGTGTGTGATGAGGCAGCTATGGCTCATGTTCACACGAGAAGATGGGAAGATGTGAATTTAATTTCCTCTATCCACTGCCGCTTTCGGATTGGTGAGGGAGTATGCCATTAGTTGGGAATCTGCTTACCCAGGGGAGATGTTGAAGCAGCCAACTATTTGGGTCGGTGACGGTGGGACTCCTCTATCTCGAGGTTGGGGTCGGAGGGCAGCTAGGGCCTCTCGCGGTGGCGGGGCTGCCATGGCCGCGAGACCCGCACCGGCTGAGGGTGTGGCAGCAGTGGTGGATCCGGTGATTCCGGGAGAGTAGGGCCATCCGGAGGGGCAGCCACTGAGGGGATTTCATAGGATATCCACTCAGGATCCGGGGAAGCGGCTGCGTCATATTGACATGGAAGAGGATGTCGTCTTCCCAGAAGACTGAGACATTTGGGATGTCAACCGGCAATTCCTCAGCCCACCCAAGATATGGGTGCACTTGAATCGCCTTGGGATGGAGTTACCGAAAATAGGCCCATTTCGGGCTGGTTTCATGGCATCTCCGGTGGAGGCAGAGCAATACTTGGACGAGATGGAGGATTATGTTCACTCCAGTGGTGTCCCTCGCCCAATGACAGAACAGGTGAGGGTACAGCTGAATCGAACGGTCCCCCCACAGTTGTCAGCAGCTGATCTGAGGGAGCACTTCCCCCTGCTGGAAGAGTCAGAGGACTCCTTTCGGGAGGTTGAGGCTGGAGGAGGGAGCCCGTTGGAGGAGGGCGAGGTCGGAGATTAAGGCTCAGATTCCGACGATTTTGCAGATGATCTCAAGGTAGCATCCCGAACTTCTTTTCTTATGGTCTGTTCTTGGGCCACTATGGACTTCTCACCGATGTTTGAGCCATGCAGGATGAACTTGTTCGCAGGCCTCATTCTCACCCCCGGCAGGTGATGATGCAAGACCTTCAGAACCCGCGCTTATGACTGCGTCCGGTTCCGTGTCTGGTGGGACCAGAGCACCCGAGGTCGCTCCTCCGGAATCTACAGACCTTCCAACAGTATACGGAGGGCCTCGCCTCGGGGTCTCGTCAGTACCGGCTCAAGGGAAGCACTAGGAGGTCGATCTTCATATGTTTCCTCTACCGGTTTCCTTGTCATCATATGCAGACTATGCCAACTAACGTTTATGTCCCTCTTTGTTGTACAGTTCTCCGACTGGCGTGGGCTGCTGCGGCAAGGCTAGTCGGGATGTCTGGTGGCGTCCCTCCTAGGGGCATACCGGTGATAGTGGCGATAGTCTCCCCATCTCCCCGAGTTGCAACACACATCATCACCGGCGGGACCACCAGTAGGGTCACGCCTGAGTTCATCGAGGTGGACTCCGATGAAGAGGATCGGCCGACCGGTCCTACTCCTGTTGCGCTTGCTTTGGAGCCAGATGTCGCGCCAGATTCGACGCCAGATGCAGATCCCGCCGAGGACTTCCGGCAGGCATATCCTGCGTATGAGCCTTCCAATCACGCAGACTGGGACGAAACGACCTCCGATGAGGAAGACATCAACATAGTCCGCCGCCGGTCGTGGAAGCTAATTGCGCGCTTCATCAAGGACACCCACCAAGATCTATGGCTGGCCGAAATGGACAGACACCGCTCGCGGTTGCGTGAACTATGCGCTGGGGGAGTGGATGCCCAACGTCCTCACACGCTCATCTGAAATCTCATGGCTAAGAAGATCCGGGAGCATGATCGTGGGATCAGCATGGGCTGGTAGTGGAGGAAGGCGACAAACATCAAGAAGCTCCAGGAGGCTGAAAGCGAGGTCCAACAGCTGTAGACCCAGGCGAATGAGCACTCAGCCTCTCTCAATGTGCAATCTGAGTTGACCTCTTGGTTGAAGGCCCAGCTGGCAGAGGCAGAGGATCTTATGAGGCAGGCTTCTAAAATGATGGCTGTCATTCAGGCTGAGGTAGAGAGGGCCAGAGCCAAGGTTGACAAACTTCGCCCCGCCACTGCTGAGGAGGAGCAGGAGCTGAGTCAGTGGTAGAAAGTCTTGGATTCCACAAGCCAACGGGTGGAGGAGCTGCAATGCTCTTTTGACGGGGTCAACCCGTCCATGGGGGGAGTTGACCCCCGGGTATTGTAACAAACCAAAAACCTTTTACTGGTACTTTCGTGCTTCAATTTCTTCTTTATTTGTTTTGAATGCCGTAGCACGAACGATTTCCACTATTTGAATCACCTCGTTACATCCCTAAAATGTTTGTGGGACGTTCGGTGATAATTCTCCAAGCCCATGTGGGTCGAGCCCGATGTGAGAAACAGGAGATAATTGCCTTCTCATCCCAGCTTACATAGGATTAAAGATCATGCTCCGGGCATCCGGGATTTGGATTACCAGTCCGGATTTCCGAAAGATGGGAGAGGCCTCACCGGAGAAGGAACTTTTCAGAACAGCTGAATTACCGTTTCTTCAGCGTGCCCTCATGCACGAGCGATGCAACACCAGGGGCACTGGAATCAGTCCAAAAATACGGAAACAGGAAGTGTGAATTATGATGCCCAAGATTCAGAGCACTGTGGGGATGGCATGACAATAAAGGACAACCATTAACCATGGTGGAGAAGCGGTATCCTTACTACGTTAGCCTGAAATGGGGACAAAAAATGAGGTTCGACCATTGAACATGTTCGAAACACGGGACCATGTCACAAATGTTGTCGATCAATCCTTCGGGATGTTGGACCAGGATAGTAGGCGGACCCTAGGTCAAGCATCCATACTATTAGGGGGTCCTTCTAAACATGACCAGTCTTTCGGAACGTTGGGCCAGGATGGTAGGTGAGCCGATGCGGCATGAGACCAGGCCGTTAGGGGGTCCCGTAAAACATGAAAGGGGACAAGGGTCCGAATAAGGGGCATGCAAAGCATGGAATATGGAGTGATGGTTTTTCCGAACAGAATCCAACACTTAGGTAGTTACACCACCGTGGTGGGAGTACTCCAGATGGGCGAGTTGGTTTGGTCATGGGTCCTTCCTTCTTTGGGACAGGGCCTCTCTAGCGAGGGGTCCGACCAAGGGGCCGGAAAGGGGAAGGATGGGATTAATGATTTCTATGGGCTGGACCCTAGGCAAAATACCAGGGTGTCTCTACGTATCCCATGAGAATGGGAATCAATCCATACGTAGTTCTGGAGGGTGCCTTTTAATGTCATGCGAGACAAGGAATAGGAGGGCTACCTCTCAGAACGGGGTGCATGTGGTGCAGCTATTGCAAACCCGATGTGAATGAGGACATAATCCCACACTACGCCATGCGGTTCTGTAGCCGGGGTCCCGATGGTAGGACCATAGAGGCGAATTAGCTGAATTCAAGCTGGACCCAAAGACAGGAGGTCTGGGCATTCCTACGTATCCCATTAGGATGGGAATCAAGATGAACGTTGTTCTAGATGGATCTTAGTCCATAAATGGGTAAAGGGGGCAAGGGACACATAGAAACAAAACCTAATGTGAATGAGGACCTAAGACCTACTTACCATGCGTTCTCTGGGGAAATGCTTGAGTCAAGGGACCGAACACAGAGGTTAGGCTGGGCCCACGGGGAAGTACCCGTGCGCTCCTACGTATCTCGTGAGGATGAGAATCAAGCCATACGTAGTTCTGAAGAGTGACATGGTAAGGTACCAGTTCCAGGGGAAAAGGGGAGTGCGGGCGTGGCCCTTTCACTAAAAGAAGCGAAATTTGATAAATCATGTTTGTCCTTTAAGGTGAGTGGTTTTGTTTTTTTTTTTGTGAAGCGACATGCCTAGAGTAGTAGGCCGTGGTGTCGCCACAAGAATCAAGCCGTGATAGGTGTTGAAAAATGGCATGGCATGTGACCAATACCCAATGTGATGTCCTCTATAACGAGGTCATCACAATGTAGTGCTGTTTTTCGTCGTGCGGCTAGGACGATAATGTCATTGTTTAGGGTCGTGTGACAGGACCAAGCGTGCATTTTATCTTCATGCAGTGCAGACGTAGCAGAGGAAATGCTAGGCGGGGAATGTGCGCAGTGTTATAAAACATGATTGATGGAGACATGATCCCACATCACATTGTACGCCACTCAGAGAGGGAGACCTTAGGCCGAGGGGCCTATATAGAGGTAAGAGGTAAAACAGGGGGGAGAGACTAGCTCCCTAAATGGGCTGGACCCAAAGACAAGGCATCCGGACGGTCCTACATATCCCATGAGGATGGGAATCAAGCTGAACGTAGTTCTAGATAGATCTTAGTTTATGTTCTTAGAGCTCAGACCATGAATGGTAACAACTCCCCAAGTTAGTGCAGACGTCAACCCGATCCCTAAGCCCACGTGAGTTAAACTCGGTGTGGGAAACAGGGGGGGGGGGGTATCGTTATCACAATACTTGGGGCGTCCATCAGAGGGAAGTTGGTAGAGAGCCCCGAAGGACACCTTTGATGCGGCTTGTTTCCCCAACGCACAGACGTGCACAGAGGAAAAGTACCAAGAGTTCCAAGACTCTACTTGGACACGATGAAGTGATGAAGGGTGTGAATTGTGTACCCAACATTTTGGGCTTAACGGGTTGGCATGGAGATAGAATAAAAACTGTTACCCATGGTGGAAACACATCGTTCATATCATGTTAGCCTGAGGTGGGAACAACAAACGAGCATCGACCGCTGACCATATTCGCAACGCGGGATTTTATCGACTTGTTGTCTAAAACCCTCGGGGGCATTGGCCCGTAATGGTAGGAGATCCCATGGGCGTAGTATCCAGGCCGTTGTTGGGGGTCCCTCCGGGTATGAAGGATGATGGAAGCCCTGATGCAGGGATACACAAAGCCTGGAAAGAGGGTGCGGACGTGTCCGAGTAAAGCTTGGCATTCCAGGTAATAAACCAGAGTCCCCTTGGGCACATTGGTGAACCGCTGAAAAGGGGTCGACGAAAAAGCTCAGGAGGGAGAGGTACATGGCATGGTCATTACAAGAATGACGTGAATGAGGACATAATCCCACACCACACCATATAATCCTCTCATGGAGGAAGGGTAGACCAAGGGGCCAAGGTGGGATGAAGATTCCCGAGAGATGGGGCTGGACCCGAATCCTAGACATTCAGGTGGTCCTACGTATCCCATGAGGATGGGAATCAAGCCACACGTAGTTCTCTAGATGTAGTTTAACGTCATACGGGACGAGGGGGGGAGTAATATACCCCCAAACAAGGGAGGTGTACGGTACGACGAATAAACCGATGTGAATGAGGAAATAATCTCACAACACACCATACACTCCTATAAGAGAGGACCTGGGCTGGGGGCCGAAAAGGCCAAGGGGGCCTGATGGTTAGGCATTGGTCATGAAGGCCTGACCTGCTTGTAGTTTAATGTCTTGTAGTGAGGACAAGGGTCGGGGACCTGAGGAGGCCGAGGAGGCCAAGGGGCCTAAGGCTGGGCCTCGTAAGGGAAGGCGTACGGCATGGTACATGATCCCGACGTAAATGAGGACATAGTCGCACACCACACTGTACATCCCGGGTAAGAGGTTTGGTGGAGGGGCCCGAGAAGGCCAAGGGGCCTGAGGTCATGCATCAGTCAGGAAGGCCTGGCTGGTTTGCAGTTTAACGTCTTACATGAGGATGGGGGCCAGGGACCTGAGGAGGCCAAGGGGCATGAGGCTGGGCCTCGTAAGGGAAGGTGTACAGCATGGTACATGATCCCGACGTGAAAGAGGACATAGTCCCACACCACACCGTACACCCCTTATAGGGGAATCGAGGTTGTGGGCCCGACAACTAGCACCACCCAGGGGGAAGTTTGTCACTTCGGGATGGGGGAGAACGAATCACTACACTCGATGTTTGGGACATCTCAGGGTGGACCCGAAGATCCAGGACACTGTTGACCATGTTCAAAACATAGCGTTTCTATGGTGACCTGATATGGGAGAAACAAATGAGCGTCGACCATTGACCAAATTCGCAACATGGGACTTGTATCGGCTTGTTGCTTGAAAACTCTTGGGGGCGTTGGCCCATATCGGTAGGAGAGCCCTTGGGCGTAGTATCTAGGCCATTCTTGGGGGTCCCTCCGGGTGTGAAAAAATGATGGAATCTCAGTCAAGGAGTGGGTGAAGCATAGCTGTATCCATCCACGAAAGAGGAAAACATCTCCAGGGGGGACGTGCAGCTGGGTCGAGGCTTGATCTATGTGAGTTGGGGAAAACGTGTGCACCCTGCCATATATCTTGACCCGAGGGGAAGATTTTGGCTTTTGGGCTGGTCCAACAGGCGAAATGCTTGGGCATTCCTACATATCTTATTAGGATGGGAATCAAGCCATACATAGTTCTTGAAGGCCATGTAGTTTAGCGTCATGCAGTGAGAACGTGGGAGGATAGAAGAACGAGAGTGAGCACATGGTGTAACCCTGACAATCCTTGTATGAACAGGGTTGTATGAGTGGGGATAAGAAAGCCTACTCCTCGCTACACAAAGATCCTCCAAGGAAACTATTCCTAGGGGGATAGTGGAAGAGAAAAATTTGGGGCTGGGCTCAAGACGAGGCGTCCGAGTGTTCCTAGGTATCCCATTAAGATGGGAATCAAGCCACACGTAGTTCTTGAGGCGCGGTTTAGCATTGTTCTGGATGAGAAATGTGTCTCAACTAGGTATATGTACGGTACGGCGGGTAACCCAACGTGGATGAGGATGTAATCCCACACCACACCGTACAATCCCATTAGAGAGCTAGAGTAGACGCAGGCCAAGGGGCCAGAGGCTGAGCCTTGGTCAGGAAGGCCTGACTGGCTTGCAGTTTAACATCTTACAGTAAGGACGGGGGCCGGGGGCCCGAGGAGGCCAAGGGACCTAAGGCTGAGCCTCGGTCAGGAAGTCCTGACTGGCTTGTAGTTTAACGTCTTATAGTAAGGACGGGGGCCGGGGGCTCGAGGAGGCCAAGGGGCCTGAGGCTGAGCCTCGGTCAGGAAGGCCTGACTGGATTGCAGTTTAACGTCTTACAGTAAATATGGGGGCCGAGGCCCCAAGGAGGCCAAGGGGCCTGAGGCCGAGCCTCAGTCAGGAAGGCCTGACTGGCTTGCAGTTTAACGTCTTACAGTAAGGAAGGGGGGAGATCTTATTTTAAGGTCATAGTGCTCGGACAATTTTGCAGTTTATCGTCTTGAAGGACGAAGATGCAGTTTAAGGTCATGAAAGACCCTTTTTCCCTAGGAAAAGTATCGCTTTAGGAACTTGGCGTTGGTGGGAGGAGCTATGCGCTCTCCATACGTGGTCACCAAGGAGTATTCTCCATTGGGGTAAACCTTATGGATGATATAAGGCCCTTCCCACTTGGGTTCTAACTTGGGAGGTTTCCTACTGGGGATCATTGGTGCTCGAAGGGCCAGTACTAGGACGTCCTATAGAAAAGAACGGAGAAAAACTTTCTTGTTGAAGGCCCTCGCTATCTTATCCTGATGCCTTTCCAGATTCTGCAGGGCACGAAGCCGGTTCTCATCCAGTGTTTCTAATTCAGCTAGACGGATTTCAGCTACCTCATATGATGTCTGGTGATCATAGACTGCAGTGCGTAACGATGGCAGCTGGATCTCAATGGGTAGGACGGCCTCAGCTCCATACACCAGGGAATATGGGGTCACCTGGGTAGAGTTGCGAGTCATCTTCTGATAAGCCCAGAGGGCGTTGGGGAGCTTGTCCGACCAATTTCTCTTGTTCTGACCAACAGTCTTCTGCAGAATGTTAGAGAGGGTTTTGTTGAACGCCTTGATATTTCCGTTTGCCTGCATGTGGTAGCGGGAGGTATGGTTCTAACGGATGCTGTACTTGGTGTACAATTTCTTCAGTTTAGCTGCTCGGAAGTTAGTTCCGTTATCGGTGAGGACGGCGTGAGGGACCCCAAACCGGTGGATAATATTGGAGCTCACAAAGTCGACGACAGAATGGGCCTTGACCTCTTTGAGTGGAACTACCTCTTCCCACTTGGAGAAGAAATCTGTAGCAGTCAGGATGAACCTACACTGGTGGGCTGTTGCCGGTGGATATGGTCCCACTACATCAAGTCTCCATACTGCAAATGTCCAAGAATACTTGGTGGGGTGGAGGGGCTCCGGCGGCCGATGCAGGAAGATGGCGTGAACTTGGCACGCGTGGCATCTCTTGGCATTCCCAATACAATCGTGGATCATAGATGGCCAGAAGTACCCCAACCTCCAGATTTGATGGGACGACTTCGGCCCAGCTTGATGGGAGACACAGGAACCGGCGCGAACCTCTTGCATAACGTGAGGAATCTCTACTCCTTGAATGCACCGAAGGAGGATGCCATCAAAGCTCCGCTTATAAAGGATCTGTTCAAGACTGGGGCTGCTCTAGAGGGTAAATTGTAGCGCGCGGTGTCGAATTCGCTCGTGCTTGGCCCAGTCGTCCGAGAGGCGACAATTTTGGAGATACTCAACAAAAGGTTCCCTCTAGTCGGGAGTGGCTTCAACCACTGTGTCTGACAAACCCGGGACCCCTGACATAGAGGGTCTGGCAGTGAGATGACTTACCCGCAGGCCATCATTGTCCTCTTGGGTGATGGGGGCAATGACTCTCCGGTGTTCCACATGTATTATCAAATCATCTTGCTCGGGTTCTGCGAGCGACGCGGCTAAGCCAGCCAAGGCGTCTGCTTGACCATTTTGTGACCATGGGACGTGGGTAATCTCTGGTCGAGAAGAGAACTGGGCCATTAGGTGGAGGGTGTACTCTAGAAACGGTACAAGCTCTGACTTCCTGACGACGTAGTCACCATTAACCTGTTTTATTACCAGATCGGAATCTCCTTTCACATGTAGATGGGGCACATTGATCTCAAGGGCCAACTCGAGGCCGGTGATGAGGGCCTGGTACTCTACCTCGTTGTTCGTACAGCCTTCTGATAACAAGAACGAGTATGGAAGGATGGCTTGCGCCGGGGTAATGAAGAGAATACCCAAGCCCACTCTGTTGAGCTTAGGATTGTTGAGCTTCCTACCGGTGGGGCTCCGGGAGGCACCATCGAAGTGCATTTTCCAACACGGGACAACATGATCGACTGAGAGGATCATCTCATCAGGAAAATCCAGGTCCAGGGATTGATCCGCAGAGGTTGGATGGGCAGCTAAAAAGTCTGCCAACGCCTGTACCATAATGGACTTCTAATGTACGAACCTGATATCAAACTACTGGAGAATCACCGCCCACCGTGCTAGTCGGCCAGTCAGCATGGGGCGGTTCAGGATGTACTTCAGTGGGTCTCCCCAGGAGACCAAGTGCACCTCATAGTGTTGCAGGTAATGTCGCAACTTCTGTATGGAAAAGACGAGTGAAAGGTAGCTCTTTTTGATAAGGGAGTATTTGAACTCCGTATCAAGAAGCATGCGGCTGAGATAGTAGAGACTGTTCTTGGTACCCTTGTTATTCTTCTGGGCGAGCAGTGCACCGAGGGATCTTTCCAGGGCGGTCATGTAAAGGACCAGCAACTTTCCAGAGATGGGTGGCATCAAAACCGGAGGTTGGAGCAGATACGGCTTGATTTCCTTGAAGGCGGTCCGACACTCCTCATCCCATTCGTAGGCGGCACCCTTCTTCATGAGCCGGGAAAAGGGCTTACACTTTCCAGCCTGATTCGCGATGAATCGGTGTATATAGGCTAAGTGGCCTTGGAGGCCTCGAAGTTCCCGAATGTTGCTCGGGGGAGGAATTTGGCTGATGGCCTTGATCTTCTTTGGGTCGATCTCAATGCCTCGGTATCTAACAACAAAGCCCAGAAACTTCCCAGAGGTGACCCCGAAGGCACACTTCAACGGGTTCATCTTCAGGTGACAGGAATGGAGGAAACCGAACACCTTCTCAAGGTTTTTGATATGGTCCTGGTGCTGACATGATTTGACCACTAGGTCATCTACGTAACATTCCACCAGCGTCCCGAGAATCGGCTTGAATATGCGGTGCATGGCCCTCTGATATGTGGCACCTGCATTTTTCAAGACGAATGGCATAACCTGGTAGTAAAAGGTACCTTGGGGAGCCCTGAAGGCAGTGGACTCCTCGTCCCTGGGAGCCATCCGGATCTGGTTGTACCTGGAATACCCATCCATGAAAGTGAGAGCTTGGAACCCAGTCGTGGCATAAATTAATAACTCCACCACCGGGAGTGGGAAGTCATCCTTTGGGCAGTGGCGATTAAGGTCACAGAATTCGATGTAGACTCTGACCTGCCCATTCCTCTTCCTAACTAGCACAACGTTGGCAAGCCACTTGGGGTACTAGACTTCCTTAACGAAGTTGTCTTTGATAATCTTGTCAACTTCGGCCTCAACCATAGCACCATGGGAAGGGTGCATCTTCCTGGGAGGCTACTTAAACCCACGATGGTTTGCCGGGAGGCCCAGACGGTGAACGACTACCTGGGGATCTAGTCATGGCATCTCGTTGTAACTCTAGGCAAATACATCACGGTGTTATTTGAGGAAGTCTACGTACTGCTGCCGCTCCTCGGGAGACATGGCTGCACTGATCAATGTGGGTTTCAGATCTGCCTCACTACCAAGGTTCACCTGTACCAGTTCATCAACCGTGGTAGAGACGCCTTTTTCAAAGGTGAGGGGAGCATCCCCCAGGTCTTCCTCTCCACCCGTGGGGGGATTTCCCACGACAGGAGATACTTCTGGGCTATCAAAACCTGAGGGGAAGCTGGGGCCGACTTGGGCAGCAGTGGTCATCATATCAGGAGACTCACTCGCCATTGATACCATATCAATGAAGGAAGTTGACCCTATCCCATCCGGCCTTTGGCCTAAGGGGCCGCGTTTGATGATATCAAAGCAGTGGTGACGTGTCGGCTTGAGTCGGTTGATTCTAGCCCGGTGGAAGAGACACGTATGGTGTACCGCTGTTGCCATAAGCGTGACATTCCGGTACCATACGAGGGTAAGATGTTCCGGGATCACCTGAGCCTGGTTGATGTAGGAGTACAAGGTGATTTTCCTCCGTCGCTTGGACTCAAGAACATGCCTTCCTTGTGTACCCGAAACAACAAAACATTGCCCCATGTCGGGGGTCGTGGCCTCCAATCGGTGGATCAGGAGGATGTAGGCGTCATCCATGCTTGCCCAGGGATCACTTGTGACCGGGGCGGGTTCATCCTCACTTACTAGGATTTTATTATCCTTAATCTTGTAATAATCAGCATCCAGGTAGCGGGCCTCACAAGAGTCGAAAGGAGACGCATCTCCTTGGAGAACGCCTACTCGACCATTGAGTGAGTATTTAAGGTACTGGTGATACGAGGAAGGGACCGCTGCATGCAGATGGAGCCACGACCTACCCATCAACGCGTTGTAGGCGGTGTCCTGAGAGACGACCATGAACTCGGTGCTGGCGATTAAGCCACTGAACTGAGTCTTCATGCGGATATTTCCGACTGGGGTCTGCTGGGTCTTGTCGTACCCCTAGATTCTGAGGTCAGAGGGAGTTAAATAACCTTCAGACAGACCCAACTTTCGCAATATCCGAGTAAGAATTAGGTTGATTCTGGAACCCATGTCAATGAGGCAGCAGCGGACTTCTACACCATTGAAGTGGATAGTGATGTACAGCGGGCGAATATGGCCCTGTATAGGAGGGTCCTCATCTTCACCGGAGAATGAGATAACCGCCTGGAATTCGGTGTTCTCAATTGTCTCGGCATGGAAGGCTTCTGCAGCTGCTACCTCCGTCTCAAACTGGAGGGGGCTCCTTAGGGCCTCAGTAAGTGCCTCACGCATTTCAGATGACAGGCGAAGGGCCTCAAGGATAGAAATACTTTCCGGAATGGTGGCCAGGTGATTCAAGACATCATGATTTCATGCCAATCGCGAACCTCTGGCTACAGGAGGTCATTCGGCAGTTGGAGGCATAGCGGGTCCTGTAGGTTGAACCGGCGGTCGGCTAGTACTAGGTACATCCTGCTGCCTACTAGTTGAAGCCCGGAGAGTAGTCGCCGGACTAGGACCAGACAGAAGAGGCTGGCCTATAGCCGGGAAAGAATGGTTGTAATGAGAACGAGACAGATCTCCCTGATCTAGTAGCACAAATGGCGGTTGAGGTAGCGCTGAGGGCGTTAGATGGGGTTGCACGTGCTGAGCTCTGCGCTGAGCCTGCTGTCTGGTCTCAGTAGTGTGCACAGCTTGGCAGAAAGTGCCTGTTGACGTACCTCGATGACCGTCATGGTTGAGGTTCCACTAACGTTGACGTCGGCTGGAAACGTTGGGGAGGTCCGTCTGGCGTTCCCCCTCGTCGGGAGTCATATAGGGCTTTACCAGCTCCACGGTGTTAACCGAAGCGTACCCCTAGCTGTCGCTCGACGAGTCATCAACCACCGGGAAAATTCTGGGAGAAATCCCCATTTCAGGGGGTATAAAGTCGCCGAAAGTGCGGGATGACGACGACACCGGCGGAGCGCGTTGCTTCTTCTTGCGTCGTCGCTGCTTGCCCTTTTGGGAAGAGGTCGGCTGTGAAGACGATGCAGAGGTACCATCTACTTCTTCTAAAGGTTCCGGATGCTTCAGGTGCGCCCAGATGATACCATGGGAACGAACGACGGTTTTTCGAGCCATCCAGTCGTCGTATCTCTGGGACCCACGGCTGGGAACCTGCTGCCACTCGCCTTTGCTGTCGCTACCGATCTCTGACCCTGCAAAGACACCTGCCACTTGTGTTGGTGCCGGGCCCAACCTGACTATATTGTTGTTGACCTGGTCTTGAAGCCAGTCTTTAAATACATAGCATTGCTTGAGGGTGTGCCCCAGAATCCGATGATAAGGACAGTAGTTGGGGTGATTGGTGAGATTCGCCTCTGCCGGTCTTCGACACTCGGATAGGCGCACAATCCATTGCTCTATAGCACTTCAGAAGTAGCCAGGGACCTGATTTTCTTTTAATGAATAAGTCCGGTGCCTTATTTCCGGATAGGGGGCCCTAATGAGGGGCCGGAGGGGCCTACCGAGGAGGCGGTGCTTGATTGTCTCGCCTAGGTGGAGGTGGCGCATTTCACGGGGGAATCTGTCGATTTTGAGGCTGTCGCTGCTGGGTAGGAGCCTGTGCTTGAGGTGGAGGACCTCTGCGGGGTTGCAGGGATAGTTCCACTGGCAGTAATTCCAGCTACCTAGGGGCTTCTATTTGGGCCACCATGGCGGTTTCGGCTCTGGCGGTCCTCCTGGCTGGGATCATAGGGGGAAACGAACGTGCCTGACTAGCCTGTTGCAGAGCCTCCTCAAGGCGCTGAGCCTTATCTGAGAAATATCTGAACCCTCCAGGGTAGTTCTGGGTAATCAGGGAGGGTACCAGCTCCGTTTTGACATTCCCCACACACATCGTCAGTAATTTCTCCTGAGTCAGTGGCATATCGAGGGAATACGTAAGTCCCTTCCACTGGGCGATGAAATCTGCGACTCGCTCATCAGGCCTTTTCTTGCACTTGAAGAGGTCTGCAATGCTGGTCTTTTGCGTGGTGGAGATGAACTGGTATAGGAACTGCTGACAGAGATCCTCCCAACCGGTCACCGATCCGATAGGAAGCTGGCTGTACCAAACGAATGCGGGACCTTCCAATGTCTATACGAAACATCGAAGCTTGGCGGCTTCTTGCTGGGCCGGGGTCCCCAGCATGGGGCCACACCTGGAAGAAAAATGTGCCAAGTGCTACGGAGGGTCTCCTGTCCCGTTGAAGGGAGAGAAAGTGGGGTTCCCAAAACCCGGGGGTGCGGGCATATCATCCACCCACGCGGGATACGGCTTGCCATCCGGTGGGACCGCCACATGCCGCATTTCCAACGCTTCGAGGCGGGCTGTGAGTGCCACTATCAGATCATCTGGGTGGGGGTCCCTATCTTGATGGGGATACCTAATTACAAGTGCGTTTCCAGGTTCTTCAACATGGTAGATGGCTTCGGCAGCTCATGGATCAACTGGCGGAATGACCTCTGGGCGACTGAGGGAACCCGAACTGGATTCTTCAGATTGCCCCATCGCTCGGGGGGTTTGGGGAGACGTATCACGCCCTCTTGCCGTAAGTTCTGGCTTCTTCCCTGTCTGCGGAAGTAGCATGATCAGGGTTGCCCGGAGGCATCTCACAGGGGGGGGAATTGTTCCTTCCCCTGCTGCCCCGTCCTAGGATTACCATAGTCGGGTTGCCGCTCTGCAGCACGCTCAGCCAAGAGTTCATCAACCAGCATCTTCTGCTCAGCAAGCTGCTGGCGTAACATGGCCTTCTCGGGATCTTTGTCTGTTTTCTGCACAGAGGCAGACGGGTCAGAGTGCTTGAATGATCCGACGTGCTCCTTACCCTTGCCGGTATTTCGACCGAGTACCAGTGACTCGGTGGGTACAGGGAGGCCTAGCAGGTTCCTCTACTGACGGGTAACCCTCCCTGATGGGTCAACCAGTGGCGGTACGCCCTCGGGGGGTAAGTCTCCATCAAGAAATTCAAGCTCTTCTTCCTTGTCCACTACGTCAGCCATGTGGACCGCGAACCCTCTCGAGGGCACGTCCTCAATGTCGCATAACGAATCGGGCTCCCGTCGGATAGGGTTGAAGAGGAGAGCAGCATAGTGTCCCCAACCACGGACTTTCACATGGGGGGTAGCTTCTCTAATGACTCTGTGGAGTACTTTGAAACTCTGAACACATTTCCGTTGAAGGGCGCTCTGACGGCCTGGCGACTCAGGATGCTGGGCCACAAGGAGTGCGGCCAAATCGATCAGGCGGCATTGCTCGCCGATTTCATCGAAGTGCTCTCGACTTCTGGGGTACACCACCCACTCGTAACGAAGGCAGAAGTGTATCACCCATAGGGTTCGACAAAAGCACCCCACTTCTTCAGGGGTAAGGGACTCTGGTGCGTGAAGGTTCAGCACCGCCATCGGCCAGAAATTCTCTGGGAAGTAATTCGCTGTGAGAATGCTCCAGAAGCTTCTGTGTTCAGACTCGGGGTCTGGCCCTGTATTTCCCCACTCGTCAACTAGGAGAAGCTGAGAGACCGGTAGCGGTACAGAGGTAGACCTCTGGGATAGTAAACTCGGTGGCGGAGAATACGGCGAACGGGATGACTGACCGCCGAATTCCTGGCCATCCTCTGAAGAGTGAGGTGACCTGACCACGATATCACGATACGATGGGCTGATAGCCACAACTTCAGGTGCAGGAGTCGTGGTCACCGGTGATGGGTTACGCCGTTGCTCTACCTCCATTGGCCCCCCAAATAGCTCTCCGTGATCTTTGTTAGAGGTAGAGGGCGCTTCTGGTGACAATAGTGGTGGTTGCACGGTCAAGACCTGTGGAGTTTCCACGATTTCTTCCTCCTGGATGTACCTGCGGAGGGAGGCAGGAATCCGGTGGACCTCGAATTCTGGGAGAATGAGGCTAACGCGCCTGGTCCCTGCCCCAGTCCTTGATACGGAGAAGCGGGGAGAAGGTTCCATCACTGAGTCGCATTCCGCTTCAGAATCTGAGAAACAAGCCGGTTTGATCTCCACCCGGGCCTTCCCGAGATTCTTCTTGTGGCAGCGACGACCCGCTCTCCTGCCCTGAGGTGTCTCTTCGAGATAGGGTTGATTCTCAACATGTAGTCTCGGGGCGGCACTGGCGCTATGGTGGAGAGGGCCCCCGCTCGAGATAGCCACGGTGCGATGGGAACCAGGGTAAATGTCGAAGGGTACATGGGGAGGACCTCCATGGACAACACCCATGTAGGCGGAGCCTCTTTTGGAATCGGCAGGATCATGGGGAGGACCTCCATGGTTGATGCAGGAGGAGCGAGGCTGACCTTCACTGCTCGAGTTGCTGGGGTGAGGAGGACCTTCGACCGTTGCAGAGAGGACGTATGGAGGGCCCCCACGTTGGAGAAGGACCGGATGGGCAATGACTTCAGACCGGCGGTCGGGGACAGGAGGATGGACTCCATACCCTGTATAGTGGGCGCGAGAAAGGTTTCCGCGCCGAGCGTCACTGCCACGGGGTGGGTCTTCCTTCAGGATGGGGGTAGCACGGGGCATACCTCCATGAAGAGATTCGGAGTGGGGAAGGCCCACGCTCTGTGGAGTAGTGGTACAGGGAGGGCCTCTGTACAGGGTGACATCACCACGGGTTAGTTCGCGGCGATCACCACTCATGCCTGCAACCCAGAGAGTCAACCCAGCCTGCCCATGGGGCGGTTGGGGTCTCGATCCTGGTTGGGTGAAGGAATGCCCCTACTCAGTGTATGCAGGGACTCCATGATGCACGTCGGTGGTGGCTCGAGCCACTGTAGATGTTGACGTCGACGCATATGGGAGAGCTTCCTCAGCCCAGGCCCGACGTTGACGTCGGGTCAGATGAGATGGCGCAGGTGGTGCAGGGGCATAGCCTGCCTGCTCTTCCTGTGGAGTCGGACGACAGCACTGACGCGGCCAGATGGGAGCCCTTTCCTGGATCCCTTGGGTCGGGACCCTGAGCTGTCCGAGCCGGACGTCGCCCGCCTCATCAGCGTAAGGCGAGGAGTTATCGAGGAGTTTCGGGGATAGGCTCCCGAAACGATTTAACGTTGGGGTGGGGAGCAGGGGCTCCCTACACGGCTTGTTAGGGCGGCGTTGACGACGGGGCCTGGATGCCTCCCGGTCTAGGCGGGCCATATCCCGAGTTGGGATAACCCCTTCCTCCTCGTACCTGCATACATGGTTGTTGATCACCCTTCGCTGGATGATCTTTGACAGGGAGAGGGGATGTGGGCGCCCTGTATTCACGGTCGTAGAGGCTGTCATGGCGGTAGCGGAGCCATGCGGGGTGGCTGTGCCGGTGTTGCCCCTGCCCCTGCGTAAGCGAGTGGGCGATGATCGTGTCTCCGTAACAGCAACCTGGTTCCTGAGAAATGAAGGGATCAACTCATCAGCACTGCGAGGAAAAGGATTGACAACCAGTTCCCCAAAATCCTTCCATTCTCCATGTCTGTAAGAAGGATCCACGCCAACACGTTTCAGAACGGAGTGCCCCACGTTCTACTGCCCCGACTTCCGGTGAGTTTCACGATAGGCCCACTATTTTCTTGGCGGGACCAGGCGCCGGATATCTGGATCCGGTGACACGTCAATCTACTGGTGTCTCGAACGCTACTAATCTCCACATTGAGGAGAAGAATTTCACGTCGGGTTCACCATTTCTGTTTCCGACGCTTTTTCCGGGGCGCGCGCATCCGTCCGTCCGCGGAGGAGGACGCGCTGCACTGTTGCCCCGCATTCCCGCTTTCCAAAGGCGGGTGGCATTCGCTCCTTATTCAGGGACATATGACCCTTGATCGAAACGGGATGATGGGATGTCGGTTCTTCCTTCTACGGATTCCTCCTCAGAACTCGTCACCTAGTTCGGGTCTCCCTCATAGATTTAATACGTTGTTCGTGAAACTCTTCCCAGTGCCATGTTTCCATGGATGCCGATTAATTACACTGCTTCTGTCGGGACATTCCAAAGGGTCCAGTCAGGGAAACAACCTTCAGTCGGGGGAGTAGTCACGTTGAGGCATCAGTAGCGTGTCTGGATACTGGGGAACTGGCGTGTCTATCTATTATCCCTGGTCATAGGGATTCTCGAGGGCATGTAAGCCCGAGGCATCCCACATCGAGCGTGGGGAATTATATGCCATAGACATATATTTGAGTTTTTCCTCAGCATCCTGTGTTTAACACAAGGCATGATACGAGTTTAACGTCCGGCGGAGACAAATCAGCCCGATCAGAGCATTAGCTAAAATGGATCGGATTAAAGGATTTCCCTTGGAGGGGTGCCGATACCGGGACCAGCCCACGGGTGGCTGTGAAGAGAAGCGGACCGACATGGTCTCACCGGGATATGACAGTCCAGGCAAGAATCAGGGTGGATGATGGAGGGATGAATGAAGTGGAGGGGGGAATGGCAAGGGACCATCACAAGGGCGATGGTGAAGTTGGGCTTGAGCCTCGAAGAGACCTCCAACGTATCCCCGTGGCAGGGAATCAAAGTCCATGTAGTTTGGGATGGTGCCGGTGAACCGACATGAAGGTGGACCTTGGTCCGATGGATGTTTTCAGCGAAACGACGTGAAGGTGGGCCTTGGTCCGATGCGTCAGTGAACCGACGCGAAGGTGGACCTTGGTCCAAATGGTGTGGGGCTTACACACTAGGCTGCCCAGGTGTGGATGAACTGACGTGAAGAAGGTCGCAGTGACCAATAGGTGGTGGAATTGAACCTCTGAGAGGATTCCTATGTACCATGTCGTGACACGGATCAAAGATCACGTAGTTCAGGTTGGACATCGGAAGGCCTACATGAATGAGGAGGACCAGGAGGGTCCTAGTGGTGGTGGGCTTGAACCTCGTGGAGGCTTCCTACGTACCATGCCTTGACATGGATCAAAGACCACGTAGTTCAAATGATGGAATTCATCAGTGAACCGACGTGAAGGTGGACCTTGGTCCAATGAGAGATGGGCTTGAACCTCGGAGAGGCTTCCTACGTACCATGCCTTGACATGGATCAAAGACCTTGTAGTTCAAAGGGTTTCATTGGTGAACTGACGTGAAAGTAGACCTAGAGGTCCACTAGTGGTGGGCTTGAACCTCGTGAAGGCTTCCTACGTACCATGACTTGACATGGATCAAAGTCCTCGTAGTTCGGATGGTGGGTGTCAGCGAACTGACGTGAAGGAGGATGGACCTTGGTCCAAAGGGGGATGGGCTTGAACCTCAGGGAGGCTTCCTACATACCATGCCTTGGCATGGATCAAAGTCCTCCTAGTTCGGATTGAAAATGGGGGCTTGGCACACCGGCAAGGAGACGGTCTGGGCCAATGATTGTTGGGCTTGAACCTCAGGGAGGCTTCCAACGTACCATGGCTTGACATGGATCAAAGTCCTCATAGTTCGGGTGGTGACAACGGCTTGCTGTCGGACTGGAATGCAGTTTAATGTCATGCTGGACGAAGGTAGAACTCGACGTGAATTAGATGATTGGTGGGCTTGAACCTCTTGAAGGATTCCTACGTACCACGCCTTGACATGGATCAAAGACCTCGTAGTTCAAATGGTTGTGTAGTTTAACATCATGCTGGATGAGGGCAGGCAGTTTAACGTCATGCTGGATGAGGGAATACAGTTTAACGTCATGATGGATGAGGGCATACAGTTTAACGTCATGCTAGATGAGGGTATTGCCATGGCCGATGCTTACTCTAAGCCCACGTGAGTCATGCTCGGTGTGAGAAACAAGAGGCAGCAAGGACCTGACGATCACGTCACGAAGGGTGCGTCCGTGAGAAGCGAAGAGGGGCTTATGCGTTAGGCGGCCCATGGTGCTGGGACTTACTCCAGGATGGAGGCCTGAAGTGAGACAAAGCGCAGTGAAAGAGGGATTTGGGACCAATTATGGGAGATGCCTTGTTCCCTATCACGCCCTCCACTGACCTTGGTAGTGGGGAAGTATGAAGATGCAGGGGTGCAGCCATCCGTTGGGGAACTAGGGTCACCCTTCTCCTGAGAACATACGCCGCTCCAATACGGAGGATATCATCCCTTGTGGTGGGGTTATTCCACTCCCGTGGAGACGAGTGGCGTAAAAAATGTTCGAGCTGGTTGGAACCTTCATGTGAGGCACGAGGTCGGGTCACAGTTTAACATCATGCGTTGAGGACGTGGTGCTTGACAGTTTAACGTCCTGCAGCTCGGACGAGGCGGGTTCACTCCACATCCCTACGACTTACATAACTGGTACCCTTTTCTCCTTGGGGGAGGGAAGGCACCAGTAAGGCCGTGGTCAAGGGGGGTTTTAGAGCGAACCATCGAGGGGTCCACATTAGCATGGCTATGCGAAGAAGCAATATCCGTTAGCGTGCCTATGCGAAGAAGCATTAGGTGAAGTAATGCTACGAGTAGTATTGTCCGTGGGACTTTGAAATCACATCGTGCATACCTGGAGGGTCACACGGGAAGAGGAATTGTCAATAAAAGGAGTGTGCTTTGCGAAGCGGAGTGACTTGGCCTTAGCATGGAGCATAGGTGCGAGTGGAGTGTGTTTCGCGATGTAGAACAATACTCGTAGAGCTCTGCCTCATGAAGAAGAGGTGCCTCGCGAAGCAGGGTGCTGTGAAGCAGTGTGCTTTGTGATGTGTAGCGATCCTGCCTTAGCATAGGGATCACTAGTACAGGTTGGGTGTTTCGTGAAGCATAAATGCTCCACGGCTTCCCGGGTTCCCTTGGGAACCCCCCTCCTTCGCGAATGCCCTTGAGCTTCGTGAAGGGAATCCCTCTTGGAAGAGGGGCTCAAAACGAGAAAAAGAGAAGGCATCACGCGAAGTAGAAGTACCTCGCGGAGCTCATGATTCCCGGGGGCAAAGGGTGCTTCGTGATTCGGGAGAGGAGAAGCTGAAAGGTCAGATTTTCCGTCCCCTGGACTCAGGGGGAGCCCAGTATTTATAGGCAAGGGGCACCGTGAAGCTGAACTCTCGTGCCGCCTCAGGTGCTTCGCGGCGGGCTTGTGAACGTCAAATTCAGTCGCGGAGAGTTACCGCCTCAGGTGCTTTGCGGCGGGCTCGTGAACGTCAAATTCAGTCACGGAGAGTTACCACCTCAGGTTCTTCGCGATGGGCTCGCGAACATCAAATTCAGTCATGGAGAGTTACTGCCTCCAGAGCTTCGCGGCGGGCTCGTGAACATAAAATTCGGTCGCGAAGAGTTACTGCCTCCAGATCTTCGCGGCAGGCTCGCGAACGTCAAAGTCGTTCGTAGAGATTTACCGCCTTCAGAGCTTCGTGGCGGGCTCGCGAACATCAAATTCGTTCGCGGAGTGTTACCGCCTCCAGAGCTTCGCGAGACCGCACTGCTCGGGTGCTTCGCATCAGTGCTTCACGAGGCAACGTGCGGTACATATTTTTTTTGTTCCTTCCTTTCGTGCAATATTTTGGCGCCAACAAAAACCAAATTTTCATTTAAAAAATTTAAAAGGTTATTTTTTGTTTTTACAAAGTTTTAAATGTTAAATTATATCAATTATATATATATATATAAATTAATCCACTTTATTTTCTTGGAATAATTTTTATATTGAATTTTCATATAAAACCTTTTAAACTTTTGAACATTTTCTCTTTGGAAAACCGCTTTCTCTTCACGTCTGCAGGTTAAAATTTAAATTAAAAATTTCTTCTTATGTGAATGGAATTTTGAAGAATGGATTCCATATTTGGAACCAGAATAATTTATATTATACAATCAGGTTAATTAATTTTTTGTCCAAATAAATAGTAGAAATAGTAAACATTAATTATCACGGTTAAGGTTAAAATGAGTCTATTGGGGGTGAAACTAAAATTATAACATGTAAAATCACCTATAAACATATCTAAATACAATATTATTTCCATATTTAGATGTTATCACCACTATGGTTCTAAAATGAGTCATTTTGGTTCTTTTTTTATGTGAAAAACATGGGTATGCTTTTTCTTTTAAAAAAATCCCGGTGTGTGCTCCCCTCCACTAACAGAAGTACACTTCTTCTCCTATACTATTAAATTGTGAAAACCCATATATTTCATCAAATACCTAACAAAATATCTTCCTCACATCCCTAACCAAATCCTAGAGGCCTTGTTGAGATCAGAAATCAAATATAAGAAGTCTTTATGCTAAACCAAAATATGTTTTCTGAAGAATTGATAATGTATATAATAACACCATTATCTACAATATATGGATATTTTATTATGTTAATGTAATAACCTATATCCATATAAACCCCCATAAAATGGTAATCAAAGTCATCGAGTGTGTATGGAAGACTACCACCTCACGAATCAATGTTATTTGTTTCCCTTCCCCAACTCTCATGGATGTATATAATGATGGGTTAAAAGTATATATATATATATATAAGAGAGTGTGTGTGTGTGATATTTATTATATTATTATGATTTATTAATTTTAATATCATTTATACATTCTTACCTTCCATTCTGTGAGAATATGATAACGTCCCTCGTGTGCACGGAGGAGTACCGTCTCGCAAAATGTTGTGATTAGTTCACACTTTACATGGAAGGTAATAAGGATGGTTTTAATGAATATATTATATATATATGACATTAAAATGATTCTATATTTTAAATATATTATGTACCATTATTTCTTTTAATCCATTGAGAAAATAAGAGCAGTTTTCATGTGTAAGTATGAACTACCGTCACCATTAACAGTGTATTTCATTTTCAATGTAACACCCGAGAATTTTATGTGAAATATTTTGTTTTTATGTTATATAAATCATCAAAGGAATCTTTTGCTACACACAACACTATCTTGACTTGCGTTACACGCAATCGCGACCTTCCTCGATAGCTTGCGTCGTACGTAATACCGGGTTTCACTAAACAACGATATATTATTATGGACTAGCCGTTATGAATAGTATCAACTACATTTTTAATTTTATAACATTATTATTCATCTTACACATTTTATAGAACATGCTAAGAGAACAAAATAATTTTTTTGGGTAAAATAAGTATTTTTTCAAAAAATGCAGTTTTGCCGCCTTTTGATGGCGCACCCACATTATATCTAGTTTTTGACATTTTTATAAGTTCGATTTGAAAAAATAAAATTCTTCTTTTGAATCAGGGTATAAAAATTTACTTTGGATAAATTTTTGATATTTTTCTGATAACTTTCTTATTTTGATGAATTGTAAAAATACGCTAATTTTTAATTAAAAACAACTTTTTTCATTGATATAATTTATATGGGTAAATTATAATATTTAATGGGTTTAAAGTATAAATAGAATATATTTTTACCATTTAATATAATGTATTTCATTATAATTAATTTCACATTGAATTCATAGGTAAAAACATTTCAATCTTTGGTAATGTTTTAACTTCTAAAACCCGTTTTCTTACCAATGAGATGTATTTTAAATTTATTACTGCAACTTATATGATTTGAATTTTGAAAAATGGATTCCATATTAGGAATCAGTGGGTCCAAATTATTTTAATAGGCTAATTTTTATTTTTGGGCATTATGAATAGTAACTACGGTAAATTTTATTTACCATAGTTAAAGGTAAATCAGGTAATTAAGGGTAAATATAAGATTATAAAGTTACCCTAACACCTTAAAAAATCCTATTTGATGACTAAAAGTAGACCCATATCACCTTAGGGTCGGATTAGATTCATTTAATCAACTTTTGTCCTTGAAAATAATTTAATTATTATTAAAACCAAAGAATGTGACAACATGTCATTTTCTTAAATCTTATAAGTATAATAATTTTAATTTAGTGATAAACTTAATGAAACTTAGAACATGAATAGTATCCAGAACTCTAATACAATTATCTACATCATAGGAATTTATTTAGAATTTTTAGGGATTAAATAATTATCATTAATTATGACACAATAGTGATATTGAAATTATTCTATTAATTAAAATATCAAATTAATGGTTTTAAAAATATTAAAATAAATATTATATGAACTATTTAATGTGCTACACTAATTTTCTAGATACAGATGACATTTTATGTATCTATTAAAGCTTTTATTTTGAACATATCTTCTGTATATATTTTATTTAAATTCAAATAAATGAATAGTGTCAAAATTGACACTATTGTTATTTTATAAAAATAACATATTATAAAATTGTTTAAAAATAACAAAAAATATTTAAACATTATAAATTAACATTTATATGGTCTAAAATGTCATAAAGTGTCATATTATGGAAAATTCACAACACATATGTAATTATTTATAATAATTTAAAATTTAGAATATTATTACCACAAATAAAATTAAATTGATAAAAAAGGATAAATCAAGTTGATAATGTTTAAAATAAATTACTAACAAGTCTAAATTTTATTGGTTGATTATATTACAACCCTATCTCATCTAATCTTATGATATGAGTCATTTGGGAAGTTTTTAAGTGGGGTTGGGATTTAATATAAACTAATATTTCTTATATTTCCAAAGGTGCCCCTCTCCTCCCTTATAAAAGGGAACCTCCTCCCTCTTCTCCTCACACCAATTTTAGCCTTCAATCTTGGCCAATCCCTGACCATTTCACTTTCACACTTACCTAGAAACCTCATAGAGGTCCTGGTCTCCTTCAAAGACCAATTTTAGTTCCCTAAGAGGAGGTCTCAAAGAGGCGCTTCAAAGAAGAGGTAATGTCCGTTACCGATTCTTTCATCTTTATTTCTTCTTACACTTATTCTTCTTTAGTTGTTTCATTATGAAGTAATAACATCAGTATCACTCATATACTGATATGTTATTATAATTATGAAACAACCCTATTTCGCCATCTATCCATCCTACGGAAAACGAAATCACCGCGCGCGCGTACGTACGGAATACCATCTCCACGCCGTGGTGTAATCTATTTTCCCCCACCACCTTAATTGTATGGGTATGACGGTGTAAATAATAACTATAAATGATTATTATAAAGTGATATTGATTCTAAAATAGTATACATACCCTCCAATACAATTCCACGATCATGGGAACGATATCATCGCTCGTGCGTACGTACGGAATACCGTCTCCATGATGTGATGCGACTCGTTCTACATGATATTCATTGCATAATGATTATATAAATGAATTGAATGAATTAATATGATATATATTACACTAATACCATTCTGGAAATGAGGTAACTATAACCTAAAGAGAAGAATAAGAATTTATTCGACAAAACACGCATAAGAACAAAAAAGTAATAAACACCCGAATAACAAGTAGTAATGAAATATTACTAATAAGAAGCTATGAATAGGACAATATATGATAACATAACAATAAGTGTGATTCTGGAATAAGTCAATAACATTATTTAAATAATTATACAGGAGGTTTGGACACTTACGATGCAAATCGGACCTAAGGTAAGGGAAAATATCACAATCTCATTTTTATCCGAGATTGTTTATACTTTGGTATTTATTGGGGTGTATTTTATCATCCACATCCATGTTTCCTCAATATGTAATATTATTTCCACCCACCTACAATTGTTTAAATCCAATTGTTCCCTTCAGTGAGTTTTTATTAAAAGATATGAAAGGAATCTTTTTTCGTTTTTCGTAAGAGGTACTTTTTGACTTTTCCGACAAAAGTACGAGAAGAATGTTTTTTTAACTTATACAGCATGAATGGATTTTTAAAACATTATTTCCAAGAAAATTACTTTACAAGTTTTCAATTTCATGTTTAATCAACTTCTTTTAGTTTAAAATAGTATGACATGTTAAGAAAGGAAAAATGTTTTTAAAGTAGAAAGGATATTTTCCTCAAGAATGGAGTTCAGGTGTTTTATCAAAATTATTTTCCATCTAAGATAATAAAGGGTTCTATTTCTATCCCTATTATTACATTGATTTGATTATGTTGTGATGGAATTATTTTTATGAATTCCTTTATCTTATATGAATTGTTTTATGATGTCACGATGTTTAAGAATCCCATTTTTATTACATGGGTTATGCAATGATTTATGATTTATGATTTTGTGGAACACATAATAATGGTATCATTATGCGATTTGTGGGACTTATATCTCCCTCCAATGCATTGGGTAAAGATTTTTTATCTCATAAGATAGACATGGCTGGAACGACAGGTTAAACCGGTTCAGTGAAACATGACTGAAACGAGGAGTGAACTCGGTTCAGAAATGGACTTTGTCCACTAATATAGTCTTGGAAATGAGTCTTGACTAATAAAAAATGATTCTCTATGATTATGTGTGTATTCCATAAAGTTTCATGATTTATGTTATGATTATTGAGATTACATTTCACTACTATGATTTATCCCATGTTATGAAATTATGATCTCTTTTGCAGGTTAAGATTTCCAAAATTTATGTTCTTATGTATATGATGTGATTGATATTTCTTTTGTTTACCCTTACTGAGTATTTGAACTCACCCTTTTGTATGATTTATTTCCCCAGGTCAGGAAGAAGGTTATTAAGTAGGATATGCCAAAAGGGACTCTAGATATGATGAAATAAATGGGGGGAAAAGTAGATGCTTTATGAACCAACTGTTTATGTTTCCCAGTTTCTAAAGACACTATACCTATATGGTACTTTCATGGTTTTGTTATATGTTGTAATAAGTATGCTTCAATTTTGAATTATTAACCATGTATGTAATTTATGGGTCGTTATAGTTGGTATCAGAGTAAGGGTATAGTCAACATTTTGAAACTAGGATGTGAAAGCCTTAGTAAGAACCCTAAGGATAAGTCTAAGCATAGAACAAAATCTTAGTGTTTTAGAAAAGGCCATGAGAAACCTATGATAAGACCTTAAGTGTGAAATTTTATTTTTGATTATGTGGTTTTCCTATTATAATTAGTGTTGCTCACACTATTCTTCTTGGTTTTAGTCAATGGCTGGAACCTGAAGAAACCATGTTAATGTGGAATGCGACGGGCAATGAAATGATTGTCCCCCTGAGCAACCAAACGTTATGGGAGCTGGAATGAAAAATCTTGTAGCCATTATCACACAACTTTCTCAAGATATGAATCATTCAGGACTTCCAAATGAGCAAAGGAAGGAGAAACATTCTGTCGAATCCTTCATGAGGCAGTGTCCACCTTCATTCAGCGGGTCTTCTGATCCATTAGTGGCTGAACAATGGATCAGTACCACTGAAAAGATATTTTCAGTTCTTCAATGTTCTGAACATGATAAATTCATCTTAGTAGTGTATCGTTTGGAAGGTGATGATGATCAATGGTGTAATCTTATTAAGAATACAAGTCAAATAGATTAAATTGAGTCCATGGAATGGGATGAGTTCAAGAACTTATTTTTCAATAAGTATTTCCCTCATATTCTTTGAACAAAGATGGAGAAGGAGTTTCTTGAATTGAAGCAAAAGGATGATGAATCCATTGGTACCTACAAAGAAAATTTTACAAGTCTTGCAAGGTACGCTTCTGGAATTATTATCCAACCTGAGAGTAAGATCGATCGATTCTTTAGTGGCTTAAAACCAAGTCTTCGAAGGGCCTTAACCATAAGAGACTTCAATAGCTATGAGGAAATCGTTCGATGTGCTCTCAAAGTTGAGATGGAGATTGGAGTAACCCATCAGTCATATGGGTTTGATAAGAAGAGGAAAATGGAATTCAAAGGAAAATCTAAAGAGCACACTGAAAAGAAGATGAACTTTCCCTTATGCTGAAAGTGTGGAAAGAAACATGGAGGGTGTTGTCTAAAAGGGACAAGTAAATGTTTCAAATGTGGAAAGGAAGGTCATCGGGCATTTGAATGCTGCAATGATGGGAAGAATATGTCTAATGATTCAAACAAAGGAAGGGATACACAGAATGAACCTACTACACTTCAATGTTTCAAGTGCAAGGAGATGGGGCATTATGCCAATCAATGCCCAGATCCAAGGGTTGATGATGATGGTCGACGTCAACAAACTCTTAAGGATAAAGACAAAGGAAAGTCACATGCAATTTCTTTCAGCGATGTGGAGTAAGATAACGATGTGGTGAAAGGTACACTTACCATCCACTCTAATGTAGAAAATGTTTTATTTGATTATGGATCCACCCACTCTTTTATTTCTAAAGAATTTTCTAAGGGTATCACCGTATTACCTCAACAATTTGATGTTGTGTTAGCTGTGACAACCCCTAATGGCACAACAGTCGCATCAAAAGCTTATAATTCTTCTCCGATTGAAGTTTGTGGAAAAGTGCTTCTTGCAAATCTTGTGATTCTTCCTATAGTGGAATTTGATGTGATTCTTGGAATGGATTGGATTTCTTTATATGGAGCTCATATCAATTTCCAAAGAAGGGAAGTCACATTTCATATTCTAGATCAATCTATGATCGTATATTGATGCAAGGATGAGCATAACCTTCGAGTGGATATTTCTTCCATCTTATGGGTCTTGATTCCACTAAATAAAGGTTATTTATCTCAAATGGTTGGTGAGAAACTCACGATTAAGAATATTCCCATTGTACAGGAATTTGATGATATCTTTCCGGAACAATTTCCAGGTCTTCCACCAAATCATGAAGTTGAGTTTTCAATAGAACTCATACTGGGTGCTTTGCCTATTTCAAAGACACCTTATAGAATGGCCCCAATTGAGTTGTAGGAATTGAAGAAGCAACTCCAAGAGAATCTTGATAAGGGGTTCATACGCCCTAGTGTGTCACCTTGGGGAGCACCTGTTCTTTTTGTTAAGAAGAAAGATGGATCAATGAGACTCTGCATTGATTATCGAGAACATAACAAGACCACTATCAAGAACAAATATCCTCTCCCGCGCATTGATGACTTATTTGACCAACTACGTGGAGCTCAATACTTTTCCAATATTGATCTTCGTTCAGGGTATCATCAATTAAGCGTCAAAAGGGAGGATATATCAAAGAGGGCTTTCCGTACAAGGTATGGACACTAAGAATTTATAGTGATGCCATTTCGTCTTACAAATTCCACTAATATCTTCATGGATCTGATAAATAGAGTCTTTAGAGACTATCTTGATCAGTTTGTGGTAGTCCTTATAGAAGATATTCTTGTCTATTCAAAGAGAAAGTAAGAACATGAAGATCACTTGAGAATTGTATTAAAGACCCTAAGAAAGGATAAGATTTATGCCAAATTTACCAAATGTGAATTTTGGCTTCAAAAAGTTGCAATTTTTGGTCACATAATCTCAAAAGAGGGGATATCTGTGGATCCAGCAAAAACATAGGTTATCAAAAGATGGTCGAGACCAACAACAGTAACCGAGATCCGAAGTTTTCTTGGTTTGGCTGGATATTACCGACGTTTTGTGAAAGATTTTTCAAGGTTATCTAACCCACTAACCAAGTTGACTTGAAATGGAGTTAAGTTTGTTTGGATGGAGGAATGTGAAGAAAATTTCAAAGAGCTAAAATGAAGGTTAGCCAGTGCACCTGTGCTCACACTACCTTGTAGTGGAGGAAGGTGTGTGATCTACAGTGATGCATCCAAGAAGGGACTGGGATTTGTTCTCATGAAAAATGATATGGTGATAGCTTATGCCTCACAGCAGTTGGTAATCCATGAGCAAAATTACCCAAATCATGATTTGGAGTTAGTTGCGGTAATCTTTGCATTAAAGATTTGTAGGCATTACCTTTATGGTGAAAGGTGTGATATTTATACTGATCATAAAAGTTTAAAGTATATTTTCACACAAAAGGAGCTGAATATGCGCCAAAGAAGATGGTTGGAGCTGATTAAGGATTACGACTGCTCAATTCATTACCACCCTGGGAAAGAAAACAAGGTAGAAGATGAATTAAGTCGACAAGACCATGATAGATTATCCATGATGAGGATCATAAAAGATCCAATATTTAAGGATTTACAAAGGATGGATCTTGGAATTTTAATTGAAGTGGAGAAATCTTATCTTTCTCAAATGAATGTTCAACCATCTATACATGTGAAGATTCAAGAGGTACAAAAAGAAGATGTCGAGTTACAAAAGAAGGTGAGAAATGTTCCTGAATTAAACCTTGATTGTGATGGGATAATAATGTTCAGGAATTGGGTTTGTGTTCCTCCCATCCCAGAATTAAAGAAGGAGCTGCTGGATGAGGCTCATAGTTCTCCATTCCTTATTCATCCGGGAAACACGAAGATGTATAGGGACCTGAAAGAGTACTTCTGGTGGGATGACATGAATAGAGATGTTACTGAAAATGTCTCTCGATACTTGGTTTGTCATCAAGTTAAAGCTGAGAGACATAAGTCTAAGGGGATGTTACAACCATTACCCATACCCAAATGGAAATGGGAAAACATCACTATGGACTTTGTCACAGGACTTCCTAAATCATCCAAAGGCAATAATGCTATCTGGGTCATAGTTGATTGTCTTACAAAGTCTGCACACTTCAATTATATTAGAGAGGATTTCTATCTAGATCATATTGTTAGGATATATGTAAAGGAAGTGGTAAGATTGCATGGAGTACCACTTTCTATTATATCTGATCGGGATCCGAGGTTTACCTCAAAGTTCTAGCGAAGTCTTCAGCATACTCTGGATACAGAGTTGAGTTTCAGCACTGCTTATCATCCTCAGACAGATGGTCAGTCTGAGAGAACAATTAAAACTCCAGAGGATATGTTGCGAGCTTGATCTATGGATTTCAAAGGTGGTTGGGATCAACACCTACCTTCAGTGTAATTTTCATATAATAATAGCTTTCACTCCAGTATTCAGATGGCTCCTTATGAATCTCTCTATGGAAAGAAATGCAGGACTCCAACTTGCTGGGATGAAGTTGGGGAAAGAAAGCTATTAGGACCTGATCTTGTTGATGAGATGGCAGAAAAGGTCCGATCTATTCAAAAACACATAAGAGCAGATCAGAGTCGACAGAAAAGTTATGCTGAAAACCGAAGAAAAGACCTAGAGTTTGAAGTGGGTGATAAAGTGTTCTTACGAATATCTCCCTGGAAGAGGGCCATGAGATTTGGAAAGAAGGGAAAGTTGAGCCCTAGATATATTGGTCCTTTTGAAATTCTGGATCATATTGGGAAGGTAGCTTACCGATTGGAGCTTCCACCAAATCTCTCTCAAGTTCACGATGTGTTCCATGTATCTCTCCTGAGAAAGTACATACCAGATCCTTCACATGTACTCAGCTTAGAAGTTGTATCGCTGGAGAAAGATCTTTCTTATGAAGAACAGCCGATAGAGATTCTCGATCGTAGTGAAAAATTCCTACAGAACAAGACCACTCGCTTGGTGAAAGTTTTATGGAGGAACCACCAATTAGAAGAAGCTACATGGGAGCTTGAGGATATAATGAGGGAGAGGTATCCTCATCTGTTTGTTACAAGGTGATGAATTTCGAGGGCGAAATTCATTTTAAGGGGGGTAGAATGTAACACTAGATATTTTATGTGAAATATTTCGTTTTTATGTTATATAAATCATCAAAGGAATCTTTTGCTACACACAACACTAGCTTGAATTGCTTTACACGCAATCGCGACCTTCCTCGATAGCTTGCGTCGTATGCAATACTAGGTTTCACTAAACAACAATATATTATTATGGACTAGCCGTTATGAATAGTATCAACTACATTTTGAATTTTATAACACTATTATTCATCTTACACATTTTCTAGAACATGGTAAGAGAACAAAATAATTTTTTCGGGTAAAATAAGTATTTTTTCAAAAAATGCAGTTTTTCCGCCTTTTGAGGGAGCACCCACATTAAATCTAGTTTCTGACTTGTTTATAAGTTCAATTTGACAAAATAGAATTCTTATTTTGAATCAGGGTATAAAAATTTACTTTTTATAAATTGTTGATATTTTTCTGATAACTTTCAAATTTTGATGAATAGTAAAAATACGCTAATTTTTAATTAAAAACAACTTTTTTCATTGATATAATTTATATGGATAAATTATAACATTGAATGGTTTTAAAGTATAAAAAGAATATATTTTTACCATTTAATATAATGTATGTCATTAGCATTAATTTCACATTGAATTCATAGGTAAAAACATTTCAATCTTTGGCAATGTTTTAACTTCTAAAACCCGTTTTCTTAACAACAGGATTTATTTTAAATTAATTTCTGCAACTTATATGATTCGAATTTTAAAAAATTGATTCCATATTAGGAATTAGTGGGTCTAAATTAGGGCATTATGAATAGTAACTACGGTAAATTTTATTTACCATAGTTAAAGGTAAATCAGGTAATTAAGGGTAAATATAAGATTATAAAGTTACCCTAACATCTGCCAAAATCCTATTGGATGATTAAAAGTCGACCCATATCACCTAAGGGTAGGATTAGATTCATTTAATGTACTTTTTTCCATGAATATAATTTAATTATTTTTAGAACCAAAGAATGTGACAACATGTCACTTTCTTAAATATTATAAGTATAATAATTTTAATTTAGTTATAAACTTAATGAAACATCGAACATGAATAGTATCCAGAAATCTAATACAATTATCTAAATCATAGGAATTTATTTATAATTTTTAGGGATTAAATAATTATCATTAATTATGACACAATAGTGATGTTGAAATTATTCTATTAATTAAAATATCAAATAAATGGTTTTAAAAATATTAAAATAAATATTATATGAAATATTTAATGTGCTCCACTAATTTTCTAGATACATATGACATTTTATGGATCTATTAAAGCTTTTATTTAGAACATATCTTCTGTATATATTTTATTTAAATTCAAATAAATGAATAGTGTCATAATTGACACTATTGTTATTTTATAAAAATAACATATTTTAAAATTGTTTAAAAATCACAAAAATATTTAAAAATTATAAATTAAAATTTATATTGTCTAAAATTTCATAAAGTGTCAAATTATGGAAAATTCACAACACATATGTAATTATTTATAATAATTTAAAATTTAGAATATTATTATCACAAATAAAATTAAATTGATAAAAAAGGATAAATCAAGTTGATAATGTTTAAAATAAGTTCCTAACATATCTAAATTTTATTGGTTGTTAAATTAAAACCCTATCTCATCTAATCTCTAGATATGTGTCATTTTCAATGTTTTTAAGTGGGGTTGGGATTTAATATAAACTAATATTTCTTATATTTCCAAAGGTGCCCCTCTCCTCCCTTATAAAAGGGCACCTCATCCCTCTCCTCCTCACAGTAATTTGAGCCTTAAAGCTTGGCCAATCCCTACACATTTTACTTCCCCACTTCCATAGAAACATCCTAGAGGTCCTGGTCTCCTTCAAAGACCAATTGTTGTTCCCTAAGAGGAGGTCTCAAAGAGGCGCTTCAAAGAAGAGGTAATGTCTGTAACCGATTCTTTCATCTTTATTTCTTCTTCCACTTATTCTTCTTTAGTTGCTTCATTATTAAGTAATAACATCAGCATCACTCATATACTGATATGTTATTATAATTATGAAACAACCCTATTTCACCATCTATCCATCCTACATAAAATGAAATCACCGCGCGTGCGTACGTACGGAATACCATCTCCACGCTGTGGTGTAATCTATTTTCCCCCACCACCTTACTTTTATGGGTATAATGGTGTAAATAGTAACTATATATGATTATTATAAAGTGATATTGATTCTTAAATAGTATACATACACTCCAAAACAATTCCACGATCATGGGAACGATATCATCGCTCGTGCGTACGTACAGAATACCGTCTCCACGATGTGATGCGACCCATTCTACATGATCTTCATTGCATAATGATTATATAAATGAATTTAATGAATTAATATGATATATATTACACTAATAACATTCTGGAAATGTGGTATCTATAACCTAAAGAGAAGAATAAGAATTTATTAGACAAAACACGCATAAGAACAAAAAAGTTATAAACACCCGAATAACAAGTAGTAATGAAATATTACTAATAAGAAGCTAAGAATATGACAATAAATGATATCATAAAAATAAGTATGATTCTGGAATAAGTCAATAACATTATTTAAATAATTATACAGGAGGTTCGGACACTTACGAAGCAAATCAGACCGAAGGTAAGGGAAAATATCACAATCTCATTTTTATCCGAGATTGTTTATACTTTGGTATTTACTGGGGTGTATTTTATCATCCACATACATGTTTCCTCAATATGTAATAATATTTCCATCCACCTAAAATTGTTTAAATCCAATTTTACCCTTCGGTGAGTTTTTAGTAAAACATATGAAAGGAATCTTTTGTCATTTTTCGTACGAGGTATTTTTGACTTTTCTGATAAAAGTACAAGAAGAATGTTTTTTTAAATTATATGGCATGAATGGATTTTTAAAACATTATTTCCAAGAAGCATCCTTTACAAGTTTTGAATTTAATTTTTAATCAACTTCTTTTAGTTTAAAATAGTATGACATGTTATGAAAGGAAAAATGTTTTTAAAGTAGAAAGTATATTTTCCTCAAGAATGGAGTTCAAGTGTTTTATCAAAATTATTTTCCATCTAAGATAATAAAGGGTTCTGTTTCTATCCCTATCATTACATTGATTTGATTATGTTGTGATGGAATTATTTTTATGAATTCCTTTATCTTATATGAATTGTTTTATGATGTCACGATGTTTAAGAATCCCATTTTTATTACATGGGTTATGCAATGATGTATGATTTATGATTTTGTAGCACACATAAGAATGGTATCATTATGAAATGGGTGGGACCTACATCTCCCTCTAATGAATTGGGTAAGGATTTTATATCTCATGAGATAGACATGGCTGGAACGGTAGGTTAAACCAGTTCAGTGAAACAGGACTGAAACGAGGAGTGAACTCGGTTCAGAAATGGACTTTGTCCACTAAGATAGTCTTGGAAATGATTCTTGACTAATAATAAATGATTCTCTATGATTATGTGTGTATGCCACAAAGTTTCATGATTTATGTTATGATTATTGGGATTACATTTCACTACTATGATTTATCCCATGTTATGAAATTATGATCTCTTTTGCAGGTTAAGATTTCCAAAAGTTATGTTCTTATGTATATGATGTGATTGATATTTCTTTTGTTTACCCTTACTGAGCATTTGAGCTCACCCTTTTGTATGTTTTATTTCCCCGGGTCAGGAAGAAGGTTATTAAGTAGGATATTCCAAAAGGGACTCTAGATATGATGAAATAAATGGGAGGCAAAGTAGATGCTTTATGAACCAGTTGTGTATGTTTCCCAGTTTCTAAAGACACTATACCTATACGGCCCTTTCATGGTTTTGTTATATGTTGTAATAAGTATTCTTCAATTTTGAAGTATTAACCTTGTATGTAAAGTATGGGTCGTTATATTCAATATCTATCCTTTAAGGACTAATCTAAATATATATATATATATACATTGAAAATATATAATATTTATATCATTTTAACATTATTAAGATTATTTAACCATGATCAAACTAGTTTTACCAAAAATAAAAAATCAAAACATATAAGAAATACAAAGTACTTATTGCACGAAATGTGACTTTACATGAAATTGTTAATAAAAGGGTAACAAAAGATCATATGAAAATCATATTTGTTATGATATATATAATTATGGTTCTTAAATATATTTATAATTATGTTATATTTATTATATAGGAGGTTTTAATATATACTTAATTATTCGATACTTAAGGTAATATATTTTTGTCTAAATTATCCTTCTTTGAGACGTATGTTATGTTATGTTCCAATAATGTTTTATGATGTGTATATAAAGCCCCTTTCACATTTAATATCATGAATTTATTTATTCACATAATATGTTATGTTTTATATAATGTTATTATTCCATTTGGATTATGATTCAGTGTTACCAAAGTGGTAAGGGTTTCCTGACACAATCTCATTATTTATCGAGATTGTTTATGATTATGTTTTAGATGATAAAATTTTATGATCCATCTCTTAAGAAACTAATTAATTTATTATCTTATATTAACTTCATGAGAATAAATTATTACCATTTTTTCCTCTCTTTATATACATAATATCTCAAAATAATATATATTTTTTAAAAAATCGTCTTTATTTATCTCTTTAGTTGAAAACAATTTTTCTCCCCAAAGAATTTTTTAAAATATTTTAAAAAATATTTTTAACACTATACAAATGATATGTTAAATAATTTTTTCCCACTTTTTAATTTTTTAATTTTTTAAGGGAATATTAATTTTGTTTTCCAATCCTGGCTCATTTGGATTGTACAAAAAAATTAAAAGGAGTCTTTGTTCTAACATGATCAACATGTATGTAATTTCCAACCATCATGACCAAAAAATGCATTAAATAATCATTTATAAAATTTTATCTTTATTTTATAAGAAATTTTTTCCATAATATTTTTTGAATTTTTAGTTTTATAATGTTATTTTCAATGAAAAGTTATTTTCCCCAAAAACATTCTAAGTGATATTTCTAAATAATTTCTTTCCTCATATGAAATCATTTTATTTTAATTATGATTTAATAGGGATTTGATTCAAGGATAACATTATTATTCATTCTATAGATGTTTTATTTTTTTTGGAAAAGATTTTACTGAAACTATTTTCTCTTCCATGGTTTATTCCATTAGAAAATGCTTCTGAAACTCGCTTCTTTTTTCATGGGTTATGATTTTATGAAAAGATGAAATTATTTTAAATCCTATTTCCACTCTAGATATTTTATTATATTAAAATTTTTATGAATTTGTTTCAAGGGTTCTGATATAATGAATTTTTTATGAAACAAATTTTTTTATGGGTTATGATATGATGAATTGATGATATTATGGCACACATTTGTATAATTTTCATTATGTGAAGTGTGTGACCTATATCTTACTCCAATATATTAGATATATAGTGATATCTAATGAGATAAACATGAGTGTAATAAGGATTTAAACCATTTTAGTAAGAGACTCTAACTACTTCGGCAGTCTTGGAAGTGATCGTTGACTACTATGGTGTTTTGGGGTGTGAACCCATTCCAATATTATAGTATTTGAAATGAGCCTTGAACTATTAAGGAAATTATTTTCCATGCCTATGTGTATAAAAATACCTGTGTCTTATACCAATGTAATATTCTCATTGTTCATATTTATTGATTCCATTGTGATTCATGTCTTATGAACTACCAAGAGTTTTTACATGAATCATGATAATGATCTAAGATATGCAGGCTTCAGTTTTTAAATGTTATTATCACATTATCATACTCTTATTCTCATGATATATTGTTATCTCCCTTGTTTAACCTTAATGAGAATTTGATATCATCCTTTATTTTGTTTCATTTCCCCAAATTATAATAAAATTTATTATGTATGTTATATATAATAAGGGTTCTAGTTTTGAATAACATAGTGTGATATGACATACGTCACTTATGGACCAGTTGTTTATGTGTTAATGTTTCTAAAGTAACTAGATCTAAATTATTCTAGTGTGGATCATTCTATTATTTAATGAATATTCATATATTAAGATGTAATATTTATATATGCTATGTCTGGATCTTTACTTTTGGTATCATAGAAATATGTACTTAACCTTGGGAAACAAGGATGTGAAAACAATTAGCAAGATATATATTGATATTTCTAAGGATAAGTCTAAGGATTATTCTATGTATATGAATATTTACTTAAATTTTCTTAAAGGATATAAAGAGTGGTTTATAGACCGTTACATCCATTTTAGATACTAAAAGTAGATGTGAATTTAGACCTAAGGTACCTAGGGGTAATAACTATGAAAAGGGTGCATTGAGATGGGCTCAATTTCCACATTGTGTATGAAAATGGGCCCAACTGCTGAACAGGTTTGACACTCCTGAGGGATATTATTTGAAAATTCACAAACTCTTTTTTGAACCATCATGAATGATTTAAATAGAATATGACTATGCATGACCTTGGATCAACCTAAATTTTCATATATTAAAAAGAAGTTTTCAGGATTTAGACAACCTATAAGTGATTTTCCATAATTATGTGGTTCCTCTCTATGATTATTATTACTTACACTATTATATTTAGGTTTATTCAATGGAGAAAACCCAAATGAACCATGTCGATGTTCAGTGTGATGGAAAATGAAATGATTTTCATCCTATGTAGGCCAATGTTAGTGGAGTTGGAATAAAAAAATCAGTGTTTTTCCAACACACCTTTTGTAATCCATGAATAATGATGATCTTAAAAATGAGTAAAGGAGGAAAAAACATTCCACTTATTCATTCATGATCCAACTACCCGCTTCTTTAAGTGGTTTCACTGATATACTATATTCTATATAATGAATCAGTACCAAAAAAAGTATTTTCTATTCTTGAGTTTTCGGAACATGAAAAAGTAATTTTGGATGTCTACTATTAGGAAGTTAAAGTATATCAATAGTGTAATCTCATCAAGTATACAAGGTAACATGATGATATTGAATACATCGAGTGGGATGAGTTTTAGAGATTATTTTTTAATAAGTATTTTCCTCTTATTCTTCATATAGAAAAGGAGAAGGAATTCCTTTATGTAAAGTATAATGTTGATGAATCTATGAGTATATATGATGGAAAATTTACAATACTTTTATGGTATGCTTCTAGAATTATCATCCAACCTGAAATTAAGTTTTATCGACTCATTAATGTCTTATAACTAAGTATTCAAATGTTTTTAGCCATAAAAGACATCAAAAACTATATGGAAATCATTCAATGTTATCTCAATGTGGAAATAGAGATCATACTTACCCATTAATCTCATAATCTTGACAAGAAAAGGTATATGGAGTTCAAAGAAAACACTAAAAACCATGGATAGAAAATGGTGATATTTCATTCATGCTCATTGTGTAGAACAAAATATAGAGGAAATTTTCTTAAAGGTACTAGTAAATGATTAATGTTTGGAAGGGAAGTTCATTAGGAAATATATTACTGAAGTGATGAGAAAAAGTAAGATAATGATGAAAATAGAGTGAAATATCTATAGAATGAACCACCTACACTCTAGTGTTTCACGTGTAATGAGTATGAGAATTATGAGAACCTATGACCAAATTTTAAGGTTAATGACTATGATCGATTTTAAAATCCTCATAAGTTATGATAAAATTGGAAATATCATTCAATCAATATTTATAACGAGGGGTTAGATAATGATTTGGTGAATGGTTCACTTACCATCCACTCTAGAACTTCTAGTTTCTTGTTTAACTTTGAATATATACATTAATTAAAATGTGGAGAATATTAAAAGGGTATTAATATTTCACAAAAATGATTAGATATATAATGAGTAGTTTAAATAATTAATGGTATTATGATTGCATCTTGAGTATATGATTCTTCTCTAATGGATGTTTTTGAGAATGTGCTTCCTATAAATCTTATCATTCTTTATCTGGTTGAATTTGATGTTTTCTTAGTAATGCATTGGATATCTCTATATAATTACTACTTTAATTAACAATTAAGGGAAGTCATATTTTATATTACAAACCAACCAATAATCATCTATCAGTGAAATGGTAAATGTAAAATTTTGATGGAAATCACTTCCATTTCGTGTATTTTTATTCCTAATTAATATGGTCATTTTTCTCAGATGGTTAGAGAGAATCTCAACATCGATGATATGCCTATTGTATAGGATTTTTTAATTTCATTCAAAAGAGTTTCCTAGACATCCATCAAAAAGCTAATTTTTTCCAATAAAACTCATTCTTGGTGCCACACTTATTTCAAAGACTCCCTATATAATGGCTTAGATTGAGTTGTAGGAATTTAAAAAGAAACTCAAGGAGAACATTGAGAAGGGACCCATTTAAACAGGTGTTTCACTTTGGGGCACACCTTCTCTTTTTTATTAAAAGAAAAATGGATTGATGCAACTCTACTTTGATAATTTGTAGTTAATCAATACCATGTTCAAGAACAAGTATCCCATAACCCATATTGATGGCCTATTTAATCAAATTCATGGAGTCCGATACTTTTACACAATTGACCGTCATTCTGTATATCATAAATTGAGGTTTAAAATAAAGGATATACAAAAGAAAACATTTCGTACTAGGTATGGAAACTATGAATATATAGTGATTTCATTCAGTCTTACTAATTCCTCCAATATCTTCATTATTTAAGGAATAGTGTCTTTAACATTTACCATAATCAGTTTATGGTAATCGATATAGATGATATTATTATATATTCGAAGAGAAAAAAAGTATGAAGATCACTTTATAATTTTATTAACGAACCTATGGAAGGATAAACTATAAGTAAAATTTATAAAGTGAAAATTTTGGTAGAAGAATTTTACATTTTTGGGTTATATAATCTTAAGAGAGGGTATATCAATAGATACATAAAATATGGAGGCTATTTAGTTTTGTCCCAAACAAAAAATGGTGACAGAGATACATAGTTTTCTTTGTTTAAGTAGTTATTTTAGAAAATTTGTGGATAATGTTTCATGACTATTTAATCCAACCACGAAGTTAACTTTTAAGGGGGCCAAGTTCCTATAGAAAGATGAATGTGTAGAAAATTTCAAGAAACTAAAGAGAATTTTTTTTAGAAAAATTATTCTTGAATTTCCCTAAAGTAGAGAGGGGTTTGTAATCTATAGTGATGAATCCAAGAAGCGATTTGGATGAGTTCTTTTGTGGAATGACATAGTAATGTCTTATGACTAAGACAATTTAAGGTTCATAAGAAAAATAACCAAACTCATGATTTGAAGTTAACTGTTATATTTTTTGGATTTAAGATACATAGTATTTATCTTTATAGTAAAAAATATTATATTAATGACGATAAAAAAGTTTAAAGTATATATTAAAATAGAATACGTTTAACAGAGACCATAGAAGATTATGAGATCTGATTAAATATTATGAATTCTCAATAAATTAACACCCTAGGAAGTGAACATAGTGGATTATTATTTGAGTTGAAAGGATCATAATAGCTTATCCATGATGAGGATATAAAATAACCAATATTTTGAATTTCAATGGATTGATATGGAAATCTTAATGAAAGGAAAGTTATATTATCTTGCTCAATTGAATGTTCAACCCTCTATCAAAGTCACTATTAAAGAGGTTCATAAGGAAGATATAAAGCTATAAATTATGGTTAGAAATGTTCCTCATTTTAACCTTGATCATCATGGAATGATAAGGTTCAATAATTATGTATGTGTTCTGTCCATATCGTATATGAAGATTTTTTCAGAGGAAGCTAATTATTTTTTTTCAATATTCTTCTCGGATGTATGAAAATGTATATAGATTTGAAATGTTACTTATTATGGTATGGAATTAAGGGAGATATCCCAAAGTTTATATCTTGGTCCTCGGTCTGTCATAGAGTTAAGATTAAAAGAGAAATGTCTAAGGGTATGCTACATCCATTACCCATACCAAAATGAAAATGAAAAAACATCACCATGTATTTTATTATTGGACACCCCCAAAAATCAAAATAAGATAATACAATAATGGTTTTGGTGACTCTAATTTCAAATTTAGCACACTTAATCACTACAATATAATAGTTTACTTTGTACACTCATGATAGTATATATATTAAAAAAGTGGTAAGGTTTCATGGAATACAATATTCCATTGTAATGACCCAGATATTTATAGAATAATGATTTTTCATTCCTATTAATATTTATGAATAATATATTAATTTTACATTAAATGGAACTCTTTTTCCTATAGCATACCCAACATAAAAAAATGGGTTTCTCCGAAATCTTACGTTGAGCACAACATGGAGTTATACCTAAAAATAATACAGTAATAATATTATTATTTTAAATAGAAGTTATTTCCTAGACATTGGGATATTAGGAATTAATAGTATCAACTAAATTTTGAAATATGGTTTAATCGGGTTTAAATAATTATTCATTGGTTACCAAAGTTATCAGAAATGTAAAAAAACCAATTAAATAAGAAAAATGTGTTTTTATGAAAACCTAATTAAAAGAGAATATTTGTGTTTATAAAATCATATCACTCTCTATGTATTTTTGTTTAATGAAAAATATTTGTTATATTTCCATATAATGTTTTAAATTAATCTTTTATGTTTTTTGAATATGATATAAGTACAAATTCAAATTTTCATATAAAAGAAGTATTTTTCTGAAAATGCAGTTTTACAGCATTTTGATGGAGCCCCCTTTTTAAATTATGTTTTTGTCACTTTTATATTTTATATTTGACAAAAGAAACATCTTTTATATAATGGTGGAATCAAAAGTTTCTTTGGATAATTTTTTGGTAATTTTATGATAATGTTCATTTTTAAAAAAATAGTGAAAAAATATTGCATTTTAATTCCAAATTGTCTTTTAATATAATTTATTTATACAATTATATTTCCATTTTAATTATTTTTAAAGTGTAATTGGAATATGTTCTTATTATTTAATCCCATTATTTTTCATTATAAATAATTTCAATATGAAATTGGACATAAAAACATATCAATAATTTGATAGTTATTACTTCTTAATAATCTGCTTTTTGGTTTTGACAACGTGAATTAATTTTAAATTAATTACAGAAAATTCGGTGTTTTGAATTTAGAATAATGGATTAGATATTTTTAATTTAAAGGTACAATTTATTTGAATATTTAACTTTTACTTTTGGACATTATGAATAATAACTTCAGTAGTTATATTATTTACCATAGTTAATGGGAAAATCTGGTAAATAATAATATTATAATAATATAAAACATGCCTAAAAAATGTTCTAATACTATTGGATGAGATATTTCCAACCGTGGGAATCAGGGGGTCGATTTTGGGACCCCATGGATCCACTTTAGAGTGATAATGACATTTTATATTAATTAATTTAATGTAAAGAGAAATACAACATCAACATGTATCTTTTATTAAAACAATTTTTATATGGTGTTAAATATGGGATTTAATTGTCAATAAATAATAATTATAAATATAAAAATATTTCATATATCATGATATTTTATTATTAATTTTTATACATTAAATAAATAAATTTAATTATGACACAATGATGATGCAGTGATTGCTTCATTAATAAAGAATTCAAATAAATGAGATTATAAATGTTAAAATTTATTTAATTTAGTGATTTTGATCTAATCAAAGAATTTTATGGATTATATTGACATATTATATTTGGTTTAATGCTTCTTTTCTAAGGAATACGGTTTTTATTAATTTATAAAAATGTCAAGTATGAATAGTGTCCAAAATTGAGATAATTCAAAACTTAAAATATAAAATAGTTTATTAATTGATATTAAATTAATAAAAATCTAATATTAGGAAAAAAAGTTATTTTAAGTCTAAAATTGTATTAATGAATCTTTAATTTGACATTTTTCATGTTTTGGTATCTATTGTGATTTTCAAATTATTAAATTCTTTATAAAACGGTAAGAGTAAAAAAGCTTAAATAAAAAAGATAAGGATAAAAAATATCCAAAACCTATATAATTATTATTGTATAATTTTTTAAGACTTATATTCATATTATATTCTAAATAATTGAATTTGGACTCATTTTTAATCGAAATTGAATTTATAATAAAATAAAATTTCAAACTTTTCAAAAGTTCCCATCCTCCCTCTCATAAAAGGTCACCACCTTTACCCATTTAATCACACCTCTAATTCCACTTATATCTTCCAAATTCTGCCCAAATAAGCTCCCAACATCCCTAAATTTCTCCTATAATCCTTACATTAGTTATAATACAATTTAAGAAATCCTTTTGGCTAAATTAAAATGAAGGTAGCCATTTTAGAGGTAATGTATTATCTCAAGTTCATTTCTTTTATTTTCCTTCTCCACTCCCTATACTATTATTATTTTTTATTACATAAGAAAACCAATATCCTAAATATAATAGAATATTTTTTTGAGAAGTATTATAACTACACTTATACTTACATCCATCTAATCGATATGAAATGATTGTTTTTGTGTACGGTGAACTACTGCCACACAAAATGATGATTGTTCAATTTCCCCCTCCCACCACTTATGGTGTCTATTATGATGGAATTTTTTATATATGATATATATTTTAATTATATTGTTTCTATTATTCTTTATTTTTCATTTAAATCACACCTTTATGCTTTCCATAATGTGTACATATGATAATTTCGTTTGAGGAAGTGTGGACGACCGTCCCCTCAAAGTGATATGACTCATTGATGGAATACATGAAAAATATAAAAGGATGAAATTAATGAACTTATGTAACATATATAAAATATGATATTATAGTGGAATTATAATATAACTTTGTATCATTTTGTTTTCATTCCATTAAATATGAAAAATAAATGAAAGTAAAGTTCATGTGTACGTATGACTTACCATCTCTATGAACGGTGCATTTCATTTATTATCTCCAAATGTTATATACTATTATAAATACATATAAATACTGGATATTTATAATATTTAAATCATGAATACAATTATGAAGATGATGTACTTTTGACTACATGGAGAATTTACCTCAAAATATGTTCATGTTCGACTCAAATACCGAATATGGACAAAACAACTGATACGAACATGAATAATTATGTAATTTTTATAACATTATGATAAGTAATATAAAATGAATAATAAACTTGAAAATTGTTTTGAATCAAGTATAAATTAACGTATGTTTATTATTCAGGAATATAAAGGACAAACGAGACAAGTGAGACTCAAGGTAAGGGATCCTTTCCCCATCCTATTTTTTTCATAGACTAATTTTATGTTACATATTTTAATTTACATTTTCTTATGTTGGGATATGTTCTTATATATACTTATTGTTTCCAATTCTATTTCCAAGTGATTAGAGACCCCTTTCTCTCTCATCATCATATTTTCAAAATTTTTATGTGATGCTGTTAGGCTGCTGAATTTTTGTGAGGGAACTTCTCAACCTAATTTCAATTATTTCGGTTTATCTTCTACTTCTTATTTATTTAGTTATATGAATATTTTAGAAATTAATTTGGATATATTATCTTCTATTTATACTTTATTTATCTGTTCTTATAGTGAATACACATAATTGATCTATTTTATTTACAAAATGATCTTTATAAGGGGTATCATCTCAATCTCCTTTCATTGAGGAATATTTTGATTTATACAAAACATTCTTTTATACTATTTCTAAACCACTTTGACTTTTAATTTCATTCAATGGGAAACTTTTTTCTACAATTAATTTTACTAAACAAAAAAAAGAATGATTCTTTTTAATGTATGCAACGAAAACTACATTACCCCTACCGTGGGCATTATTTGATATTTGGATTCCTTCACAAGCTGTAACATTTTTTAAAGGAGAGTAAATAAGATATACCCTTTTCATGTATTTTGGTATTGAAAATAGTTTTGAGAAAACATTTATTATGTCAATATCTTTAAATTTTATATTGTGATTGGAATGTGGAAATGTTATCTTTCCTTTATGATTGTTTTATGTGTTATGATTATGTTATTATTCTTGGTAATTTTTTATGTATATGGGTGGTTCTGTGATAAACAGAGGGTAGGTGAGCCTGAGATAGATCTCCAATGCATTGGGTAATGTGATAGAGGTAAATATTAATGTTTCTCTTAAGAAATTAAAGGAATATACTATGATGGGTATTCCAAACGTAACTCCCTATGTAGTTGTGAAAGCTACAATGTTAGTATGTTGTGGATGCCACAATTTAACTTTATGATTTATGATTTCTTTGGGTTATTCATAAATCTTATGATTTCATGAGTTATGTTAAAAGGATTAGGTTTTATGATTGAAAATTATGATTTCATTGATTTGTGTGTATTGATGAACTAATGTTTTATTTCCATATATTATAAACCTTACTGAGCTTTTTATGATCATCCTATGTTTTTGAAATGTTATTCATAGGGAATAAATAAGGATAAGAGAAATGAAGAATTGAAGAATATTTATATAAAGAAAATATTTTTTGTTTTATATAAGGCGTTTAATTATTTTGAAAAAAATTGGATATAGAAGAATTTTCTACTTTGTAATTTTGGAGAAGTAATCTAATAGTTATTGCCTAATTCTCTAAAACTCTAAACATAAAAAGATCCTCAAGGTAAATTCTTGACTTAACTCAAGATTATATAATGTTTAAGGATGTGTCCATAGATTTGGCATACAAGGAAAGGTTTAGAAAATGTTTTAGATTAGGATTGTTTCTTAAGGGTTAGGAATATGATCCTTAAGTTATTTCAAGGTGGTTAAATGTATTGTTGGAGACATTCACCTTTGAGGAAATTATGGGTTATTAGTTTTCAGGATGAAAAATGTGAGGTATGAAATAAACTTTTCGGGTAAAACATTTTATTGTTATTTTTGAGGATTTTATCTCATTTTTTAATGTTATTATAATTATAGAGTTTTTAAAAAAGGACAACATGCAGACCGTGTGTCAACCCGTCGTGTTGGACAAAGCTGCCGAAATCGAACCCACAACCAAAGTGCTATTGGGATTTATCACCTACCACTGGCCAACATGAAGTCCCTGGTTAGTATGAACTATTCCTTTTAGGTAAATGGTTTTATAGACAAGAATATGTTGATTTTGGGAACTTATGTTTCATCAAATGGATATCCTCAGTATAGTAAAATGATTTGGCAATTAAGTGATAAATATTATTTTTGAAGATGTTCTCTCTCTTAAGAACACTATATGCCTAAGGAAAATAGAATACTATGGGATATCATTTATGAAGTAATGGTTGAAATATTATTTTGGAATAATCTATGTTTTTATTGCGGAAAAATGGAGGTTTGGGTTATTTATGAAAATTATTAACCAATCATGGAGAAAAAGTGATTAGGTTAATTAAATTTATGTATGAGACATTAAGAGTAGTCGACATTATTTGGATATAAATGTTAATTTTATCATGGAAGACCATGTGATAAAATCCTTATGTGTTTTGGGATTCATTATTAGTTTTGATTATTATTTTTGAGGAATTATTTGGACAATTGTTTTTTAAATGTTCTTTATTGAACTTTGGGGTATTTTTTGTTGAATTTTGGAGATTAAGTGTAGTGTTTCTTTTTATAAAAGATTATCCTTTTGGGGGATTATTTGATCTTGTACTAAACATTTTTGTTTTAGGTAATGTCTAATGAAAAGAGAAATATATAGTTCATCTTTTGTTGTTTAAGTGACTCTATAGAAGTTTATTCTAGCACTTCAGGTGTGACAAAGTCATCTTGAATACTCATCATTTGGAGAAAATATGATTTGGTGGTATATATTTATTAAATGAAGAAACTTTACTTGAAAAGTAAGTATATTTACTTATTTTCATATACAAGCTCATAAATAAATTCCTCAACATTATGAAAAGGATATTAAAGAAAAAATGTTTTCTATATTACTTTTCCTACTAGGAAATCAAAGACTGTTTAACCCTTTCCATGTTTGTGCTTTTTTAGTAGTTAACTTTCTCATGATCATGTTTTCTATATCTCTCCATCAGAACATGACACATAGTTATTCATCCATATCCATGTTTGCCTAAATTTAATCCTAGTATGTGTTATCTTGGGCGACCTTTGTACTTATATTTAATTCTTTTAAAGTGATAGATTTATTTACTCTTTTTCCAATGTGGGATTTTCAATGAGGCTTCCAAGTCCAATTTTAAAATTTTGAGGATGAAATTTTCAAAAGGGTGGAATTATGTAACGACCCATGTATTTATAGAATAATAATTTTCCATTCTCATTAATATTTATGAATAAGATATTAATTTTACATTAAAGGGTACTCTTTTTCTAATAGCATACTCGATATGCAATAATAGGTTTCTTTGAAATACTACGCTGCACACAACATTGAGTTGTAGAAAAAAATAAAATAGTAATAATAATATTATTTTAAATAGTTGTTAATGCCTAGACATTAGGATTATGTGAATTAATAGTAAGAACAAAATTTTAAAATTTGGTTTACACATGTTTAAATAATTATTCATTGGTTACCAAATTTATTAGAAATATAAATAAAAACCAATTGAATATGAAGGATGTGTTTTTATGAAAATCTATTTAATAGGGAATAATTGTGTTTATAAAATCATATCACTCTTTATAGATTTTTATTTAAAGAGGCATATATGTTATATATTCAATATAATGGTTTAAATTAATATTATATGTTTTCTGGGTATGATATAAGAACAAATTCAAAATTTTGGATGAAAAAAAGTATTTTTCTAAAAATGTAGTTTTAACACCTTTTGATGGTTAACCCATTTTTAATATAGTTTTTTTCAAATTAATATGTTATATTTGAAAAAAAGGAACTTCTTTTATAGAATAGGGACATAATAATTTACTTTGGATAATGTTTTGGTAATTGTTTTGATAATGTTCATTTTGTAAAGAATAGTGAAAAATACTCCATATTAATTCAAAACTTCCTTTTCATATAATTTATTTATATAGTTATAATGTCATTTTAATTTATTTTAAATTATAATTATATTATGTTATTATAATCTCATCTAGTTTTTGTTATTTTAAGTAATTTCTATTTGAAATTGTAGATAAACACATGTCAATATCTTGATAGGTATTACTTCTAAAAAACACGCATTTTGGTTTTGACAAAAACATTAATTTTAAATTAATTACTATAACTTTTGAGTTCTGAATAAGGGAAAATATATTCCATATTTTAAATTAGAAGGTCCATATTCTGTGAATAGTTAGATTTTATATTTGGACATAATGAATCGTAACTTAAGTAATTATTTTATTTACCATGGTTAAAGGGTAAATCTGGTAAATAAGGGTAAAAAAATAATATTATAATAATATAAAACTAACATAATACGTGTCCTAATCCTATTTGTTGAGATATTTCCAATAATGTTAATCCTTGGGTCGTTTTTTGGACCCCGTGGATCCACTAGGGAGTGATAGTGATATTTTATATTAATTAATTTAATGTATAGAGATATATAACATAATCAGGAATATTTTACTAAAATAAATTTTATACATAATTAAATAATTGATATCTTTGACAATTAATATTAATTATAAATCTAAAAATATTTAATATATCCTGATATTTTATTCATAATTTATATACATTAAATAAATAAATTTAATGATGACACAAAGATGATGCATTGATTGGTTCTTTAATAAAGTATTCGAATAAATGACATTATAAATATTAAAATAATTTTAATTTTGTTGTTTTGATGTAAACCAAGAATTTTATAGATGATATTGACATATTATATTTTGGGTAATGCTGGTTCAAAGGAATAAGGTTGTTGTGAATTTATAAAAAAGTCATTTATGAATATTGTCCAAAATTGACATAATTCTTAACTTAAATTATAAAAAAAACTATTAAAGGATATTAAATTCATAAAAATATAATATTAAGAAATATTGTTATGATAAGTCCAAAATTTTATTAATGAAAATTTCATTGGAAATTTTTCATGTTTTGGTGACTATTTTTATTCTCAAAGTGTGAAATGCTTGATAAAATGGTAAGAGTAAAAAATGGTTAAATAAAAAAGATAAGGAATAAAAAATATCCAAAACCTATATAATAATTATTTGATGATTTTATTTAGACTTATATTCATATTAAATTATAACTAACTAAATTTGGACTCTTTTTAATCGAATATTAATTTATAATAAATTAATATTTCAAACATTCCTAAATTTCCCTTCCTCCCTCTTATAAAAGGACACCACCTCTACCTATATAATAACACCTCTAAAGACATTTAGATCCCCCAAATTCTAAAAAAATAATCTCCCAACATCCCTACCTTCCTCCTAGAAATGTTACATTGGGTATATGGAAATTCAAGAAATCTTTTTGGCTCAAATCAATGGGAGTTACATGTTTTAGAAGTAATGTCTTGTCTGAAGTTATTTTATTTTATTTAACTTCTCCACACCCTATGATCTTTTTATTCTTTGATTACATAAAAAAACCAGTATCCTAAATAAACTATGATGGTGTTATGAGTAGTATAAGAAATACACCTACATACACCACCATCTAATGAATACAAACAAACCGTTTTTGTGTGCGACGATCTACTGCCTCATGAAACAATGATTGTTCGGTTTTCCACTACCACCTGTCATGGTAGAAAATTTTATGTAAGTGTATTTATATATGATATATATAATACTTATATTGTATCTATACTTCTGTATTTTTCATTTACAACATACCTTTATGATTTCTGTAATGTGTAAATATGATAATTTCAATTGACAAAGTGTGGACTACCGCCCCCTCAAAGTGATATTAATTGTTAATTGAATACATGAAACATATAAAGTATCAAGTTAATGAACTTATTTAAGGTATATAAAATATTATATTATACTATAATTATAATATACCAATCTATCATTTAGTTTTCATTCCATTGAATATGAAAAATAAATGGAAGTTGCGTCCATGCGTACGTATGAATTACCATCTCCATGAACGGATTTCTTATTTCCAAATGTTATATATTATATATATATATATACTAGATATATAAGATATTTAAATAATTAATATCATTCTGGAGTTGATTGACTCTTGACTATAAGAAATATTTACCTCAAAACAATTCATCTTCGCCTCCGGTACATAATATCAACAAAACAACCGATACAAACATAAATAATTATAAAATTTTAATAAGATAATGATAAGTAATATAAAATGAATAATAAACTTGAAAAAGGTTCTGAATAAAGTATTAATTATCCTGAGTTTATTATTCAGGAATATAAAGAACAAATAAAACATGTTGGACTCAAGGTAAATGAACCTTTCACCCTCCTCTTTTGGTCGAAGACTACTTTTATCTTATCTCTTTTAACATCCATTTTATTTTGTTTGGATATGTTATTATATATCCTTATTTATGAAAATTTTATGTCCAAGTGATGAGAGAGAATTTTCCCTCTCATCAACTCATTTTCTGAAATTTTAAGTGATGCCATTAGGCATTCAAATTTTTTTAAGGGAATTTCTCAACCCAATTTCCATTCATTTTTTTGATCTTACACTTCTTATTTATGTTGTTCTACGATTATGTGAGAAATGAATTTTGATATCTTATCTAGTATTTATAATTTCACTATGTGTGTTTATAGTTAATACTCATAATCTATTTATTTTGTTTACAAAATGATCTTTGTAAGGGACATCATCTCAATCTCTTTTCATTGAGGACAATTTTGATTTATACACGACTTTCTTTTATACGGTTTGTAAACCCCTTTGAAATTTTAATTTCATTCATAGGGAATGTTTTTTCTACGAATCGTTTTACTAAATGACAAAAAGAATGTTTATTTTTAACGTATTTGATGATAATGAACTTTTAGCCACTGCATGTATTATTTGATATTTGGATTCGTTAACAAGTTGTAACATTTTTAAAAGGAAAATAAATAGCATATACCCTTTTCATGTATTTTGGTATCGAAAATGGTATTAAAAAAACATTGATTATGCTAATATATTGAAATGTTATATTGTGATTGGAATGTGGAAATGTTATCTTTCTTTTATGATTGTTTTATTTGTTAGGATTATGTTATGGTTCTTGGGGATTGTTTACGTATAAGGGTGGTTCCGTGATAAACTGAGGGAGGGTGATCCCTAGATAGCTCTCCAAGGAATTAAGTAATGTGAGGAGCATAAATGATAATGTTTCTCCTAATATATTTAGGGATTATAATTTTGGATTGGTGCAACCCAATCCAGTTGGGCTGAATGCTTCTGATCCGCAACTTACTATTGCACTTTTGACTTCCATCCAGCATAAATTGTAATAATTTTGACAAAGGTGGCTTCCATTCACTATAGCGATGTGGACTTCCTGTTCGGAACAATGGATATTCTTCTCCATATGTATCCCATTTTGGGCTAGGGTTTCTAACATATAAAGACTCCGTGATTTGTGCTCCCATTTTAAGTCAGAATTCTGCCTCTTCGTGGATGTAGGTATTTTTTCCCGAACAATGTAAATATTTGTGTTTTGTGTGATTTATTTTATCTTGAATTTTATATAACCTCTTGTTTCTTTCATTATGACTCCCAACAATTATGGAACATATACTATGATGGGTATTCCAAACGTAACTCCCTATGTAGCTATGAAAGCTAAAGTGTGACTATGTTATGGATGCCACAAGTTAACTTTATGATTTATGATTTCTATGTGTTATTCATTAATAATATGATTTCATGAGGTATTTTAAATAACGTAGGTTTTATGATTCAAAAGTATGATTTCATTGAATTGTATGTATTTATGGACTAATTTTTTCTTTCCTTATTTTATAACCCTTAATGAGATTTGTTTATGATTATCCCAAGTTTTTGAAATGTTTTTCATATGGTATAATTAAGGGTAAGATAAAGGAATAATTAAATAAGATTTATATAAAGAAAATAATATTTTTTATTTAAGGAGTTTTTTTGGGAAAAAACTAGATAGAGAAGAAGTTTCTACTTTGTAATTTTATAGATGCAATGTAATAGTTATGGCCTAATTCTATAAAACTATAAACTAGAATAGATCCTAAATGTGAATTCTTGAAATTACACAAGATTATGTAATGTTTAAGTCTGGGGAATTATATCAGTTTTATCTGATCTAGATTCACAATTTAACTCAAGTTTTGATGAAGTGTTCAACAATATCTTGATATAGAGCTCGGTTGCAGTGCTTCAAATAATCTTTAGATAGATTTTCAGTCTATGTGAAAAATTCAAACCCTAGAAGATATATTTTTATCTTATTCTATATATTTTAAAAGTGGTTGGGATCAACAACATCCTTTATTTGAGTTTTCCAAAAAAAATTAGTTTCACTTGATCATTCAGATGGATTCTTATGGCTACCTCTATGGAATGAAGTTTAGAAATCCAAGGTATTGGAATCATGTTGGAGAAAGAATTTTATTTGGAACTAGGATAGATAAAGATGTATTAGATAAGGTTATATCCATTCATAAATAGAGAAAGGTGGAATAATCTATGCAGAAACGTTATATTGACAATCACTAATGTGATTTGTAATTTGATGTCGGTGACAAGGTGTTTCTAAGAATTTATCCTTCGAATAAAGTAATGATATTTGTAAATAAAGGAAAACTAATCCTCAGGTATATTGTTCCTTTTTAAATTTTTAATCATATGAGGATAGTAGCTGATCGGTTGGATGTTCCACCAAACCTCTCTCAAGTTCACAATGTTATCTATGTATCTCTCCTGAGGAAGTACATAATTGATCCTTCAGATGGACTGGTCTAAGAGTTTGTACTAATGGATCAAGATTCTTCTTACCAGGAACAAATCATGGTGATGATATATTTAACAGTTAATGTTATAAAAAATAATAACACTCACTGGGTAAATTGTTTTTTGGCGAAACAACTAGTTTGTGGAAGCTACGTTGGAACTTGAGGATATAATGAGGTAAAATTTTCCTCAACCGTTTGTATCAAAGTGAAAACATTAAGAGGTAAAAAATTAATTTTAGAGTGGTTACATGTGACTCCATGAGATTTTATGGATTTTAAAAAAAAAAATTAATTTCTTCGAGATCTTGCTTTCACACAACACTGAGTTTTAACAAATTATGAAAAACTAGTGATATTATTATTAAAACATGAAAATTATTAACTTTACATTAAACATTTTGAAATAATTAATAACAATGTAAAATAAAATATCCAATATAATGGTTATATAAAATAAAAATATATCGATAAAAAAGTACTTTATTTTCCATAAAGTCAATATACGTTTCGAAAATATTATTTACTCAAAAAATATTTTTTTATTTATTTTCGTGCATAATAATAATATAAAAGTTTGAAAAATTTTTTAAATTAAAATTTTAAAATTAATAACAATGTTTTAAATCAAATTATTAAAATTCTCATAGGGTGATATTTTGGGATTTTTTCTGAAAAGAATAATTTTCCAATCAATAGTAAAATATAGTATTTTTTATTGAATTCAACATTTTCATTTAAAAAAATTATAATGGTAATTTTTGTTTTAAATTGCTATTAAAAGTAAAATTAGTTAAATTATAAATCTAATAACACAATTTAGGTCATTATAATCATTTTAAAATTTAATTTTGGTATAAGAACCTTTTAAATTTTTCTACATTTTCTCTTTAGAAAATCTTTTTTTTTTCGTTGCTTCTTCGAGTTTAAATTTTTAATTAATATTTTTCCACTTTTGTGAATGTAATTTTAAAAAATAGATTACTATTTTTAACCATAATAATTTAAATTATATAATATGGTCAAATAGACTTTTGGCCCAAAATGAAAATTAAAAACATTAAAAATTGATTATCATAGTTAAGGTTTAAACATGTCTACTAGGAGTTAAACTAAAATGACTAGGGAAAAATCACAAATAAAATTTTACAAATACAATTTTATGGAAATTGTTTTTACTTATAAAATATAAGGTTATATAATTAACCATTTTGGATTCTTGTGTCATTCGATAAATTTGGGTACACTTTTTTATTTTTGGAAATACCATGTGTGCCCTCCTCTGACTTAAAAAAGGACACACCTTCTCCTCTCCTATTTACAATTATAAAACCTTTTGGTTCTAAAAATACCTACATAAATATATTATTTAAATAACTCCCCACATAAATGATTCCTTTTATAGATAATAAATCAAATGTAGGATGTATGAAGGGTATACATAAAGAGGATATCTGAAGAAGAGGTAGTGTTTTGAACAATGCATTTTTATTTTACTTATTTTTGAAACTCATTAAAATATTATTAAATTATTCCAATATAATAAAAAGGTTTATACCATATAATGATATATTATTATATTAATTTCATATCTTATATAAATACCCACCTCAATCAAATGTTAAACGAAGCTATTAATCATGTGTATAGAAGACTACAGCCTCACAAACCGCTGTTATTCATTTTACATCACCACCTCTCATAAATATATTTAATGATTGATTAAATTTTTATATATGATATTTATGATATAATTATTCTTAATTAATTATTATATCATATATACAATCTTAATTACAATTCAGGGGGAATACGATAACCTTTCTTGTGTATGGCAGACAACTGTCTGTCAAAGAGATGTGATTCGTTCACATTTTACGTGGATGTTAATAAGGATGATATTACTGAAAATGTATTACATATTTGATATATTAATTATTCAGTAATGTTAGTATACTATTTAACTTTAATTCATTCAATCTATTGATAAAATGGAAACAACGTTCGTACGACGTAGTATCTCCGTGAATGGTGTATTTCATTTTCCATCTCTAACTTTATTTGTTAATATAAATAAAAATACACTGAATGTATTTTATATTTATAGAATTTTAATTTCTTAATATTATGGAAAAATGATCAAAATAAGAGGACCACAAATATCAAATAAAAATATACATGAAAAACAAAGAAGTTATTCCCCAAAACATGACATTAACTAGGAATTGTTAATAAAAAAGAAGTAAATGGTCATATGTAAATATTATATTGTATAATATATAAAATTTTGATTCTATAATATAATTAATAGAAAAATATAATTATTATACATGAGGTTTGAACATGAATGATGGAATTTTAGAGTCAAGTAAGGGATTGTTGCCTCAATTTTCCTTTTTTGAGACATATGTTATGTTCTACACCTATATTATTTTATTAGGTGTATATATATATACCAATTAACATTTAATATCATGAATTTATTCATTCTCATGAAATTTAAAGTTTTATTTTATTTTATTCATTCATGGGTCTTATAATTCAATGTTACAAAAGTGGTTAGTGTTTTATGATAAAATCCCATTGGTTATCGTTATTTTTTATGATTTTATTTCTAATAATGAAATAAAATGACATATCTCCCAAGAATCTCATTAATATTATTATCTTATGGTTATTTAATTGTAAAAAAATATTCCCTTCATTTTTCCTTTTTTCTGTACTCAAGATTTCAAAATACATTTTTTTAAAAAAAATTCATTATTTATTTCTTCAGTTAGAATCACTTTTTATTCCAAAGCCATGTCTTCTAAAAAAATTTCTGAAAAAATTTCTTAAAATTATACAATTATTTATTAATGTATTTCTTACCCATGATTTAGTTTTTCCATTTTTTTTAAACGATCATCACATTATTTTACAAACAATTCCCTTTTAGTTTTTACCAAAAATGTAAAAGGAGTATTTGTTTTGATATGTATGACATGTATGGAATTTACCAAAATATTGAACAAAAAATTTATTAAATATTACTTTCTAATTATTCATGTTTATTTTCAAAGAAAATTATTTTAAAAAATATCTTCTGAGTTATTATTTTTAAAATTTAAATTTCAAAGAATAGTAATTTTGATCAAGAAATATTCCAAGTGATATTTCAAAATCATTTTCCATATATGATGTAATAATTTAATGTTACTTATACTTTAATGGGGATATTATTCAAGGATAACATTATTATTATTTATATTGATGGTTTATGTTTATTATGACAAGATTTTTATGACAAAAATTCATCTTCAATGGGTTATAATGTGATTAAATTCTTATGAAACCAGGTACTATTTCCACAAGTTATTCTTTGATGAAATGATGAAATTATTATGAAAGATATTTCTTCTCCATAGGTTATTCTACAGTGATATTTTTATGAAACCCACTTCTTTTCATGGGTTCTGATAGGATGAATATTTTATGATACCCATTTATTTACATGGGTTCTGATTTGATGAATGTTTCATTATCTTGTGGCACACGTATGTATGATTTTCATTATGTGATGGGTGATACATATGTATCACTTTAATGAATTGGATAAAAATTGATATCTCACGAGATAAATAATTCTTGAATGGGGAGTTAACTGAGTTTTGTATGGGGCTATATCCACTATAATAGTATTGAGAGTGAACCTTGACTACTACAATGGTTTGAGGAGTGAACCCATTACACAACGATAGTCTTATAAATTAAATTTTAACTACTAAGGGAATTATTTTCTATGATTATGTCTATTAAAAAAATATATGTCTTATTACAATGTTTTGGTATAATTGTTAATGTTCTTTTATTCCATTATGATTCATTTCTTATGAACTACCATGATTTATTCAATGAATCATGTTTATGATCTGTGATATTAAGGGTATGGTTTTGAAATTCTATTGTCATGTTCTCATACTCTTATGCTCATGATATGTTGATATATATATTGTTTACCCTTACTAAGAATATGATCTCACCTTTATTATGTTTTCTTTCCCCAGGTAATGATGAAAGGTATTACATATGATATATATAATAAGGGTGAAAATTATGAAGAACATAGTGGGAGATGACATAACTAACTTATGGAAAAAAATTTATGTGTCCAATTTTCTAAAGGTACTAGAACTAAACCATTTTTACATGAATTATTATGTTATGAAATGAACATATTTCTATTAAGATGTAATATTTATGTTTTGGATGATTGGGATTTTTTTATGTCCTTGTGATATCTATGTTTTTCATCTGGAGTAAGAATATTTGAGTGGAAATATTCTTCCAGTAGTCATTGAGTTTCCTGATGTGTTTTTATCTGACTTTTTTGGATTTCCATCAGTAAAGGAAGTAGATTTTTTAATTTACTTTGTATAAGGTATCCATCCAATCTCTATTCCCACTTACCACATAGAACCATCGAAATTTATGATGTTAAAGACTCAGTTGGATGATTTTTTGGATTATGGTTTTATATGATAGAGTGTGCTGCCTTGGTTGAAACCTATTCTTTTTTCCAAGATTGGTTATGGAAAACGTCACCATTTTATTTATTATCTGAAATAAAATTGACTCACAATATATAAAAAGTATCTATTACCATATATATATGATTTATTTAAATATTTTAATGTAGTTAAGTGGTTATCAAAATTTATCATCATCCTAGTTATCACCAACTTAGAATATTATTATATAACTTCTCAAAATCCACATTTTAAAGTATGTATAGCCATTTTGAGTATCCTATTATGTTCTTTGTTCTAACCAATTATGTAATGGTTTTAATAGAACTAATGAAAAAGATATTCCCTAAGTATATCAATTTGTTCATGGTGGTGTTTATGGATGGCATATTGGTTTGATCTAAAATCAATGAAGATCATGTGCATCATATGAGAGTAGTTATGGAAATATTGAGATATCACTGACTTTATACCAAGCTATAAAAATGTAATTTTTTTTTATTAAGGATGTTATGTTCTTGAGAAATATGGTCTCCAAACATTTTATTTTAGTCAATCCAGAGATAGTGAAGGATGTTATGACCTGGGAGAAACCGCGAACAATTTTAGAGATCCAAAGATTCTTGTCGAATATTACCATCAGTTTATCAAATATTTCTTGAATTTGGAATTGGAAATTAATGCACTAACTTATAAATGAGTAAATTTGACATTATATTCTATATGTAACAATTAATTCGATGATTTGAATAACATTTTGATTTCTTACCTGGTTTTAAATTTTCTAAATACGAGGTACATCTATTTGGTAACGGGTTGAGTACCTACAATATTTTGATTTCGACATTTCCTACGCCCCTTGAAAGGATAATGTCATCATGGATTATTTGGGTAGAAAATTTTGAACCAAGATATGATAAAACCATTAGAATAGTGGAATTTGATGGGTCAATTTCATCATATGAATTTTTGAGTTTGGGAGAATGAAACTGAGATCATTTTGGAAAGCATGTTATTGGCCTCCTCTCTTCTTAAGATGTGTTTAGGAGCAGTATCTTGAATATAAATCCCATGTATTTTGGGTGTGTAATTACGATGGGGAGACCATTGGAAATTGGTTGTTCTCTTATATGGGTATTCTATGATTTTAGAACTGGTACATCGTACCATTACCCATGAGAATATCCATGATGGGGATTTTTTTATAATTCCCAATGGATTGTAAAACCTAGCACCATTTATATGTTAAATGATTTGTGGTGAAGACTTTGGTGGAAAATTAAGAGATGAGACATCACTAAAATAATTTTTTATTTCTATACCTATCATAAAGTAGAAGACTAGTAGGAAAATCCCTCGAGTTTTCTACACCTCCTTCTAGTGATTACTTGTAAGGGGGATGATGTTTCAATGGATTTTATTGTTGGGTTGTCACATACCCCTTGATGGAAGAACAAGATATGTTTAATGATTGATCATCTAAATAATATCTCTATTTATATCCATTTATGATACAACCAATATTTAGGACTTGGGAATCTTGTGTGTGTAGATGATCATTAAATTTTAGTGTTTCATATGTTATAGTTTCCAAAACAATCCCCATTTAACTTCTTATTTCTGAAGAGGACATCAAGAGGCAATGAGTTCAAAAAAAATTTTGATCATGAAAAATCATTTGAAAAATATTGAACAGATAGAATGAGTTTTATTGATTCTGGATGACATGATTCATTCATGAATTCTCAATTTTGATGGATCTTGGGATAACCACATCAAACTTGTTATGTTTTCATATAAAAACAGTTACCATTCATCCATCAGGATGGAAATATTTATTCCCTTGTATGGATAGCCTTGTAAATATACATTTTATGGGTCAAGGGTTAGTGAAGAGTCTCTATTTGGGCCTAGTTCAGTTCAAGAGACAATGACTCAAATTTAGTTGTTTCATCAGAGAGTTGTGATGGATCAATGTTAGAATAAATACTATTTTGATTGTCATCAGTTCTCATTAGATTCTTCAGTTTGTGACCAAGTGTTTTGGAGGGTTCACCTTAGTTGGGTCATCAATATCTTGGAAAATAGGGAAATTTTACATCAAGATAAGTGGGAACATTTGAGGTTACTGAGGAGATTGGAAATATGTCTTTCCACAAAGCTTTACCAACTAAGTTAACATCAATTGATAATTTGTTTTACATACCAAATGGATTAAATTATCATTTAGACCCATATAATATCTTGAGATAGGAATAAATTGATGTGTAACCTAATTTATCCATGACTGAGAAGATATTTCAAATTTTTTATTCAGAGATGAAGGTTCTCTATGGAAGGTATACACATTTGGTTTTTGTTCTTTAGTAGTATGGTTATAATTCATATTATAATTTGGTGTGTGAGGCCCTAATAAGGGATAAGTGGAATCATATCTTTTATATAAAGTATTATTGATAGGATTTCTATTAGTAGAGGGGGTTTTGGTGGGGAGGTTATCACATCCCATTATGATCTCTCAAAAACCTATAACCCATATTTTGATCATCTTTTGTTTGAGTTTTGTTTAAGGTTGTTTTTAGCATTTTCAGAAAATCATAAACGTTTTTGTGGCATTTCATGGTTGGTAAATGGTTAGGGAAAACCATTTGGTTCATCTCAATAAACCCTATGTCTTATATTGAGGCATTGGGCGGGGGGGGGGGGGGACATCATTGGCACATGGTTAGTGAAAACTATGTGGATTTCCCTCCAAACCATGTAGCCTTCGATAGGTGGTGTTTTTCATGGTTTTTTCATGATTTTTCTAACCATATGTCCAAACCATGAACCCTTTTCAAAATCCCAATAATTGGTTACAATTATTATTATAATTAATATTAACTATATGGAACAATTAAGAACCCATTCAAATAGGTTTTTAATCCCTTACAATTTTAATTAAAATACCGATTCCCACTTTTTTAACCCTAAAAAATCCCATATGACCCTAACATGGTCCTTTTCATTCTGGAGGCTCTCAAGAGAGGATTTTGGCTTCTTGAACCCCTTTCCTATTGAATCAAAGTTCCAATGAATGCATTTTATCTCCCTACGGTAAGTAGATATTATCTTACTTTGAATAATTCTATCATCTTCTATCAAATTCCAAGAGTGTTATGTATCCCCATGTTTTTTATGAATCTAAACCTTGATATTATGGATTTTTATTCTACGAATTCCTAATTTATCTTCCTCATGTTCGATTACCTATTTTCAATTGATGTTTCGTGTGATTGATCGTTTGATCATATAACATAAATGTAAGCAGTTCTGTAAGGATTTTATGACTATTGAAACCTTCATTATGTAATTGATATGAAATGTACATTTAATTAATTTCCTCTTCATTTAAGAGTATTTTACACTTGATTTCGAAATTCCTGGATTTGTGAAGTAATGTTACCATTTCAAAGGATTTTATAAACAAGGTGAATTTGTTAATTGAGGGCTTGAAATTAAGTTTATCTTCGAAAGTCGTAAACTTTATGAATACCTAATATTTTATTTTTAAATAGAAATGGTTTTTTGAAAATTTAATTATTAATTTGAACTTTTAATGATAATTTGTTTGAATAGAATTGATATTTCAATGATTGATTTATTGAAAGTACATGTGATTCTGAGGAGTTATTGGGTGATTAGGAAAATCACGCTAAGACTTTTACTCCCTAAAAATGGATTGGTGATGAAAAATATATGTACAATATGTTCAGCATGATTTTACTTGGTAGATAATTTATTGATTCTTTCCTGATGGCTTGAGACTTAGGGACATATTCACACATTGATCCATGAGGGTTCACTGAGTTGCGAGAGGTTTCTATCACAATTAACAAATGAACATCAAGACATATGAACATGATGCTTATTTTATTTGAACATTTTAATAATATTGATTTTAGAGTAGTTTTTTTTTCATTCCATTGATATATGAAAATTTTCACTTCATTATATTTTGATGTACTTTCCATCTATTTGATTTGAAAGCAAGTATGAATGATAAATATAAAAACTAAATTATGTAACTATTTGTATTAAAAATAGAATCTTAAATGGTTTATTTGTTATGGAATTTCCTATGAAATAATTGGTGAAATCATGGCGGTCTATTTTTTTATCACATACTACCTTTCCTTTTGGGTGTTTGTATATTATCTTATCCCAAGTCCATGAAAAGTGAAAGTTACACTCATAGGTTGTATGTGTACGTGATTCATGGGATAATAGATTGATGATAGTGAATGACAAAGCTATGTTCCAAATGTTGCACCAGGAATCTGAGACTTTATCATGATGGATGATGTGATCTTTTCTTTTTGATGGTATATTTATTTGGAATTAATGTCTTCTTATATGTGGTACTTTTCTACTTGAGGAGTGTTCAGAATATTGAATGGGGTTTTTTCTATTATGTTGTTCGATCTTGTTTTCTTATTCTCATGAGAACAAACTTCCATTTTACTTCTTTTTCATGTAAGGTGCTACTCACCAAACCATGGGGATCAATAATTCCCTTTAGACTGTGTTCAGACCAGCTTGTTTAATGGTGTAATAGGGAATGTAAAATGGTTTGTGACATGGTTCACAAGCATTGTGGGAAAATTATTTCTCAATTTGTATTGATGATGGAGGCCTTCCTCTACACCAATAGGACAAATGTCATTTCACCTCCGACCATACCATTGAAATCTTAGATCTCTAAAAATATTTCTATGCCTCTTAGAACTAAGTCCATTGTAGTTAGTCCTTTTAGACTTACTCCCATTAAGATGGTGAGGCATATAAGACTAGTTTACACTATTATTATGCTCAGGACCCTTGCACCATCTCCTAATACCACTCTGAAGACTAATGTTGTGTAAAGGGTAACAAATCAGTTTTCATTTCCTTTAACTAGGATGAGTATTATTTGTACACTAACAAGGATTTGATAGATTTTTTTTTGTTTTTATATAATTATCTTACTTTAATATTAATTCCAAATTAGCACTCTTCATTTATATCACATATCTTTGTCACAATTTATTTTTCACCATTTTTTTCAGTACCTAATGGGGGATAAAGACATGAGTAATTTGGATGGGTGGAATTTTTTTGGATCTTTATTTTTTTGTTCTTATTCTCATATTTGAAACATTTTGATATTTTCCTATGATATATTATTTATTGAAATACATTTATTTTGAATTTTATTTTCCATTATGATTTGGGGTCATAAAAAATGTAGAGATTATTGGACTAGTCCAATAATTAATTATTTTAATGCTCATAAATCTTGTCTCCAAAATCATGTTTCCATTATTACAATTTATTTTTTCATTTATATAAATATTATATGATTTATGTTACCCTTACATAAGTCTATAAGTACTCTTACAAAAGTTTTTTAAAAATGTTTCTAGCATTACATGATTCTTTTATCTACCCTTATGTATGTTTTATAAATTCACCCTTAACATTACAAAATTTAAGTTTACTAATATAATTTTTTTCCCGTACCTTTATTGGTGTATATAAATCATTTTTTATCCTTGAGTAACTATATAATTACTTATATATAGTGTATATAAGAATTCTATTTACTTTAATGTTTTATCCACCTTTACCCAATATTTACAATTTCTTTTTTCCTTTACATAGCATTAATGCACTTTTTTTAAGCATCTTCTTGACCTTACATATGGTGTGAAATGGTTATTTTACAATTTTGAAGTTATTACCGACAGTCCTACAAGAAACTATCAGTTATACCATTCTACAACCAAAATAATGTTTCTACCACCAGATGGACCTACTACCATTATAAGACACTACTACTTCTCGAAGAAATTTTCAATCACTAAAAAATAATGCAACCTTCAATACAGATCCTCTACAATATATATAAATCTATTACCAATTATTTAAATATTGTTACATTTAGAAGAATATGATACCATTTTTTTAATTTTTCTACTACAAGATAAATAATTTTACCTATAGAGTGCTTCTCCTACCACTAGGGAAGTAATTATACTATCAGAAGAGACTTACTACAATCAGTACATATTTATGACTGTTAGTTCAAATGGTTCAACCAAAAAGAGACTTTTCTACCCCTATTTGATGTATTATATCTGAATTTCATTTCCTACTACTATATATTCATAAAATGTAATTAAAAATATTTATTCCAATGAAATTTTTATATAATTTAATTAAATCCATAGATACAAGGATTTTAGAAAGATTATTTTTAAAATGGATTCTCGGTGCATTGAAGAAAAATTTACTTCTTAGAGTTTTTTCCCAGTATAAGGACTTAATGTATAATAATAATAATAATAATAAAAAAATAATAATAATAATAAAATTTTTATTATCTCATAATGGATAATTGAGGTTTTTAAAGAGCAATATACCATAGGATCCCCTCTTGCAAAAAGGTTCGTTAAAAACTTTCTACTATTGATTGAATTTTATTGTTCAATTTTCCTATATAAATACATAATATATTGTCTAGTGGTATAATGAAAAATCTATTTTTTCCATAAAAAATACATTTTTAAGAATAATATAAGTTTTTTCATGAAAAAATGTAATGGAAATCCAAAACAATAATAAGTACATTCCATATCACCTCTTACTTTATCAGAGAATGATAGACTATAAAACTATGTTCTTATTAATTTTCTTTTCTCTTTTTTAATTTATATTATAGTTTTTTACTCTAATTGTATTGTTTTTTAGCACACTTTCTAATATAGTATTAGGGAGAATTCTAATACTCTCTTCTTATTTCTTTTGTATCTTCTATCCCACAACTAACTACAGAAGAGGATATATGTATACTGGACCACCATATGTGCAGTTGAATGTAAAATCCAAATCTAGTTTGTGGATCATGTTTTCTATTTTAAAAAAATGATTAGGGGTGGGTGACTACCAATTGGGGATGATTATGTATTTTCTTGGGAATGAACCTATTTTATTTATTTACACTATGTTTTCTTTGTTTTTTTATTTTTGTTTAAAATTTTCTATTTTTAATTTTAAAAACTCTTCAAAAAACAATTGGGATACTTATATTTAATTTTTGTTTTTTATATTTTATTTAATATGATTATATTTTTTTGAAATACTGAAGTTATTTTGATTTTTTTAACTTTGTTGTGATCAATCCTTTGAAAAACATTGTGAAAAAATTAAATTATATGCTTTAATCATTTTTAGTTAATTAGATATTTTTTTAAATTTGGGAAATTTGTTTTAAATGATTTTTAAATTGAAATATTAATGGAAACTCAATCCACACCCCTTTTGAGTTTAACATTAAAACAAACAGTAAGAAAATGAAAATTAATTACAGACGCCAAGTTTTTGTGATGTGTATATTTATCATTTTTGTTTTGAATTGTGTGAGGTGGGATGTGTGTGGTGATGGTAGTGAAAAACATGAGAGAAAATGTGTGGGTAAGTGGTATGATGGTGGAATTTTAAGGGATTTAATGTGGGAGATTTGTGTGATGGTGGTGATGTGATGTAGTGGTGATGTACAGTAGTTGTGATTTATGGTATTTGACAATTATGGTTAATTTGGTGAGATGGTTTCATTTATATGGTGTTGTGGAGATTGTTTGTGTGGAAAGAAATATTTTTTCTTTTGGTGTGGTTGTGTTAGTTTTCCTGTTAGCCAGGGAAATTTTTTTAATGATGATAATAAAATATCATGGGTTTGTAAACAAATTTGTGAGTGGTATTGATTGATGTGAAGTATTTGGATGAAGTGGAATTCATGATTAATGGAGGGGTTGGGTAAATTTGAATGAATGGATTAGTAAATGGGAGTCAGTTGAAACTCATTAAAATATAGAAAATGGTGGAACCTGTAATTGGAGGTGGATTTTTTTTGGTTATGCTTGGTGGTTGTGTGGTGTGATACATATAATGGTGGTGGTAGTTGTGATAGATTTTGTGTGGTGCAGTGATGGATTTGTGGTGTAAACTAGGAAATATGATGTTAAACCATATATTGGGTATTGTGTTCTATATATATTTTAGGTATTTTATTATATTTATATAAATTCCCATGTGAGTTGGATAACCTTAAAAATGCCCAATTTTTTTGGGTTACTGGTGGTATTCTATCATCTATGTTGGTGGTGATGCAGATTGCTGGATACCCCATCTTCTCTACTCTTTCTTCAATAATAGTGATGGTACGAGTTGGAGTTAGAGATTACCCACTGATGATATGGGTTGGAGTAAGAGATTACCAAGTGATGATATGGGTTGGTGTTAGAGATTACCTAGTATTGATATGATCTTGTGTTGGATATTACCCTATGGTGATGGGGATTCCATATGTGGAAGAGGTCATGCATGGTAATTGGAGGGAATGAGTTTTTTGTACTTATTTCTTTTGAGAGCATAATTCCCTCAATATATGACGTGATTTTTATATGATTCAATGAGGATGTGATGTGATGATAACTAATTCTAGCACCAGATGCTATGCCATTCAAATTTGAGATAGGTAGGTATATGTCCTAACTCTTATTAGAGATGACTGGATATGTGGTGTGATATATATTAAAGGGATTAGAAAATAGGGTATTTTTTTATGGGAAGTGAGATTAGAAAATCAGTGGGTAAGTTTTTATAGGGAAACATTACTTTAGGTATTTATATTATGTTACTATATTGGGTGCAAGATTTGGTGAGAATGCTATGGTGATGCTAGGATTGGTGAGTTGACCTCTTTAATTTCGTATTGGTTATGTTGTTTTTTATTTAGAAAATTAATATAATCTTTCTACAAGTTTATTTGAGACATTGGGAGTGATACAATTGAGTATACATGTTATCATCACCCTACATATATAAACAATTTTTTAGGTTTCTAAGATAACTTCGGTGATTGAGGTAGACATTATTATCATGTGTTTTTGGGATACTTTTGAGTCACTACCATAGGTCTATTTTTTGTATTTTCATAGAGACATTTATTTATATTTATTGAAAAATTTCATGAATTTAGATATTTTTAGGTTATATTTATGTTATGTGATGTAATTGCTTTGTAGTTGATTTATCATATCTCATGATCCTTGATTATATAGAGGGTAATGCCTCCCATATGTGAGATGTTTATACCCAATGTACTAGTCTCCATCCTGGGGCCTACTAGAGGTGGAACTCAAGGGTTATTATCTCTATTCCTTTATTATTGGCATAAAATAGGTACCTTTAGATGGTGGAGGTTGGGAAAGAGTGGTATAAAATGTTTTAGCAGATAGATAGTATGGAATCTGGAGTTAGGAAAAGTGATTATTACATCGTTTGGTAGGGGCATAATGATAATTAATCTTGGTGTGTAACATAGTATGGGGATAATAACTAGAAAATGGGATTTTAGGGCCCCCATTATCCTATTAATGGACTTTGAGATTATTGAGTGACTAAGTGAGGTGGACCTATTTAGATGGCAGAGATCGAGGAGTGGTACATATATCATGCATGATTATGTTTAGGTATGAATTGGGTGATTATAGGAAATTAAAATGAATTGATTAAATAAACCTTGTTAAAATTATATACAACTAGGCTGAGGATTTCTCATTTTATCTATGGAATCACTATTGGTTGGAATCGATGAGTATCTTAAGTAGTGTATGTTTAACAGGCTGATCTAGTGTATTTTCATAAAATCTACACAATAGATGAGGATGAGGTATTATAGATGGCCTAGCATGTAACACCCAAAACCAGAACCATCAGGCCTGAACAAGAATGGCACATAACCTCATGCATTCCTCCCGATATGCAAGAGGTTGATGACTATTAGTGAGGGTCAATTTATATTAGTGGGAAAACTATACCCTCAGTATCATGTCATGGGATAAATAATATTATAAAATTATATAATAATAGAATAACATGTAAACACCAGAGTATAAACTCATAAAATAATCATGAAAATGCAGTAACTATGTGGCATGTCAGATAAATAAAACCAAAACTAAAGAAGGATCTGAGGAACATGGTAAATATAATAAATATAAGTTGAAAAATGAATCCTTCTCGTGGTACACCCCACAAAATATTCCTAATAGAGTTTCACTTACCCAACCACCCATCACATTACACTTTCCCTTCGGTGAATCTCATGTTATTAAATCTACAAGTGCACAGAATAAATGAGCAGGGTGTGACTGAAATACTCATTAGGAGACAAACAACAACCCTTTACATCATTGGATAAGATATACAAGTTAATTCAATGAATAATACATGGTACAAATAAAAATAAAAACATATAACACAAATAAAAACATATGTCGTGTCCTTAGAGACCAAATCTACCTTATTTGGAACCATGAGAGAAGGTACATTGATCGTCCACCTAACACACCACTCTTGATGGAATATCCCAAAAATATCTTGCATGTTTGAATATCCAATGTACATGCCAACCAATATTTGGAACTCCCCTCTTGTAGGATAGCCCAAAATAAAGTGACACATCCCACCATCAAAAATAACCCTTGTACATTCCAACCAATGTCCGGTGCACCCCTCTCAAAGGAAAGTACAAATAGGATCAACTTACAAGCTCCACTAGAGAAGAAAAAAAACCATAACATATAATAAAAGATGAAAATTATAAATTAAACATCACATCAAGTAAAAAAATAACTTCATCATAAAAATCGAAAACTAAACAACACAAGAACAAGTCAAATATATACTCACAAACCTCATGTGAAGAAGCATCAGACATGGGATTCTCAAGTTTACACATACACACACCAATAATCTTGATAATACCTATATATTACATCTATGATACTTAAAGGATTACTACCTCAAAATACTTAATGAACTAATACATTGTTCGTCAAAGAAATATAAACCAAATCATGTCCACACATTCATCGACCTGAATATCATTACAAAGATTCCTAGAACACATTCTAACAATTTAATTTCCAAAAGGATAAAAAACTCACATGTGATAATATATTCTCTCTCATGGATAATCCAAAATAAACATGGTAATTCCAGAATATACCCTAGAAAATAGTTATGTTTTCACAGATGAAAAAAAATTATCTCCTAGATTATTTGGAAATTATATGTTTAATCTACAACATTAGTTAAACAATTTCTTTCTTAAATAAGAATTTTTGATTCACATATGATAATGTTTTATCTATCTAGAGTAATTCGAGTAATGAAAGATAATTAATACTAATAATATGTTATTAGTTTCTAAATAATTATTAATTGATAAATCTTCAAGATATTATTCAATATATCATAGGAAATATTGTGTTTAGTTGAATAAAGAAAAAAATACCAAGAAGAATACCCCTTTGTGAAAATATTCTCTCATGACTAGAGAAGATAAAGAGAGGTTTTCTATACATTGAAAAATCAAAATTGGAACCCAGTATGATCAAGGAGGACTCCATAGAACATGGTTAAATGGTTCTCTTGGATAATCAAACATTACTGGGCCTCAAAAAAATGAAGACTATGATTTAAGTATTTTTTATGAAGTTTTGTTGGGTATATTTTCTCACAATTAAAACCACTCAAATTAAATTAACCATTAAATATTTATACTACCAGAATCCTGAATGTGGATCATTTTATACCCTTTATAAAATGATGACAACCATTAAACGATTTAAAAGAATTAATTACCATGTTTTGAGGATTTTAAAATCATTAAAAAAATTTACGAGCTCAAGATGGGGAATAATACACATAAAATAAGGGGTTTAAATCATTTTTTCCAAAACAGAAACTATGTAAAGGTAATTTGGTTTTACATATATTCATCTATTAATTGTATTGTAAGGGTACTAAGTTACCCATACTCATCATTTAAGTTCATAAATTACCTTTACAGTGCACCTTTTTACCCTTATATAACCTTAAAAACTCTGAGTTACCCTTACTTACATTCTATATCACCCTTAGGAAACTCATTACCATTACATATCTTTTACAAATAGGATGTTTACTTTAAACAGTGATTGAACAAACTTTATATAGCGAAGGATCTCCCAGAGAAGGTATCATCATGAATTATTTGAGATAATCTTATGTATGTAAGTGACTACCTTTATGTGATCCATGGAAGACTCATTTTCATTAAAAAAATTCCTAAGGTACCGTTACACATGATTTGGAAAATCAAGGATTCCCTAATAGGACTAAAAGTTTACCCTTATGAAACTATACGTTAACTTTATATAGGTCACAGAAAAAGGACTCTACCCTTTCAAATGCCGTGGAAAAAATGGATTTACCAATTCACAAATCAATGAAAAAACAATATACCATTACACAAAGGCTTGAAATCCCATTTCACACTTACATAATCCTCAAAAAGATGAGTAAGGATAGTTTTTATTATAAATAAAATATTTTCACAGAAGAAAAATTATATATTATATAAACGTTTAATGATCATTTAAAAAAATAAGGATTGTACAATTATACCTTATAAATAATAATCATTCATGAGAATTATTTCTAGCAGTATTTATTTAACAACTATATTTAATTAAAAAACCATAGATAAGGAAACCAAAAATCATAGGGTCAAACAGAAGTGGTTACAACATGGTTCAACCAAAGAGGTTACCCACAAGTACAAGGCATAACCCCCTATCCACTACCTAAAACTGTTTTTAGTCCTTTGGTACCAATACTTTAGGCACATCCACTTACATACACTCAATCATAGAATACAGAAAAATCCAATAAGGGAGGAAATAAATCATTCACTAAATAATTTACCAATAATTCTTGGGCATTTAATTATTTGGGCACTGTCTAATGTAAAAAAAATGTATATATGGAAGGTTAACCTATGTGTCTATCATGATGAATTAATTCATGCCAAATAAACATATAAAATATAATGGGGATCACCCAAGGTGAATTTAATAAATAATAATACTAGGAAACAAAAATGAAATTTCTAGTTATGTAAACTCATAGGTTCACTATATAATGCAGTAAATGCATTGACATAGTTCCCCCACCAAGGTCCTGACCATCCAAAATCTTGTCTACCCTGTCCTAAATCATGGAAAAGAGAAAATACAAGTTAGTGAACATGGTTATAGGATTCCATTTCGTAACACCCTAACATGAACAAAAGGCTCTGAGTTAGAATTCCATATGACCTCATGCATGGTTTCCCACATATAAGAGGCTTCCAACTTGAAGTGAGGGTCTAGTTCCATTAGCGAGGTGACTATACCCTCAATATCATGTCGTATTTTTGTTTGTTTTTTTGCTTTTTATCAACAATTTTTTTTTTGGATTTTATAAAAACAATTTATGGAAAGGTGAGAAATTCCATGCACAAAAGACACACATAAGTGGGATGGGCTTCAAACCCCACCCTAGTCCAGGACCACACAAAAGTAGAAACTGAACATCAAAAAAAAAGTGATGACCAAGAAACACTCCCTAGGGCCAACCGATCCAAAAAGCACCGCCAGAAAGTCACACCATCCAACACTGAGTCCATATGGAAACCTTCAAACATGTTTCCCGTCCTCAGGACTCTACACAACCTTCACACCAGTGACCACCCATCCATGAAACGCAATGCCGGGAGCCAGAATCTAGACCGTCGAAACCTTGAGGGAGGGGTAGGGTCACCTTAGCACACAGAACAAGATGATGAAAGGGGAGGGATCCATTTACACCGCCAGGGAGAGAATCAACACTACCATACCAGTGGACCAGAACATGACTTCCATTACAGAGGATACCAACACCATCCAATAATCCATGGGAGGCATCGAGCTCGACCAAATTAGAGTCAGGCTCGATGGGGTAGAGCGAAATGGCATAGGAGTCCGGGGAGAGGCAGTACCATCCAAATCTAGGAATAATGGAAAGCTGCGAGGGGCTATACCTTAGAACAAGGCCCCAAGAAAACCAGGAAGCAGAAACTCTTAGAAACTGACGACGAAGGGTGAGTGACGGAGTTGACTTCGTCGACAGTACTCTGAACACGGAACCAAGGGATGCAAGACTGAAATGCCGTGAAGAAATTCTGGAAAAGAACTAAAAAGGGGGATGAATCCATCTCTGAACATTACTAAGGTCACCCTCTGTGTCCTCGTAATGACCCAGATGAAAGAAGATAGCTTCCCCCAAGAGCGCAAATAGGGGAAGAGGATGTTGTCAGAGCCAAGCTTTTTAGATGACGCCACCTGCAACCACGTACTGACCTAGGAGAAGATGAAAAACCTTCCAAAACCAAACCAGAAGAGCGCTGGAACCCGGTATGATGCAATATATCTGACACCTTTGATGGAGGAATGATTCTCCAAATGCAGAACAAGGGGATGAAGATATGAAAAGCCAAGAAGAATAGCCAAAAGGATCAGAAGGAGAAATGGTGAGGGGGTTCCTCCGACTCTAAGCATTCCGGAGGTCACCATCTGTGACTGCCTAATGACTCGAGAGGAAGAAAAATGTCTTACCGTAAAATGAACCAATGATCCCAATGAGCCTAGAACCTGATGGCGGCAACCATGCACATCCGAGACCCCATACACCGATCGCTCGACATGGTGGATCCGAAACACGGAAGCCATGAGGAGGAGATGGGATGAGTAAGCTGAGATGAGCACCGAGAATGGACGTTTTCGAGAGCAAGAGAAGAGAGAGGAGGGAGTAAGGGAGAAGTATGACATAGGGAAACCCAAATCTGAGGGGAGATCCCATGGTCGAATAAAAAAACCAAAAATAAATCAACAAGTAATGAATAACATATAGCCCCCAGAGTAGTAAAAAATAAAATAACCTAGACTATGTAGTACCTATATGGAATTAAATATATACAAAACCAAAAATAAAAATCAGCTATGGTATAAGGTAAATATAGTAAAAAAAGAGGCATGAGAAATCCCACTCGAACAACATCTAGTAATGCATATATCCTCTGGCTGTACCTACTCAATTGTCCACCATAGCTCCTACCCTTTGCCAGATCCCATATCATGAATTTTATAAGAGAACCAAAATTATAAAGTAAGGAATGATTAAAAAACTAAATAGGATGGCACTAACAACATATTACCTTCGTTTATATAATATACAGGTTCATTACATGAATTAAACATGGTACACATATAAGAAAAAGATATATCCCAAAAATATAATCATATATAAGGTAATCAGAGATATGATTAACCTAATTTGGACCTATTACTAAAGGAAAATTATTCATCCTCTTAAAAAATAAAACTCAAAGGAATATACCATAATCATCTGTGAAACATCCCTCTAGTCTTGATAACCCGTGTACATGCTTTTGGGATATCCTCCGAGTGGGACATACTAGATATTGGTTGGATTGTACATGATCTATCAAAACTATTGGGAAGTGAAACTCATGATTTTAGGATATTCCATCAAGGGGATGATCCTAGGGGATGACCAATGTTTCTTCTAGAAAAGTGGTGATGATGTTAGAGCTGATATCTAAGGTCTTGAAATATGTTTTTATTTTTGTGATATATTTTTGTTTATTTTTGCACCCTATTTACTTCAAGTAATTCACGTGTATATCTTATGTATTGATATTAAGGGTTATTTTTGGGGTTCTATTGAATCTTATAGTCACACCATACTCAGGTATTTCAGTATGCTTATGGATTTCATGGTTAGGGATTTGACAAAAGGAAAGGGTTATGTGGTGGATGGTTGAGAAGGTGGACCTGGATAATGTAGATATTGTCGGGTGAAGTTCAATTATGGAATATAATTTAATTTTTATTTATTGTTTTTACCCCATACTTTGGATGGTTGTAAACTATTTTTTTTTATATAACAAGAATTCCATATAGTTACTACATGGGTAGTCTTACTGTATTTTTTGCCACATTGATGGTTACATGTTATTCGTTATCTGTTGAATTGTATTCTTTTATATTATTATGTGTCCTATGACATGACACTAAGGGTTTAATCTACCTAATAATGGTATTAGACCCTCACTTCTAGTTATAATCTTCTAGTGTATGTGGAGGTGTGCATGAGGTTATGTGAAACTCTGTCTTAGACCCGAGGGTTTGGGTTGGGGAGTCAAATTTCATGTATTTTCGTGGTAGAGTTTTCGAATGTATGGGGAGATAATATTAGATTTTTTATAGGGGACTATTTGGAGGATCTCAAGATATCTTTCAAATTAGTTTTATCCCATGATCAGTTTAGGGTGCCACCAACAGATATTCATATGTGAGGAGCTGCATGTTTGGGGTGGAAAGTACATCTTAGTGGCTGAATAGAAGAATAGGTTTTATGGATAGAATTCCAAAAGTCATTCTATTGGGAATTCATGACATAAATGATAGATGAGGTAATGAGGCAGGAGTTTCTCTCTCTTTAGTAGGGGTGCCTAAGGTTTTGGGAGCAAGAGATCAGATTCTAGGACCTTCTACATGTTTCTCTGGATGTTTTCCAATATGAGGAGTTTAGACCATAATGTCTGGAAGAGGAATTGAGGAACATGATCACGTATATTGCTACTCTATATACTCATTCTATAAACCTAGAGGTACAGAAGAAGGAGGAGGTTATCAAGAATACTATTTATCTTTTAGGTGATCCTAGAGTTATAGTCCAATTAGGTATCTTGAGGAGCATGGAATCAAGGAGAGGGTCACAAATGCTTAGGTAATTGGGTTTTAGAAAAGTGGGAAACTGGATGTGGATGATCCCTTCAAATCCTTCTGGGTTGGTGTTTTCTAAGAACCTTACAGGGGATTTCAATTTTTTTGTTATGTATTCAGGGGACATAAAATGTACTATTACCAATGTCTAATCACTTATGGAGGGAAGTTTTAGATGGAATATTATTCCTCATTCCGGAAGAAATAACAGTTTTCTACGAGGAAGTTTTTGAAGTAGTAACTGTCGAAAATTGTTTAATAGCTAAGGGAATATGGATTTGGCCAAAGTAATCCTCATGATGGTTCCCATAACTAGGGACCCATTCTAAATCTTTTACATAAAAGATGATAATATAGAGGCAAATGATATAGTAGCTGTCATTTGTATGTGATAGAGGAAAAAGCACCAACAGGACCACATGTTTTCTGAGGTATGATCAGTTTATTATATACCCTTATTTTTTCCCTATTTAATTCATGATCGACACACCTTTTTCCCCATACATGGTTCCTTACATTGTTAATAGATCTGGATAGGATTCTAGTTCTTCTAGTGTTATCTACACTAGTTAGAGGTTATGATTTTGTTTCTGATATGTGTATGGGATGTGGGATGGTGGTTGGGAAACACCAGTCAGTGGGAGATTTCAATTTTACTATAAATATGCCCATACAATGTTGTACTTACCATGTATAAGATCTATTACATGTGTTCTATTATCAACGATTTCAATAGGAGAGTTTTGTGTTTTGATGTGTAGGTCTAGAAAGTGACAACCATTAGAGAGCAGATTTATCAAATTTGTGACAGGAAAGTGGAGTCTAATTTATCACTGTTGGTGGGTATATTAGTGGAAACTAAGGCATAGGATATTCATATGGTTATGGGAGTGTTTCTAAATGTTTCATTTAGATGTTTTTATGGAACTACCCCCTAGATGTGATGTCATGTTTTGGATATAGTTACAACATTTCACATCTCTAATTTTGATAGATGACAATTGTATAGAGCCTATGGTGCCATGATAGTGGAGGAAGTTGTTTATTTATATGATTAAAATGGTTTTCATTAGATGAAGTGTTTGTCCTTTGTGTGCTTTAGTGTTATTCTGAAAGAAGGTATATGTTAGTCTAAAGTTTTTCATAGATTACAAGGTGTTAAATTAGCTGATGATAATGAACCATTACCCCCTTATGAGAATTGATGATCTCTTTAACAAGGTGATGAGATCTAGTCATTTTTCATAGATATAATTATGTTCTGGATATCACAAGATGTGGGTGAAAGAGGAGGATATCTATAATAAATTTTTAAAGAGAAGATATAGATACTTTGATTTTAAAGTCTTTCTATTTAGTGTCACAAATGCACCAACTTTGTTCAAGGGGATCATTAAATCCATATTTTGTTAGTTTTTATAGATGTTAGTGGTGATTTTCATTGATGGAATCTTGATCTAATAAAATTTAGAGGAGGATCTTGATGGTCATCTTGGAGCAATTTGGAAGGTTATTCGACACCACCTGCTCTATGGTAAGCAATCAAAGTGTATGTTTTGGATGTGACAAGTGGATTAATTTGGGTATATTCTATATTTTATTTTTAGGGATATGGAACCATAAAAAATCATGTCATATGATTATTGGGAAGAACCTATGAATACAGAATATTTTCATAGTTTTAAGGCTCTTATAATCTATTGTCAATGGTTTGTGTGTGATTTATTTAGATTATTCACTCAATGGTATCATTGACCATGAAGGAATAGAATTTTCTTTGGACTGATTAGTTCTAGGTAGCATTCGGTTACCTGAAAGATAATTTGATTAGTGCTCAAGGGATTCAGTTACTTGAATAGGGTGTGATGTTTGAGGTTTTACATGATATATCACATCTGTGATTAGGATTTTCCTTAATGAAATAGAGATACGTGATCAATTATGAGTCCAGGAAGTTAATTGAATTGAGAATAAAAAATCCCTCCATGATCTAGTATTTCTAGAAGTCATGCATTCCCTAAATGTGTGCTAAAAATACCCAATTATAGAGCACTTTTTCATTTTCATGGACTGAAAGCAGTTGAAATATGTTTTCTCATAGTGGGATATAAATATATTCCAAAAATAGGTGGATAGAGTTTCTGTAGTATTATGATTTTGAGAAATATTTCACCTTGGTAAATGGTATTGTTGGTGATGATATGTTGATTTAGAACTCTCAAGGAGATATGGTTCAAGAGTCTATAAGTGTTTGTAAAGGGATTAAAGAGCTTATAGTGATGAATACTAATTTATAGAAAAGCATTTTAGAAGGTCTTATTTATCTAATGAAGGTGAAATATTCCTTGATATAGTAGGTGGAGGAGTCTCAATGAAGATATTAATAGGCTAAGGTGATACATGACTATGTCATCCATGGTGATTCCCTAGATTGATGATTAGAGGATGGTCAAAACTAGGTGATGTTTCAGTAGAGTCAATTTTTTCTATTGGAAATGTAGGATTTTATTAATGATTTTCTCAACTCAACCACATTAATTAATCCTATTGGGACTAATATTTATCAGTTCTAGACGATTCTACTTTGGTATCATGATATGAAATTGTCAGTGGTAGATATTGTGGTAAAGATTTTAGTTTATCAAGAAGGGAGGACTTAGAACCATGTTCCTATAGGGTTTTTAGATCCCTAGGATGTCCCTAATTTAAAATGGGAGGATATATTAACGTATTTCATCATTGGGTTACCCAAAGATTAATAAGGATGCAACGAATTTGGGTAATTATGTACTGGCTGAAAAATTCATTTCATTTTCATATGATTTGTGCATTGAGTGTCATGGAGGTTTTGGTGAGACAATATTTAGATGATGTGGGTTGACTTCATGGGGTAACAAGGACCATCATCTCTTATTGGTAACATACTTTTACTTAGAGATTATGTTTTGTGTTTTAACATGGCTTGGGCTGTTAGTTATTCCATATCATTGATTGTCACTATTAGATAGATAAGTAGACAGAGCATACCATCTAGATGTTAGAGGATATATAATGAGCTTGCATCATGGATTTTTGAGGATCCTATAACCCCCCCCCCCGTGTTTGGTTGATTTCTCCCATAAAAATATGTACCACTCATCCATTTATATATATATCGATTTTAGGCATTTTATGGGTGACATTGTCATTATATACTATGTTATATGGAGGTTTGTGAGTTAGTAGCCCTTGGTCCTGGTGTCGTGCTAAGAATGGAGGATAATATACTGATGTTCAAAGGCCCTTGGTGTTTGATATTGGCTACCACATCTTCTTGAAGGTCTCTCCTTGATGGGGGTAGAAGAGGTTTGATAGGGAAAGTTATAATTCTCCCCAGTTTGATGGAACTTTTTAGGTATCAGAGAGCATTGGAATAATGGAATATTTGTTGTCAAATAAAAAACTATTAAACATGATCCACTAAATCTCCCATGTGTCCCAAAATTATCGGTATTTTCATGATGACTCCCCCACCATTAACTACAGAGATTTTGATATTGAGGTTAATGTGATGTTCATGTTACAACTTGTAAAGATCCATAATGGTTAGGAGAATGTGATACAAGGATGAACCATCACCTTGTTTAATTTCCTATAGAGGAATGGTGTCTTGGAAGAGAGTACTTCGGAACTTGAGACACGGATTCATGTCCACTACCTAGAGTTTTTTTATTTTGTCTTTCCTTATTTATTTTCCTTAATGGTGTAATGTTTAAACCATTAAAGATTATAATATGTGCCTTTTATCTCACTGATGATTTGTGTTATGGATTTATGTATATAAATGGGGTAAAACCATCTCTAATCAACACATCTTAAATTTATGAGACATTTTTAAACCATGAAGTTGAGTTAATGCCACCTAAAAAAGATAACATCTAGATATATAGAGTGAAATTCCTTGAATAAAATGTTTTGGGTAGTGTTTTGTGATGGTTTAGGTAGTTAATGACTTGTAGAATGTGAAGTATGAAATGGTTGTGTGAGTAGTTATATGTAATATAGAATTATTATGGTTACTAAGGGAGTGAAGTTGTGTGGGTGTGTTTCATAGATGTATCTAGGTAGTGTTATTATTTGAGGTGTATCGAGAACCCTGAGAGATATCTCACGAAAATGTTTTTTCAGATCCTTTCCATTTATTATTAGTCTGTTTTTTATTCTCTAATACGATAATCCTTTGACTTTCGTCTAATTTAGGGTTCCATGATCTATCATTCAATTACATTATTTTTATGGGAGTTTGATGTCTTTATATGAGACTAGGGGAGGGTTTGACAGATTTTGGAGTAATAATTATACTGTATAATGTGGTTCAGGATGTGAACATGTGTCCACAAAATATGATGATTTTCAAATCATAGAGACTGGTGACTCCCAAATTGATGTTTGTAGGAGGTTTTGTGCCCAACAGACTCACTATATAAAATAATATTTCACGAAATGAATTAATTAAAGGCTAAGGCACCAGGAAAATTGGTGGTTGTTCATCATGTTTTGTGTCTATGGTGTTCATAGTATAAAATATATTAATAGATTGAATAAATGGCCCCCATAAAAATCATGGTGTGAAATTGGGTTTCTCACCCTCAATGTGTTGAGGTCCAACTTATTTATGAATTTCCAGGCTTCCCCTATTATTTTAATTCTCCCTTATTTCCATAAAACCTGGGAAAATCTGAGATATTTTGGAGGATCTTTATGTCCCTTTCCTCCTTCTTTGATACATAGCATATGGAGGTTGATCTTTTTAAATACATAGTTATTAAATACCTCTTTATTCATCATTTTCTCTAGTTTCTATTTGGTAGTTTTTAGTGGTGATTTTTTGGTTCAATGAGTGTTTGGGTAATTTTTTTTGATCCCTTGGAATGGTTTTGGTTTATTCAAGGTTTTCTTGTTTGTTTCCGATCATTCAGTTATTTCTCCATTTCCCTATTGAGCATGATGATTCATAAAGCTCATTTTAGTTATGGGATCCTCATTTTATCTCTATTTATGTGTATATGTGGGTATTTCAATCTCTTTTACTTCCATTAGATAGATATTAAGGGCTGACATAATGAAGATATAGAATTGGATTACCTAAAATTGATGGGACTGGGGATAAATAACATGTTTTACAACATTTGATTTTATTTTTGTTGATATTAAACATTGTTATGACCATTGATGACAATCACAAATTTTGGGAGATTTTATTTTTTTGTAGTGAATGTGGTTGTGAGACCCTCGATGCATGATTTCCTGATATCACCCTAAATCCAATGGCTTATCACTTATATCTGGATAATGAATTTCTTTTTCGTTGAAAATATAGAATTTTTCCGATAATACCCAATAAAAATAATAAAGTAAATTAATATAATACCTTGAACCTAAAATTTGGATTCTAGGTTGTAGTGATGTAACACCCCTAGACTTCATAGTAAGTTATTTTCTTCAATGTATTTCAATAGCTTGCACTACATGCAACACCGAGTTCAAGCGCACCAAGACATACCAAACTAGCCATTCAAAAAGAGATTACAAATAGTACTAACTGAATTTTGAATTTTATAAATTCCTTATATCTTTAAAATTTATATTATGTGTTTCTTAGACATAATATAAAAACAAATTCATTTTTTTCAGATAAAAGAAGTATTTAAAAAAAAATGAAATTTTACCACCTTTTAATGGAAAAACCTTTTTAAAACCAATATTAGACACTTTTATATATTGAATTTAATGAAATTAAATTCTTCTTTAGAATTGGGAAATAAAAATATATTTTGGATAAATTTTTGGTACTTTTCTGATAACATCCAAATTTTGATGAAAACTGAAAATTACTAAATTTTAATTGAAGACAACTTTTTTAATAGAAATAATTTATAGTGTTAAATTATGTATTTGAATGGTTTGGAAGTATAATTAGATTATATTTTTATCATTTAATACAATGTAGGTCATTATAAGTAAATTCACATTTAAATTTAACATAAACACATGTCAATCTTTTGATATTTTTTAAAATTTTAAATCGTGCTTTTCGGTTTTGACAATGGGAATTAATTTTAAATTAATTAATGCAACATATATTATTTGAATTTGGTAAAATAGAAATCATTTTTTAATTCAGAATATCAAAAATAGGTTAGGGTAAATTTTTGGTATTTTTCTGAAAACATTCAATTTTTGATGAATAGTGAAAAACACTGCGTTATAGTTTAAAAAAAACTTTTATTTAAATAATTATTTATTTAATTTACTATTTTATGTAAAAATATATATATAATATCTATATATGTTCAATTTAATTCATTGGAGTTATTTTATAATAAAATTAGATGTATAAAATTTTATTGAACTTTTTACCATCTTTTACCCACCTCCTAGGAGCATTTGCAAAGACAAATAAAATTTAACTTCAACGCATATTTGAGTTGAATTTCAAAAATAAAAGAGACATGGTTAATATCAGTAAGTAAAATGTGGTTCAATAAGGTGAAAATAATTTTTGGTGATTAGTAACTTTTGACTTTTATTTACCACGGTTAAAAGTAAATAGGGTAATTAAAGGAAAAAGGATTTCATAATTACCCTACCTCATGTCCTAATTCTACTTGATAAGTATAATTCGACCAAAAACAACCCAAGGAATAAAATGTGAACCTATTTGGTCCACTTGGAATAAATTAGGACATTGTTAATATTTTATTTAAAGATGAGTTAAAAGAGTTAAATTCAAAGTTTAATAACTAATCCATTTTTAATATAGGGTTACACCAAATATAAATTCAACTATAAATATTAATTAGAAATATAAAAATATATCATACATAATTTTATTAATTTTATAATTTTTAGAAATTAAATAATTTAACTTATTAATGTATCAATGATGATGCAGTAATTACCTTATTAATGAAATATTAAAATAATTGATATTATAAATATCCAAATAAATGTAAATTGAGACTTTTGATGAATTAAACTAATTTTATAGGTTAACATGACATGTAAATGTTAGTTGAATAAATTTTATTCAATGCAATAAAGTTTTTATGGCATTAAAAAAATAAAAATACTAAATAGTTTCAAAATTGACATAATTGAGTTTTTAAAACAAATATTATATTATTAATTGATTTAATATTCATAAAAATATAAGGTTCATCCAAAAGACATAGATAATGTTATATATATTAATAATTAAGCACATGGGTTTCTCTTGTCATGTTATAGTAAGTTTATTAACCATATAATATAAAAATACAAAGAGACATGGTAAATGTCAGACTATTTAACTAAGAGTTAAATATAAAAGATAAGGTTAATATGATGACCTAGACCTGTCTAAAACTTATTGGATGAGAGGTTTTTGACCCATCCACACCTTTTCCTTTAAATAATTCATATTGGGTCCATTTGAAACCGAAAATGATTTTATTATAATATAATATTTCAAGCTTCTCCTAAAGTGACCCTCACCTCTCTTATAAAAGGACCCTTCCCCTTATATTAATTTCACATCTCCAAAGCATTTTTACATGGCCAAACCCTTTCCAACTATCCTCACAACATTAATAAATTCATCCTATAGGCATTCCGTTGGTCAAAAATTCATTCTAAAAATCCATTTTGATCAAATCAAAAGGAAGAACATGAAGAAGAGGTAAATATTTCATCACCACTTTCAAGTTCTTTTCTTCTTCCACTTCATCTTTATTTGTTGTTTCCATTATAAAATAATAACTCTACTATCTTCTATATACTTTTATTTTATTATAAAAATGGTACAACCATATTCATTATTCTATCCACCCTATAAATCACAAAGTCACCATACGTGCGTACATACAGATTACCATCTCCACATCGTGGTGTTGTTTGTTATTCAAATGCTACATTATTTGTATTGGTCTAATAATAAATATAAATAATGTAATTAATAAATATGAAATGTTAATTATTATTTATATATGATATACCATCCAATTACATACGATTCCAGCATTAATATAATGATATTATCACTCGTGTGTACGTACAGATTACCGTCTCAATGAACGCGATAAGATTCATTCCCCATTGTAATCACTGAAGAATAATTTCCATTTTATGAATCAAATTATTTTTACAAACTTAATATCATTCTTTATTTGAATAAAATACATCCTATCCATAACAATCATGGCTTACGTAACTGAGTATAAAAAAGAAAGCAGATCAGTTAACACCCGAAATAATGATACTACTAAAATATTATTAACAAAGCAATATTTGAGGATAATATATGATATCAAATTTTTGTATATAGTTCATTTAAAATTTAATAACTATTATTTAACTATTATATAGTTTGTTATAATACCCCCGACCATGGAAAAGTACAAGGTAAAGGGTTTCTTGTCTCACTTTTAATTCTGAGAGATTTCCATTGTTCTCCACTAATTTATTGCATGTGGTGTATTGTGTACTACCACTTGATATATATTATAAAGACTATTTTTATATTCAAGTTATTCTGTGAATAATTTGGTGGTTATTAACTTTTTGTCATACGATTCGATTGATTACAAAATGGTTAGGGGTTTTTTGTCTCACTTTTCTGTGAGATTTACATTGTTGGCCACTTATTTATTCCATGTGGCATATTGCGTACTGCCATTTGATAAATATTATCATGACTATATTTATAATCATGGTATTCTATTATTTATTTTGTGGTTATTTTGTTTTGGTCATACGACTCGATTGATTACAACATGGTTAGGGGTTTTCATCTCATTTCTTATTTCCATGAGATTCATGCTATATTTCCAGTACTTCATTTTGTGTGGTGTATGTACTGCCCAAGATTGTGTTATTTGGGTAATATAATTTAATTTATGGGTATTTATATCTTCATTTTATGATACTTATTTCATGGATTGTAACTTTTGTAAGTTACCAAATCAGTAAGGGAATATCAAATTTCAACTTCCACTCATTAGGCTTTACACACACTTCATTGATTATTTTACTCCATGATTATGTATGGAATCACTATTTATTATTAGTGATGTAATTTATACTCCCTTTTATATGGATATAAGTTTGATACACATAATAACTCCATTTATAAATTCTCAAGTAATCGATATGAACATGACAAGAGTATTTTAACTCAATATCCATTCATTAAGTTAAACATCCAATTCATTGGTGTTGTTTTACATAAATATGTGTAAATGTCCTTTGATTTATTTACACTGAATATCCAATCATATTGATTGTACTTATATTTTCCAGACATAATTATGTCATTGATTTATCCTTAACCTAAGGATATGGTCTTTATAAGATATTTCATCTCAACTTATATTGCATTGAGTCTTCTTTGTTGTTTTGTTCCAACTCACTTTTGTTTGGTGTATATACTGTACTTTGACATAGTATATCATGAATCCTTTTATTCTCATGATTTTATAATTTTTGGATTACCTCAATTATTTTTATTTAATCGTCTCTCATTTGGTTAGGAACCCAAACTAATATATCATTTTTAATGTTTTAAAGATTCATTCTTCTAAATCATTCTCATTAATGTCCATGTTTTAAAAATGGTTTTAAGGATATATTTATATGGACATGATTGTTTTAAAATGTTTATTCCTTTCAAAAGTTTCAAAGTGGTATGGGACACTTTGATTCAAAAATATTTTTTAACAGCTTTTTGATAAATAGTGAGACTTTTACATGTTTTCAAGAAAAAGGGGAATATTTTTCTCAAATAGTTTTGATGATAATTTTCATCTATATCAATATCCATAATTATTCTCAATTTAAGTTGATTTATTATAATACAGTCATCCATATTGAATTGAATGAGTTATTTTTTACTGTGGATGTTCTATTTTTATGCCATTCATGTTTTGTGGTTAAAATATTTACATTTCGTATTCTAGTTTTAATACAAATGTTTGGATTATGTTTCAACCTTTTCATATGAGGAATGCATTGTACATAGTAATTGATGGGTGGATCCCACTATATCTCCTCGATGGATTGGTATGTCTCATGATACAAACTATTGTCTTGGCACAAGGCCTTGACAAAATCTTATTTGTAGTCATGGCACAAGGCCTTTACTATGTGGTTATGAAGTCTGTAATTATGTATTCCATTATTATGAAAGTGGATATTGATATTTCATGTGATTGTTCGACTAGTAGAATATCCATTTGAATAAGTAAATGGCATTATTTGGTTTTATCTTTTCCAGATTATGCTGAAGTTTATGTTTAAAAGGATTTTGTTTTAGTTTTATACATTTCCTTAAATGTTTGTTCTTATTTATGAATGTTTCTGCAAAATTGTTATCCTTACTGAGCATCTGAGCTCACCCCTTTCTATCTTTTATATTTCCCAAGATGTGAAATGTACTTTTATGGTTGACCTGCAGGGATATGATAAGGATATAAGTGTGTTTAAAAAGGGGATGAAATGTTTTTGATGTTTTCATTTCATGATGTAATGTAAAACTTATGAGTGTATCGATTAATTACAAGGCTACTAAATTGATTAGTCTTTTGAGAGATGATTCCATGTATCATTCCAATGTTATGTAATAATGAACTGACTCTAGGTAACTGGGGTTGAGGCACTACAGTTGGTATCATAGTAAATTTAGTACAAACCATGGATGCAAGATTTAGAAAAAAAACTCTAATTGGAAAACATTACCCTAAGATAGACATTGAGGATTAGTATAGAAGAACATCTAAAAATTTTGGTAGTGTAAATATTATGTGGTTTTCCCAAGCAATACATCCCTGTCTAGCCACGTGAAGGTAGGGGGAGCTCTGGCACAGATATACCTAGGAGTGAAAACTCTGACAAGGAGTTTTGGGCTTGACCCGAGGTATCCTTGTCAATGACAACATGAATTGTTGTACTCTGGGTTACAAAACTCTCAGGGGATATTATTAGCATAATTCAGATTTTATTTAAAACTGAGTTGAAGTATTTTTATATTAGATGAGAGTAAATAACCATGGTTAATCCTATGGTGTTTTAGATATAAAATAAGGTGTTATGATATTCTCTAAATGATTTTTTGACTCACACTATGCTTTATTGTGTTAGTAAATGGATGGATTCCATGAAAGTCATAGTAACATTGAACATGATATACAAGGTGGGAACGATGGTGGAAATGAGCAAAGAAATGGAATGTTGATAGGTGTGAAAAATATCATGTTCATGCCAAATCAGTTTTCAAAAAATATGATCAACAACATATATATTAACCAACTCACAGACTCAACGAAGAAGAGAAAGGCGGTGAATTATAAGAGCTCCAGTAGTGGATACCATGGAGAAATGAAATCGGAATTTCCATAATGTAGGAAATGTGGAAGGATACACCTATAAAAGTGTATATATGGACCAAAGAAATTATTCATGTGTGGGAAAGAAGGACATTATGTAAAGAATTAATGGGGAAAAATTAAGAGTACTATAGAGGAAAATAAAATGGATCCGAAGAATCCCATTATTGTCATTTGTCATAAATTTAAGGGATCTTGGATGTACCTGATTCAATGCCCTATTCTACAGGATAACTTCTATGTTAAAGAACAACCTATGTGGAAATAAATGGATAGAGAAATGTTTATAGTGTGGGATTACTTAGGAATTCTATTCTCTTGTATGTGTAACCATGCAGATTGCTATGTGAAAATTAAATTTGAGGAAGAATTATCTTTTCTTTTCTGGATATAGTAATAAAGAACCATTTGGGTTTATTGGATTCTTGAATTTGAGGTAATCATAGTTTATTAATTTTTGGGAGGAAAATGCAAGGTATGAGTTAACATTTGAGGTTACATTATGATATGGATATTTTTAGTAATTTATCTCATTTTGGGAATGTTATAAACTATAGTTTTTGAAAGAGTATAACATGAAAACTATGCGACAACTTGTCATGTCGTACAAAGCTGCAAGAATCGAACCCACAACTAGAGTGTGATTGGGATTTATCACCAACCACTGAACTATGTGTAGTACATGGTTAGTGTGAGTAATTATTTTTAGTTAAATGTTTTTACTGATCAATAATATGTTGATTTGGGATCTTATGTCTTATAAAGTGGATATCCTTAGTATAAGAGAATGATTTGGTGATTAAGGGATAAATGTTATTTTGGAAGATGTTCACTCTATTGTTAACACTATATGTCAAAGGAAAATAGAATACTATTGAATTTCATTTGAGGATTAATTGTGGATTATTATATAGGATTTTATTTTGGATTTATTTTGATTTGGGTTACTTATGGAAATTATTAACCTATCATAGTGAATTGGTGATTTGGTAAGTTAGTTTTAAGTATTTTAATTTAAGAGTAGTCGATGTTATTTGGAGATACAATTTAACATGGAAGACTATGCAATCAAATTATTCTATGTTTTTTGTTTCAATATTAGTTTGGATTATATCAAAAGATTTTAAGGACAATTGTTTATTGAATGGTATTTATTTCACTTTAGGAATTATTGGATTAATTTTAGAAATTAAGATTAGTATTTCTTTCTCTAAAGGATTATCCTTTTTGGGGATCATCTAATATTTTTCAAACAATTTTGGTTTTGGTTAATATCTAAATACAAGTGAAATATATCGTTTATCCTTTGTGGGCCATTTGAATAACTAGAAATTGATTCTAGCTCTTTAGGTTTGACCAAGTCATATTGACTACTCATCATCTGAAAAAAAAAGATGATTTAGTGGTAAAATTTAATTAAATGATGATACTCTGCTTAAAAAGTATATCCATTTATGTTCTTAGTCAATATAAAAAATAAATTTCTTAACTTTATGAAATGGAACTTAAAAGAAAAAACGTTTTATGTTTACTTTTCCTACTAGGAAAATAATGACTATTTATCCCATTACAAGTTTTTGGTTTTCTTATTGTTAAATTTCTCCTGATTATATTTTCTATCCCTCTTTATCAGAACTTGAAACTTATTTTATCTTCCATATCCATTTTCCTACATGGAATACAAGTACGAGTTATCTCAAGTGACCTTTGTACTTCTCTTTCTTTCTTTTAAAGTGATAGTTTTGTTGATTTTTTTTTCTGATGTGGGACTTTCAATGAAGTTGCCAAGACCAATTTTAAAATTTCAAGGATTCAATTTCCAAAAGGGGGGAAGAATGTAACACCCCAAGATTTTGTAGTAAGTTATTTTCTTCAAATTAATTCAATAGCTTACGCTACACACAACACCGAGTTCGAGTGCATCACAACTTACCAAACTAGATGTTCAAAAAGAAAATATGAATAGTATTAACTAAATTTTGAATTTTATATTCTTCATATAATTTTAGAATTCATATTATATGTTTCTTAGACATAAAATAAGAAGAAATTCATTTTCTTTCAGATAAAAGAAGTATTTTTCAAAAAATGAAATTTTACTACCTTATAATGGTAAAACCCTTTTAAAACCAATATTTTACACTTTTATATATTCAATTTCATGAAATTAAATACTTATTTTGAATCTGGACCTAAAACTTTATTTTGGATAAAGTTTTGGTACTTTTCTAACAACTTCCATATTTTGATGAACACTGAAAATTACAAAATTTTAATTGAAAACAATTTTTTTAATCGAAATAATTTATAGTGTTAAATTATGCATTTGAATGGTTTGTAAGTATAATTAGATTATATTTTTATCATTTAATACAATGTAGGTCATTATAAGTAATTTCACATTTAAATTTGACGTAAACACATGTAAATCTTTCGATAGTTTTTACTTTTCAAAAACCCATTTTCGGTTTTGACAATGGGAATTAATTTTAAATTTATTAATGCAACTTATATGTTTTGAATTCGGTAAAATAGAATTTATTTTTGAATTTGGAATATCAAAATTATCTTAGGGTACATTTTTGGTATTTTTTTGAAAACATTCAATTTTTGATGAATAGTGAAAAACAATGCGTTATAGTTTAAAAACTAACTTTTTATTTAAATAGTTATTTATTTCATTTATATTTTTAAGTCAAAATAGATATATAATTACTATATAAATTCAATTTAATTAATTGGAGTCATTTTATAATAAAATTAGATGTATGACATTTTATTGAACTTTTTACCATCTTCTACCCTCCTCCTAGGAGCATTTGCAAATTTACATAAAACATAATTTTACCGCTCTTGTGAGTTGAATTTCAAAATACTAAAGACATGGTTAATATCAGTAAGTAAAATGTGGTTCAATAAGATTAAAATATTTTTTTGTGAATAATAACTTTTGACTTTTATTTACCACGATTAAAAGTAAATAGGGTAATTAAATTTAAAAATGATATCATAATTACCTTAACACATGTCCTAATTCTATTGGATTAGTATAATTCGACCAAAAACAGACTTATGAATAATATATGAACCTCTTTGGTCCATTTTAATTACATTATGACATTTATTTTCATTTTATTTAAAGAATATCTAAAAGTGTAAAATTCAATGTTTAATAACTAAACCATTTTTAATACAGGGTTACACATAATATAAATTGTACTATAAATATTCATTATAAATATAAAAATATTTCCTATATTAGGGTAATTTATTTATAATTTATATACATTAAATAATTTAATTTATTTATGACATAATGATGATGCAGTAATTACCTTATTAATGAAATATTAAAATAATTGATATTATAAATATCCAAATAAATGTTTATTGAGGCTTCTGATGAATTCCTCTAATTTTCTAGGTTGTTATTAGATGTAAAGTTTAGTTGAATAAATTTTATTCAAAGTTATAAAGTTTCTATGGCTTTCAAAAAAATCAAATACTAAATAGTGTCAAAATTGACATAATTGAGTTTTTAAAACATATATTATATTATTAATGGATATAATATTCTTAAAAATATAAGGTTTTAAAAAAGGACTTATATAAGGATATTTATATTAATAATGAAACACATGGGGTTCACTTAGAATGTTATAGTAATTTGTTAACCATATAATATAAAAATACAAAAAGACTAGGTAAATGTCAAACTATTTTACTAAGAGTCAAATCCGAAAGATAAGGTTAATATGATGACCTAAACCTATCTAAAACTTATTTGTTGAGAGGGTTTTTACCCATAACAACCTTATAATTTAAATAATTCATTTTGGAGCCATTAGAAACTGAAAATGATTTTATTATAAAATAATATTTCAGGCTTCTCCTAAAGTGACCCTCACCTCTCTTATAAAAGGCCACTTCCCCTTCTCTTAATTTCAAACCTCCAAAGACTTTTGGCTTGGCCAACCCCTTCCCAAATATCTTCCCGACTTTATTACCTTCTTCCTAGAGGCCTTCCTTTGGTCAAAAATCCAACCTATGGAGCCCGTTTGAAGAAATCAAAAGGAATAACCCGAAGAAGAGGTAAATATTTCATCACCTCTTTCAAGCCCTTTTCTTCTTCCACTTCCTATTTATTTATTTTTTAAATTCTAAATTAATAACTCTAGTTACTTATATATAAAATTATGTTATTATAAAAATGGTATAACCATATAGATTGTTATATCCACCCTATAAATGAAAATTTCACCAAACGTGCGTACGTACAGATCACCGTCTCCCCATCGTGGTGTTGTTTGTTATTCAAATATATCATTATTTAGATGTGTATAATAATGAGTAAAATCGATTTAAATAATAAATATAACATGGTAATTATTCTATATATATGATATACCATCCAATTACATATGATTTCACCATCAATATAATGATATTCCCACTCGTGCGTACGTACGGATTACCGTCTCCATGAATGCGATGAGATTCATTCCCCATCGTAATAATTCAAGAATAATTTTAATTTTATGATTAAAAATAATTTTTATGAACTTAATATCATTCTGGATATGAATAAAATACATCTTATGGATAAGAAACATGGCTTATATAACCAGGTACATAAAGGAAAACATATCAGTTAACAACCAAAATGATGATATTACTAAAATATTATTAACAAAGTAATATAATAGGATCATATATGATATCTTATTTATGTATAGAATTCTTGTATAATTTAATAACATTGATTTAACTTTAATACAGGATGTTAATGTACACTTGACCAAGGAAAAGTATAAGGTAAGGGGTTTCTTCTCTCACTTTTAATTCCATGATATTTCCGTTGTTCCCCACTAATTTATTTCATGTGGTGTATTGTGTACTACCACTTGATATATATTATCATGATTCTCTTTATATTCATGTTATTGTGTGAATTATTTGGTGGTTATTAACCATTTATCGCTATTTATTTATGGCATGTAGTGTATTGTATACTTCCATTTGATATATATTATCATGATTCTTTTTATATTCATCATATTATACGATTCATTTGGTGGTTATTAACTTTTGGTCATATGACTCGATTGATTACAACCTGGTAATGGGTTTTCATCTCACTTCTTATTCCCGTGAGATTCATGCTATATTGACACTATTTTCTTATGTGAAGTGTATATACTAACCATTATTGCATTATTGGTGTAATATAATTTAATTTATGTTTATTTACATATTTATTGTATGATACTTCTTTCATGGGTTTTATGTTTCCTAAGTTACAAAATCAATAAGGGAATTTCAAATTTCAATTTCCACTAATTGGGCTTTACGCACACTTCATTGATTATTTTACTCCATAATTATGTGTGGAATAACTATATATTATTTTTGTAGTAATTTCAACTCCCCATTCAATGGATATACTTTTGATACACAAAATCACTCCATTTATAAATTCTTAAGACATCGATATGAACTTGATAAGAGTAATTTTAAATCAATCTTCATTCATTGAGTTAAACATCCAATTCATTGGTGTTGTTTTTTCAAGAATATGTGTGAGTGTACTCGAATTTATTTACACTTAATATCCAATCATATTGAGTGTATATATATCTGTAACAACAAATTATGTCATTGATTTATCGTTAACCTAAGCATACAGTCTTTATAAGGGATTTCACCCCAACTTACATTCCATTGAGTCCTCTTTGTTATTATGAGCCAAATAACTTTTTTTGGTGTATATACTATAATTTGACAGAGTAAATCAAGATTCCCTTTATTCCCATGATATTATAAAGCTTTTATTTCCTCAATTATTTTTATTCAAGCGTCTCTCATTTGGTCAGGATCTCTAACAAAAATATCATTTAAAATGCTTGAAAAATCTATTCTTCTAAATATTTTTCATTAACGTCCATATTTTAAAAATGTTTTATGGATTTATTTATATGAACATGATTGTTTTAAAATGTTCATTCCTTTCAAAAGTTTTAACATGGTATGGGACACTTTGATTCAAAAAGATATTTTTAACAGCTTCTTGATAAATAGTGAGACTTTTAAATTTTTTCAAGAAAAAGGGGGATATTTCTCTCAAATAGTTTTGATGATTATTTTCATTTATGTCAATATCCATAATTATTCTCGATTGAGGATGATTTATTAAATAAAATCATCCATATTTATTTGAATGAGTTATGTTTGACTGTGGATGTGCTATTTGTATTCCATTCATGGTTTGAGGTTAAAATATTGACATTTCGTATACTAGTTTTATAACGACCCATACTTTACATACATTTTTAATACTTAAAAATTGAAGCATACTTTTTACAACATATAATAAAACCATGGAAGGACCGTACAGGTATAGTGTCTTTAGAAACTGGGAAACATAAACAACTGGTTCATAAAGCGTCTACACTGTCTCCCATTTATTTCATCACATCTATAGTCCCTTTTGGCATATCGTACTTAATAACCTTCTTCCTGACATGGGGAAAGAAAAAATACAAAAGGGTGAGCTCAAATGCTCAGTAAGGGTAAACAAAAGAAATATCAATCACATCATATTCATAAGAACATAACATTTTGGAAATCTTACCCTGCAAAAGAGATCATAATTTCATAACATGGGATAAATCATGGTAGTAAAATGAAATCACAATAATCATAACTTAAAACATGAAGCTTTGTGGCATACACACATAATCATATAGAATCATTTCTTATTAGTCATGACTCATTTCCAAGACTATCTTAGTGGACAAAGTCCATTTCTAAACCGAGTTCATTCCTCATTTCAGTCCTGTTTCATTGAACCGGTTTAACCTGCTGTTCCAGCCATGTCTATCTCAGGAGATATAAAATCTTTACCCAATGCATTGGAGAGAGATATAGGTCCCACCCATCTCATAATGATACCATTCTTATGTGTGCCACAAAATCATAAACCATACATCATAGCATAACCCATGTAATAAAAATGGGATTCTTAAACATCGTGACATCATAAAAAAATTCATATAAGATAAAGGAATTCATAAGAAAATTCCATCACAACATAATCAAATCAATGTAATAATAGGGATATAAATAGAACCCTTTATTGTCTTAGATGGAAAATAATTTTGATAAAACACTTGAACTCCATTCTTGTGGAAAATATCCTTTCTACTTCAAAAAAACATTACCTTTATTAACATGTCATACAATTCTAAACTAAAGGAAGTTAATTAAAAATAAACTTGAAAACTTGTAACGGAAGCTTCTTGGAAATAATATTTTAAAAATCCATTCATGCCGTATAAGTTAAAAAAACATTCTTCTCATACTTTTGTCGGAAAAGTCCAAAAGTACCTCGTACGAAAAACGACAAAAGATTCCTTTCATATATTTTACTAAAAACTCACATAATGGTATAATTGGATTTAAAAAATTGTAGGTGTATGGAAATAATATTACATATTGAGGAAACATGGATGTGGATGATAAAATATACCCCAGTAAATTCCAAAGTATAAACAATCTCAGGTAAAAATGAGATTGTGATATTTCCCTAACCATAGGTCTGATTTGCTTCGTAAGTGTCCGAACCGCATGTATAATGATTTAAATAATGTTATTGACTTATTCCAGAATCATAAATATTGTTATGATATCATATATGGTCATATTCTTAGTTCTTTATTAGTAATATTTCATTACTACTTGTTATTCAGGTGTTTATTACTTTTTGTTCTTATGCGTGTTTTGTCGAATAAATTCTTATTCTTCTATTTATGTTATATATTCATAATTTCCAGAATGGTATTAGTGTAATATATATCATAATAAATCATTCAATTCATTTATATAATCATTATGCAACGCAGTTCATGTAGAACGAGTCACATCACATCGTGGAGACGGTATTCCGTATGTACGCACGAGCGATGATATCGTTCCCATGATCATGGAATTGTATTGGAGTGTATGTATACTATTTGAGAATCAATTTCACTTTACAATAATCATATATATTCATTAATTACACCATTATACCCATCCAATTAAGGTGGTGGTGGAAAATAGATTACACCACAGCGTGGAGACGGTATTCCGTACGTACGCACGCGCGGTGATTTCATTTTCCGTAGGATGGATAGACGGTGAAATAGGGTTGTTTCATACTTATAATAACATATCAGTATATGAGTGATACTTATGTTATTACTTCCAAATGAAACAAGTAAAGAAGAAGAAGTGGAAGAAGAAATAAAGATGAAAGAATCGGTAACAGACATTACCTCTTCTTTGAAGTGCTTCTTTGAGACCTCCTTTTAGGGCACTAAAATTGGTCTTTGAAGAAGACCAGGACCTCTAGGAAGTTTCTAGGGAAGTGGGGAAGTGAAATTTTCAGTGATTGGCTGGTCGTGAAGTCTTAAATTGGTGTGAGGAGGAGAGGGAGGAGGTGACCTTTTATAAGGGAGGAGAGGGGCACCTTTGGAATAACTAAAAATATTATTTTATTACAAAGTCAAATTTGGTTTTTAATAGATTAAAATTGATATATTTAGAAGCTAAGGTGGGGATGGGTCGAAATAATCTCATCCAATAGAATTTAGACATGTTTAGGTCATTATATTAACCTTATCTTTTAGTTTTAACTCTAAGTTAATTAGATTGACATTTACCATGTCACTTTGTATTGTTATATTATATAGTTAATAAACATACCATATACATCCAAGCGACCCCCAAGTGGTAAATTAATGATACACCTATCATGATATAAGTGTCGTGGCCGAACCTTATATTTTTAAAAATAAAATAACAATCAATAATATAATATTTGTTTTAAAATCTATTTTATGTCAATTTTGACACGATTTAGTAATTGGTTTTTGTGAAAATCATTACAGAATGATTAATTTGAAAAAAGTTACTTAACTCAATACTAACATGTCATATTAACCTATAAAATTAATTTAATTCATAAAAAGTTTAAAATTACATTTATTTTTGTATTTATAACATCAATTATGTCAATATTTCATTAATAAGATAATTACTGCATCATCATTGTTGTCATAAATAAATTATATTATTTAATGTATAAAAATAACAAATAAAATAAAATTATGTGGGAAATCTTTTTAGATTTATAATGAATATTTATAGTCGAATTTATCTTATGTATAACCATATATTACAAATTATTTACTTATTAAACATTGATTTTAACTATTTTAACCCTTCTTTAAATAAATTAATAATATATGTCCTAATCTAATCCATGTGGGCCTAAATGGTCATATGTTAATCCTAAGGTTGTTTCTGGTCGAATTACACTTATCCAATAGAATTAGGACATGTTTTAGGGTAATAAAAATATCATTTTTACCCTTAATTACCCTATTTACTTTTAACCGTGGTAAATAAAAGTAAAAAGTTACTATTCACCAAAAAATATTTTCATCTCATCGAACGACATTTTACTTACTGACATCAACCGTGTATCTTGGATTTTTGAAATTCCACTCACAGAAGCGGTAAAATTATGTTTTATGTAAATTTGAAAATTCTCCTAGGAGGTGGGTAAAAGACGGTGAAAAGTTAAATAAAATTTTTATATATCTAAAATTATTATAAAATTACTCTAATGAATTACATTGAACATATATAGGTATTATGTATAAATTTTTACCTAAAATAAATTTAAATAAAATAAATAATTATTTAAATAAAAATTCGTTTTTTAAATAGTAAGCCAGTGTTTTCACTATTCATCAAAAATTAAAAGTTTCCAGAAAAATACCAAAATGTCACCCTAGGCTAATTTTGATATTCTGAATCCAAAAATGAAGTCCATTTTGAAAAATAAAATTTAAAAAATTTCAAAAAGTTGTTATTACTATTCATAACGGCTAGTTTTAATAATATTTTAATAGCATATCGTTGTTTAGTGAAACTCGGTATTGCGTATGATGCAAGCTATAGAGTAAGGTAGTGGTTCCATGTAAAGAAAGCCAAGCTAGTGTTGTGTGTAGTGAAATATTCCTTCGATGATTTATATAACATAAAAACAAAATATTTCTCATAAAAGTCTCGGGTGTTACATTCTACCCCCCTTAAAATGAATTTCGCCCTCGAAATTCGTTACTTTGTAACAAAAAGATGAGGATACCTCTCCCTCATCATATCCTCAAGCTCCCATGTAGCTTCTTCTAATTGGTGGTTCATCCATAAAACTTTCACCAATCAAGTGGTCTTGTTTCGTTGGACTTTTTCACTACGATCCAGAATCTCTATCGGCTATTCTTCATAAGAAAGATCTTTCTTTAGCGGTACAACTTCTGAGATGAGTACATGTGAAGGATTAGGTATGTACTTTCTCAGGAGAGATACATGGAACACATCATGAACTTGAGAGAGATTCGGTGGAATCGCCAATCGGTAAGCTACCTTTCCAACACGATCCAGTATTTCGAAAGGACCGATATATCTAGGGCTCAACTTCCCCTTCTTTCCAAATCTCATGACCCTCTTCCAGGGAGATATTCTTAAGAACACTTTATCACCCACTTCAAACTCTAGGTCTTTTCTTCGGTTGTCGACATAACTTTTCTATCGACTCTGAGCTGATCTTATGTGTTTTTGAATAGATCTGACCTTTTCTTCCATTTCATCAACGAGATCAGGTCCTAATAGCTTTCTTTCCCCAACATCATCCCAGCAAGTTAGAGTCCTACATTTCTTTCCATAGAGAGCTTCATAAGGAGCCATCTGAATACTGGAGTGAAAGCTATTATTATAAGAAAATTCCACCAGAGTTGGGTGTTGATCCCAACCACCTTTGAAATCCATAGAGCAAGCTCTCAACATATCTTCTAGAGTTTGAATTGTCCTCTCAGACTGACCGTCTGTCTGAGGATGATAAACAGTGATGAAACTCAACTCTGTATCTAGAGTATGCTGAAGACTTCGCCAGAACTTTGAGGTAAACCTCAGATCCCGATTAGATATAATAGAAAGTGGTACTCCATGCAATCTTACCACTTCCTTTACATATATCCTAGCAAGCTGATCCAGAGAAAAATCCTCTCTAATAGAAATGAAGTGTGCAGACTTTGTAAGACGATCAACTATGACCCAGATAGCATTATTTCCTTTTGATGTTTTAGGAAGTCATGTGACAAAGTCCATAGTGATGTTTTCCCATTTCCATTCAGGTATGGGTAATGGTTGTAACATCCCCTTAGACTTCTGTCTCTCAGCTTTAACTTGCTGACAAATCAAGCATCGAGAGACATATTCAGCAACATCTCTTTTCATGCCCTTCCTCCAGAAGTACTCTTTCAGGTCCCTATACATCTTCGTTCTTCCAAGATGAATAGAGAATGAAGAACTATGAGCCTCATCCAGCAGCTCCTTCTTTAATTCGGGGATGGGAGGAACACAAACCCGATTCCGGAACTTTATTATCCCATCACAATCAAGGATGAATTCAGGAACATTTCTCACCTTCTTTTGCAACACTACATCTTCTTTATGTGCCTCTTTAATCTTCACATGTATAGATGGTTGAACATTCATTTGAGAAAGATATGATTTTTCCCCTTCCATTATAATTCCAAGATCCATCCTTTGTAAATCCATAAATATTGGATCTTTTGTGATCCTCGTCATGGACAAACTGGCATGGTCTTGTCAACTTAAGGCCTCTGCCACCTTGTTTGCTTTCCCAGGGTGGTAATGAATTGAGCAGTCGTAATCCTTAATCAACTCCAACCATCTTCTTTGGCGCATATTCATCTCCTTTTGTGTGAAAATATACTTTAAACTTTTATGATCAGTATAAATATCACACCTTTCTCCATAAAGATAATGCCTCCAAATATTTAATGCAAATATTACCACAGCTAACTCCAAATCATGAGTTGGGTAATTTTGCTCATGTATTTTCAATTGTCGTGAGGCATAATCTATCACCATATCATTTTGCATAAGAACACACCCCAATCCCTTCTTGGATGCACCACTGTAGATCACAAACCTTTCTCCACTACAAGGCAGTGTGAGCACAGGTGCATTGGATAACCTTCTTTTCAACTCCTTGAAATTATCTTCACATTCCTCCGTCCAAACAAACTTAACTACTTTCCGAGTCAACCTGGTGAGTGGATTAGATAATCATGAAAAATAATTCACAAAACGTCAATAATATCCAACCAATCCAAGAAAATATCAGATCTCAGTTACTGTTGTTGGTCTCGATCATCTTTTGATAACCTTTGTTTTTGCTGGATCCACATATATCCCCTCTTTTGAGATTATGTGACCCAAAAATGCAAATTTTTGAATCCAAAATTCACACTTGGTAAATTTGGCATAAAGCTTCTCCTTTCTCATGGTCTTCAATATAATTCTCAAGTGATCTTCATGTTCTTCCTTGCTCTTTGAATATACAAGAATATCGTCCATAAAGACTACCAGAAACTGATCAAGATAGTCTCTAAATACTCTATTCATCAGATCCATGAAGATATCAGGGGCATTAGTAAGACCAAACGACATCACTATAAATTCATAGTGTCCATACCTTGTACGGAAAGCCATATTTGGTATATCCTCCCTTTTGACCCTTAATTGATGATACCATGAACGAAGATCAATCGTGGAAAAGTATTGAGCTCCTCATAGTTGGTCAAATAAGTCATCAATGCGCGGGAGAGGATATTTGTTCTTGATAGTGATCTTGTTAAGTTCTCGATAATCAATGCAGAGTCTCATTGATCCATCTTTATTCTTAACAAATAGAACAGGTGCTCCCCAAGGTGACGCACTAGGGAATATGAATCCTTTATCAGGATTCCTTTGGAGTTGTTTCTTCAATCCCTGCAACTCAATTGGGTCCATTCTATAAGGTGTCTTTGAAATAGGAAAAGCACCCGGTACGAGTTTTATTGAAAACTCAACTTCACGATTTGGTGGAAGACCTGGAAATTCCTCCGGAAAGACATCATCAAACTCCCGTACAACGGGCATATTCTTAATCGTGAGTTTCTCTCTAGCCCTTTGAGATAAATAACCCTCATTTAGTGGAATCAAGACCCATAAGATGGAAGAAATTTCCACTGGAAGGTTAGGTTCATCCTTGCATCGATAGACGATCATAGATTGATCTGGAATATGAAATGTGACTTCAATTATTTGGAAATTGATATGAACTCCATATAGAGAAAGTCAATCCATGCCATGAATCACATCAAATTCCACTATAGGGAGGATCACAAGATTTTCAGGAAGCACTTTCCCATAAACTTCAATCGGATAAGAATTATAAACTTTTTATGCGACTGTTGTGCCATTAGGGGTTGTCACAGCTAACTCAACATCTAATTGTTGAGGTAATACGGTGATACTCTTAGAAAAGTATTCAGAAATAAAAGAGTGGGTGGATCCAGAATCAAATAAAACATTTTCTACTTTAGAGTGGATGGTAAGTGTACCTTTCACCACATCGTTATCGTACTCCACATCGCGGATAGAAATTGCATGTGACTTTCATTTGTCTTTATCCTTAAGAGTTGGTTGACGTTGATCATCATCATCAACCCTTGGATTTGGGCATTGATTGGCATAATTCTCTATCCCCTTTCACTTGAAACATTGAAGTGTAGTAGGTTCATTCTGTGTATCCCTTCATTTGTTTGCATCATTAGACATCTTCTTCCCATCATTGCGGCATTCAAATGCCCGATGAACTTCCTTTACACATTTGAAACATTTACTTGTCCCTTTAAGACAACTCCCTCCATGTTTCTTTCCACATATTGAGCATAAGGGAAAGCTCATATTCTTTTCAGTGTGCTTTTTTGATTTTCCTTTGAATTCCATTTTCCTCTTCTTATCAAACCCATATGACTGATGGGTTACTCCAATCTCCATCTCAACTTTGAGAGCACATCAAACGATTTCCTCGTAGCTATTGAAGTCCCTTATGGCTAAGGCCCTTCGAAGACTTGGTTTTAAGACACTAAAGAATCGATCGATCTTACTCTCAGGCTAGATAATAATCCCAGAAGCATACCTTGCAAGTCTTGTAAAATTTGCTTCATAGGTACCAACAGATTAATCATCCTTTTGCTTCATTTCAAGAAACTCTTTCTCCATCTTTGTTTAGAGAATACGAGGGATGTACTTATCGAAAAATAAGTTCTTGAACTCATCCCATTCCATGGACTCAATTTCATCCCTTTGCCTCGTATTCTTAATAAGATTCCACCATTGATCAACATCTCCTTCCAAACGATACACTACTAGGATGAATTTATCATGTTCAAAACATTGAAGAACTGAAAATATCTTTTTAGTAGTACTAATCCATTGTTCATCAACTAATGGATTAGTAGACCCGCTGAATGAAGGTGGACGCTACCTCATGAATAATTCAACAGAATTTTGCTCCTTCTTTTGCTCGTTTGGAAGTCCTTCATGACTCATAGCTTGAGAATGTTGTGTGAGCATGGATACAAGATTTTTCATTCCAGCTCTGATAATGTTTGGTTGCTCAGGAGGACAATCATTGCATTGCCCGTCGCATTCCGCATTAACACTGTTCCTTCAGGTTCCAGCCATTGACTAAAACCAAGAAGAATAGTGTGAGAAACACTAATTAAAATATGAAAATCACATAATCAAGAATAAAATTTCACACTTAAGGTCTTATCCTAGGTTATTCATGGCCATTAATAAAACACTAAGATTGTGTTCTGTGCGTAGACTTATCCTTATGATTCTTACTAAGGCTTTCACATCCTAGTTTCCAAAGGTTGACTATACCTTTCCTCTGATACCAACTATAACAACCCATACATTACCTACATTATTAATACTTCAAAATTGAAGCATACTTATTACAACATATAACAAAACCATGGAAGGACCATATAGGTATAGTTTCTTTAGAAATTGGGAAACATAAAGAACTGGTTCATAAAGCGTCTACACTGTCTCCCATTTATTTCATCATATCTATAGTCCCTTTTGGAATATCTTACTTAATAACCTTCTTCCTGACCTGGGGAAAGAAAACATACAAAAGGGTGAGCTCAAATGCTCAGTAAGGGTAAACAAAAGAAATATCAATCACATCATATTTATAAGAATATAACATTTTGGAAATATTACCCTGCAAAAGAGATCATAATTTCATAACATGGGATAAATCATGGTAGTGAAATATAATCACAATAATCATAACTTAAAACATGAAGCTTTTTGGCATACACACATAATCATAGAGAATCATTTCTTATTAGTCAAGACTCATTTCCAAGACTATCTTTGGGGACAAAGTCCATTTCTGAACCGAGTTCATTCCTCGTTTCAGTCCTGTTTCACTGAACCGGTTTAACCTTCCATTCCAGCCATGTCTATCTCATGAGATATAAAATCTTTACCCAATGCATTGGAGGGAGATATAGGTCCCACCCATCTCATTATGATATCATTCTTATGTGGGCCACAAAATCATAAACCATACATCATAGCATAACCCATGTAATAAAAATGAGATTTTTAAACATCGTGACATAATAAAACAATTCATATAAGATAAATGAATTCATAAAAAAAATTCCATCACAACATAATCAAATCAATGTAATAATATGGATAGAAATAGAACCCTTTATTGTCTTAGATGGAAAATAATTTTGATAAAACACTTGAACTCCATTCTTGAGGAAAATATCCTTTCTACTTCAAAAACACTTTTCCTTTCTTAACATGTCATAAAATTCTAAAATAAAAGAATTTGATTATATATAAACTTGAAAACTTGTAAAGGAAGCTTCTTGTAAATAATTTTTTAAAAATCCATTCATGTCGTATAAGTTAAAAAAACATTCTACTCGTACTTTTGTCGGAAAAGTCCAAAAGTACCTCGTACGAAAAACGACAAAAGATTCCTTTCATATATTTTACTAAAAACTCACCTAAGGGTACAATTGCATTTAAACAATTGTAGGTGGATGGAAATAATATTACATATTGAGGAAACATGTATGTGGATGATAAAATACACCCCAGTAAATTCTGAAGTATAAACAATCTCGTATAAAAATGAGATTGTGATATTTCCCTTACCTTAGGTCAGATTTGCTTCGTAAGTGTCTGAACCTCCTGTATAATGATTTAAATAATGTTATTTAATTATTAAAGAATCATAATTATTGTTATGATATCATATATGATCATATTCATAGCTTCTTATTAGTAATATTTCATTACTACTTGTTATTCGGGTGTTTATTACCTTTTGTTCTTATGCGTGTTTTGTCGAATAAATTCTTATTATTCTATTTATGTTATAGATACCTCATTTCCAAAATGGTATTAGTGTAATATATATCATATTCATTCATTCAATTCATTTATATAATCATTATGCAATGAAGATCATGTAGAACGAGTCGCATCACATCGTGGAGATGGTATTCCGTACGTACGCATGAGCAATGATATCGTTCCCATGATCGTGGAATTGTATTGGAGTGTATGTATACTATTTCAGAATCAATATCACTTTACAATAATCATATATATTCATTCTTTATACCATTATACCCATCCAAGTACGGTGGTGGTGGAAAATAGATTACACCACATCATGGAGACGGTATTACGTACGTACGCACGCGCGGTGATTTCATTTTCTGTATGATGGATAGATGGTGAAATAGAGTTGTTTCATACTTATAATAAAATATAAGTATATGAGTGATACTGATGTTATTACTTCATAATGAAACAACTAAAGAAGAAGAAGTGGAAGAAGAAATAAAGATGAAAGAATCGGTAACGGACATTACCTCTTCTTTGAAGCGCTTCTTTGAGACCTCCTTTTAGGGCACTAAAATTGGTCTCTGAAGAAGACCAGGACCTCTAGGATGTTTGTAGGGAAGTGGGAAAGTGAAATCAGCAGGTATTGGCCGATCTTGAAAGCATAAATTGGTGTGAGGAGGAGAGGGAGGAGGTTCCCATTTATAAGGGAGGAGAGGGGCACCTTTGGAATAACTAAAAATATTATTTTATTATAAAGTCAAATTCGGTTTTTAATATCTCCAAATTGATATATTTCTAAGATAAGGTGGGTATGGGTCTAAATCCTTACATCCAATAGAATTTATACAAGTTTATGTCATTATATTAACCTTATCTTTTAGTTTTCACTCTTAGTTAATTAGATTGACATTTACCATGTCACTTTGTATTTTCATATTATATAGTTAATAAACTTACCATATACATCCAAGAGACCCCCAAGTGGTCCATTAATGATACACGTATCATGATATAAGTATCTTGGCCGAACCTTATATTTATAAAAATAAAATAACAATCAATAACATAATATTTGTTTTACAAACTATTTTATGTCAATTTTGACACTATTTAGTAATTGATTTTTGTGAAAATCATAACAGAATGAATAATTCTAAAAAAGTTACTTAAATCAATAATAACATGTCATATTAACGTAGAAAATTAATTTAATTCATAAAAAGTCTCAAATTACTTTTATTTGGGTATTTATAACATCAATTATGTCAATATTTCATTAATAAGATAATTACTGCATCATCTTTGTGTCATAAATAAATTAGATTATTTAATGTCTAAAAATTAAAAATAAAATACCATTATTTAGGAAATACTTTTCTCTTTCTAATTAATATTTATAGTCGAATTTATCTTATGTATAACCCTATATTAAAAATTATTTACTTATTAAACTTTGATTTTAAATATTTTAACCCTTCTTTAAATAAATTAATAATAAATGTCCTAATATAATCCATGTGGGACTAAATGGTCACATTTTATTACTAAGGTTGTTTTTGGTCGAATTAAACTTATCCAATAGAATTAGGACATGTTTTAGGGTAATAATAATATCATTTTTACCCATAATTACCCTATTTACTTTTAACCGTGGTTAATAAAAGTAAAACGTTACTATTCACCAAAAATTATTTTCATCTAATTGAACCACATTTTACATACTAAAATCAACCGCGTCTCTTAGATTTTTGAAATTACACTCACAGAAGCGGTAAAATTAAGTTTTATGTAAATTTGCAAATTCTCCTAGGAGGTGGGTAAAAGATGGTGAAAAGTTCAATAAAATTTTTATATATCTAAAATTATTATAAAATTATTCCAATGAATTACATTGAACTTATATAGGTATTATGTATCAATTTTGACCTAAAATAAATTTAAATAAAATAAATAATTATTTAAATAAAAATTCGGTTTTAAAATAGTAACCTAGTGTTTTCACTATTCATCATAAATTGAAAGTTTCCAGAAAAATACCAAAATTTCATCCTAGGCTAATTTCGATATTCCGAATCCAAAAATGAAGTCCATTTTTAAAAATAAAATTTACAAATTTTCAAAAAGTGGTTATTACTATTCATAACAGCTAGTTTTAATAATATTTTAATAGCATATCGTTGTTTAGTGAAACTCGGTATTGCGTACGACACAAGCTATCGAGGAAGGCCGTGGTTGTGTGTAAAGAAAGCCAAGATAGTGTTGTGTGTAGTGAAAGATTCCTATGATGATTTATATAACATAAAAACAAAATATTTCTCATAGAAGTCTCGGTTGTTACAAGTTTTAATACGAATGTTTTGATTATGTTTCCACCTTTTCATATGAGGAATGAATTGGGATTAGTACGTGATAGATGGAGCCCCCTATATCTCCATGATTCATCAGTAGGTCTCATGAGACAAACTAGTTTCATGGAATAAGGCTTTGACAAAATCTTATTTGTAATCCGGGGACATGGCCGTGACTATGTGTTTATGAAGTTTGGCATTATGCATTCAATCATTACGAAAGTGGCTATTGATATTGCATGTGATTATTCGACTAGTAAAATATCAGTGTGAATAAGTAAATGGAATTATTTGATTTTATCTTTTCGATATTATTTTGAAGATTAAGTTTAAAAGGATTTTTTTTAGTCTTATACATTGCCTTAAATGATTATGCTTATTTATGAAAGTTTCCACTATATTGTTATCCTTACTGAGCATCTGAGCTCTCCCCTTTCTATGTTTTATTTTTCCCAGGACGTGAAATAGTATTTTATGGTTGACCTGTAGGGATAGGGTAAGGATATAAGTGTGTTTAAAGAGGGGATGAAATGTTGTTGATGTTTTTATTTCATTGTGTAATATAAAACTTGTGAGTGTATCTAGTATTTCCAAGTCCACTAAACTGATCAGTCATTTGGGACATGATTCCAAGTATCATTCCAATGTTATGTAATAATGCACTGACTTTGGGTAACTTGGGTTGGGGCGTTACAAGTAATGTGTGTGGTTTTACTTGTTGTGTTGCCTTATGGGTGGTGGGTAATTTGGTAATAATGGTAGTGATCAACATGGATGTGGAATGTCTGGGTTAGTGATGCAATGGTGGATTGGCATGGGATGAAACGTGGGAGGTTGTGTGATTAAGGTGATGTGTGGTGGTTGTAATGTGTGATGGTTGTGAAGTGTAGTGGCCAAGATGTGTGCTTATTTTTATGAGATTTTTGGGATGACGTGGGGTTATGGTGATGGTTTATGTGAGTCAGATGAGCTATTTTGTGGTTTTATTGTGTTAGTTAATCAATTATCCCTAGAATAAATTATAATGTTGAAACTGAAATATCAATGGTCGGTAATGGAATAAATGAATGAGCTAAATTAATGTGAAGTTGTTTTCTTAAATAAACTAAATGATTAATTGAACCGATATGTAAATGGGAAAGAATCATTTAGTAAATAATTGTTAGTGGAAAATCATTAAAATTAGGAAAATGATGGAGCCTATAATTAGATGTCTAATTGTGTTGTTGGTGTGTAGTGTGATGCATATAGTGGAAAAACCAATTGTGATGGATGTAACGTGATGAAATAGTGGCGTTGTGATGTATTCTAGTGAAATTTATATGAACTCGTTGGTTGGGTATTGTGTGTTATCTATCTATAATGAATTTTATGTTATTTCTATTAGCACCACAGTGGAGTTGGATAGCATTACCAATGACAATTATTTTGTTCTAGGTGTTTTCCCTAATATCCAAGTTGGTGGTGGTATATATGGATGACTAACTCCACTTACCCTCTCTTCCTTCAATATTAGCGATGATATGTGTTTGTCATGGCCCCCTCCCTCCAAAGATACCATAATGAGGGGATAGAGATAATGACCCCTTAGTCCCACCTCTAGTAGGCCCCATGTTGGTGACTAGCATCAATTGTATAAAAATATCAGGATATGGGACACATTAACCTCTATAATAATATAGATTTGAGATATAAGATAAATCATCCAAAAATAAATCAATTACATAATATGAAAAGAAATCCAAAAACTACCCCACGTGCATGTATAAATAGAACTGATATAGATAAAATTATCCAAAGTAAATACCCAAAAGTAAAGTTAAAGTAGTGACACAACAATTATTAAGGATCTAATCTAGCACTGTACATCATGTCCCATGTAATCCTCTTAAAAATATGAAATGATTTTTATATACAGAGGGTAAAAATACAAGAATAATTAGCAAGAAAACCAAATTATCTCACGAAAATGTGTGAGAAACAAACTAATTCACCTTTAAGAAAATAAAAGAAAAAAATATCACCTATAATGGTATTCTAACCATACCAACCTGACCAAGGCATGCTTGCCAAATAATGCAACCCTATTAATATAATATAATAAGAATCAAATCAATATGGTACCCCACACTGCTGTTTCACTTGGTTTTTTCTCCCACACCCAACGTCGTACAACTTGGAGCTCGTATCTATTATATATACTAGACCACCCCACAAGCACGATCATAGCACACCTCACCCGTAGACACCTGGGCTTTCTACCCCACACGAACGACCACAACATAAACAATTTCATTACTAGAGTGGTTGGGTATTGTGAACATGTAAGACATCAACCTAATTCCATCATCCTACCATGAATGACCCCTTCCAGAAGCCTCCACCCAAGCATGATCATATCTCACATGAAAACACCTGGTCACTGCCCTAAAAGCACAATCGTATCTTTTCTGAAAACCACTTGTCCATCACAACCACCATATAATGAACTAACATACATTCATCCATCACAACCTATGCAATACCAGTCACTCCTTGTAGAGAGATAGAGAAAGATTGGGTACCGAACCATCGGTACTCCTCACTGGATGTCAGGGAAAACCCCCAACATGACTATGCGGGTGTCAATACATAGTGATCGATGTGGATGGGGTGACTATAGAAATCGATGAATATATAGGTACTTATATATAATATCAAACACTCAAGTACACCCTATGGTTTCACAAAAAAACCAACCAACTCACTACACCATCACTTTTTCAGCCCCCTCTAAATTCATAACTCCACACAATATTCCACAAACCCCATTTCACAATTACAACCAGTTTCATTTAATCATCTCATTATTTTTATTATTTAGCATCAGCCTCATTTGACCATGCAACCCATCATTTGTTTATCCATTGTCCATTTTCATCCAATTATCCAAACTAATCCACGTCATTTCAATCATTATTAATCATTTATTTATTTATTCCATCCCTACTCGAGAAACTAGAACAAAGAAACCACAACCTTGCTACCTAAAAAGCAAAACCTAAAGGCAATCAACCCCACATTCCCCCATAACACATTTCCATCCCCAAAGCATGACCAAACATCACAACACATAGATATCATTTTATATATTTACCAAAGGGGGGATTTTGTCACATTTGACTTTACATTAGTTACATTTTCATACAATACATAATAATAGAGAAACCATTTAATTATCCAAATATAAGTGGTTAATAAATTTCCATTTTAAGCTAATATCAAAATAATCACAACCAAAGAATAAATCACACCACATTTATCCATCACAAAAATATCCCCCAATGGCCACAATTCTCATTGGGGCCGCAAGATCATATAATAAATCACATCACAACAATATCAAAACTGTATAAACATGAAAATAAATCCACATTTACCCTAATTAAATTTCATTTAAACCAATTATTTATCTTTTAGTATTCCAGTAGAACCATAATACATGGATTAAAAAAAGTAAATCCCTCCTGCATGATACACAATAAAAAGAATCGAGGGATTTTCAACCGCAAAGAATCTTTTTTGACTCACTGCGCACCGTAGGGAGAAGAAGAAGTGCCCACAACCATAACCACATGACAAGAAACCGAAGATCAACCTACCCCACATCCAAATACTATTGTAACTCATATCAAACACATGAACTGAACTAAACGACACCACCAAAGATAATCCCAAAGGAAGAACATGAGAAAACCATCCAAGATAAATGAAGGTCATACAATGGATTCCCAATGAACAACTACTGAAACCAATGGATCAAAGAGTGTGGAAAATGGATTGAAAAAATCTTCATGGATCCTAGGTTTTACCAAAATTAGATGAGGAAGAATCCATTACCCAATAATGGAAAATTCAGTCATAAAATAACTTTTAAAACATCACTACATTTGGGATTTACATGATTTGTAATCCACTTTCACATCATATAGTCCTTAGGGTTCTATTTTTTTGAAAAAAGACATCACCTTTTTATTATTTAAGCTTGAAAATCTAGAGACCATGAACCAACCCTGGACAATCCATGAAACCAAATTTCACATCATGTGATGTTTACATGGAATGTAATTCTTACATAAGCCTTGCTGTACTTCCAGCTTCCACAAAAAACTCCAAAAACCTCCCCCAAAGTTCACCAATGATTAAAAATAACAAATTAATAGAACATGATGGCATGAAATACTACATCAAATACCTAAAAATTATTCTTTCCCTCGAGAATATAAAAAAATCCTATAAGGAAAGAAGTCTAAACCAAAATCCTGTGAGAAACCTTTCAAGGATCTCATTGTATCTCAAAATCTACCCCCACCCAAACATTCCATCCCAACTGACCAAAAAACAAAATGTACAACCACATAACCACAACCACACGATGGCTCATGTCACACAACTACACTGCCAAATGACCAATGCATAACTGTCTCAACCTCTATGCAACCCAAACCATCAACCACTACAATTAACGAAATGAACCATTATGAACACACAAATATAGGAATTCTACCCTCCATGTCAAGATAATATCTTCTATAGGGTGAATTGACTCACTCACTGAAATTTAATTGAATTTTAGTTAATGAATCTTCATTCAGAATCAGATCCTACACTTTTCATATTCCAGGAATTTATCACACATCCCACCATGCATATCAAAAAACAAGTAAAATAATCCAGCTCATAAAACAAGGTCAAAACGTCACATCACAATGAAAAAAAGGAGAAAAAACTCAAAACAACTCTAGTTACTGGGAATTAATATGTGTCTCTCACTCCCATGTATTATACAGTAGTCCACCATGCCTCCCCAACAAATGAAAAAAATGAAATGGTCTATCCTCATAGTGCATTCTTGTACATATCCTATATCCTTAGTGGTTTCTCCACTAACATCACATCATCCTTGATATCGAACTCTCCAATGACAATGGAATTAGAGTCATCATGAAGATACTAAAGAAGCTGAGAGAAGTGGATGATGTCATGCATCTTATCGAACTGTGGTGGAAATGCCAACTGATACTCCACCTCACCAACTCACCCCAACACCTCAATGGTCCTGGAAACCCTAGGAGAAAGCTTACAACCTCTACTAAACATCCTCTACCAACATTGAGGGGAAACCTTCAAGAAAATGTGTTCCAAAACCTCCAAATCCATTGGTATCCTTCTGAAATTGATATAAGAAATCAATCAGTAAAGTACAACATTCATCCACTCATGAATACACTAAAAAATCTCTTTCATGCTATACACCACATCAAGACCAAGAACAGCTATCTCCCCATCCCCCATCCAACACAATAGTGAATAAAATGGTTTCCAATTCAAATCCTCAAATGGATCCATTCAAATGGAAGAGTAAATTATATTATTATAAGAAAAATATAACTTGGGAAGGTGTTGTATATAAGATCCATATAAGTATAAAATGCTTTCTAGAAACATTTCCTCTAATGTATGGATAGTCCATTTTTTCAACCCATCCGTCTGAGAGTTGAAAGTAGTGATGAGGTATAACTAAGTTCCAAAAGCATGCTGCAATCCACTCCATAATTTGTAGGTAAAATGAGAATCATAATATGATAAAATGTTCCTTGTAACTCCATGAAACTACACCAACACATCCATATACCTCTTATCCAAATCATCCACTACACACGACTTATTGATCTCTATGAAGGGGTAGATTTCAACAACCAATCCACAACTATCCAAATAACATCAAAACATCCCTCAGCTCTAGGTAAAACTGTGAAGAAATACATTGATATGTCATTCAATTTCTAATCAATAACATATAAAGTATATAAAAAAACCAGGAACACAATTCTTAGTCTTTTCCTAAAGGAAAACCAAGTATTTCTCCACGAACTCCACCACATCCTATTTCAACCTAGGCCACCTGAACTGCATCTTCATGCCATGATAAATCTTCTAAACTCTTGGGTGTTCCTCCAAGGGTTATTTATGAAAATCAAGAAGGAATCCACCACGCATATCAAAAAAAAATCCTCTCAAAAAACAACTTTCAATTTTGACCATCCTATAACCATCATTCTAGAGAATTACGATGGCCAAAACTATATTACATCACCTCTACCTCAGAGTCTCCCCATTGAGACTCCTCCAACTGATACATCAGGGAAGATTTTACTTTTATTTGAAAAAATATCCTCAACCATCATTCACCTTTACATCTAATCTCAAGGCTACCAACTCATCATTTTCTCTCCAAGTATCCACAGATTCCCAAACAACACCCTACCATGACTTCCTACTCAATGCGTTGGTCAAAAAAATCATTTTCCCAAGTTTTAGGAGATATAAAAATTATAATTATGATGAAAATCCATTCACCTGCACTTTAAAAAGTTCAAATAATTCTAGGAAAAGATATACCTAAAACTGTTGTGATCTGTGAATACCACAAAGAACCCCCTAATGAGGTAATGGTGCCACAAATTTAGAACAAACACAACTACTGCTAGCTCCAAATCTTGGTTGGTGTAGTTATTCTCATGGGGATTTAATTTAATTGAACCATAAGAGATCATTTTATACTACTGTATCAGCAAACATCCCCATCCTAGATGGGAAGCATCACAGAACACGTCAAACGTCACCCCTCCTCAGGCAACTGAAGCATTGAAGCACATACCAAATTCCCCCTCAAGTAACCGAATGATTCTAGGGACTGATCCCTCCACAAAAATGTGGTCCTTCATAGAAAAATATATCAATGTGGATGTGACTTGATAGAAACCATGTACATGCCTCTGATAATATCCTACAAGACCAATGAAACTACGATCCTCTACCACATTATTGGGTGTCTCCCAAGAAAAAAATTCTTCGAACATCGATGGGTCTACTAGCACACCAATTTGAGACACCACATGACTGATGAAATTCTCTTCTTGTGTATATAACTTATACTTGGACAAAATTCCATATAGTTGGTGGTGTTGAAAAACCTACAAGAAGGTTCTATGATTCTTGGCATGCTTGTACTCTAAATTTGATTAGATCTAGATTTATTCAATGAATATGATGAAAAAATGTTCTAGAAACTCACATAACATGGATTTCATAATCCCCATGAACATATCTGGTGAATTCCTAACACCAAACTACTTGAAGACAAACTCAAAGTGTCCATTCCTATATCAAAAGGTAGTCTTCAGGATATCACACTACTTCACTCTTAACTGGTGATATCCAAACCGCAGATCGATAATAGAAAACCAAATTTCCCCTATCATATAGTTGTAAAGATCATCTATAATCGGAAGAGGGTAACCATTTTTTACCATCACCTAATTCAAAATCTAGAAGTTTATGTACAACCTCACACTACCATCCATCTTCGTTGAGAACAATATTGGAGAACCCAAATGTGACACACTGGGATGGACTAAACACTTTTTCATTAGATAATCCACCTAAATATTCAAATCTATATAATTATAAGGTTCCATTTGATAAGAATCCTTATAAATAAAATAATATCAAAGATACATATCTATCAAGAACTCAACATCAGATTGAGGGAGTTTCATCATAAACTCCTTGGGAAAAATATAAATTAACTCCCCAATGGCCCTGGGATCCTCTACCATCCCATCATCCACTGATTCCATTGACCACTCATCAAACAAGGAAATAATGGGCTCCACACACTGACTTCCCACATGACAACCCCAATCACAATTGAAAACCACATATTGTTTATCCTCATCCTAAAACATAAATATCCTATAGAAATAGTCAATAATAGAACAAAATGAATACAAAAATTATATTTATAGGATAAAATTGTATTTATAAATATGTTCCATGAAAAGATCCCCATGAGACTAATGTGGCCCCATCCCTAGTTTACACCCCCAGTACACATCAAATAAGATGGAATGTATTTCAACTGGCATTGTTAACACCAGGGTCATGTGATTCCTCTCTAGATCTAATCCTAGAGAACATAATAGAGATGGTAAAATAAAGGATTGAGAATTTCCTTAATCAAAAAAGTAACAAACAAGAGTACTAAACAAACTGATCATACCATGGATGATCACTATCCTCTCGGGAACTGCTACCTCCCCTGCATAAAACTGACAAGATGTAAATCCTATTCCACTTTGCTGATGACCACCTCCACGATCAAGCTTGGGTCATAGTCCCTAAAAATGACAAATATCCTATGGTCAACCTCTACCTACTTCATATACTATCAGAAGAGCATAATCCTGCTTCCCCTACTATTGAAATGGCCTCACTAGAAGCTACTACTAAAGCTGGACCTAAACTAGTCTACCACCACAAAACTAATCTTGGAGAACTACTAAGCCCCAGTTCTTGTGAGGGCCATGAACCAAATATCAAAATACACTGGAATAATACTCCCAATAAAATAACAGAAACTAGTGGCCCAAGAATTCCATAAAGTTAGATGTCTATACTGAATACCTTATGGTTAAAACCTCAAAGGTACTGAGGCTTGAGACCTTCTAATGACAACTATTCACCCCGACCAACCCTATCAGTTCACCTCCCATGGAAAAAATCCACATGAGTGAATCTGATCAATCTCCTATGTGTTATTCTAATCCTCTATATATGTTGGTAACATAAATGGAGTAATTACATACTAGATAGAAGGACGTAGTGACCCCTCAATACATCCCGCACAAGACTCCTCGTCAAAAAAAAGTTATGGAGAAATTGAAGAAGGTACTTAAAACTGATTCCTAGATCCCATATTAACATGCCACCCATACTGAAGCGAATGATGCTCAATCCTATTTACTTCCTTCATGGTTGATGAAAGGAACTATTCATGGAACTCCATCCCAAAGGAAATGTCCACCACTTACACAAAACTCTCCACATCTGATTGACTTCAAAAGGGATAGGGTAAGCTATCAGGACCCAAATCAAACTAAAAGTGATCTTGAGATCCTCTGTCTTTATCTCTATCTCCACATCTTAAACTCTTTCCTCTTACTTCCCCAAATAATGATGATGGAAAGCCACAACAACCTCTAAGAAGAATCATCCTACTCTTTCGGATCAACCTTCAGGTGATAAAACTATTCAGACTATTGAACCTCAACATCCAAAACCAAACATGGATGATGAACATGACCCATTGCTAATATGGAAATAGGAAATTATTTGGATTGGTACTGTGGGGTTTTTTTTATTTAGATTCATTTTAATTCACTTTATTCATTTTAAACTTCCCTAAACAACCCAATTCAAACAAGATCATAAGTAATAATGATGAATTAAAATTTCCTAGGTCTCTACCATGTAAGAATATATATCTAATAGGGTCGTTAAATAATCCCATAGTTCATGCACTAGATCACAGGGGGCCCTAAAATCTCATGTCCTTTCCAGTATCCCTATCCCTTGTCACACACCAAGGTCAAATGGTACTATTTCCATAACAAACCATTCCAACCTCACCAAGCCTAACTATAACACCCCCTGATTTCATAGTACGTTATTTCTTCAAAGTAGTTCAATAACATGTGCTACACACAACTTCGAGTTCTAACACACCACAACCAATCAAACTTTCCTTTATGAATATTAATACCCACTTTTTGAAATTTCATAAATTTTATCATTAAAAATGGACTTAAATTTTGGATTCGGAATATCAAAATTAGATTAGGGTGAATTTGTGGTATTTTTCTGAAAACATTCATTTTTTGATGAATAGTGAAAATACTAAATTTAATTAAAAACAACTTTTTAATAAAAATAATATATAGTGTTAGATTATAAATTTGAATGGTTTTTAAGTATCATTAGATTATATTTTTATCATTTATTATAATATAAGTCATTGGATGTAATCTCACTATTAAACTGGACATAAACAAGTGACAATATTGTGATATTTATTATTTCATAAAAACACGTTTTTGTCTTGACAATGCGAATTAATTTTTAATTAATTTCTGACACTTATCTGTTTTGAATTTGGAAAAATGGATTTCATATTTGGAATCAGGATGTCCAAATTGTGTAAATAGGAAACTTTTATTTTTAGATATTAGGAATATTTACTTCAGTAAATATTTTATTTATTGTGGTTAAAGGGGTAAATCCAGTAAATAAGGTTAAACAATAATATTATAATAATATTAAATTACCCAAACCCATGTCCTAACACTATTGGTTAATACATTTCTGATCACGGGAATCATTAGGTCGACTTTGGGACCCCATGGAGCCACTTGGGAGTTATAATGACATTTTATATTAAATAATCTAATGTAAAGACAAAAATAACAAAAACAAATATCTTTTAATAAAATAGTTTTTATATGAGGTTATATAATTAATAAATTCGACTATAAAGAGTCATTATAAAGATAAAAATATTTCCTACCTCACGAGAGTTTATTTATAATATTTATATAGAAAATAAATATATTTATATATGACATAATAATGATGCCGTATTTTCCTTATTAAAGAAACAATCAAATAAACAATATTATAAATACTAAAATAAATGTAATTTGAGTGTTTTGATGCCATCCACAAATTTTATAGGTAACTATGACATGTTAGGGTTGATTAAATGTATTTATTTAGAAGTAAAAAGGTTGTTATGACTTTAAAAAAAAATCAATTTTTAAATAGTGTCAAAATTGACATAAATGAGTTTTTAAGACAAATACAATATTATTGGTCGATATAATAATCCTAAATATATAAGGTTAAAAAAAAGACTTATATAATGATATGAGTTTTATTAATTAACCACTTGGTGTATTTTTGGAATTTTATAGTATTTTTATTAACCATTTAATATAAAAATACAAAGAGGCATGGTAAATGTCAAACTATTTAACAAAGAGTTAAATCCAAAAGATAAGGTTAATATCATGACCCAAACCTGTCTAAAACCAATTGTATTAGTGTTTTTCGTCCCATACCAACCATATCCATTAAATAATTCATTTTTGAGCCATTAGAAACTGAAAATGATTTTATTATAAAATAATATTTCAATCTTTTCCAATGGTGCCCCTCACCCTTCTTATAAAAGGGCACTTCCCCTTCTCTCTAATTAACACCTTAAATACCATTTGGCTCAGAAAACACCTTCCCAAATACCCTATAAACTGTCCTAAATTTATCCTAGAGTTATTTTTTGGTGATAAAGCCATCCTACGGATACATTTTGAAGAAATTAAAAGGAAGAACCCGAAGAAGAGGTAAATATTTCATAACATCTTTCAGGTTTGTTTCTTATTCCAATTCTTCTTTCTTTTTTATACATTCTAAAATAATAAATCCAGTATCTTATATATAAATTGATGTTATTATAAAAATTTTACAACCATATTCATTATTATATCCATCCTATAAATGACAAAGTCACCATACGTGCGTACGTACAGATTACCATCTCCACGTCATGGTGTAGTTTGTTATTCAAACACCTCATTATTTGGATGGGGATAATAATGCGTGTGACTAATTTAAATAATAAATATAACTTGTTAATTATTATTTATATATGATATACCATCCAATTACATACGATTTCACCATCAATATAAAGATATTGTCGCTCGTACGTACGTACGGATTACCGTCTCCACGACGCGATGAGAATTATTTCTAAATTCACCATTCAACGATGATTATAAAATATATATCATTAATAAGTATGTAATATATGAAATAATAATTCTATTGTATATATATATATATATTTACTTACATATATCTTATTCACTTAGTTCCGTTCAATACGATATGAAAACGGAAACAACGTTTATGCGTATGTACGGTCTACCGTCTCCATAAACGGGTTTCTCCATTTCACATATATATCTATTATAAATATTTATATTCTAAATATATATGATATATAAATAATGTTTTATATTCTGGAATTATTTAAATCATTATTTAAGGGATTCAATCACGAGTAACAAGTTAGAACACGTACGATAAAGAAAGTGATTATTACACGAAATGTTAATTTCACATGGATTATTATTATCAAATGGGTAGTATAAAGTCATAAATGAATCATTTATGATATCATAAATATTAATATGGATCTATAATAATTTAATAACATAATATGGTCTTTATATAAGAGGTTAAACGTACCCTCAACTAAAGTAATGTACAATGTATGGGTTAATTCTACAACCTCTTCATTATTCAAGGTTGTTTATATGTAATTATCTACTGGGACCTCTTAATCATCCACATCCGTGTATTCCTAAAAATTTATTCCAAAATATTTTTAATACTTAATAGACTATGGGTTAATTTCATTTATACCCTTTTTTGACCGTATACATTTTGAAAGGATTCTTTCCGTTTTTTTCCAAACAAATTACTTTATGACGTTTTCGAAAATATTAAGGTAAGTTTGTTTTTTTAACCTATACGGCGGGTGAGGCTATATTCCTCCTTTATAACATCATCAAAGATTACCTTACAATCTCATAAGAATATTTTCAAAATAAATTTTTTCTTTTATAGATATTTAAACTTAAATGATTTCAAAAAAAGAATGAGGTGTTTCTCTCAAATTGTTTTGATTTCATCTATTCTAACATCCTTTAATGGATATTCATCTTGAAGTTGATTTAATATGATAAAAATCTTCCATTTTTTATTGAAGGTTTTGTGATATTTTTGACTGTAGATGAGTTTTTTTTCTACCATTCAAGGTTTATGGATAAAGTATTTACATTTAATATGCTACTTTTAATACGAATGTTTATGTTATGTTTTAAACTTTTCATATAAGGAAAGAATTGGACTTATTAAGTGACGGGTGGAGACAGCTATAGCTCCTCGATGCATTGGTAGGTCTCATGAGACAAACTATTTTATTAGCATATGGCCTTGAAAAAATATTATCTGTAGTCTTGGCACAAGGCCTTGACTATGTGGTTATGAAGTCTGGCATTATGCATTCCCTCATATTGAATGTGGTTATTGATATTGCATGAGATTATTCAACTAGTAGAATATACATGTGAATATGTAAATGGAATTATTTGATTTTATCTTTTCCATATAATGTTGATGATCATGTTTAAAAGGCTTTTGTTTTAGTCATATACATTTCCTTAAATGTTTATGCTTATTTATGAAAGTTTCCGCTATATTTTTATGCTTACTGAGAATATTAGATCACCCCTTTATATATATTATTTTTTCTAGGATGTGAAGAAGTATTTTATGATTGACCTATAGGGATAGTCTAAGGGATATTAATGTGTTAAAAAGGGGAAAATGTTGTTGTTTTTTGTCATTTTATAATGTAATGTAATGTTCATGTATGCAATCTATTTTCCAAGACTGTTAAATTGATCGGTCCTTCGGGACATGATTCCTTGTATAATGAAAATGTATTAAAATAATGAAAAAACTCTTGGTAATTGGGGTTGGGGCATTATAGTTGGTATTAGATGAAGTTTATTACAAACATTGGAAATTAGATTTAGATAAACTCTTATTAGAGAACATATCCCAAAGATAGACTTTGAGGATTAGTATAGAAGTTTTTCTAGAATTTTGGCACTGTAGAGATTTTGTGAGTTTTCCAAGCAATACATCCCTATCTGGATACGAGCAGGTAGAGGCAACTCTATCACAAATGTACCTAGGGGTGAAACCCTAAAACACCACTTTAAGATAGACTCGAACGAGAACTAGTACACGACAATGGGCCTTGCTGCACTCTTGGTTACAACACTCCTGGGAGATATGATTCAGATAATTAAAATTTTCATTACAAGCCATTATGATGGATTTAAGTGTAAATAATTCCCCAAAGAAAGCAATTTATGATTATTGATTATATTCATAATATTTTCAATTTACATTAGGTATTTTATAGGTTTGGAATTATGCTTTTCGATTCATAAAACTAACCTAGTGTATGTAATTTTTTGAAATGGCGCATGATAGATGGAATGAGAACTCCAGTAATACGCATGATCCAAAGAGTTAGAAGGATCATATATTTCATGGTATTAAGCCAAACTTTAGAAGGGAAATAATATCTTATGTATTATCATCATATGAAGAAATAGGATCATGTGTTAATAAGATAAGTAAAGAATTATCTGAGTCCTATAGCTTTGAAGGGAAGCTGAAGATGAAAAGGAAGGTAGAGAGAAAGATGGATAAAGGGGAGAGGGGAAAGAAGGATTTTACCGTATGTGATAATTGTAGAAATAATCACCTTGGTAAATTATTAAAGGGAATTAGAGTTTTTTATAAGTGGGGAGAAAAAGGACACCCATTACTTGATTTAAAGGGTAAGAAAAAGGTTTCAAATGTACAATGCTTCATATGCAAGGTGTTGAGACACTATGCGAATCAATTTACAAATCATCAGAGTAGCCCCCAAATGATGCTATTGGATAATAATCAAGTTATGATACTACCACAGATGAAGATGAATTACTAGTGTTTCTACGTTGTTATTAAATAATTATTTCATTTGAGTGTTGTATCAACGATGTACTAGTCATATTAATTATGGAAATAAATAAGGATTGTACTGGTGTACTATTTGACCGAGGATTTGAGATTATATGGTACTAAGAAAAGTGACCCAATAGTAAGTTAAAATTTTTAGAAAATACATGGATGAAGGAAAGATAAACCTTAATATGTTCCTAATACTGAGGTAGTGGTTTTAGAATAAGAGATTGTTGATTTGTATAAATTATATTGGATATTGTTTACTACTTTGGAACTGATTAATGGTTTGTATATTCCATCATTGTTGGAGTTTACAACATTTTTGGATATAAGGAATATATCCAGTATTCTATAAGGAATAATAGAGTATAAATTTAATCAATAAGGTTTTATTGAAATTCAAGGTGTTATTGCATTTTAAAAGAATACACGATGAAGGTGTTCACAATTTATTGAATGGAAAAAAGGATCCTCATTGTGTTTTCCTTCCTTATAAATTATGGACTGTGAGTTTGGACAGAAGTATTTTGGATAAGTCTAAAGGTTGGAATCTATTAAGCTTGAAATTGAATACCATTGTTATGGTTAAATCATTTCTTGATATTATTTTTGGACTGTCATAAAAAGGAAAACCTGGAAGTTGGGAAACAACATGTCACATCCGGCAAGGCCGCGAGACTTGAGCCCGCAACCGAAGAGCGGCAAGGATGCATCACCTAACACTAGCCTACGTGATGTCCTAGTTTGTATAATGTAGTTTTTTTAAATATCATGACAAATGAATTATAAATTCATTATTTTTGTAACCCTATATAATTAGGATAAATAGAATATTTTTAAGTTCTATTATCTTTTAGAGTGAAAGATGAGTTTGTGGAAGGAATTATTTGAAGGATGAAACTATAGTTGTCACGTATATATTTTTTTCTCTTATGATATGAATAAATTAATTCTTAAACATCTAGGAAGATATCTTAAAACCAAAAATGTGTTATCATAATACCTTAATTTTTGCCGAACTTTTAAATCATTATAGATCGATGGATTTGAGGCCTTCAATTGTACACTTAGTTGTGATTGATGACATAAATCACTCCCTATAAATATTTACATTTTCCCTCCAATTATGTGTTTCTAATTTCCACCAATTTTCTCTTAATCATGATAATAATTTTTTGGTGACTTTCTCATTTCCCTTTCCCTCTTATTAAGACTAAATTTTTTAACCCAATTCCGGATGTGGGTTTTCCACAAAGGTATTTTTCTATTTTTAACATTTTATTTTCTAAGAAAAATTTCAAATTGTGAGGATGGAATTTATTGAAGGATGGGAGAATTTAACACCCCAAGATTTCATCGTAAATTATTTCTTCAAAGTAATTCAATAACTTGCACTACACGCAACTTCGAGTTCTAACACACCACAACCAATCAAACTAGCCGTTATGAATAGTAATACCCACTTTTTGAAATTTTATAAATTTTATCATTATATATGGACTTCATTTTTGGATGTTTAAATTCAAAATTATCTTATGGTGATTTTTTGGTTATTCTGAAAATTGTCAATTTTTGATGAATAGTGAAAATACTAAATTTTATTTAAAAACAAAATTTTTAATCGAAATAATTTATAGTATTATATTATATATTTGAATGTTTTTAAGTATCATTAGATTATATTTATGTAATTTAATATAATTTAAGTCATTAGGTGTTAGCTCATGATTAAATTGGACATAAACATGTGTCAATCTTTTGATAGTTATTATTTCAAAAAGACACGCTTTTTTATTTTGAAAACGGGAATTAATTTTAAATTAATTTCTGCCACTTATGTGTTTTTAATTTGGAAAAATTTATTCAATATTTGGAATAAGGAGTTACAAATTGTATAAATATGTATCTTTTATTTTTAGACATTAGGAATATTTACTTCAGAAAATATTTTATTTATAGTGGTTAAAGGGGTAATTCAAGTAAATAAGGTTAAAAAATAATATTATAATAATATTAAATTACATTAAAACCTGTCGTCACCCTATTGTATGATACAATTATGAATTTTGGAATCCTTGGGTTGATTTTGGGACCCCATGGATCACTTGTGAGTGATAATGACATTTTATATTAAATAATCTAAAGTAAAGACAAAAATAATAGAAGCAAATATATTTTAATAAAAAAAAAATTATATGCGGTTATATAATTGATATGTTCAACTATAAATAGTCATTAGAAATATAAAAAGGTTTAATACCTCTTGATATTTTATTTATATTTTTTTAACATAAAATAAATATATTTATATATGACACAATAATGATGCAGTATTTTCCTTATTAATTAAACAATCAAATAAATGATATTATAAATACTAAAATAAATCTAATTTGAATGTTTTTATGCCATAAAAAATATTTATTGGTGAATATAACATGTTAGGGTTTATTAAATGTATTTATTTCGAAGTAATACAGTTTTTAGGACTTCTTAAAAATCAATTATTCAATAATGTCAAAATTGACATAAATGAGTTTTTAAAAAAAATACAATATTATTGGTTGATATAATAATACAAAAAATCTAAGGATCTTCCAAAAGACATATATAATGATATTTTTATCAATAATTAACCTCTTGGTGTTCTTTTGGAAGTTTATAATAAGTTTATTAACCATATAATATAAAAATACAAAGAGGAATGGTAAATGTCAAACTATTTAACTAAGAGTTAAATCTAAAAGATAAGGTTAATATAGTGACCCAAACCTATCTAAAACCTATTGGTTGAGTGGTGTTAGACCCATACCCACATTATACAATAAATAATTCATTTTGGAGACATTATAGACCGGAAATTATTTTATTATAAAATAATATTTGAATCTTTTCCTAAGGTTCCCCACACCCCACTTATAAAAGGGAAATTCCCCTTCTATCCAATTTACACCTTCAAAGCCATTTGGATTGGTCAAAACCTGCTCAAATACCCTCTCAACTATCCTCCCTTCATCCTAGAGTCCTTTATTTGGTTACAAATCCATCCTAAAGATCCCTTTTGAAGAAACCAAAAGGAAAAACCCGAATAAGAGGTAAATATTTCATCACCTCCTTCAAGTTCTTTTCTTCTTCCAGATCCTCTTTCTTTTTTGTTTACATTATAAAATAATAAATCCATTATCATATATATACTATGATGTTATTATAAAAATGGTAAAACCATATTTATTATTCTATCTATCCTATAAATGAAAAAGTCACCATACATGCGAATGTACGGATTACTGTCTCCACGTCGTGGTGTAGTTTGTTATTCAAACAATTCATTATTTGGATGAGTATAATAATGAGTATAAATGATTTAAATAATAAATATAAAATATTACTGATTCTTTATATAGGATATACCAACAAATTACATACTATGTCTCCATCAATATAACGATATTGTCGCTCATGCGTATGTACGGATTACTGTATCCAGGACGCGATGAAATTAATTTCCACGTTCACGATTCAACGATGATTACAAAATATATATCATTAATAAGTATATAATATATGACATAATAATGATACTGGATATATATATATATATTTATTTATCTACTTACATATATCTTATTCACTTATTTCTGTTCAATACGATATGAAAACTGAAACAACATTTATGCGTACGTACGGTCTACCGTCTCCATAAACAGTGTTTTCCATTTCATATATATGTCTATTATACATATTTATATTCCAAATATATATGATATATAAATCCTGATTTATATTCTTTAATTATTTAAATCATGATCTAAGTGATACAATCAAGAGTAACAAGTTAAAACACGTACTATAAAGAAAGTGATTATTACCCGAAACGTTAATTTGAAATGGAAATTATTATTATATGTGCAGTATAAAGTCATAAATGAATCATGTATGATATCATAAATAATAACATGGTTCTGGTATAATTTAATAACATAATAATTTCCTTATATAGGAGGTTAAACGCACCCTCAACTAAAGGAAAGTGCAAGGTAAGGGTTAATTATACAACCTCTTCATTATTCAAGATTGTTTATATGTAATTATCTACTGGGACCTCTTTATCATCCACATCCGTGTGTTCCTAAAAATTTATTACAAAACATTTTTTTATACTTACTAGACTATGGGTTAAATTCATTTATACCATTTTTCACCTTATATGTTTTGAAAGGAATCCTTCCGTCTTTTTTCAAACAAGTTACTTTATGACCTTCTCTACAAAATGAATGTAAGAATGTTTTTATCCTATATAGAAGGTGCAACTATTTTCTGCCATTATAACATCATCAAACCTTCCCTTAAAATCTTATAAGAATATTTTCAAAATAAATGTTTTATTTTATAAATATGTAACTTTAAATTATTTCAAAAAAATAATGATATGTTTATCTCAAACAGTTTTGATTTCATCTATGTCAACATCCTTTAATGTATTTTAGTCTTGTTTTAAGTTGATTTATTATGATACAAATATTCCATTTGGTAATGAAGGTTTTTTGATATGTTTTACTATTGATGTGTTATTTTTCTACCATTCATGGTTTATGGATAAATTATTGACATTTTGTAAGCTATTTCTAATACGAATGTTTATGTTATGTTTCAAACTTTTTATATGAGTAAACAATTGGACTTAGTAAGATATGGGTAGAGCCCGCTATAGCTCCTAGATGCATCGGTAGGTCTCATGAGACAAACTAGTGTCTTGGAAAAATGTCTTGACCAAATCTGATTTGTAGTCTTGGCACAAGGCCTTGACTATGTGGTTATGAAGTCTGGTGTTATGCATTGCATCATTATGAAAGTGGCTATTGATATTGCATGAGATTGTTCGACTAGTAGAATATCCATGTGAATTAGTAAAGGGAATTATTTGATTTTATATTTTCCATATTATGCTGAAGTTCAAGTTTAAAAGGCTTTTTTCTTAGTCTTATACATTGCTTTAAATGTTTATACTTATTTATAAAAGTTTCTGCTATATTGTTATCCTTACTGAGCATCTCATCTCACCTCTTTCTATGTTTTATTTTTCCCACGATGTGAAGACTTATTTTATGACTGAACTGCATGGATAGGCTAAGGGATATGAATGTGTTCAAAATGGGACAATTTTGTTTTTTTGTCATTTTATAATGTAATGTAACATTCATGTATTTAATCTATTTTTCAAGACTACTAAACCGACCGGTCCTTCAGGACATGATTCCTTGTATCATTCCAATGTATTACAATAATGCACCAACTCTGGGTAAATGGGTTTGGGGCGTACACTAACTCCAAAATACATCATATCTCTTAACCACTAATGAACCCTAGGTACAGCCTCCGGAAGGCCCTAGTTTAGATACTTGCACTAACGGTATTTTAATCTCATGATACGGGGGGAATTACCCTCTATAATAATACAGGATCGAGATATGAGATGAATCAACCACAAAGAACTCAAAGACCTAATATAAAAATAATCCCAAGAACCATTCCACATGAATGTTTAAATAGAACTAACATGGATAAATGTATCGAATGTAAAGGCCGAAAAGTAAAGCTAAAGAAGTGAAATAACATCTATTAAGGATCTGAGCTAGTAATGTCCAAAAAGTCCCACATAATCCTCTTGGAAACCTAACAATAGTTTCATATACCTAGGTTCAACATACATGTATACTTAGTAGGATAACCAAAGTCTCACATGCAAATGTGCAATAAGAATACTAATTAACCTAGGGGAATACAACAGAACCAAACATCACCTATAAAGGTATACTAACAATCCAATCCTCACAAAGGCACACTCACAAAATAACATAATCCATGTAATGTAAAATCAAAAGAATCACATTGATAGGGTACCCTTCACTACTTTACCACTGTTATAATGCTCTCACACCCAACAACGCATGTCCTGATGCTCTCATCTATTCTGTAAACCACACAACCCCAAAATCGCAGTCACAACACACCTCACCCGCAGACACATAGGATCACCACCCGACTATCACAACCACAACACAACCACTCCCATAAATAGAGTAGTAGGGAACCATGAACATGAAGGAAATAAACCTCATTCCCTTATCCTACCATGTATGACCTCTAATCGAAGCCACAAAACAAGCATGGTTATATCTCTCCCAAAAACACATGGTCCACTGCCCCACAAGCACGATCATTTATCGCCCAAAATCAACTTGGGCATCACAACCACCATATAATGCACTAACAGACCTCTAACCATCACATCATGTGCAGTACCTACATCTAAAAGGAGAGGGAGAGATAATGGGAAGGTACCCATCCAACCATACTCTTAATTGGATTTTAGAAAAAACACATCCACATGACTTTGTGTGTGTAGACACATAGTGATCAATTTGGATGGGTTGCATATGGAAATCACAAGAATATAAAAGTATATGTATATAATATCAAACAATCAAGAATAACCTATGGTTTAAAAAAAACCAACTAAAAACACTTTCACTTTTGTTTCCACCTCCATATGCATAACACCACACAATAAACCACAAATCCCATTTCACATTTCCAACCTATTTCATTTATTCATGTCATTCTTTTAATTATCTGTCCTAATCCACATTTAACTACACAACCCATAATTTATTTATCCATAGGCCATTTTCGTCCCATTATCTAAACCAACCCATTTCATTAAAATGATTATTAATCATTCATTTATTTACTCCATAACTACTCACAAAACTAGAACAAAGTGACCACCACCTCACCACCCCAAATGAACGAAAAAAACACCTCACCACCCAAAACTCATAGCCCCAAAACCATGATCACCCCATGATCCAACCACACATATCCATCCCAAATCACTCCCAAACATTACAAAACATTATAATTATTTTACATATTTAAAAAGGTGGATTTTATGACATTACACTTTATGTTATGGGAATTATCACACAAGAAACAATCCTAGGGAAACCATTTAATTATTCAAATATATGTTTTTAGTCAATTTCCTTTTTATGGTGATATCACAAAAATAACAACCAATGCAGCAGTCATATCACATATATTCAGAGAAAACAAAGCCCCCAACAACCATAATTTTCATTAGGGCCACAAGCCTGTATAATACATCACATCAAAACAATATCAAAGTGATAAAAAAATGTGAATAAAATCCCATTTACCCATTTAAATTTAAATTCAACCAATTATTTATCTTTTACTAAGCTGGTACAACCATAATCTATATATAAACATAATTAACCCCCTCCTGCGTGATACCCAATAAAGAGAAACAAGGGAATCCCAACCTCAATAAATCTTTTAGACTTGTTATGCACCACATGGATAAGATGAACAACCCTCAACCATAAGAACACCATATGAAACCACAAATCAACTTACACTATACCCAAAGAACATAGAAATTCATCTCAAAGTGACAAACCAAACTAAACTACACCACTATAGTGACACCCCAAAGATGAATGAGGGAAAAACATCCAAGAAAAAGGAATGACATACAAAGGATTTTTGATGAATAACCACTGGGACCAATGGGTTAAAGAGAATAGAAGAGGGCTTCAATAACTCATCGAGGTACATATGGTTTCCCCAAATTGAGATGAAGAATAATCATAGCCTAATGAATAAAAATTTGGTTAGAATAGAACATTTCAAACTAAATTTCATCGAGGATATAAATGATTTGTAATCCCCTTTCATGTCAAGTAATCCTTGGGCTTCAGTTTCAAAGAAAAAATATTTAGTTTTTATTATTTACCCCCAAAAATATATATATTTCATGAACATTCCACGTACAATACATGAATCCAAATTTCACATTGTGTAATTTTAACATGATGTGTATTTCATACAACAGACTTTTATACACATTTCTTCCACCAATACTCTTAGAACCTCCCTCAAACTTCTCAAATGCTCAAAACCAAAAAAGTAATGGACCAGGAGGGAATTGACCATTATAGTGTTTAATTTGGAGATTACCCAATGATGATACAAGTTGTTGTTGGAAATTACACAATGATGATATATGTTGGTGTTGTAGATTACCAGTGGGGATGAGGGTGTGATATGTTGAAGGAGGGAACAAGCTTAATGTGTATCATGTCCATGATACCATTATTAACTATTTATGTTATGTGGTTGTGATGTGATGTGATGAGGATGTGATTTAATTATTACTGACGCTAAAACTTGATGGTAGAGCTTGCGAGGGTGGGATATGTAGGGATGCATTAAAAACCACATCCAGGATAATTGGATATGTGATGTGATACTTATAAAATATTTGAGAGCATAAGATGTTTAAAAATGGGGAGTGAGAGGGGAAAATCTATTGGGAAGTTGTTCCAAGGTGCCTTTTTATTTATGTTCTTGGTATTATTTAACTATTTTGGATAAATGATATAGTTAGTGTGTTATGGTGAGGCTGAGATTGGTTAGTTTACATGTTTAGGTTCTTGTTAGTAATATTGTTTTCTCACTGGAATATTAGTATTTTATTTTCACATGTTTACTTGAGACATTGGGAATGGTCCTAATAAGTATACATTTTATGATCACACACACTCACACACCCTCTATCCCTCTCTCTCTCTCTATATATATACTATTTTCAGGTTTCAAGGAAATATTTAGGGAAAAATTTGGATATTACTAGCTCATTTTTTATAGATTCTATTGAGTCACTACCATATTACTATATTTTGGTATTTTCAAGGATAAATTTATTTGTATTTGTATATTTTTTTCAAGAATTTTGAGATATTTTGTGTTTATATTTATATTATGTGATTGAGTTTCATTGTGGAAGATTTATCCTATCTCACAATACTATATTCTATAGTCAGTAAGTCTTCTAATTCACGAGATTTTAATAACCTCAGTGTTGTTCAACATACTGAGCCCTATTGGAGGTGTGAATTGAGGGTCATTATTTATCTTTTAAATTTTTGGCCCAAGAGGGGAACATTTTGGGGGGAGGGGGTCATAACATGGTGTTAAAAAAACATATAGAAAAATAATTAGTCCTTAAAAAACATCAAACATCCTTTAAAAAATTTTCATCTGGAAGGAAAACATTGAATTCAACAAAATGTTTTTTTGAAAGAATAAAATATCATTCCCATATTGTAAAATGATGTTTTGAAATCAACTTTATATACTTGATTAAATAGAGGATTTTTTTTCTAAAATTATTTCTCTGAAAAGGTTTTTAATATATACAAATGCTACATTTAATCCAAAACGTTTAATTTTTTATAAATTCAGAAATCTATTTTCAATTCTCAATTTTAAATTTATAAAATAAATTTTAAAATACTTTGATATAAAATAAATCCAATGATTTTCAGAAAAATCCCACAAGCATAGAAAAATACTCATGTGGAAACCTAAAATATTTAATGCTATATAGTGCCTACCCATCACATGGTGGAAAAATTACCTTGAGGGTTTAGGTTCACTCTCAAATCCACATATGTTTACAATGCTCAAGAGATATATTTTGGGAATAACATTTCATAGATTCCCCCTTTTTTCCACTAGATTTGTTTATCACAACATTTCGTTGAAAACATGAAAAAGCAATAAATATATAACGATAATATATATATATATATTAAATTATAAGAAACAAATAAAATTCATGCTAATTCTTATTTAGGAAGAGTTATGATTTTTAAAACATTCATGAAACACTAATTAGAATTAAATAGTGAATTTCAATACCAAAATTTAAACAACAACATTTATGAAATAATTTGTTTAGAATGCAATTATGATAATCAAATAAAATAATGTGATAGTATGAAATTATAAAAATTTGATGCAAAAATGATAATTTTTAAATAATGGTTATGAAAAAAATTAAAACATTGTTTTTGATTCTTTCATCGGGGCACACCACCGAGAATTCTTATAAGTGATGGAATCACAATTGTGGCCCCACATTCCCACTTCCCAAAGGTGGATGGCATTCATCACTTTCAATGGTGTTTTCTACTCCTTGATCGAAATAGGATCATGGGATGTATGTTCCTCCTTCTGTGGATTCCTCCTTAGAATTTGTTGCCTATTCTGGGCGTACCTCATATATTTGAGTCATGTTCAAGAAACAAATTCACGGTGCCATCTCTTTGTGGATTTTGGTTAATTATGCTACTTCTTTCTGGACATTCTATGGGTTCTTGATAGGGAGGAAACCTTCGACCAAGATAGTAGTCATGTTCAACATCACAGGAATGTCTACACACTAAAAATACTGGTCACCTATATTTTTCCTCATACGTGGGTATCTTAGGGAGGCATCATCAGGCCTAGAGACCAAGGAAAACCATGTCGATCATGAGGTATATAATTCCAAAGTAATATCATTAATGTATTTCACCTCAGGAATCCCATGTTTACATGAGGTTGTAGTATAAAACAGGTTGTGGGAATGACGTCTTGAGGGGATGGAATTATACTGATCATAACACCCCCATAGGCAGATCTGAAAGATGTCCTGAGGAGGAAGGACTTGAAATGTTTACCGATGGATAGATCAGAACGCCCTGTGCTGTTGGATTCAGGAGGTGTGTCCTATAAAGGGAAGATGTCACACAGTGAAAATTGATATAGACAACCTTAGAGGTTGATTAGGGAGGTTCACCCCTAGGAGGAAAAGACTAAAATTTACCATTGGTCCAGATTAAAATTCAAATTGGCATCCTACATAATTTTTTTAGAAGATAGAGATAAAAACCCATAATTCTATAGATTTTTCGGGGCCTTATGAATGGAATATGCCTTTCGCAAGAGGACTTATCTTGGTCATATAGTGTGGTTTGGGCATTTGGCATAGGGGATACCCATGTAATGCTAGGAGAAACAATGATGTGGATCAAGTGGTATGATTTCCCTGGGATGTGGCATCTTGATAACACCAGGATGGATGTGGATCAAGTTTTATGTGGATGGTGTTGATGGAGTGCTGGGTTTGGACATCAATAAGGCTTCTTACATATACTAGTTACTTGGGAATAAAATCCCACGTAGTTCTAAAAGGTATGGGGCTTTGACATCCCCCTAAGGTGTCGTTAGTTCCCAACAATGCTATGAAATATTTTTTATAAAACTCAGACAATCCTAAATTGTATTATCTTGAATGTCTAAGTGTTGAACCCATAAGGACAGAGAATATATTCTAAATTAATTATGGAAACTAAAATTTCATTTTTTTAATTCATTTGGAGAAAAATGGAAATAACATCAAAGATTGGGGTTTTGAATCAATAGATGGAGCATGCTAGGTTCATTGAATTTTAGGTTCATGTGCTAGGGATTCAATTGAATGTGTGTTTATTTAGTTTTTATGTCAGAATTAGGTCAGCATGGGTCTGTGTTCTTGGTACCCTACCCTAACAATGTGATTTCCTCTTTGGAATGGTCATCTACTTGGCGAAAACATATAAATAGGCGACCCAAAACCTTATTTAAACATACCCGGGTTAGCTTTTATAGTGGTCATACACAAAATAAGTCGATTAATTGGTGAAACGAAAATAGTACACCTTAGTTAATAAGAAATGGTCATGTGATTGCAGAATAAAAATATTTGGAATTGAATAAACAGAGTTAATGCGATCCAAAACATAAATAAAAAGTATATAATAATACCTAAGCACACACACCCCAATGATCACATCGCCTGACACAAATGGGATGAATTGCTCATGATGGGGATTAGTGTCATGGGTAGTTGAGGAGGAATAGTGGAGAAGAATGAATCCAGATAATATGTTGGTTTCCCTGTGGGGTTGATCTTGCCCCCTCATGTCCAGAGTGCATTGAAATGGAGTTTGGGGGTTTTATTTATAGGAGAATCCCATCCAAATACATATCCCAGGTCATCTGATCTTTCTCTACGCGTTGTCATGGTCATGATGTGTACTTGTGGTACATGGCGTGTACCTTAGATCTGAATTTGTTTACTGCATTGAATCCTTAGAAACTCCGTATACTGGGTTGACTGTCATCGCATCATTTATTTGTATTACACAATGTGTATGCATGTCACAACTTCTTCAGTGAAGATCTATTTCACTTGAAATGGCCATGATGTGTACTTGTGGTACATTATGTGTAGTAAATGTTTCTTTAGTTTCCAATATCCCCTTCATCTCCAAAATCCGGTATCACACCACTTTGATTTACTCACATAGTGAAGGGTTATTTAGCTCATATTTTCTCTCCAATTCGTTCCATTTTTAGAAATCCATTATTTCCTGCTACAAAATATAAAACAATTTAAATTATTCCAAACATAAAAAGATTAATAACTTAAATACAAACTTCAATATACAAAAATAATCTAAAATAAATGCATGAAATACATGTACCAAGATTACACCTAATGAGGAGACCCATTTGGTTGGGGATTATGCATGGAATCATCTCATTAAGGGGAAATGATGTGGATGGTGATTATATGTGAGAGAGGCCCATGGAGTAGGTATGGTTGGGGCTTATGCATGTGAGAAAACCATTGGTGGAGATTAGATTTCATAGTCACTAGTAAACTGTAATCCTGTGTGGGTCATCATTGGTTTAAGAAACAAGAGGTTCTAGTATACCTAATGGTTGTGTCGTGAAAGATGCGGCAATGAGAGATTATGGGAGAGTTACACATGGAAGTTGTCTGAGGTGGATGTCATTCTATATGGGGAGGATGTCATTCCATGTGCGGAGGATCTAACTCCATGCGAGGAGGATCACATTCCTTGTGAGGATATGTTATATGAATATCATCCTGTGTCACTCATGCATGGAGCATCCTAAAACTATTACATAGGGTAAGCATATAGTTTAACGTTATGTAATGCAGACAATGGTTCTAGGCAGTTTTATATCAAGTATCATGGACATGGGAGACTCACTCCTTACCCCATGGGCTTACATAAATACTTATCATACACACATTGTAGGGGCATGAATTTAGAAATTATAGGTTGGAATGGTGTGGAAGACTGGCCTATCACGAGTTCCACGTTAGAGTGCCTATTCTGAGAAGAAAAACAAGTTAGCGTATAGATAATGAGAACAATAAGTTAAATAGGAGTCTCATCCCACACTCTGAATGGAGTGGGACATAATAAAGGGTGGTACTAGTCACCTGGGTAATTAAAAGCATAGATAAAACAATCATGGATATATGTGGGTGCCTTGGGAACATAAAATTCATGAAGTTGTGTCATCGGAAGGTCAGAAATATAGAGAGGCACAAGAGAGAGGTTTTGTGAAGCATAAGGCCTCACAGAGAGGTTCTTCATGAAGGTTAGGTGATTCATGAAGGTTAGGGGATTCAGGAAGGTATATACCTTGCAACACATGGTGACCCTACCTTGGTATTATGTCTTTAATTAGGAAAGGAGTTCTTCAAAAGGGCTTAATGATTCACAAAGCCTCAAGTGCTCCTAGGGGCCTCCTTCATTCGTAAAGGGTGTAGGCCTTCAGGAATGGAATCCGCAAATTTGGTGGAGGTATTTATGAACCTGTGGAAGTGGTTTTGTGAATATTTAGTACCTTTGAAGATCCATTTTCGATTTGTTTAATGATTCCTGAGTACTACATAAATTGGGGGTAATTTAGAAGTCGAAGAGTCAGGTTACCATAATCCGATAGTCGAAATGAGTAGGGTATATATAGGCACAGGTATTTGTGAAGAAGGGATGGGGTTGGATAATTATATGTGGGATTCAAAAATGGATGTGTCTATATCCATGTCATAGAGCACAACTATAAAACCTTATAATGGTCACATAGCACCTTTAAATTCACAATGCATACCATCAGTGCATTGGGAATTTGTGGAGGGGGTGCTCTTAATGAAAGGGTTTCGTGGAGAAAAATTATAAGAGTTTTTTTATCTGTTTGAGATTGGATCATCTTCTAAATGGATATGTCCTACTTGACGGGTCTTATGGCTTGTATTTTGGTTCCCAAAAATGCCCCCTAAGAATTAGAGTTTATGGGAAAAAGGAAGGTCAGATACTGATGGAAAATAACATAAATTTTCACAATATCCTCCATTTCACGAATGTTATCCACAATGATAACTTCTACGGCTGATTCATAGAGATCACTGGAGTGAAGTCCATCACAAATTTTGGGCAGTCATATTCATTTAAAAAGGGTAGGTTGGGGGCCTCCAAGGAACCTAACATCTCATGAAGAAAAGATCCAACACTATCTTTTGGTAATGATTACTCCATCCACCATCCATGATGTACAAAAACATTCTTTTCAAACTGGACGTCTGGTATTTTTTTTCATTAACACTTGTTAGTGAACAAAGAATGGTGGACTTCACCCTTGTGGAGTGATTGTTGTAACTCAAACCTCCACAAATCGTGCTCCGTGAATGATCATTGCGAATGACCTCCGCGAACCATCTTTTGAAAACACATAAGTCACACAGTAAATGGATTCTCAGGGAGCTGTGAAGGAAGTCCTTGTAGATGATTCAGAAAGAGAGGAAATGGTGAACAACATCATTATTAGTGAGTTAATTTGTAGTGCATTCGAAAATGAATCCATGCATGAGTTGTAGTTTGAGGCTTAGAAGGATTAACCTTTATGCAAGAGGCTACTCCTGAATGACTTCGGGTTGAGAGACGATGTCTTCATACCATAGGAGAATAGTGATAAACTAAAATAATAGTGTAGAGGCATTCCGAGGAAACACCTGTGGAATATGGATACTATAGGACATATCTTGAAGGATCATGCACCCATCATAGTCAACTTACATTACAACCAAATCAACAATATCTATTGGGAAAATCTTGTGTGTGAGGTGTCTCCACCACAATATCAAATGATAATCACCGGAGGCTTGGGGAACCCAAAGAAATATTGGATTGATTGCTGGGATCTACCCAAAGGTGGAAAATTTATAGATGAGTGGGCATGGGCCTACTAGGTGTGTGCATCAGGCATTGAATTTTTTTGTAGAACTTAGGCATGTATGACTATTGAAGTGGCATGGGATTATCAATTCCATGTTTACTAGCTGTAAGTGATCAGGTCAGAATTTTTGAGCTGATGGTCTCCATGGGCAAACACATTCCACCTATATCACATGGAGGTCAGTATTAGATATTGGGATCATCATCAGATCTTGAGAATCCTAATTATAGGGGTGATGTATGATGAGTTTCTTCCTTCAAAAAATATGTGGGGAGATCAATAGAAGATTCCAGATTCTTCAATGCTGCTGCTGAACTCGATGCAAGGCACATAAGAGATGAATTAGGGGAAAATATATGCCACCTTAAAGTAGTGGTTCAATTATATTTTGAACATACTATCAAAGGATCCAATTGATGGTGAGAAGGCAACATGGAAACTTCCAATGAGGCCACACACATTCCCCAAGGGTACCCATGGGGAAACGTGGGCTCCAACAAGAAGATCATGTAAGTGGGCCAATGGATACTTTGGGCCTATAACATCAAGACAGAGCCTCAAAAAATAGTAAGGTTAGAATGATTTGTTATGGAACTCGTCTATAGAGGTATTATACCATTGAGGGATGGATACATGGGGGTGTGGCCGAGCACCTTAACTATGGTAGCGATGATGGAAACATGTTAGTGCATTAAACCCAGAGTCCCAATGCTGGAGAATTTGTACAAGGCACTTCAGAGTATTAGAAAGGAGAATACACCACTGTATGTGTGGGCTATTCCAGTTTTGTTTTACCTAAGTGGAAGAACACACGGTGGATACAACACATATTTCTCATCCCAAAACAATCTTTTGGCTGGATATTTTTGAACAACTCAGGTTGCTACCCAATCATATTGGGCCTGATGGGTGTGAGAAACAAGGAGATGATGGAGGCTTACTTTAACTTTCAAATATTTCCTATACCAAAAGGGGTTGTTACCAATGATGGAACATAGACTGGAGAGTAGAAATCATATCTCTTGGCCTTCTTAGGTGGGGTACTAATTGCTATGGTTGACTGCGAGTCAGTCTGTGAACCATTTAACCAACACTGGTTTGTAATACAGTTTAGGCGATTGCATAGGTTGACCAAAAATATTTAATCGGATGTGCTTCAAGAGTTCCATAATTTGTTGATGTTGTAAATTTGGATCATGTTAACATGCGAAGATTATAAGATGCAGAATGAGCTTCCTCCACCTACTACGACATATAGGATCACCCCTAACTATGAAAAGAGTTGGAAGATCACATATCTAGGGAAAATGGGGATGAAATTGATCATCCATTAATATTAATGGGTAATCCCTCCTCCTCAAGGATAGGGAATAGTGGAAAATGGAGTGAGATGTTGCAGAAGAGCTATCTCCATGTGTAGGGTGGTAGAAGTGGATCCAGTGATTCATGGGCCCATATAGAAAAGAAGAGAAGAAAAAGGTGGAGAAACATTAGGCCTAGGGGTATTAGAAAGGGGTAATTAGGGGAAATGGATCCATCTAGTTTGATTCATAGAACATTTTTTCATGATCTTGGAAAATGGTTGCACCACAGGGACATTCCGAGGGATGTTATCTTTCTTGAGGCTTGGGACGAATGGGTCATCTATGACATCATTCTACATTTCTCTAGGATTCACAAGATATGGGATCATTTCAAAAAACATGGGTTGTATCTCCACAATATTGGTTACTCGATGGTCATCTTTCACATGTATCAAGAAGATGGGGAGTAGTATGTGATGGAGCTGGTAGACTTGGTGTATTCCTAGGTCACTATGTGTCCATTGGCTGACTGGGTGAGGGTGCTACTTGAAAAAACCTCCCCTACACAACTTTCATCAATTGAGATTGATATGTTCTATCTATTTCCCAAGGAATCAAATAAATCTTTGGGATATGGTGCTCATCAAGAGATCCAACTGGAGAGTGGTGAGATCACATCTTCTAAGGGAGAACTAGCTAAAATCTTCCACATAATCTCTAACCAACTTTCCCGTGCTATATCCGCCATCCCTTATCATATATATCCTCAAACGTAAACTTGTTTCAAGAATAATAATCTCAAAAAAGGTAGCCCTACTGGTGTGGATGAATGTGCACCAACAGGTGCATATGAGAACGTTTTAAGGCATGTGGAGGGGAAAAAGTAGCTGGTGGGCTGACCGAAGTGGAGGAGTTCAGGAAGACCACATATGAATGTTTAGACATTCCATTCATCTATGGGGCCCATGCCAGGAAATCAAGATGGTGGTGACCCAAAAGCTCAATCTATCACTTCCCATCTCCCATAAGTCTCTTTTCTTCATAGAGTCATATTCTTTATTTGCTGATCTAAGTGACTAACATGTCCCTTTCTTGAAAAATACTATAGGTACAACACACTCAACCATCCGAATAGGTTGTGGAATTTGTGGTATGTTTTCTAATAGGGGAGTTAGTCCTTGTGCAGCTAGTCATCCGAGCTCATTATTTGGACATGGTCCCAAGTGAACAGTCAATTTTGGCTATGAGTGATGCCACTATTGGGGTGGATCTTCGGCATGAAAGAGACAAAAGTTTCAAGGTGGGATCATGTGATGATGACCAACCTCATAATATAGATCAAAAACCATTTGAGAGGAATCCAGAATAGGATCTTTCTTCCATGATTCTTGCATCATTTCTTGAATATGAGATAACATCACCTGAAGAGCTGGAAGATTTTGAATCTGAGGCAGTCGAAGAAAGCCACATATTCTAGTGAAGGGTATGTAAATTCATCAAATGATTCATTCATTGGACTCCAAAACTGCATATAGTGGGTCATATGAGGTCTCCTCGACACTGACTAGGCAACTTGTGTGTGGGTGGGTTGGATTCTCAAGGTCATTAGGCACCGATACATTATGTTGTTACTAAAAATATACAGGAAGGAAGCCAATATTTGGATGTTACCAGGTTTTAGGAGAAGTATAACAAAATTCAAATGCGTCAAGAGGCCAACCAAGATATCTATAACCTATATGAACAACTAAAAAAGTGCAATTCCTTCCTTGATGCTAATTTAGTGCTCATTATTCAACTGAGGGATTAGGTGAAGGTGATTGAGGATCATATAAGAAAGGCGACACATCAAGTGGTTGGCCTTCAAGATAAGTAAGTCTGGGTATAGATAAGAGCTAATGGTATTTTCTATGTGTATATTGGGGAGGAATGGTGGATCAGGAAGCAGAAATAGACCGTGGAGGACACACACCAAATGTTGGTGGAGTTTCTGGCCTTGATCACTTTAGCAGAGCTATAAGGGCATTTTTTTTCTAAAACTCTTAATAGGATCCAATATATGGATGTCCCCTGATACTACCACAACCAGTTTGTTTAATTTGTAACTATTATACATTCATGGTCACCTTTATTTTTTCTTCTTCAATTATATCACTTCAATCATATTTGGGAGGCAACTGATGACCAATCTCTAAGATCATGTGGGTCATGTATGGTGTGAGAAACATGGGACAAAAACATGATTTGCTATTTTTATGAGAGTTCCGAATAATCACTAAACACTCAGGGTATGCTATTTTTGACTTTACACCAAGAGTGTTCGGGATAAGAGAGGTTGTGGCTAGAGAACCTGGCTTTTATAATATATAAATTAATTTTTTGATGTGCACTAGTGCCCAAATGGGATAATTAAAAGGGAATTGGATTCTATTCAATCAAAGTGGAATGAGAAGTGTGAATCACATTCGGAGAATTTTGTGTGTGTCATGGTGATATAGGATAATTACTTACCATTATTGAAACAAAACATCCATATCATTATCCTGGAATGGGGACAAACAAACGAGGGTCTCCTACTAAACAAGTTCGAAACACGGAACCTATCTCGGAATGTCATCTAAAATCATCCTTGACGTTCACCTAGGATAGTATATGAGAAGAATGGATATGATCCATTCTTTTAGTGGGTCCCTTCAGACATGGAGGAGGATGAGGATGAAAACAAGGGGCATGTTAAGTATGGAAGTGGAGGGGTGGAATCCTTAAATGGATTCCATAACACTCAAAATTATGCCACTGTGACTTAGAACGCATCGGTGTATGCACATTGGTCTAAAAAAAATCAAACCCATCATCTAGGAAACTGGTGTCTCAGTATATGAGAGACATCGGAGAATTTGAATAATTCGGTATATGACCAACGATGGAGGAGAGGGCCTCTCGAGTGATGGCCTAGGATGCCTTGTAGTTTTACATCATATAATGAGGATGATATAAACGTTGTTTAATATCATATGGTGAGGGAGATATATGGTAAATTTTAACAGCATGTGATCAAGACCTGTCCCTTAGTTTAACTCCATGTGGTTAGGATGTTACACACCATATTAAGGTTGTACTACCTATACCTTGGAAAACACTTCAAAGTCATGTATCACGGACCATAAACATTCATGTTCCATGTGTATTTATATGACATAGGGGAAATATAACCAACCTGAATGAGATGAAAGAGGATTTCATACCAAACTAGTTATCGAAAATAAATGGATGTTGACATAAATGGGGACCAAGGAGGCCAACACACCAAACATACCTAAAGGATTTAGATGCAGTTTAAATTCATTTTTGGACATATATTCCCAGTTTATTATCATAGAGTATGGACCAAGGGACGAAGGCTTCACAAAAGGTCATGTGAGGTGGAGGAGAGAAAATTATAATTTGAATGAAGGCCTAGGATACCATATGACACACAAAAAATTACATAGGGAAGCTTGCACACAGTTTAATGTTTCAATGTTGGGACTTTGTCTTCTAGTTCAAGGTGATAAATCATGGACCATATGCTTTTTTATGTCTCCAGAACATAATGGTACACACCCAACCAGAATTCATAAGCCCACGTGAGCTATGGTCAATGTGGGAAAGCAGGAATTGTAAGGGGTTTCTTGAAATGTGTATGTGCGCATTGAAGGTGACAATTACAGTTCTGAATTACACTACGATGCAGGTAAGTGTAAAGGGGTGATTCGAGACATTCAAAATCAGGACGAGGGGGAGACTGGTGAGTAGAAATCGACTACTGACCATGTTTGAAACAAATGGACCACGACCATACTATTTAGGAATGGGGTGAAAAAACATGAGATAAACCGTTGTCCTAATTTGAAACACATGACCTGCTATCTTTTCCTAGAGATACATTAGGGAATTAACCAAATACGAGAGGTATGCCAAAAATAATAGTATGACATTACCATTAAAAGGTTCATCTAGATTTAATAATGATGAAATCCAGACTTTGAATGATTGAATGTGTGAAAGGGAGTATATCAGGAAGTGGGATCTAAACTAAGACCATGAAAATAGTTTAGGGTCATATCGCATGGACCAAAGAAATTGGATTAAATACATGATTCTTGGACCATGATACCTCATTTTATGTTTATAGAGTTTGGACCAAAGAAGAGGAATCACAAAAAAGATATGCATAGTGTGGTAGAGTAAAAACCACAATGAGAACGAGGGTAAGGGGCCAAAAGGATAATGAAAAGTATGAACATCTCTATGTATTGCATGAATATGGGAATCAAGTTATACGCAATTACAGAATATGGGTCAGTGGGAGACTAGGGATGGTGGGGTAATACTCTTTGATGAAGAAAATCGAGTATCTCATGGTTATCGGAGGGTATCCACAACTTTCTTAGGGTAAGATCAAAGTTTAACATCATGCAATGAGGATGTTGAATCATAGTTTAAGGTCATAGAGTCCAGACCATACAGGTAAATAGAATATTCCAGATGGGTATGTAGCATGGGGTGTCCTGATAGACCTAACATGAATGATGAATTAGGAGTCACGACAACACACATCATATTCTCAATAGATTTCCACATGTGGTTTAGAATCATGATTCTTTTGGATTGGTGGGAACAATTTATGTTCATGTGGCGCAGAACATCAAATCATATTTTAAGGTCATAGAGTTTGGACCATGGGGTGAGAACTCCAAAATGTGATGGAATAATAATCCTAGCATAAATGAGAACTAAATATGCTCTCACACCATTTACACATTCCCGAGGAGGCTTTAATACATTTTAGAGTCACCATTCTTGGACTTGGGCTTCTCATTTAAGGTTAGAGAGTTTGGAAAAGGGGATCCTTGAATGAAGATACATAGCATGGAGGATTGAGAAACCCAATGTGAATAAGGGACAAAGAGACCTAACACCACAACACATATTTATGGGGATAATTTATTGTAATTTAAATTCACGATTCTTGGACTAAGTTGAAGAAAAAGGGATGATGGTATGAGGAAATTGCAGCTGGACCTAATGAAAAAATGTCAGAGTGTTGGTAAATATCGAATAATGATGAGAATCAATCCACACATTGTTTTGGAAGGAAAAAATTCATGTTTAGTTCTGATCCATATATAGGTAGGGGGAACTATTTATTTTTTTATTGGGCTGGATGGATTAGAATACTGAATCTGGGCATCACTATGTATACTGTGTGGATAAAAATCAAGTCATATGTAGTTTTAGAACATGTAATGGTAAATTTAAAAAGCCAAGGGTGATGTCCTCTAAGATGAAAAAATTATATTGTTGTGTAGTTTATTATTATATAGACATTGTGATGGTGGTTTCACAATTTAATGTCATGCAACTGGGTTTGTGGTGATATGAAGTTTATTGTCATGTGGCAAGGATGTTAGTAGCATAGTTTAATATCATATTGTAGGGACAATAAGAAGAAGGATTTCCATGGGGAATGTTCATGGAGATACAACTATAACTTGATGTGAATGATAAAAAAGGAGGTAAATGACACAAAATATACTCATAGAGAATAATTTTACACAATTTAAAGAAATGTTTCCTGGACTAAGATGAATCCATGGGGGTTGAAGGATTGATGACCATGTGGTTGTGCCTGATGAAAAAATGTATGGATGTCACTATGTATCATGTATGGACATAAATAAATCCACACATAGTTCTTGAAGATGAAATGGTAGATGAATTATTATAGGGATGATGTTATCTTAAGTAAGAAAATGGTGTTGTGTAGTTTATCATTGTACAATTAGGATATTGTTTTTATACAGTTTAAATTCATACATCTTGGACCGCTCCTAAATGGTCTATGCATGGACAAACAACTATAAACTAACATGATAAGGGTAAAGGTGGAATGTATCATGAAATTCAACCCCAAGGAAAATACACATGTAGATTGAAGTCGTGGTATTTCGACATAGGTCTCTTTGATTAATGTCATAGATTTTGAACCCCATGGGAAAGGGTTTCTCAAAATGGGTAAGGTGGTATGAAGGAGTGAAAAAACATATCTGAATGTGGTTTAAATGATCACAATACCACACCACAGACTTATGAAAAAATCTACACAAATTTTATATTCAATATGATTTGATTATGAAATCATAGTTTAAGGTCATACTTTAGTGACAATGGATTCCTTTTCATGTGAAGTACTACTCGAGGAACATGGAATTGGTTGGAGGAGTGATGCGCTCTCCATCCATAGTGATCAAGGAGTATGAACTATTAGGATAGAACTTGTGAATTATGTAAGTTAATTCCCATTTGGGATCCAACTTTGGTGTCATTTGTTTGGGTATCATCAGTGTTCTGGGAGCCAATACCATGTCACCCTAGAGGACGAAGGGGAGGCTGACTTTCTTGTTGAACAACCTGGCTATCTTGTTATGGTGACACTATGGTGAAAGGCCTAGAGCCTGTACAATTTAATGTATTTCATCTCAACTAGATGGAATCCAGTCATTCTATGTGGCTTATTTTGGTCATATATTATTGTTCGGTGTGATGAAAACAGAATCTCGATAGGCAGGACTGGCACTTTTCAAAACACTAGGGAATATGGGGTCACATGGGTGGAATTTTGATTCATCGTCAAATATACCCATAGAGTGTTGGGAAGATTTTATGGAAATTTCTTTCTGTTCTAACCCAGCATATTCTACCAAATATTGGAGAGGGTATTATTAAAAAAGTCGATCTATCCATTTTCTTGTGCATTTTAGTGAGAAGTGTGATTAAACTGGACATTGTACATGTCATACAACCTCTTCAATTGAGGTACTCGTAATATGGTTCTTTTTTCTATGAGAACGGCGTGAGGAACCCAAAATTGATGGATGATGTGGGAGCAGAACAATTATTCCATTGATCGGGCCATGACATCCTTGATAGGAATCACTTCATCCATTACTAGAAAAATGAACTATAGACACACACCTATAACCATTGTTTAGTTGGTATGTGGATATATGTTAATATATATCCACAATTATCCAAAAATCATGGATTTAGTTTATATTTACCCATGTGTAGTGAATCCCCTACATAAATAGGATTCTCTATGCTTTTATCCTCCCTAGGAAATTTCCTCACCCACTCACCCACTCACCCAATAACTCTCTCAAAACACTTCCCATTGGTTGATCATCAGCAAAATGAATTCTCTATCATCCAATCATCGTCAAATTCACCTTCATGGTACCTCCATCCCTCTCTAGCTTCTCTATTAAAGGTTTCTCAATTCGTGGATTATCCATTCATAGTTCCTCCATTCGCAGCTTCTCCATTCACGGTTCATCCACCCCTCACCAGCTTCTCCATTCATGGTTCCTCCACCACTCACACATTCCTCACCTTCTCCACACCCTTCTTAAGGCATTACTCCCCCATTTGATTCATCGTCTTGTGCTTCCCCTCTTCACGATCTAGCTCCTTATCCTATAAATTATCAAACTTCTCTTCCCTACATCCAGCTCTTATGAAGAACATGATCGAGACCTTGCTCTTGGAACATCAGCTCATGCAAAGGAACCATACCTTCTCCATTGCTCCCTAATCATGTGAAACAGGATAAAAAAGGATCCATATCCTCTCCATAGCTATCACTGGAATAGTACCCACTCCATACACTCATGGTTGAACTTTTTTGGCCAAGGAAACAAATCTAATGGATTCCTACTATCATGATTCACTCATTCCTGAAGGTAAGAACAATTATTATTTCACTTGGATTGAATATTTTTTTTAATCCACCTCTCATTTAAGGATTTATATTTAGTGATCCATTAAATTTTAAGTTCGATGTAGATACCAAGTATATATATCTTCATTGGTACCTTATATTCCCTTCTTCAAAAATACCAACTTCTGGAATTGTGAAAAATTAAGGCTAACTTGTTTTTCATTCCATAAATTTCTATATAATAGTAAAAAAATTATATTATTACCCTTTTTAATTTTTTTATCATTTATTATTTTAATATTTTTCACGTAACTTGATGATTAGTATGTTTAAAACTAATTTATAGTGAATTTTTATAAATATAAAATTTGGGGTTGAAAATCAATATAATTAAAGAAGTCACATGTTAGGGACTAAATTCATAGAAAATGTGTTTTAAATTGATATGATGATTTAACATTCATATGAAACTCTTTTATATGTTATAGAAAAATTCCAACGTCATACATTTCTATGTAAAATCATATGGAAATCAATGGATTTCATATGAAAATTCTTAATGTTTTAAAAAATAAAATGAAGACATGAGAAATTGAATGAAGTCATAACAAATGGAGTAATGTTATATGAAATAGACTTTAGTCATACTAAATGGATTGAAGTCAAATTGAAATCAAACAATTCAAAAGTTTTAAAGTGGATAATTAGGAAAAATGAAATGAATTATTAAGTGGAAAATATGATATATTTTATTATTATTATTATTTCAATTTACTAAATGTTCATGTATAATAATATAATTTTTTTATTTTTTCTATTAATACTGATTAATTATGTATATTATATGTTAAATGGTTTAGCAAGGTTGTTTTATTTTTAAATTTTTTTGATGAAAATCATCAACAAGATTTATTTACACTCTAGTGGAACACATTTCATGCATGGAATGTACCTCTATGAATTTTCCATTTGAAAAAAAACCTTTAGTGTAATTTTTATCAGGATTTCAATTTTTTTGATAGAATATTGGATCACCATTTAAAATATCCAAAAAATTATTACTACTCCGTATTATTATTCTCTTTCAATTCAAATTTTAAATATACAAAACAACATGTTTAATTTAATCATTTTATAAAATATTTTCCATATTTTAGGGTTGTGGATCTTTGATTAGATAGTCAACATGACCAAATCGACTTTACCACACCATAGAGCATATCATCATGGATCACATGTGAATTTAAAAAGAAGAATGCAGTGTGTTTTAGTATAGTGTATGTCTAGTTCTGTCCAAGGTTGGTCAAAGTAGATTGTACATGGACACCACCACATAACACTAATCATTTTCATCATACATGTTCACTATATAAATTGGAAATTCCAAAATGAGTGTGTTTAATTGAAATATTCTTCTTAGTTTAATTATTTTGGTTAGAGGAACAGTTATAAAATTATTCGATGATCAAAGAAAGCTATTTATGTATGATTATGTGTAATTTTCAGGGGGGATTTATTTTTATCAGTTATTTATTTATTTATTTATTATTATTATTATTATTATTCTATATTTCAGAATGGACAGAAATGTAATAATCATGCATGTGGCATCATTAGGAATTAGTCATGTTGAATTTTAAGGGGAGACTATAGAAATATTTTTATCATATATTTAAAGAGTCAAAAGTATACATTGAGGGATATTATGTACTAGAAACCGTTGTTTGAAACCTAAAAAGTTGAACCTCAATGTTCTACTATACTCACTACACACCATCATTTTACCCTCAAGAAGTTTCATCATTGATTATAACCTTTCACATTGGACAGGAGATTTATCTTTTTCATCCTAAAGGTAATGTGCTCTAAATATTTTAGAGGTTGTTTTCTTTATCAAAAATAATTCATTAGTTTCATTTTTTATCCATTCACTTCATGTAATTGTATAAACTATAATTTATTTCAAATTTTACAAGTTTCGTAGGGTTATACTACCCTTAAAAAAGGTATATGGGTTCTGTTTTTACCTAGAAATGGTAATAGGTATTATAGTTAAACATTGAGATTCTTGGTTCCACTTAACATAAAAAATAGATCTTAAGACTACAACATGAAAGTCTAGGTCTAGGGATTCTATTGTAAGGCCCCAAGTCATGATTGTACTTAAAAATAAAGGAGTTAGGAATTAGAAATTAAAAATATTAGATAGGTATTAATATTTAAAAGGATGATTTTTTATTTTGAATTAAAAAAGATATTATTTTTTGGTAGGGGTGTAAAAAAGTCCAGATGAAAATGGTAGTGAATCCTCATATGAATTCATTAATATTATAATGGGTATCAAACTATTTTATTATAGGTGTAATGAGTAGACATGGGATGATTTATATTTCAACTACTATAAAACCATTTCTACTTTATTCTTCATCTATTTTATTTTTTCACCACTTACGCTTTAAGAACATAAATATTTATGATTTAGTTGTTTGATCCTTTAGCCCATTGTTTTATATTATTAATGTCTGTCCTTGAATTATATTTTTAGTTTGAAAATTTCCCCCATATTTTCTATTGTTATAACCCATTTGAGATAAATCAATTTGTATCATAGAAGGATGTTTTTGGGATATATTTTGATCTACCTTATTATCTATTTCAAAAAAAATTAGAATTGATTTATCGTAGTTCTTAATAAGACTAAGGGAATGAAATTTTTCAGTGATTATTTTATTGAGGAATAATGTTTTTGAATTAATCCTTACAAACTTCAATGGTAGTAAGAATATTTATGAAAAAATACTTATAAAAGCTTACATATAAAATATAGATATTTTTTGGGATATTATTATTAAATATTATATTTTATTTAAATATAATATGGTTGAATAGAAAGTAGATGGTGCTATTAAATATGATCTTAATTTCATGGTATTAAATATTTTTATTTATCTTTTATGGAAATATATTTTTAAAATTATGTCGATTATGAATTGATTATAACTATAAAACAACATTAAGAAACAAATTTAAAATAAAAGAGTATTAGGATGTCATTATGTTTTTGTTTTTTTAAATCTAGTCACATTCAAGTGGTGAGTCTAGACAAGAAAGATGGAAAAGATATTTTCCCTAAAGGATAGATCACGAAATATAATTTATGTTTGAATATAAATAACTCCAATTTTATGTGTTATTGATATGAGAATAAAGGACACATCAATCTCAATTTTCTAAGACTCAAAAATCATAAGAAATTCAAATGGATAAAAAAGAATGGAATGACTAATTGATGTGATTCTATAACCTCAAACATAATTGATCCGACTGAAAATCAATAGTAAACATGTAATATTTATTTCATGTATAAATATTCAAAGGTAATATATTCACCTCATTAATGTTCTCTAAGTAATCTTATTACATATGCTATAGAATCAATAAAAATATTGTTAATAGTTAGTGTAATTAAAAAAATAATTCCAATTTTGATTCAAATGGATTCACCCACTTTTTATTATGGTAAGTCAAATAATGATCAAATAAAAATAATCCATGATCAGTATAATGAAGATATTGAAAAAATGGTTATCATATACATGAAGATCAAGGATATATGTAAAAACCCAAGATTTTATGAAAAATATTCTTTTTAATTTAATTGATGTATTTTGTTGCAAGATACACCAAAAGGATATTCCACTACACGTATCCCTGACTTGGCATGCATTACACGCAATCGCAGCCTTCCATGATAGCATATGTTGTATGCAATACCGAGTTTCACTAAACAACGATATGTTATATAAAATAGCCATTATGAATAGTAATACCCACTTTTTGAAATTTTATTTTAAAAAGTGGACTTTATTTTTGGATTCAGAATATCGAAATTATCCTAGGGTGAATTTTTGGCATTTTTCTGAAAACATTCAATTTTTGATGAATAGTGAAAACACTGGGTTACTATTTAAAAACTGACTTTTTATTTAAATAATTATTTATTTTATTTAAATTTATTTAAGTAAAAATAGATACATAATACCTATATAAGTTCAATGTAATTAATTGGAGTCATTTTATAATAATTTTAGGCATATAAAAAGTTTATTAAACTTTTCACCGTATTTTACCCACCTCCTAGGAGAGTTTGAAAATTTACATAAAACTTAATTTTACCACTTCTGTGAGTGGAATTTTAAAAATCCGAGAGACAAGGTCAATATCAAGGAGTAAAATGTGGTTCAATAAGATAACATAATTTTTCGTGAATAGTAAATTTTTAGTTTTTTTACCATGGTTAAAAGTAAATAATGTAATTAAGGGTAAAAATGATCTTATTATTACCCTAACACATGTCCTAATTCTATTAGATAAGTGTAGTTAGACCAAAAAAACCTTAGGTATAACATATTACCCTTTAGGTCCACTTGGATTAGATTAGGACATTTATTATTATTTTATTTAAAGAATAATTAGAATAATTAAAATCAAAGTTTAATAAATAAAACATTTTAATAGAGGGTTATACATAAGATAAATTCGACTATAAATATTAATTAGAAAGATAACAATATTTCATACAGAATGGTATTTTATTTATAATTTTTAGACATTAAATAAATTAATTTATTTATGACACAATGATGCTGCTGTAATTACCTTTTTAATGAAATATTAACATAATTGATGTTATAAATACCCAAATAAATGTAATTTTAGACTTTTTATGAATTACACTAATTTTAGATGTTAATATGACATGTTAGTATTGATTTAATTAACTTTTTTCTAAATAATAATGCTGTTACGAGTTTCACAAAAATCAAGTACCAAATAGTGTCAAAATTGACATAAAATGGTTTTTAAAACAAATATTAGATTATTAATTTTTATTTTATTCCTAAAAATATAAGGTTCGGCCAAATGACTTAGATAAAGATATATATATTAATAACGAACCACTTTGGGTTCTTTTGGCTTGTTATAGTATGTTTATTAACCATATAGTGTAAGAGAACAAAAATACACGACAAAAGTTAAATTATTTAACTTAGAGTTAAATCTAAATGATATGGATAAAATAGTAAACTAAACTTGTCTAAAACCTATTGGTTGAGAGGATTTCGACCCATACCCACCTTAGCTTTGAAATAAATCACTTTTGATCTATTAAAAACCAAATATGACTTTATTATAAAATAATATTTTATGTTTTTCCTAAGGTTCCCCTCTCCTCCCTTATAAATAGGGCACCCCTTCCCTCTTCTCTTCACACCATTTTGAGCCTTGAAACTTGGAAAAAACCTACCAATTCCTCTTCTAAACCCCTATAGTTATATCATAGAGGTTCTGTTATTCTCAAAAGACCATCTCTAGTGCCCTAAGAAGAAGTTTAGAGGAGGTGCGCCGAGGAAGAGGTAATCTCTTCTACCTATTCTTCCATGTTTTCTTTCTTCTTCAACTTCTTTTTCTTTAGTTGTTTCATTATAAAGTAACAAAATCGGTATCACTAATATATTGATATGTTATTATAAATATTAAACAACCTCATTTCACCTTTTATCCATCCTATGGAAAACGAAATCACCGCGCGTGCGTACGTACGGAATACCGTCTCCACGCCGTGGTTAATCAGTTTTTCCACCACCACCTTACTTGGATGGGTATAATGGTGCATATAATAACTATATATGATTATTATAACATAATACTGATTCTAAGATATTATATCATCCACTCTAATTTCATTCAATAAATATGGGAACGATATCATCGCTCGTGTGTACGTACGGATTACCGTCTCCACGACGCGATGAGATTCATTTTCCATGTTAACAATTCAAGAATGATTATAAAGTATATATAATAAGTAATAATGAAATATATTACATTATAATGCTACTTGATTTATTTATATATATATTTATTTCATCTACTTAATTCCATTCAAGTCAACAAGGAAAGGAAAACATCATTCATGTGTACATACGGCCTACCGTCTCCATGAACGGTGTATTTCATTTCATTTATCTATCTATTATATATATATATACTGAATATATATGATATATAAATCATTATTTACATTTTGGAAGTAATTAAATCATTATATAAGTAATAATAATATCAAGAACAACAAGTCCTAACAAGTACGTTAAATAAAACGATTTTACCCAAAACGCTGATTTAACAGGGAATTTACAAAAGAACCAGTAATATAAAGTCATAAGTGAACCATATATGATATAATAACAGTGAATATTATTTTTTAATAATTAAATTACATTATTTAAATCATTATACAGGAGGTTCAGATACGTACGAAGCATATCGGTCCTAAGGTAATGTATAACTTTTCCAATCTCATTTTTATCTGAGATTGTTTATTCGTAAGTATTTACTGGGGTTATATTTTTCATCCATGTACCAATTTTATAAAAATGGCTTCATGTATGTTTAAATTCCTTCTTACCCATTTTTTACTTTTACAACATGGTGTGTAAGGAATCTTTTTTTTCACCATACGAGGCACTTTTTGACTTTTCGGACAAAAGTACGAGGAGAATGTGTTTTTAACTTATATGGAATGAATATATTTTTACGGTTTTCATAATGCCTTATTTTAATGAATATTAATCTACAATATATCATGAATATTTTCAACAAAATCATTTTATTTTAAAATTTCATGTATTTTTGTGAAAAGAAAATGATTTTGAAGAAGAAAGGATATTTTCCTCAAGAATTCATTTCAAGTGTTTTATCAAAACCATTTTCCTTATAAGATGGAATTATTTCATATGTGTATGTTTCAAGTATAATTTCTCTATGATTTACATGGTTTCACTTTTCTTATGATTAAATGATATCCATTTTGTTTTGTATGAATTATGTTATGATGGTATGATGTTTATAAAACCCATTTTATACTTTGGGTAATGATGAATGATTTATGTTCATGTTGTGGCACAAGTAAGAATGATTTCATTATGAGATGGGTGGGACCCATATATCCCTCCAATGCATTGGGTAAAGATTTATATCTCATTATATAGACATGTATGGAATGTTAAGTTAATCCCATTCAGTGATACAAGACTGGAACGAGGAGTGATATCAATTCAGGAAGGGACTTTGTCCACTAAGATGGTCTTGGCAGCAATGCCTTGGCCACTATGGAAATAATATCATGTTCTTAATGTTTTTCCACAATTAAAAGTTTTATTTCCAAGGTATTTTATCATGATTGATGTTCCATTATGATATATGCCTTACTTACTCCATGTTTTTTGTCATTACTCAAGATTTCAATGTTTAAACATTATTTTCGTGTTTTTATGTTCAAATGTATATTGTTTGTTTTATTTTCTCCATGCTTACCCTTAATGAGCATTTGAGCTCACCCTTTATATGTTTTATTTTACCCAGGACATAAAGAAAGGTTTTAGGTAAGAAAATAAAAGGGGAAGATCTTTATGGGAGATGTTGAAGATCTTTCACTACGATTAGAAAATTATGATACAAGTTTCAAAAGACGCTAAACTATTACAGTCCTTCAGTGTTTGTTTTTGTTATGTATTAAGTATTCCGTAAAAGTAATGTAATTTTCATGTACGTCAAGATTTGGGTCTCTACAGTTGGTATCAAAGGTTCAGTTTAGTTAACCTTGGGAAACTAGGATGTGAGAATATTAGTGAGATCCCTAGAGATATTTCTAATGTATGTCTAGGGATGTCCCTAAAAATAAGTATAAGTATAGGTTATAGTCCAATAATTATGGTAATTATATTATAATTAAACCTAAGATGTTAGATATTGAAGTTACTCCCCCATTATTATGTTGTTTTACCTAGCATGATTTTTTCCTCTCACACTATTCTTTTTGGGTTTTAGAAAATGGCTATAAATAGTAAGATTCACGATAATGGAGGATATGATGGACAGTGGAATGATATTATTCATGAGAAACCAAATGAAACAGGATTTGGAATTCCAAACATTGTTATTATTCCTAATCAACAATCTCATAATATTATCAATAATCTCAACTTTGGTAAGTTTCCCGACTCAGCTAATAAGAGAAAGATAGAGTTTCATGTTGATCTTAGAGGAAAGAAAGTTCAATTTCTATCATATATTTCATTTGGGAAGAGGAATAAAGGAGAATGTTTCAAAGGAACTGGAAGATGCTTTGGGTGTGGAAAAGAATGACACAAATCCAGTAAGTTCATAGGAAAAGGTTCAGTTAACACCATGGAGAAGGATAATGGTATTTCTACGACATCAATAATGATTATATGTTTTAAATGTGGAATGTATGGGCATTATGAAAACCAATTCCCTAAGGGAAAATCTCATGAAGATAATCAACATGGTAATATGGGTAGTATTTATGTGGATGATGATGAGGAGAATACAAATGATATATGAGATGAAAGAAGTGTTGAAGCTTGGTCAATGGTTTAAGAAGGTAGTGGAATGATTTATGTTTATCAAGAGTTATGTGGTATCTGTAATGGTACTATAGAATAAATACACATCTAAGGATTGTTACACTTTTGTTTTTCCTAAAGTATTTGAAAGTATATGTTGAATGGTACCGGTGACCATAAAAGGTTATTCAGATATTTTTGGAAAGTAAATTATATGAGCATAATGAAGGGATACAGAGATAATGAGATATTTGATAGTATTAATGAGCTCATGAATAATATAAGGATGATGTGATATCATGATTTGAGTATATGTAAATTTTGGGATTTTGATATGTGGAAAGAGTTAACTTTTGACAGAATTCATGTTTTTACTAAGGTTATATGGTAATTTATGTTTCAAGAGAATACATGATTAAGGTATTCACATGTTTGGAATGCGATCAACAAGATATATCTTATGATATATGGGGGATAAATGACGGTATTCACATGCTCGACAGATGATATTTCTAGTAATTTTTTTCTTTATACTATGAGGTTGGACAAAAGTATTTTGGATAAACCGAAAGATTGTAATGGATTATGTTGGACATAAGTCAGTATTGTTTAAGGATAGAATTTTTTTGATACTATTTATGGAATATAATAATAATGTAGTTTCTGAAAAAGGACAACCTGTAGGATGAGCGACAACCCATCGCGTTAGACAAGGCTATGGGAATAGAACCCACAACCGAAGTGTGACATGTCTTTATGTCCTACCACTGGCCTACAAGAAGTCCCTAGTTTGTAGAAACTAGTTTTATTAAGCAGTACGATAGATGATTTTTAAGTCCATTTTTGGAATCATATACGATTAACCTCACCATAGATGGACTTATGTATATTTGATAATTTTTTCTAACCTTTTGTTTGAGACATATGGAATGACCCATCATTCTATCACATGACCTACTAACACTTCAATAATGAAAAATTCAACTTCATTTCTTTAAGAGATGAAGTGGAAATTGTTCAAGGCATGAACAACGGTGAGATTATACCGAAATAAAGTAAGTATTTCTTATAATTCAAATTCTTCAACTTTAGGGAAATGATCTTGAAAACCAAAAATGTTGTCCTAGTGCCCTTTTATCTGATGAATAAGATTGTACCTTAGATCATCAAAAATTTATGGCTTTGTGATCGTTGGATTTTTCATATCCATGTTCTCTACCACTCTACATCAGAACATGATAGTTAGACTTCTCTTACATATCCACATTTTCACCTATGTTCTCCTATGTGGAAACCCAATGATTAGTTAATTTGGGTAACCTTTATGTTTTATACTTTAGTTTTTAAAGAAAACATTTGGTATTTCTTTTTATGATGTGGGTTTCTATTAAAACTTTCGAGTAGTAAACCATTTATAACCCTGAAGAATTTGGAGGGAGAAATTCATCTTAAGGGGGGTAGAATGTAACACACTGAGATCTTATGAAAAATATTATTTTTAATTTCATTGATGTATTGTGTTGTAGACTACACCAAAATAAGTATGCACTACATGTATCCCTAACCTGGCTTCCATTACACGCAATCACGACCTTCTATGATAGCGTATGTTGTATGCAATAGCGAGTTTCACTAAACAATGATATGTTATATAAATTAGCAGTTATGAATAGTAATACCCACTTGTTTAAAAATTATTTTTCAAAATGGACTTAATTTTTGGATTCATAATATAGAAATTAGTCTAGGGTGAATTTTTGGTATTTTTCTGAAAACCTTCAATTTTTGATGAATAATGAAAACACTAGGTTACTATTTAAAAACTGACTTTTTATTTAAATAATTATTTATTTTATTTAAATTTATTTTAGGTCAAAATAGATACATAATACCAATAAAATATCAATGTAATTCATTGGGTTCATTTTATAATAATTTTAGACATATAAAATTTTTATTCAACTTTTCACCGTCTTTTACCCATCTCTTAGGAGGGTTTGAAAATTTACATAAAACTTAATTTTACCGCTTCTGTGAGTGGAATTTCGAAAATCTGAGAGACATGTTTAATATCAAGGAGTAATATGTGGTTCAATAAGATAATATAAATTTTGGCGAATAGTAATTGTTTACTTTTTTTTACCACGGTTAAAAGTAAATAGGGCAATTAAGGGTAAAAATGATATTATTATTACCCTAAAACATGTTCTAATTCTACTAGAAAAGTGTAGTTAGACCAAATAAAACCTTAGGGATGAAATATTACCATTTTCGTCCACTTGTATTAGATAAGGACATTTATTATTATTTTATTTAAAGAATAATTAAAATAGTTAAAATCAATGTTCAATAACTAATTTTTTTTAATATAGGGTTATACATAAGATAAATTCGACCATAAATATTTATTAGAAAGATAAAAATATTTCCTACATAATGGTATTTTATTTATAAATTTTATACGTTAAATAATGTAATTAATTTATGACACAATGATGATGCTGTAATTACCTTATTAATGAAATATTATCATAATTGATGTTATAAATACCCAAATAAATGTAATTTTAGACTTTTTATGAATTAAACTAATTTTCTAGGTTAATATGAAATGTTAGTATTGATTTAATTAAATTTTTTCTAAATAATCATGCTGTTCTAATTTTCACAAAAACAATGTACCAAATAGTGTCAAAATTGACATAAAACAGTTTTTAAAAAAAATATTATATTATTAATTGTTATTTTAGTCCTACAAATATAAGGTTCTGCCAAATGACATAGATAATGATTTATATTTTAATAATGAACCACTTGGGTTTCTTTTTTCTTGTTATAGTATTTTTATTAACCATATAGTGTATAAAAACAAAAATACACGGTAAAAGATAAATTATTTAACTTAGAGTTAAATCTAAATGATAAGGATAAAATAGTAACCTAAACGTGTCTAAAACCTATTTTTTGAGAGTATTTAGACCCATACCTACCTTATCTTAGAAATAAATCAATTTGGATCTATTTAAAACCGAATATGACTTTATTATAAAATAATATTTTATGTTTTTCCTAAGGTACCCCTCTCCTCCCTTATAAAAAGGGAACCCCTTCCCTCTTCCCTTCACACCCTTTTGAGCCTTGAAGCTCAGACAAACCCTGAAAATTCCTCTTCTAAACCTCTCTAGTTATATCATAGAGGTTCTGGTCTTCTCAAAATATCAACACTAGTGCCCTAAGAAAAAGTTTAAAAGAGGTGCATCGAGGAAGAGGTAATCTCTTCTACCGATTTTTTTGAAGTTTTGTTTCTTCTTCAACTTCTTCTTCCTTAGTTATTTCATTATAAAGTATTAACATAAGTATCACTAATATAATAATATTTCATTATAAATATTAAACAAACTCATTTCACCTTCTATCCATCCTACAGAAAACGAAATCACCACGCGTGCGTACGTACGGAATACCGTCTCCACGCCGTGGTGTAATCCGTTTTTCCACCACCACATTACTTGGATGGGTATAATGGTGTAAATAATAACTATATATGATTATTATAACATCATAATGATTCTAAGATATTATTTAATCTACTTCAATTCCATTTAATAAATATGGGAACAATATCATCGCTCGTGCGTATGTACGGATTACCGTCTCCACGACGCGATGAGATTCATTTTCCATGTTAACAATTCAAGAATGATTATAAAGTATATATAATAATTAATAATGAAATATATGACATAATAATGCTACTGGATTTATTTTTATATATATATGTATGTCATATACTTAATTCCATTCATCTCAATAAGGAAAGGAAAATAGTGTTCATGCGTACGTACGACCTACCATCTCCATGAACGGTGTATTTCATTTCATTTATCTATCTATTATATATATAATGAATATATATGATATATAAATCATTATTTACATTCTTGAAGTAATTAAATTATGATATAAGTAATAATAATATCAAGAACAACAAGTCCAAACTAGTACGATAAATAAAAGGATTTTACCCAAAACAATGCTTTAACATGGAATTTAAAAAAGAACGGGTAATATAAAGTCATAACTGAACCATATATGAAATAATAACAGCGAATATGATTCTAAAATATGTAAATGACATTATTTAAATAACTATACATAAGTTTTGGATACGAACGAAGCATATCGAACCTAATGTAAGAGATAAATTTTTCAATCTCATTTTTATCCGAGATTGTTTATTCGTAAGTATTTACAAGGGTTACATTTTTCATCCATGTCCCTATTTTCTAAAAATGGTTTCATGTATGTTTAAAGTCCTTATTACACAGTTTTTACTTTTACTACACGGTGTGTAAGGAATCTTTCTTTTTTTCACCATATGAGGTACTTTTTGACTTTTCCGACAAAAGTACGAGGATAATGTATTTTTTAAATTATACAGCATGAATGGATTTTTACGGTTTTTATAATGCCTTATTTTCATGAAGCATTCTCTACAAGATTTCAGGAATATTTTCAAAAAAATAATTTTATTTTCTTTTCCATGTACGTCAAGCTTTGGGTCTCCCATAAAGATCTTTCCCTTTTGTTTTCTTACCTAAAGCCTTTCTTTATATCCTGGGGAAAAGAAAACATAAAAAGGGTGAGCTCAAATGCTCAGTAAGGGTAAAAATAGTGAACATAAAACAATCCATAATCAATTTAATGCAAAAATATGAATATAAAATCTAAACATCAAAATCTTGCGCAGAGACATAAATCTTGGAAGTACGTGAGGCATATATCATAAAGGAACAACAATCATGATAAAATATCATGGTAAGAAAACATGTAATTGTGGAAAACCATTAAGCAGATGATATTACTTCCATAGTAGCCCAAGCATTGCTTCTAAGACCATCTTAGTGGACAAAGTCCCTTTATGAAGTGAGTTCACTCCTCGTTTCAATCCTATAACACTGAACCGGATTAACTTACCATTCCAGCCATGTCTATCTCATGAGATATAAATATTTACCCAATTAATTGGAGGGAGATATAGGTCCCACCTATCTCATAATGAAATCATTCTTATTAGTGCCACAAAATAAACATAAATCATTCATCATAACCCAAAGAATAAAATGGGTTTCATAAACATCATCCCATCATCACATAATCCATATAAAACAAATGGATATCATTTCATCATAAGAAAAATCACACCATATAAATAATAGAGACATTGTACTTGAAACATAAAGAAGATAAATAATTTCATCTTATATGGAAAATAGTTTTGATAAAACACTTGAAATTAAATCTTGAGGAAAATATCCTTTTTCTTCAAAATCATTTTCATTTCATAAAATGCCACATAATTTTAAAAGAAAATGTTTTTTTGAAAATAAACATGAAAATATGTAGGTTAAGCTTATTGAAAATTAGGTGATATGAATCTGTAAAAATCTGTTCATTCCATATAAGTTAAAAAAATATTCTCCTCGTACATTTGTCAGAAAAGTCAAAAAGTACTTCGTATGGTAAACAAAAGAATGATTCCTTCCATACGATGTGGTAAAAGTAAAAAAAGGTAAAAATTACATTAAACATACGTGGAAGAAAAGTAAAAATTTCATGAAAACATTTTGAGAACATATGGACATGTATAATAAACATAACCTCACAAAATACCTAAGAATAAACAATCTCAGATAAGAATGAGATTGGAATAATTATCCTTTACCTTAGGTCCGATATGCTTTGTATGTATCCGAACCTCCTGTATAATGATTTAAATAATGTTATTGACTTATTACCGAATCATATTCATTGTTATGATATCATATATGGTTCACTTATGACTTTATATTAGTCGTTCTTTTGTAAATTCCTTGTTAAAGAAGTGTTTTGGGTAAAAACGTTTTATTTATCATATGTGTTTGGGCTTGCTATTATTGATAATATTGTTAATTATATAATGATTTAATTACTTCCAGAATGTAAATAAAGATTTATATATCATATATATTCAGTATATATATATATAATAGATAGATAAATGAAATGAAATAAACCGTTCGTGGAGACGGTATACCGTACGTATGCAGGAACACTGTTATCCTTTCCTTATTGACTTGAATGGAATTAATTAGATGAAATACATATATATATACATAAATCAAGTAGCATTATTAGGTCATTTATTTCATGATTACTTATTATATATAATTTATAATCACTCTTGAATTTTTAACATGGAAAATGAATCTCATCGTGTCATGGAGACGGTAATCCGTACGTACGCACGAGCGATGATATCATTCCCATATTTATTGAATGGAATTGGAGTGGATGATATAATATCTTATAATCAGTATGATTTTATAATAATCATATATATTTATTATTTAAACCATTATACCCGTCCAAGTAAGGTGGTGGTGGGAAAATAGATTACACCACGGCGTGGAGACGGTATTCCGTACGTACGCACGCACGGTGATTTCGTTCTCCTTAGGATGGATAGAAGGTGAAATGGGGTTGTTTAATATTTATAATAACATATCAGTATATAAGTAATAATGATGTTATTAATTTATAATGAAACAACTAAATAAGAGGAAGTAGAAGAAGAACGAAACTTGAAAGAGTCGGTAGAAGAGATTACCTCTTCCTCGATGCACCTCCTTTAAACTTCTTATTAGGGAACAAGAGTTGGTATTTTGAGAAGACAAGAACTTATATTATATAACTAGAGGAGTTTATATGAGTAATTGGAAAGGTTTTTCCAAGCTTCAAGGCTCAAAAGGCTGCGAGTAGAAGAGGGAAGGGGTGGCATTTTAATAAAGGAGGAGAGGGGCACCTTAGAAAAAGCTTACAATATTATTTTATAATAAAGTCATATTTGGGTTTTAATAGCTCCAAATTGATTTATTTAGAAGATAAGGTGGGGATGGTTATAAAAACTCTCAAAAAATAGCTTTTAGACAAGTTTAGGTTTGTATTTTAACCTTATCATTTAGATTTAACTCTAAGTTAAATAATTTAACTTTTACCGCGTCTTCTTGTTTTTTACACTATATGGTTAATAAACTTACTATAACAAGCCAAACGAACCCCAAGTGGTTAATTATTAATATATATAACCTTATAAATGTCATTTGGCCAAAACATAGATTTTTAGGAATATAATAAAAATTAATAATATAATATTTGTTTTAAAAACTATTTTATGTCAATTTTCACACTATTTGGTACTTGATTTTTATGAAACTCATAACAGCATCATTAGTTAGAAAAAAGTTAATTAAATTAATAAAACCATGTCATGGTAACATAGAAAATTAGTTCAATTCATAAAAAGTCTAAAATTACATTTATTTGGGTATTTATAACATCAATTATGTTAATATTTCATTAAAAATGTAATTACTACATCATCATTGTGTCATAAATAAATTAAATTATTTAATGTCTAAATTTTTTAAATAAACTACTATTATGTAGGAATTATTTTTATCTTTATAATAAATATTTATAGTCAAATTAATCTTATGAATAAACCTTTATTAAAAATGTTTTAGTTATTAAACTTTGATTTTAACTATTTTAACTCTTCTTTAAATAAAATAATAATAATTGTCCTAATCTAATCCAAGTTGACTTAAAGGGTAATATTTTATTCCTAAGGTTTTTTTGATCGAATTAAACTTATCCAATAGTATTAGGACATGATTTAGGGTAGTATAAATATCATTTTTACCCTTAATTACCCTATTTACTTTTAACTGTGGTAAATAAAAGTAAACAGTTAGTATTCAACAAAAATTATTTCTCTCATATTGAACCACATTTTACACCTTGATATTAACTGCATATCTCGGATTTTCAAACTTCCACTCAAATAAGCGGTACAATTATGTTTTATGTAAATTTTCAAATTCTCCTAGGAGGTGGGTAGAAGACGGTGAAAAGTTCAATAAATTTTTATATATCTAAAACTATTATAAAACAAATCCAATGAATTAAATTGAACTTATATAGGTATTATGTATCAATTTTTACCTAAAATAAATTTAAATAAGATAAATAATTATTTAAATAAAAAGTCTATTTTTAAATAGTAACCCTGTGTTTTCACTATTCATAAAAAATTGAATGTTTTCATAAAAATACCAAAAATTCACCCTAGGCTAATTTCGATATTCAAAATCCAAAAATGTAGTCCATTTTGAAATATAAAATTTATAAAATTTCAAAAAGTGGGTATTAATATTAATAATGGCTAGTTTATAATAATATTATAGTAATATCCTGTTCAGTGAAACTCGGTATTGCGTACAAAACACACTATCGTGGAAGGTCGGGATTATGTGTAACACAAGCCAAGTTAGGGATGCGTGTAATGCAATCTCCTTTTGGTGTAGCGTAAACCACAAGACATCAGTGAAATTAAAAAGAATATTTTTCATAAAATCTCAGGGTGTTACATTCTACCCCCCTTAAAATGAATTTCTCCCTCGAAATTCGTCGGGGTTATAAATAGTTTACTACTTGAAAGTTTCTTTCATAGAAACCCACATCGTAAAAAGGAATACTAAAACTTTATTTTAAAAAGGAAAGTTAGATATGTAACGGTTACCCAGATTAACTCATCAATGTGTTTCCACATAGGAGAACATAGGTGGAAATATGGATATGGAAGAAAAATCTAACCATCATGTTCTGATGGGGAGTGGTAGAGGACATGGCTATGAAAAATCCAAAAATCAAAAATCTATAAATTTTGTGATGATATAAGGTACCATCTAGTTCATCAGATATAAGGGCACTAGGATAACATTTTTGGTTTTCAAGATCATTCCCCTAAAGTTGAAGAATTTGAATTAGAAGAAATACTTACTTTTTTTGGGTATAATCACACCGTTGTTCGTGCCATGAACAATTTCCACTTCATCTCTTAAAGAAATGAAGTTGAATCTTTCATTTGTGAAGTGTTAGAAGATCATGTTATAGAATGATGGGTCATTCCATATGTCTCAAACAAAAGATTATCAAAAGTTATCAAAAATACATAAGTCCATTAATGGTGAGGTTAATCGTATATGATTCCAAAAATGGACTTATACTTCATCGATCATACCGCTTAATAAAACTAGTTTCTACTAACCAGGGACTTCATGTAAGCCAGTGGTTGGAAATAAAGGCTTGTCGCACTTCAGTTGTGGGTTTGATTCCCACAGCCTTGTCCGACGCGATGGGTAGTCACCCGTCCTACAGGTTGTCCTTTCTCTAAAACTGTACTGTTACAGCATTCCAGAAATAATATAAAAATTTGTAGCTTAAAAAAACACTATCTGATGTCCAACATAATGCATTCAAATCTTTAGACTTATCCAAAATATATCTGTCCAATCTCATAGTATAAACAAAACAATTACTGGAAAGGTCACATAACAAGCACATGAATACCATCATTTATCCCCCATATATCATAAGATATATCTTGTTGATCACATTCTAAACATGCGAATACCTGAATCATGTATTCTCTTGAAAAATAAATTACCATAGAACCTTAGTGAAAACATGAAAGCTATCAAAAGTTATCTTTTCCCACATACTAAAATCCCAAAGTTTCTATATAGTCAAACCATTATATCATATTGTCCTTATATCTGTCATGAGATCATTAATACTATCAAACAAGATATATTATTAATGAACAACTTGGGGTTCGTTTGGATTTTTATATTAAGTATATTAACCATATCACTTTTAGTCTCATCATCATCATTAATATAAATACCACCGATACAAACATGATGATTCTCTTCATGAGACTTTCCCTTAGGGCATTGGTTTTCATAATGCTCGTATATTCCACACTTAAAATCGGAATAAGTAATGAAGGTACTCCCCCTTTATTATGTTGTTTTCCCTACCTGGATTTTTTCCTCTAACACTATTCTTTTTGGGTTTTAGTAAGTTTATTAATACTATCAAACATGATATATCTTATAATAATATCTCATTTAGTGAAACTTGGTATTGCGTACTACACACGCTATCAAATAAGGTCTTGATTGCGTGTAAGGGAAGCCATGTCAGGGCTGTGTTTAGTGAAAGCTCTGTTTGGTGTTGCGTATAACATAATCAAAACTTATTTCATTTATACATTAAACAAAATCTATACTTAATGTTGCGTAGAATAATTTCCACAAAACGAACTTGAAATCGTGTGTAACACGAGCGAAGAATAGTGTTTTGTATACTGCAAGCTAATACGGTGTTGCGTATTGTACAAGCCAATCATGGTGTAGTGTATAATAGAAGACATCAAAGAAATTAAAAATAATATATCTCATAAAATCTCAGGGTGTTACATTCTACCGCCCTTAAAATGAATTTCGTCCTCGAAATTCGTCAGGGTTATACACGATTTACTACTTGAAAGTTTCTTTCATAGAAACCCACGTCGTAAAAAAGAAATACTAAAACTTCATTTTAAAAAGGGATGTTATAATCATAACATTCACCCAAAGTAAATTAGCAATAGGTTTCCACATAGGAAAACATAGGTGAAAATATGGATATGGAAGAAAAATATAACCATGAACTTCTGATGAAAAGTGGTAGAGGACATGGCTACTATGGAAATCATAACAGTCACGCAAAGTAACTCAGCACCGCGTTTCCACATAGGACAACATAGGTGAAAATATGGATATGGAAGAGAAATATAACCATGAAATTATGATGAAGAGTGGTATATGACATTTCTTATACGTAAGTATTTACGATGTGGGTTTCTATGAATGAAACTTTTAAGTAGTAAACGATTTATGACCCTGACGAATTTCGAGGGCGAAAGTAATTTTAAGGGGGGAAGAATGTAACACCCCGAGATTTTATATGATATATGATTTTTAATTTCTTTGATGTCTTCTATTATACACTACACCAGGATTAGCTTGTACTATACACAACATCGTATTAGCTTTATGTATACGCAACACTATTCTTGGCTCGTGTTACACACAATTTCATGTTCGTTTTGTGGAAATTATTTTATGCAACAATAAGTATAGATTTTGTTTAATAATTTTTTATTATGTTATACGCAACACCAAACGGAGCTTTCACTACATGAAACCCTGACGTGGCTTGCATTACACACAATCAAGACCTTCTTCGATAGCGTGTGTAGTATGCAATAACAAGTTTCACTAAACGAGATATTATTATAATATTATTATGAAGTAGCTGTTATGAATAGTAATACCCACTTTTTGAAATTTTATAAATTTTATCATTCAAAATGGACTTCAGTTTTGGATTCAGAATATCGAAATTACCCTAAGGTGAATTTTTGGTATTTTTCTGAAAACTTTCAATTTTTGATGAATAGTGAAAACACTGGGTTACTATTTAAAAACAAACTGTTTATTTAAATAATTATTTATTTTATTTAAATTTATTTTAGTTCAAAATTGATACATAATACCTATATAAGTACAATTTAATTCATTTGAGTCATTTTATAAAAAATTTAGATATATAAAAATTTTATTGAACTTTTTACCGTCTTTTACCCACCTCCTATGAGAATTTGAAAATCTACATAAAATATAATTTTACCGCTTCTGTGAGTGGAATTTCAAAAATCCTAGAGACACGGATAATATCAATGAGTAAAATTTGGTTCAATAAGATAATTTTTTTGGTGAATATTAACTTTTTTCTTTTATTTACCACGGTTAAAAGTAAATAGGGTAATTAGGGGTAAAAATGATATTATTATTCCCCTAAAACAAGTCCTAATTCTATTGGATAAGAGTAATTCGACCAAAAACATCCTTTGTAATGAAGTATTACCCTTTAGGTCCACTTGGATTAGATTAGGACACTTTTTATTATTTTATATAAAGAAGAGTTAAAATAGTTAAAATCAATGTTTAATAACTAAATCAATTTTAATATAGGTTTATACATAAGATAAATTAGAATATAAATATTAAATATAAATATAAATATATTTCCTAAATAATGGTATTTTATTTTTAATTTTTAGACATTAAATAATATAACTTATTTATGACACAATGATGATGTAGTACTTACCTTATTAATGAAATATTAACATAATTGATGTTATAAATACCCAAATAAATGTAATTTGAGACTTTTTATGAATTTGACAAATTTTATAGGTTAATATGACATGTTATTATTGATTTAATTTACCTTTTTCGAACTAATCATGCTGTTATGAGTTTCCAAAAAATCAATTACCAAATAGTGTCAAAATTTACATAAAATAGTTTTTAAAAAACATATTATAATATTAATTGTTATTATATTGATAAAAATCTAAGGTTCGGCCAAATGACTTATATAAGGTTATATATATTAATAATGAACAACTTGGGATTTTTTTGGCTTGTTATAGTAAGTTTATTAACCATACAATGTAACAAAACTAGAAGACACTATAAAAGTTTAATTATTTAACTTAGAGTTAAATCTAAATGATAAGGTTACAATTGTAACCTAAACTTGTCTAAAACCTAATTTTTGAGAGGATTTCGACCCATCCCCAATTTATCTTCTAAATAAATCAATTTGGAGCTATTATAAACCGAATATGACTTTATTATATAATAATATTTTTAGTTTTTTCAAAGGTGCCCCTCTCCTCCCTTATAAAAAGGGCCCCCCTTCCCTCTTCTCTTCACACCCTTTTGAGCCTTGATGCTCGGAGAAACCCTACCCATTTACATTATAATCTTCCCTAGAAAAATTATATAGGTTTTGGTCTTCTCAAAAGAGCAACCCAAGTGCCTTATGAGGAGGTTAAGAAGAGGTGCGTCAAAGAAGAGGTAATATCCTTTACCGATTCTTTCCAATTTATTTCTTCTTATACTACTTCTTCTTTATTTGTTTCATCATAAATTAATAACATAAGTATCAATAATATACTGATATGTTGTTATAAATATGAAACAACCCAATTTAATCTTCTATCTATCCTACAAAAAATGAAATCACCTCCCGTGCGTACGTACGGAATACCATCTCCACGCCGTGGTGTAATCAGTTTTTCCCCCACCACCTTACATGGATGGGTATAATGGTGTAAAGAATAACTATATATAATTATTATAACATCATACTAATTATATGACATTATATCATCCACTCCGATACCATTCAAGAAATATGGGAATGATATCATCGCTCATGCGTACGTACGGATTTCCGTCTCCATGACGCGATGAGATTCATTTTTCGTGTTAACAATTCAGGAATGATTATAATGTATATATAATAAGTAATTATGAAATATATGACATAATAATGCCACTTGGTTTATGTATATATATATTCATATCATCTACTTAATTCCATTCAATTCAATAAGGAAACGAAAAACAACATTCATGTGTATGTACAGACTACCGTGTCCACGAACGCGATGAGATTCATTTCCCATGATTAACCATTCAAGTATGATTATAAAGTATATATAATAAATAATCATGAAAGATATTACATAATAATGATACTCTATTTATGTACATGTATGTTTCATTTAGTTAATTCTATTTATCGATCTATCGTATATATTTATATATGGTATATATATTATATATAAATCATGTTTTACATTCTAGAATTAAGAAAATCAGGATATAAGTAATAATATCAAGAACAACATGTCGAAACATGTATGGTAAATGAAACAATTTTACCCCAAACGCTGCTTTAACATGGAATTTACAAAAGAACGGGTAATATAAATTCATAAGTGAACCATATATGATTTCATAACAATGATTATGATTCTGTAATAAGTCCATGACATTATTTAAATCATTATTCAGGAAGTTAGGATATGTACGAAGCATATCGGACCTATAGTAAGGGATAACCTTTCGAATCTCATTCTTATCCGAGATTGTTTATTCATAAGTATTTACTGGGGTTATTATTATCATCCATGTACATGTTTTCTAAAAGTGTTTTTCTATTTGTTTAAAGTCCTTTTTACCCATTTTTGAATTTTACCAAATGTTATGAAACGAATAATATCTTTTTTTACCATACGAGGAACTTTTTTTACTTTTCCAAAAAAAGTACGAGGAGAATGATTTTTCTAACTTATATGGCATGAACGGATATTTACGGTTTCATAACACCTTATTTTCATGAAACTTACTCTACAAGATTTCATGACTATTTTCAACAAAATCCTCTTCTTTTAAAATTGCTTGGAATTTTGTGAAAAGAAAATGATTTAGAATAAGAAAGTATATTTTCCTCAAGAATTTATTTCAAGTGTTTTATCAAAACCATTTTCCATATAAAATGACATTATTTCATATGTGTATGTTTCAAGTATAATTTCTCTATGATTTACATGGTTTCACTTTTCTTATGATGAAATGATATCCATTTTTTGTATGGATTATGTTATGGTGGGATGATGTTTATGAAACACATTTTATACTTTGGATAAGGTTGAATGATTTATGATCATGTTGTGGAACAAGTAATAATGATTTCATTATGGGATGGGTGGGACCCATATCACCCTTTCTGAATTGAGTTCACTCCTCGTTCTAGTCCTGTATCACTGAATCTTCCTATTTCTTGCCCTTTTCTTTCCTATGTGATCATCATGAACCTACAACTGTAGAGACCCAAAGCGTGATGTACATAGACATTGCATTACTTTTGCGGAATATCTAATACATAACAAAAACAAACACCAAAGGACTGTAATTTTTTAGTGTCTTTGGAAACGAGGAATATAATATTCTAATATTGGTGAAAGATCTTCCACATCTCCCATAAAGATCATCATTTTTTTCCTACCTAAAACCTTTCTTTATATCCTGGGGAAAAGAAAACATATAACGGGTGAGCTCAAATGCTCAGTAAGGGTAAGTATGAAGAAAATAAAACAAACCATATAAATTTGAACTTCAAAACATGAACATAACATTTAAACATCAAAATCTTGAGCAATGACATAAAACATGGAAGAACGTAAGAAATAGATCATAATGGATCACCAATCATGATAAAATAGCATGGGAATAAATAATGTAATTGTGGAAACCATTAAAAACAAGTTATGATTTCCACAGTAGCCAAGGCATTGCTGCCAAGACCATCTTAGTGGACAAAGTCCCTTTCTGAATCGAGTTCACTCCTCGTTCCAGTCCTGTATCACTGACCCGTATTAACTTACCATTCCATCCATGTCTATCTAATGAGATATAAATATTTACTCTATTCATTGGAGGGAGATATAGGGCCCACCCATCTCATAATGAAATCATTCTTACTTGTGCCACAAAATAAAAATAAATCATTCATCATAACCCAAACAATAAAATGGGTTTCATAAACATCATCACATCATCACATAAACCATATAAAAAATGGATATCATTTAATAATAAGAAAAAAAACCCCATGTAAATAATAGAAACATTATACTTGAAACATAAACATGCCATATAATGTCATCTTATATGGAAAATAGTTTTGATAAAACACTTTAAATGAATTCTTGAGGAAAATATCCTTTCTTTTTCAAAATCATTTTCCTTTCACGAAATGCCACACAATTTTAAAAGAAAAATATTTTATTGAAAATAACAACGAAAACATGTAGAGTAAGTGTCATGAAAATTAGGTGTTATGAAACTGTAAAAATCCATTCATGCCGTATAAGTTTAAAAAACATTCTTCTCGTACTTTTTCCAGAAAAGTAAAAAAGTTTCTCTTACGGTAATAAAAAGAAAGATTCTTCCCATAACACAATGTAAAAGTAAAAGATGGGTAAACATGACTTTAAACATACATGGAAGAATAATAAACACTTAATGAAAAACATTTTTAAGGACATGGATGAAAAATATAACCCCAGTAAATACTTACGTATAAGCAATCTCAGATAAAAATGAGATTACAAAATTATCCCTTACCTATGTCCAATTTCTTCCATATGTGTCCGAGATTCCTGTATAGTGGGGTTAGACATATATTAACACGTAACAAAATCATAATAATATTTATTATATCATATATGTTTCACTTATGTATTTATACTACCCGTTCATTTGTCAATTCCATGTTAAAGCAACATTTGGGGTAATATTCTTTTCATTTGTTGTACATGTTTGGACTTGTTGTTCATGAAAATATTATTAATTATATCATGATTTACTTACTTCCAACATGTAAATCATGATTTATATATCATATATATTAAGTATATATATGTATAATAGATAGGTGAATGAAATGAAATACACCGTTCATGGAGATGGTAGGCTGTACGTATGCATGGATGTTGTTTTTTGTTTCCTTATTTAATTGAATGGAATTAATTAGATGACATAAATATATATATAAATAAATCTAGTAGCATTATTATGTAATATATTTAATTATTACTTATTATATATATTTTATAATCTTTCTTGAATTATTAACACGGAAAATGAATCTCATCGCATCGTGGAGACAGTAATCCGTACGTACACACGAGCGATGATATCATTCCCATATTTATTGAATGGTATAGGAGAGGATGATATAATATCATATAATGAGTATCATGTTATAATTAATATATATAGTTATTCTTTACACCATTATACCCATCCAAGTAAGGTGGTGGTGGAAAAACTGATTACACCACGACGTGGATACGATATTCCGTACGTACACACGTGCGGTGATCTCATTTTCCGTAGGATGGATAGAAGGTGAAATAGGGTTGATTCATATTTATAATAACATATCAGTATATATGTAATACTTATGTTATTACTTTATAATGAAACAACTAAAGAAGAGGAAGTAGAAGAAGAAAGAAATTTGAAAGAGTCGGTAGAAGAGATTACCTCTTCCTCGACGCACCTCCTTTAAACTTCTTCTTAGGGCACTAGAGTTGGTCTTTTGAGAAGACCAGAACCTCTATGATATAACTAGAGAGGTTTAGAAGAATAATTGGTAGGTTTTGGCCAAGATTTAAGGCTCAAAAGTGGGTGAAGAGAAGAGGAAAGGGGTGCCCTTTTTGTAAGGGAGGAGAGGGGCACCTTTGGAAAAACAAAAACATATTATTTTATAATAAAGTCATATTCGGTTTATAATATCTGAAAATTGATTTATTTTGAAGCTAAAGTGGGTATGGGTATAAATCCTCTCAACCAATAGGTTTTAGATAGGTTTAGGTTACTATTTTAACCTTATCATTTAGATTTAATTCTAAGTTAAATAATTTAACTTTTACCGTGTCTTCTTGTTTTTTTACACTATATGGTTAATAAACTTACTATAAAAAGACAAAAAAACCACAGGTTATTCATTATTAATATATATAACCTTATCTAAGTAATTTTTCTGATGATTAGATTTTTAGGAATAAAATAAAAAATAATAATATAATATTTGTTTTAAAAACTATTTTATGTCAATTTTGACACTATTTGGTACATGATTTTTGTGAAATTCTTAACAGAATTTTTAGTATGCAAAAAGTTAATTAAATAAATAATAACATGTCATATTAACCTAGAAAATTAGTTTTAGTCATTAAAAGTCTCAAATTACATTTATTTGGGTATTTATAATATCAATTAAGTTAATATTTCATTAATAAGGTAATTACTACATCATCATGGTTTCATAAATAAATTAAATTATTTATTGTCAAAAAATTATAAATAAAATAACATTATGTAGGAAATATCTTTATCTTTATAATTAATATTTATAATCGAATATATCTTATGTATAACCGTATATTAAAAAGGTTTTAGTTATTAAACATTGATTTTAACTATTTTAACTCTTCTTTATATAAAATAATAATAAGTGTCCTAATCTAATCCAAGTGGACCTAAATGGTCATATCTTATTCCTAAGGTTGTGTTTGGTCGAATTAAATTTATCCAATAGAATTAGGATATGTGTTAGGGTAATAATAATATCATTTTTACCCTTAATTATCCAATTTACTTTTAACCGTGGTAAAAAAAGTAAAAAGTTACTATTCACAAAAAAAAATTTCTATCTTATTGAACCACATTTTACTCCTTGATATTAAACGTGTCTCTCATATTTTTGAAATTCCACTCACAAAAGCAGTAAAATTTAGTTTTATGTAAAATTTTAAATTCCCCTAGGAGGTGGGTAAAAGACGGTGAAAAGTTCAATAAAAGTTTTTATATCTAAAATTATTATAAAATGACTCAAATGAATTAAATTGAACTTATATAGGTATTATGTATCAATTTTGACCTAAAATAAATTTAAATAAAATAAATAATTATTTAAATAAAAATTCGGTTTTTAAATAGTAACCTAGTGTTTTCACTATTCATCAAAAATTGAATGTTTTCAGAAAAATACCAAAAATTTACCCTAGGATAATTTCGATATTCCGAATCCAAAAATGAAGTCCATTTTGAAAAATAAAATTTCAAAAAGTGGGTATTACTATTCGTAACGGCAAGTTCATAATAATATTATAATAATATATCGTTTAGTGAAACTTGGTATTGCGTACTACACACACTATCGAAGAAGGTCTTGATTGCGTGTAATGCAAGCCAAGTCAGGGATGTGTGTAGTGAAAGCTCTATTTGGTGTTGCGTATAACATAATCAAAACTTATTTCATTTATACATTAAACAAAATCTATACATAATGTTGCATAGAACAATTTCCCCCAAATGAACTTGAATTTGTGTGTAAGATGAGCCAAGAATAGTGTTGCGTATACTGCAAGCTAATATAGTGTTGCATATAGTACAAGACAATCTTGGTGTAGTGTAAAATAGAAGACATCAAAAAAATTAAAAAATATAAATCTCAAAAAATCTCAGGGTGTAACATTCTACCCCCCTTAAAATGAATTTCACCCTCGAAATTTGTCGGGGTTATAAATGGTCTGGTACATGAAAGTTCCTTTCATAGAAACCCACTTCGTAAAAAGGAATAGTAAAACTTCATTTTAGAAAGGGATGTTAGAATCATAACAGTCACCCAAAGTAACACAACACTGAGTTTCCACATAGGACAACATAGGTAAAATATGGATATGGAAGAGAAATATAACCATGAACTTCTGATGAAGTGTAGTAGAAGACATGGCTACGAAAAAGCCAACAATCAAAAATTCATAAATTTTTGATGATCTAAGGTACCATATAACTCATTAGATATAAGGGTACTAGGACATCATGTTTGGTTTTCAAGATCATTTCCCTAAAGTTGAAGAAATTGGAATTAGAAGAAATACATTCTTAATTTTGGTACAATCTCACCATTGGTCATTCCTTGGACAATTTCCACTTCATCTATTAAGGAAAGGAAGTTGAATTTGTCATTCATGAAGTGTTAGAAGATCATGTTATAGAATGATGGGTCATTCCATCCATCTCAAACAAAATGTTTGAAAAAGTTACCAAAAAAACATAACTCTATCTATATTGAGATTAATCATATATGGTTCCTAAAATGGACTCATACTTCATATATCATACTATTTAATATAATAAAACAAGTTTCTACTAACCATGGACTTCCTATAGGCCATTGGTAGGTGATAAAGGCCTGTCACACTTTGTATAAGGCCCCGGCCTTAAACATTACTTAATATTGAATTAAATGAATAATTCACATTGAGGATCTTTTCAGGTTTAGATTTTTAGAGAATTAGGACATAACTATTACATCTCAAAAGATTACAAAGTAGACACTTCTACTAAGTTTCCATAAAATAAAAACTCTTAAAAAGAAACATGTCTAGTTCCATGTTTTAGATTACATGACTTTTCCATTATCCCAACCTTGACCTTATTCCACATTAAGTCCTGTGAAAAACATTTCAAAAAAACTTGGGGTGAGCATAAAAAGCTCAGTAACGGATACACAATGAATGAAAACTGTTTGTGTTTCAAAACAACAAGTAAACCATGTATACTTTATCAAAGTAATACTTTTCACCTTTATAAAGTAGTAAAAACTCTTCACTGAATAAAAGATCATTGCTTACACATTTGTAACCAAAAGATTACCATAAAACCCATCTAAAGAACTCATAACATATAAAGGTAACTTGGGACATAAACATACTTAAGTGGAATAACCATCCGATCGACTTCCACACATATCACTTAACAGAATAGTCATAAGGATGACTTCCATACCCAATGCATTGGAGGTTATAACATAACCACCCGTCCTAGTATTCACATCACCACCCATCATATGGTTTATCACGTAACTACTTGTAAAATGCCCAAGTACCATTATAAAATCATAAGAAATAAAACAAATATAATGGAAAGAAAACATTTACACACTTTGACCACAATATATCACTTAAATATATTGACATGACAAATCCATTATAAAAACCATTTTCAATACCAAAATACATAAAAGAGTATATGGTATTTATTTAATTTAAAAAAAACATCACGGCCTGTTGAAGAATCCAAAGACCAAATAATACTCACGACAATGGAAAAGGTCATTGTCACCATGTACGTTAAAAGAAACATTCCTTTTTATCATTTTTTAAAACACTTCGTCGAAAAATATTCCTTTTTTATAAAATTAAAAGTGTAATGGGTTTATACACCGTATAAAAAAATGTTGTTTATAAAACGAAATATGCCTCAATGAAAAGAGATTGAGACGAAGTTCCTTACCTCGGGTCTGACTTGACTCGATCGTTCTTTAACGTCCTGAATATTTAACTTGAGTTAATTTATACTTGCTTAAGAACCTTTTTCAAGTTCATTATTCCTTTTATATCACTTATTTATATGTTATAAACATTATTTAATCATTTAAGTTAATAATGTTTGTTTTGTCGATATTTGGTCTTTAAGTCGAAAGTGGACTTCTTACAATTACATGTTGTTTGTGTGGTCAAAGGTTCATTATATCCAGAATTATATTCATGATTTGGATATCATATATATCATATATATCCAGCATATACATGTATTTATAATATTACAGAATCATTTAGAGATATGAAATGAAATTCACCAATCATGGAGACGGTAAGCCGTACGTATGCATGAACGCTACTTTCATTTCTATGTCATATTAATGGAATTAAAACTAAATGAGAGATATGTATATTTTAATTCAAGAATTATATTAATCATTTATATGTATCATACATCATATATATCCATTATATATATGTACTTATAATAGTACATTACATTTGGGGATAAGAAATGAAATGCATCGTTCATGGAGACGGTATGCCGTACGTACGCATTAACGCTACTTTCATTTCTATCTCATACTTTAATTGAAAGAAATAATAATGATATAAAGGTATATTTTAATTCCAGTACAACATCATATATGATAACATTAAATCCATCCTTTATATGTCCCACATATGGCATTAACGAATCAAATCACTTTGAGGGGGCGGTAGTTCGCACTTCCTAAAATGAAGATATCGCGTATACCCATAATGGAAGCAATAACAGTATTCCATAAATGAAAAATACAGAAGATTAAGGAAAAAAATACATATTATATATCATATATAAATATAGTTACATCTTAATGACCAACTTTGAAGGTGTTAGAAGAATATTGAACAATCATCGTTTCGTGAGGCAGAAATTCGCCAACCACAGAAACAATATGTTCTTTAACAATTAAATGTAGGTGTGTGTAAGTGTAGCTCGAATTATTCTTATAAAAACATCCTAGTATATTGAATATACTGATGTTTTTACAAAATAAATGAATAAAAAGAGTTTCGGGGGTTGGAGAAGCAAAATAAAACAAAAGAACACAAGTGAAGACATTACCTTAAAATCGGGTAACTCTCTTTGATTTGAGCTCAAAGGCTTCCTTGGGAAGACTTCTGCCCAAAGTTAGGCTTCTAGGAGTACGAGAGGGATGTGGAGAGACAAAAGGGTCAGGGTTTGGCTGATCCAAAGGCTTGAGAGGTGTGGGTATGGTGGTAGAGGTGGGGGCCTTTTATAAGAGGAGAGGAGGGGCACTCTTGGAATGTTTCAAAAGGTTACTTTATTATAAAATGAGTTTCGGTTTTTAAAGGTCCCAAAATTATATATTTATAGGATAAGGTGATAAGGGTTCTAAATCCACCCATCCAATAGGTTTTTGACTAGTGTAGGTCATAGATTTTACATTATCGTTTCATTTTATTTAAATCGTTAAATAATGTGGTAATCACTGCATCATCATGGTGTCATAAATAATTTAATTTTTTTAATGTCTAAAAATTATAAAAAAACTATCATGATGTAGGAAATATTTTTATATTTCTAATGAATATTTATAGTCGAAATTATGAATTTTATAACCCCATTTAAAAATTGTTTTAGTAAAACAACTCATGTTTGTGACATTTTTATAGTAACTTTAAATAATAAGATATTAATGTCATTTTCCTACCAAAGTGGCTCCATGGGGTCCCCAAGTTGACCCATGGATTGTATTGGTCAGCCATGACAAATCTAATAAGGGTAGGACACGTGTCTAGGTCATTATTATTATAAAAACATTATTTTTTTCTTAAACTACACTAATTACCTCTAATCGCGATTACCAAACATAAAAGTTACTATTCACCAAAAAATTATTTTAATCCCATTGAAACACATTTTACTTCATAATGACAACCATGTATCTTGTATTTTTGAAATTCAAAACACAAAGGTGGTAAAATTTCATTTAAACGAAAAAGCAGTTTTTTAAGTACCACTTTGTGGTTTCACTATTCATCAAAAAATGAAGTTTTCTAGAAAAATACCAAAACATCACCCTAAGCTATATTTGATATTCTGAATTCAAAAATGATGTCTATTTTACAAAATTAAAAACATATAAGTTACATTAATTAATTTAATAATTAATTCCCGCTGTCATGACAAATAGCGTGTTTTTATGAAACAATATATATCAAAAGATTGACACTAGTTGAAGTCCAACTTCAAAGTGAAATTAATTCCAACGACCACTATTGGATTAAATGGTAAAAATATATTCTAATTCCACTATAAAACCAATTAAAAATATAATCTAATCATACAAATAAATTAGATTAAATAGAGGTTTTGAATTAAAATACAACATTTTTCACTATTCATTAAAAAATGAACTTTATCGGAAAAATACCAAAAATTTGCACAAAGAAAAATTTGATGTCCCGATTCTAAAGAATAGTTTTATTTGGTCCAAAAGAAATTATAAGAGTGACCAAAACTATATTTAAGGAAGGTTCTCCATGAAAAGGCAATAAGGTGACCTTTAGTGAATATTAGAGTATCTATGCCTAATATTGAATTCTTTTCTTATTTTTAGCCTTTATCTTTTATTGGAAAAATGTAAAAACATTTAAAAAACATATATAATCATATTATAGTTATTTCTATTCATTCCTGCCAATAAAACGGCTACGTGATAACTACCATTTAAAATAATATTATTATATTACTAGTGTGCAATGTAAGTTTTCAATGAAACTCATTGTTGCGTATCTAGTACGCTATCGAACGTAGAAACACCTTTAAAATAAAATTAATATTTAATTCAAAAATATTAATACATATGAAAATGCTTTATTCTTTATTTACCTGGGATGTTACATTTTCCCCCTTTTGGGAATTGTATCCTCGCAATTTTATTCGCTTATCAAAATAGGTGGTGGTATTTATCCCTCACAGCATTTTCAGATTCCCACGTTGCCTATTCAACCATATGGTTTTTCCACAAAACCTTTACCTGATGAATTACATTATTTCACAACACTTTCTATCTTTGGTCACGAATCTGGACTGGTTTTTCTTCATAAGAGAGATCCTCTTCCAACTGAACTACCTCTGGGCTCAAAACATTAGATGGATCTTGCATATACTTTCTCAACAACGAAACATGAAAAACATTGTGTACCTGAGATAAACTCGGAGTTAAAGCCACTCGGTAAGAAACTGATCCAATTATCTCCAGAATTTTATATGGTCCAATGAACCTTGGACCCAGCTTTCCTTTCTTACCAAATCACATCACACTTTTCCACGACGAAACTTTGAAAAAACATGATCACCTACCTCAAAAGATAGATCCTTCCTCCTTTTGTCTGCATAACTTCTCTATCTTTTCTGAGCTGTTCTCATGTGTTTCTGAATCAACTGAACTTTTTATGCCATCTCTTCTACCAATTCTGGTCCCATCAACTTCCTTTCACCCACTTCGTCCCAGATAGCTGGAGTTCGACACCGCTTCCCATATAATGCCTCAAACAGAGCCATCTGTATACTGGAATGAACACTGTTATTATATGAAAATTCAACCAAATAAAGATGTTGGTCCCAACTTCCCTGATAATCCATCGAACAAGCACGTAACATATCCTACAAAGTTTGAATTGTTCATTCTGACTGCCTATCTGATTGTAGATGAAAAGTTGTACTAAAATTTAATTCAGTACCCAACGACTTTTGAAGGCCTTTCCAAAAGTTATAAGTAAACCTGGGATCACGATCAGATACAATGGATAGGGGAACTCCATGCAACCTTACTATCTCTTTAAGATACAATCGAGAAAGTTGATTTAGAGAGAAAGTATCTCGAATTGGAAGGAAATGAGCAGATTTAGTCAAGCGATCAACAATAACCGAGATTGCATTATTACCTCGAGATGTCCTCGGTAATCCCACAACAAAGTCCATGGATACATTTTCCCATTTCCACTCTGGAACCGATAAAGGATGAAGCATCCCTTTCGATAACTGCCACTCTGCTTTAGCCTGCTGACAAGTCAAACACTTTACAGTAAAATCAGCAATATCTCTTTTCATTCCATCCCACGAGTAATACTCCCGCAGATCTCTGTACATCTTAGTACTGCCAGGATGAACTGAAAATGGGGAACTATGAGCCTCACATAACAAATCATTCTTCAACTGTGAATCACCAAGAACACATAATCTCTTCCCAAACCTCAAAACAAAATCATTATCAATGTTGAATTCAGGCAACTTACCCTTCTGAACCAGCTGTACCTTTTTCTGCAACTCACTGTCTTGCTTATGTGCTTGCTTGATTCTGTCTGATAGAGAAGATTTCACTAATACCTGAAACAAAATAGAAGAACATTCTGCACAAAAAACTTCCAAGCCAAAGTTCATCAAATCAAAAACCAAAGGATCTCGTTCCAAACGTAGCATGGTTAATGAAGCATTACTTTTTCTACTCAAAGCATCAGCCACTTTATTTGATTTTACCGGATAGTAATGAATTGTAGAATCATAATCCTTGATTCATTCCAGCCATCTCCTATGTCTCCTGTTCAACTATTTCTGAGTGAATATATACATTAAATTTTGTTATTAGTATATATTTCACACTTTACTCCATACAAACGATGCCTCCAAATTTTTAAAGTGAAAACAACAGCAGCTAATTCCAAATCATGTGTAGGGTAATTTACCTCATGAGTTTTCAACTAAAGTGAAGCATAAGAAATTAACTGATCATTCTACATAAGGACACAACCAAGTCCTTTCAATGAAGCATCACTGTAGATAACAAACTCACTATTCCTGGAATGAAGTGCCAAAACTGGACCATTCACCAATCTTCTTTTGATCTCCTGAAAACAATCATCACACTATTTTGTCCAGATAAATTTAACACCCCTCCGAGTTAGCTTGGTCATTGGACTAGATAACTGTGAAAAATTTTCAACAATCTTTTGGTAGTAACCTGCCAAACCAAGGAAACTATGGATCTCCGTTACATTTATGGGCCTTGGCCATTCTTCAACAACTTTTGTTTTCGCAGGATCAACAGTTATGCCATCTTTTGAAACAATGTGACCAAGGAAAGAAATTTGTTGTAACCAAAACTCACACTTTCTAAATTTTCCATAAAATTTCTTTTCTTTTAAGGTTTTCAAGATAACCCTTAAATGACTTTCATGCTTCTCTTTAATTTTAGAAAACACCAAAATATCATCAATGAAAACAACCACAAATATTTCCAAGAACTCATGGAAAATTCTATTCATAAGGTCCATCAATACAACATGTGAATTGGTTAACCCAAAAGGAATAACTACAAATTCACAATGGACATATCTAGTACGGAATGCAGTCTTCGGAATGTCTGCTTCTTTAACTTTCAACTGATGGTACCCCAACCTCAAGTCAATCTTCGAAAAATACTGAGCTCCCTGGAGCTGATCAAACAAATCATCGATATGAGGAAAATGATACTTGTTAGTAATAGTATTGTTATTCATGGATCTGTAATCAATGAAAAGTCTCATTGAACCATCTTTCTTTTTAACAAACAAGACAAAGGAACCCCATGATGATGTGCTAGGTTGAATGAAACCTTTATCTAATAACTCCTGCAATTGCTTCTTTAACTCTAAAAGTTCAACTTGAGCCATTCGATAAGGGGTTTTGAAATTGACTTAGAATCAGGAACTAAGTCAACAATAAATTCAACTTCCCGATCATGAATAATACCAGGCAACTCATCAGGAAAAACATCAAGATACTCATTTACCACCGGAACATCATTAATCTGAACAATTCCTTTATTTTCAACAATATGTGCAAGGTAACATTCATTTCCATCTTTTACTAGTTTCTCAGCTTCCTGATATGTTATCAAAATGAAGGGTTCATTCTTGTACACAAACTGAAAATATTTATTAAAAGAAACCATTTTAGCTCTGCAGTCAATCTTAGCATGATAAACGGAAAGCCAATCCACGCCCAAAATAACATCAAACTCTACTAGAGAAAAAACAATAAGGTTTGCTGGTAGATTCTTTCCGCACACAAGGATAGGAAGGTTCTTATAATTTCGTTTTGTCTCAACGTTCCCTCTAGGTGTTTTTACCATAAGTTCGGGATTCATATCTTGAGATGGAATTTCCAATTTACTAGAAAACTTCTCAGAAATGAAAGAATGTGTAGACCCTTAATCAAACAACACATTGGCATAATCCGAACAAACAAACATTGTACCTGATACTACTCCATTTGATGGCCCAACATCTGCTGAAGTAGTTATAAAGGATTTCACCACCCCTTTCTTCTTGTAGTCTGGCTTCTTTACCCCAGTTGAGTTCTTCGTTAGACACTCATTTGCATAAAGACCCATTTCATTAAACTTATAACATCTTACCGCTGACTTTTCATTGCCTACTTGATCATCTTCCTTACATTTACAAGCAATATGACCATTCTTACCACACCGAAAGCACTTTCCAGACTTGGATAAAAATTCTCTAGGATGAATTTTACCACACTTCTCACAGAATACATATTTGGTTTTCTTACCTCCTTACTTATTTGATGAATTCTTCCCCTTTGCCTGCCAACTGGACCTCTTATTCTGTTGTTTGTCAAAGAACACCTGACCATCGGCAAACTCCATTTCCACCTTCTCCGCACATCGAAAAATCTTTTCATAACTTTTGAACTCACGAGAAGCTAAATCCCTTCGATACTTTGGATTTAACCCTGAGTAAAAATGGTTGATTTTACTATCAAGATCTCATATGAAGTTTGGAGCACACCTTTCCAGTCGAGTGAACTTGTCTTCATAAGCAGCCACTGAGTCATCCTCCTACCTCAATTCTAGAAATTGTTTTCCCATACTAAGACGAACAACCTTAGGAAAATATTTCTCAAGAAACATACCTTTGAATTCGTCCCAGTAAAGATCATCAATCTCATCACTATCCCTGATATTTTTCACCATCGACCACCACTGATCAGCTTCTCCTTCAAAACAGTACATAGCAAGACTAACCTTTTGATGTTCTGAACACCCCATGACATCAAAAATCTTCTCTAGTGATTTAATCCACCCTTCAGCTAGTACAGGGTTAGATGATCTTCTGAATGATAGGGGATGTTTCCTCATGAAATGTTCCACCACTGACATGTTTCTCTATGGTTGATCTGGCTGATCTTGTGCATGGATACCTCCACCATTTATCGCATAAGTCAACTGCGCCATCACTGCAACAAACTGTTCAGTTCCGATTCCAACCATCTCAGGTTGCTGATTTGGAAGGTTGTCTTCCTCCTGATGTCGTCCCAACATAGCTGCTTTGTTTCCTCTGCAGAAAACCATTATGAACACAGAAATATCTTAGGCGAAGCAACATGGTAATCATTAAATGCTATATCATTTCAATCATACCATAAATTAATTCATAATTTTACAATTTTCTAACACCTAAAGTTTTCTAAACCGACCTTTGATACCAACTATAAGGCCCCGACCTTAAACCTTACTTAATATTGAATTAAATGAATAATTCAAATTGAGGATCTTTTCAGGTTTAGATTTTTAGAGAATTAGGACATAACTATTACATCTCAAAATATTACAAAGTAGACACTTCTACTAAGTTTCCATAAAATAAAAACTCTTAAAAAGAAACATGTCTTGTTCCATGTTTTAGATAGCATGACTTTTCCTTGATCCCATACTTGACCCTATTCCACATTAATTCCTATGAAAAACATTTCAAAAAAACATGGGGTGAGCATAAAAAGCTCATTAAGGGATAGACAATGAATGAAAACTGTTAGTTTTTCAAAACAACAAGTAAACCATGTATACTTTATCAATGTAATACTTTTCACCTTTATGAAGTAGTAAAAACTCTTCACTGAATAAAAGATCATTACTTACCCTTTTGTAACCAAAATATTACCATGAAACCCATATAAAGAACACATAAACTATAAAGGTAACTTTGTACATAAACATACTTAAGTGGAATAACCATCTGGTCGACTTCTATACATATGACTTAATGGAATAGCCATACGGCCAACTTCCATACCCAATACATTGGAGGTTATAACGTAACCACCTATACTAGTATTCATGGCACCACCCGTTATATGGTTTATCACGTAACCACCCGTCAAATGTCCAAGTACCATTATAAAATCATAAGACATAAAACAAATATAATAGAAAAAAACATTTCCACACTTTGACCATAATATATCACTTAAATATATTGACATAAAAAATCCATTATAAAAACCATTTTCAATTCCAAAATACATAAAAGAGTATATGGTATTTATTTCATTTAAAAAAACATCACAGATTGTTGAGGAAGCCAAAGACCAAATAATACTCGCGGCGACGGAAAAGGTCGTTGTCACCGCGTACGTTAAAAGAAATATTATTTTTTTTCATTTTGTAAAACGCTTCATAGAAAAAGATTCCTTTTGTATAAAATTAGAAGTAAAAGGGTTTTATACACCGTATAAAAGATAGTTGTGTATAAAACAAAATATGCCTCAATGAAAGGAGATTGAGATGAAGTCCCTTACCTCGGGTCTGACTTGACTCGATCGTTCTTTAACGTCCTGAATAATAAACTTTAGTTAATTTCTACTTGCTTAAGAAACTTTTTCAAGTTCATTATTCCTTTTATGTCACTTATTTCCATGTTATAGACATTATGTAATCATTTAAGTTATTAATGTTTGCTTTGTCGAAATTTGGTCCTTAAGTCGAAAGTGGACTTCTTACAATTACATGTTGTTCATGTGGTCAAAGGTTCATTATATCCAGAATGATATTCATGATTTGGATATCATATATATCATATATATCTAGTGTATACATGTATTTATAATATTACATAATCATTTATAGGTATGAAATGAAATGCACCGTTCATGGAGACGGTAAGCCATACATACGCATGAACGCTACTTTCATTTCTATGTCATATTAATGGAATTAAAACTAAATAAGAGATATTTATATTTTAATTACAGAATTATATTAATCATTTATATGTAACATAAATCATATATATCCATTATATATATGTTCTTATAACAGTACATTACATTTGGGGATAAGAAATGAAATGCACCGTTCATGGAGACGGTAAGCCGTACGTACGCATGAACGCTACTTTCATTTCTATCTCATAATTTAATGGAATGAAATAATAATGATTGAAAGGTATATTATAATTCCAGTTTAACATCATATATGATAACTTTAAATCCATCCTTTATACATCCCACATATGGCATTAACGAATCAAATCACTTTGAGGGGGCGATAGTCCGCACTTCCTAAAATGAAGATATCACGTATACCCATAATGGAACCCATAAACGTTTTCCATAAATGAAAAATACAGAAGCTTAAGGAAAACATAAACATATTATATATTATATATAAATATAGTGACATCTTAATGTCCACCTTTGAATGTGTTATAAGAATATTGAACAATCATCGTTTCGTGAGGCAGAAATTCGCCATCCACAGAAACAGTATGTTCTTTAACCATTAGATATAGGTGTCTGTAAGTGTAGCTCGAATTATTGTTATAAAAACATCCTAGTATATTGAAGATACTGTATTTGTTACAAAATAAATTTATAAAAATATTTTAGGGGGTTGGAGAAGCAAAATAAAACAAAAGAACACACGTGAAGACATTACCTTAAAATCTGGTAACTCTCTTTGATTTGAGCTCAAAAGCTTCCTTGGTAAGCATTCTTCCCAATGTGAGGCTTCTATGAGTAAGAAAGGGATGTGGAGAGACAAAATGGGCAGGGTTTGGCAGATACAAAGTCCTGATATGTGTGGGTATGGTGGTAGAGGTGGGGGCCTTTTATAAGAGGATAGGAGAGGCACTCTTGGAATGTTTTAAAAGGTTACTTTATTATAAATTGAGTTTCGGTTTTTAAAGGTCCCAAAATTATATATTTAGAGGATAAGGTGATAAGGGTTCGAAATCCACCCATCCAATAGGTTTTTGTCAAGTTTAGGTTTTAGATTTTACATTATTGTTTCATTTTATTTAAATCGTTAAATAATGAGGTAATCACTGCATCATCATGGTGTCATAAATAATTTAATTTCTTTAATATCTAAAAATTATAAAACAAATATCATGATGTAGGAAATCGTTTTATCTTTATAATGAATATTTATAGTCGAAATTATGTCCTGTATAGCCCCATTTAAAAATTGTTTTAGTAAAATAACTCATGTTTGTGACATTTTTATTTTAACTTTAAATAAAAAGATATTAATGTCATTTTCCAAACAAAGTGGCTCCATGGGGTCCCCAAGTTGACCAATGGATTTTATTGGTCCGCCATGACACATAAAATAAGGGTAGGACATGTGTCTAGGTCATTTCATATTATTAAAACATTATTTTTTCCTTAAACTACACTAATTACCTCTAATCGCGATTAATAAACATAATAGTTACTATTCACCAAAAAAATTATTTTAATCCCATTGAACCAAATTTTAATTCATAATGACAACCATGTATGTTGGATTTCTGAAATTCAAAACACAAAGGTGGTAAAATTTCATTTAAATGAAAAATCAGTTTTTTATGTACCACTTAGTGGTTTCACTATTCATCAAAAATTGATGTTTTCTAGAAAAATACCAAAACGTCACCCTAAGCTATATTTGATATTCCGAATTCAAAAATTATGTCTATTTTAGAAAATTCAAAACATATAAGTTACATTAATTAATTTTATAATTAATTCCTGCTGTCATGACAAATAGCGTGTTTTTGTGAAAGAATATATATCAAAATATTGACACTAATTTAAGTCCAATTTCAAAGTGAAATTAATTCGAACGACCACTATTGGATTTAATGGTAAAAATATATTCTAATTCCACTCTAAAAACAATTCAAAAGATAATCTAATAATATAAATAAATTAGATTAAAAAGTGGTTTTGAATTAAAATACAACATTTTCACTAGCCATTAAAAAATGAACTTTATCGGAAAAATACCAAAAATTTGCACAAAGTAAATTTTGATGTCCCGATTCTAAAGAATAGTTTTATTTGGTCCAATAGAAATTATAAGAGTGACCAAAACTATATTTAAATATGGTTTGCCATGAAAAGGCAATAAGTCGACCTTTAGTGAATATTAGAGTATCTGTGCCTAAAATTGAGTTCTTTTCTTATTTTAAGCCTTTATCTTTTATTGGAAAAATATAAAAACATTGGAAAAACATATATAATCATATTATAGTTATTTATATTCATTCCCGCCAATACAACAGCTACGTGTTAACTACCATTTAAAATAATAATATTATATTACTAGTGTGCAACATAAGTTTTCAAAGAAACTCATTATTGCGTATCGAGTGCACTATCAAACATAGAAACCCCTTTAAAGTAAAATTAATATTTAATTCTAAAATATTAATAAATATGAAAATTCTTTATTCTTTATTTACCTGGGATGTTACACTTCGGTTGTGGGTTCGATTCTCACAGCCTTTTCCGATGCGATAGGTTGTCACCCGTCCTGCAGGTTGTCCTTTTTTTGAAACTACATTACTATAACATTCCATAAATAATATCGAAAAATTTCTAGCCTTAAACAATACTGACTTATGTCCAACATAATCCATTCCAATCTTTAGGCTTATCTAAAATACTTCTGTCCATGATCATAGAATAAAGAAAACAATTACTAGAAATGTCCTCTGCCGAGCATTTGAATACCATCATTTATCCCCCATATATCATAATATATATCTTGTTGATCGCATTACAAACATGCGAATACCTTAATCATGCATTCTCTTGAAACATAAATTACCATAAAACCTTAGTGAAAAAATGAATTCTGTCAAAATCTTACTCTTTCCTCATACCAAAATCCCAAACTTTACGTATACTCAAAACATGATATCACATTGCCCTTATATTAGTCATGAGCACATTAATACTATCAAACATCTCATTATCACCTTATCCCTTCATTATGCGCATATCATTTACATTCCAAAAATATCTGAATAACCTTTCATGTTTACCGGTACCATTTAACATATACTTTCAAATACATTAGAAAAAACAATAGTGTAACAATCCTTAGATGTGTCTTTATTCCGCAGTACCATTACCTATACAACATAACTCTTGATAAACATAAATCATTCCACTACCTTCTTAAACCATTGACCAAGCTTCAACACTTCTTTCATCTCATATATCATTTGTAGTCTCCTCATCATCATCCACAAAAATACTACCCATATGACCATGCTGATTCTCTTCATGAGATTTTCCCTTAGGGAATTGGTTTTCATAATTCCCACACATTCCACATTTAAAACATCTAATCATTGTTGATGTCGTAGAAAAAACATTATCCTTCTCCATGGTGTTAACTAAACCTTTTCCTTTTCAGTTACTGGATTTGTGTCCTTCTTTTCCGCACCCAAAGCATATTCCTGTTTCTTTGAAACATTCTCCTTGATGCTTCTTCCCACATGATTTACATGAGAGAAATTGAACTTTCATTCCTCTATGATCATCATGAAACTCCATCTTTCTCTTATTAGAAGAGTTGGGAAACTTACCAAAGTTGAGATTATTGATCATATTATGAGATTGCGGATTAGGCATAATAATGATGTTTGGACTTCCAAATCCGGTTTCATTTGGTTTCTCATGAAGAATATCATTCCATTGTCCATCATATCCTCCATTATCATGAATATTCCTATTTCTAGCCATTTTGTAAAACCCAACAAGAATAGCGTGAGAGGAAAAAATCATGCTAGGGAAAACAAGAAGACATGAAATAATGCCATTGACTTATTACAGAACCATATTCATTGTTATGATATCATATATGGTTCAATTATGACTTTATATTACCTGTTCTTTTGTAAATTCATGTTAACGTAGCGTTTTGGGTAAAATCATTACATGTATCGTCAGTGTTTTGACATGTAATTTTTTATATGATTACTTAGATCATGATTAATTACATCCAGAATTTAAAACATGATTTATATATAATATATATTTATAATATACATATATATAATAGATCGATAAATGGAATGAAATACACCATTCATGGAGATGTTAGGTTATACACACGCATGAACGCTGTTTTTGTTTCATTATTAAATTGAGTGGAAGTATGTAAATAACATATACATAAGTCCACTATCATCATAACCCAATGAATACAATGGGTTTCTTAAACATCATCCCATCATAACATAATACATATAAAACAAATGGATATCATTTCATTATAAGAAAATTGAAACCATTTAAATCATAGAGACATTATACATGAAACATAATCATATTAAATAATGTCATATTGTATGGAAAATAGTTTTGACAAAACACTTGAAATGAATTCTTGAGGAAAATATCATTTCTTCCTCAAAATAATTTTCTTTTCAACAAATTCCAAGAAATTTTAAAAGAAAAGTATTTTTTTTGAAAATAGTCATGAAATCATGTAGAGTAAGCTTCATGAAAATAAGGCGTTATAAAACAGTAAAAATCCATTTGTGCCGAATAAGTTAAAAAAACATTCTCCTCGTACTTTTAAAGGAAAAGTCAAAAAGTACCACATATGGTAAAAAAAAGAAAGATTCCTTCCATAACAGGAATTAGAAGTCAAATAAGAGTAAAAATGACTTCAAACATACATGGAATAATATTAAACACTTTATGAAAAACATTTTTTATGGACATGGATGAAAAATATAACCCTAGTAAATACTTATGAATAAACAATTTTGGATAAAATCGAGATTGGAAAAGTTATCCCTTACCTTAGGTATGATATGCTTTGTATGTATCTGAACCTCCTGTATAATGATTTAAATAAAGTCATTGACTTATTACAGAATCATATTCATTGTTATGATATCATATATGGTTCACTTATGACTTTATATTACCCGTTCTTTTGTAAATTAATGTTAAAGTAGCGTTTTGGGTAAAATCGTTTCATTTATCATCCGTGTTTTGACTTGTAATTATTCATATGATTACATAGATCATGATTACTTCCATCTATAATGTAAAACATGATTTATATATAATATATATTTATAATATACATATATATAATAGATCGGTAAATGGAAAGAAATACACTCTTCCTGGAGACGGTAGGTCATATGCACGCAAGAATGCTGTTTTAGTTTCATTATTAAATTGAATGGAAGTAAGTAAATAACATATACATAAGTCCAGTATCATTAATATGTCATATATTTCATGATTATTTAATATATACACTTTATAGTCATTCTTTAATGGTTTACTTGGAGAATGAATCTCATCGCATCGTGGAGATGGTAATCCGTACGTACGCATGAGCGATGATATCATTCTCATAATTATTGAATGGAATTATATTGGATGATATAATATCTCATAATTAGTATCATGTTATAATAACCATATATATAGATATTCGTTACACCATTATACCCATCCACGTAAGGTGGTGGTGGAAAAATATATTACACCATGGCGTGGAGATGGTATTCCGTACATACGCACACGCGGTGATTTCGTTTTCCGTAGGATAGATAGAAGGTGAAATGGTGTTGTTTCATATTTATAATAACATATCATTATATTAGTGATACTTATATTATTACTTTATAATGAAACAACTAATGAAGAAGAAGATGAAAAAGAATGAAATTTGAATGAATCGGTAGAAGAGATTACATCTTCTTCAACGCAACTCTTCTAAGCTTCATCTTAAGGCACTAGAGTTAGCCTTTTGAGGAGAACAGAACCTATATAATGTTTCTAGGTAAGTTGAGAAGGGAAATGGTCAGGGGTTGGCCGAGATTGAAAGCTCAAAATTGTGAAAAGAGGAGAGGGAGGAGGTGCCCTTTTATAAGGGAGGAGAGGGGCACCTTATGAAAAACTTAAAATATTATTTTATAATAAATTCATATTCAGTTTATAATAGCTCCAAATTGATTTATTTAGAAGCTAAATTGGGGATGGGTCTAAATCATCTCAAAAAATAGGTTTTAGACAATTTTAGGTTACTATTTTAACCTTATCATTTATATTTAACTCTAAGTTAAATAATTTATCTTTTACTGTGTCTTCTTGTTTTCTTACACTATATGGTTAATAAACATACTATAACAAGACAAAAGAACCCACAATTGTTAATTATTAATATATATAACCTTATATAAGTTATTTGGCAGAACCTTATATTTTTAGGAATAAAATAACAATTAATTATTTAATATTTGTGTTAAAAACTATTTTATTTCAATTTTGACACTATTTGGTAGTTGATGTTTTTGAAAATCATAACAGCATTATTAGTACAAAAAAAGTTAATTAAATCAATACTAACATGTCATATTAACCAATAAAATTATTGTATTCATAAAAAGCCTCAAATTACATCTATTTGGGTATTTATAATATCAATTATGTTAATGTTTCATTAATAAGGTAATTAATGCATCATCATTTTGTCATAAGTAAATTAACTTATTTAATGTCTGAGAATTATAAATAAAATACCATTATGTAGGAAATATTTTTATCTTTCTAATGAATATTTATATTCTAATTTATCTTATGTATAACCCAATATTAAAAATGTTTTAGTTATTAAACTTTGATTTTAACTATTTTAACTCTTCTTTAAATAAAATAATAATAAGTGTCCTAATCTAATCCAAGGGGACCTAAATGGTCATATTTTATTACTAAGGTTTTTTTGGTTTAATTAATCTTATCCAATAGAATAAGGACAGGTGTTAGGATAATAATAATATCATTTTTACCCTTAATTACACTATTTACTTTTAACCGTGGTAAAAAAAAGAAAAAATCTACTATTCACCAAAAATTATTTTTATCTTTTTGAACTGCATTTTACTCCTTGAAATTAACCGTGTCTCTTGGATTTTCTAAATTCCACTCACAGAAGCAGTAAAATTAAGTTTTATGTAAATTTTCAAATTCTCCTAGGAGGTGGGTAAAGGACGGGGAAATGTTTAATACAATTTTTATATATATGAAATTATTATAAAATGACTCCAATGAATTACATTGAACTTATACAGGTTTTATGTATCAATTTTGACCTAAAATAAATTTAAATAAAATAAATATTTATTTAAATAAAAAGTCGGTTTTTAAATAGTAACCCTGTGTTTTCACTATTCATCAAAAATTGGAAGTTTTTAGAAAAATACAAAAAATTCACACTAGGATAATTTCGATATCCCGAATACAAAAATGAAGTCTATTTTGAAAGATAAAATTTAAAAACTTTCAAAAAGTGGGTATTACTAATCATAACGGCTAGTTCATAATAATATAATAATAATATCTCGTTTAGTGAAACTCGGTATTGCATACAACACACGCTATCAAGGAAGGTTTCTCTGGTGTGAAACACGACCCTAGAATAGTGTTTGCGTATACTGGAAGCTAATATGGTGTTGTGTATAGCACAACACCGTATTAGCTTGCAGTATACAAAACACTATTCTTGGCTCGTGTTACACCCAAATTCACGTTCGTTTTGTGGAAATTAATATACGCAACCTTAAGTATAGTTTTTGTTTAATGTATAAATGAAATAAGTTTTGATTATGTTATACGCAACACCAAACAGTGCTTTCAATACACAAAACCCTGGCTTGGCTTGCATTACACGCAATCAAGACCTTCTTTGATAGCATGTGTAGTACGTAATACCATGTTTTACTAAACGAGATATTATTATAATATTATTATGAACTAGCCATTATGAATAGTAATACCCACTTTTTGAAATTTTATTTTTCAAAATGGACTTCATTTTTGGATTTGGAATATCGAATTTAGCCTAGGGTGAATTTTTGGTATTTTTTTGAAAACATTCCATTTTTGATGAATAGTGAAAACACTAGGTTACTGTTTAAAAACCAAATTTTTATTTAAATAATTATTTATTTTATTTAAATTTATTTTAGGTCAAAATTGATAAATAATACCTATATAAGTACAATGTAATTCATTGGAGTCATTTTATAATAATTTTAGATATATAAAAATTTTATTGAACTTTTCACCGTCTTTTACCCACCTCCTAGGAGAATTTGAAAATTTACATAATACTTAATTTTACCACTTCTGTGAGTGGAATTTTGAAAATACGAGAGACATAGTTAATATCAAGGAGTAAAATGTGGTTCAATAAGATAAAAATATTTTTTGGTGAATAGTAACTTTTTACTTTTTTTTACTATGGTTAAAAGTAAATAGGGTAATTAAGGGTAAAAATAATATTATTTTTACCCTAACACATGTCCTAATTCTATTGGATATGTTTAATTCGGCCAAAAACAACTTTAGGAATAAAATATCACCAATTAGGTCCACTTGGAGTTGATTAGGACACTTATTATTATTTTATTTAAAGAAGAGTTAAAATAGTTAAAATCAAAGTTTAATAACTAATGTTTTTTTAATATAGGGTTATACATAAGATAAATTCGAATATAAATATTAATTTTAAATATAAAAATCTTTCCTACATAATGGTATTTTATTTATAATTTTTAGACATTAAATAATTTAGTTTATTTGTGACATAATGATGATGCAGTAATTACCTTATTAATAAAATATTAACATAATTGATGTTATAAATACCCAAATAAATGTAATTTGAGAATTTTTATGAATTCCACTAATTTTATAGGTTAATATTACATGTTAGTATTTATGTAATTAACTGTTTTAGAACTAATCATGCTGTTATGATTTTCACAAAAATCAAGTACCAAATAGTGTCAAAATTTACATAAAATAGTTTTTAAAACAAATATTATATTATTAATTGTTATTTTATTCCTAAAAATCTAAGGTTCGGAAAAATTACTTAGCTAAGGTTATATATATTAATAATGAACAACTTGGGGTTTGTTTGGCTTGTTATAGTATGTTTATTAACCATATAGTGTAATAGAACAAGAAGATACTGTAAAAGTTAAATTATTTAACTTAGAGATAAATCTAAATGATAAGGTTAAAATAGTAATGTAAACTTGTCTAAAACCTATTTGTTGAGAGTATTTCGACCCATACCCACTTTAGATTCGAAATAAATCAATTTGGGGCTATTATAAACCGAATATGAGTTTATTATAAAATATTATTTTTAGTTTTCCAAAGGTGCCCCTCTCCTCCCTTATAAAAAGGGAACCCCTTCCCTCTTCTCTTCACACCCTTTTGAGCCTTGAATCTCGGCCAAAACATGAAAATTTCTCTTCTCAACCTCTCTAGTTATATCATAGAGGTTCTTGTCTTCTCAAAATACCAACTCTAGTTCCCTAAAAAGAAGTTTAAAGGGGCTGCGTTGAGGAAGAGGTAATCTCTTCTACCGACTCTTTCAAATTTCTTTCTTCTTCTACTTCCTCTTATTTAGTTGTTTCATTATAAAGTAATAACATTCGTATTACTTATATACTGATATGTTATTATAAATATAAAAAAACCCTATTTCACCTTCTATCCATCCTATGGAAAATGAAATCATTGTGCGTGCGTACGTATGGAATACCGTCTCCACGCCGTGGTGTAATCAGTTTTTCCACCACCACCTTACTTGGATGGGTATAATGGTGTAAAGAATAACTATATATATATATATCCCTCCAATTAATTGGGTAAATATTTATATATCATGAGATATACATGGCTAGAACGGTATGTTAATCCGGTTCAGTGATACAGGACTGGAATGAGGAGTGAACTCGATTCAGAAAGGGACTTTGTCCACTAAGATGGTCTTGGAAGCAATGTATTGGATACTATGGAAATCATATCATGCGCTTAATTGTTTTCCAAAATTAAATGTTTTATTACCATTCTATTTTATCATGATTTATGTTCCTTTATGATCTACGCCTTACGTACTTCCATGTTTTATGTCATTGCTCAAGATTTTGATCTTTAAAGATTATGTTCGTGTTTTGAAGTTCAAATGTATATGGTTTGTTTTATTTTCTCCATAATTAAACCTACTGAGCATTTGAGCTCACCCTTCATGGGATAGACATGGATGGAATGGTAAGTTAATCTGGATCAATGATATAGGACTGGAACATGGAGTGAACTCGATTCAGAAAGGGACTTTGTCCACTAAGATGGTCTTGGCAGCAATGCCTTGGATACTATAGAAATCATATCATGTGCTTAATGTTTTTCCACAATTACAAGTTTTATTTCCAAGATATTTTATCATGATTGATGTTCCATTATGATCTATGCTTTAATTACTCCATGTTTAATGTCATTGCTCAAGATTTCGATGTTTAAACATTATGTTCATGATTTTAGGTTCAAATGTACATGGTTTGCTTTATTTTATCCATGATTACCCTTACTGAGCATTTGAGATCACCCTTTATATGTTTTATTTTTCCATGAGATAAAGAAAGGTTTTAGGTAAGAAAACAAAAGTGGAAGATCTTTATGGGAGATGTTGAAGATATTTCACCACGATTAAAAGATTATGTTTAGAGTTTCCAAAGACGGTAAACTATTACAGTTTTTCAGTGTTTATTTTTGTTATTTATTAAGTACTCTGCAAAAGTAATGTAATGTCAACATACATCAAGCATTGGGTCTCTACAATATATATAAGAAATATTTTTACTCAAATAATCTATTATATATTGAATTTGAAAATTTAAGAAACACAAATGTTGATTATGAAAAGTTGAATCTTATAGATAAGAATAAATGAATAAAATATTTTATATCATAAAATACTCAAGATGAAGAAAATGAAATTAATTTTTTATTGTACGATATGTATTTTATTGTGGAAAAATTTATATTTCATAAAATTAAAAATAAAAGAATAAAAAATATAGCTTTATCTATATAAGAAAAGATTACGATGACTCTCTATTTTTTGAGAAAGAGAAATAAATACTGATAATAGAATTGGATAAAATTGTGGATGAAATCAGTTGTTTAATAAAATAAATAATAAGTGTGTTTCAAAGGTTAATTGTGAAAAATCTATCTGTTTTAATTAAGTCTGATGACTAGAATAATGGAATTTTATAAAATTAACTTTTTTCCATCAGTTTTAGAAAATTAATTTTTGAAATGAAAATATATTGAAATTTCTTCTCTTAATTTATTTAATTGTGTGGCTTACAATCATTATACATGAGATTTTCTATTGAAATTTTCTCATATTTTTTTTATCTAAATCTACTTTAAAGGGTATAATTTATTTATAATCTTTATCCTGGGATTCTATGGTTATTTATTCTAATCCAATTACACGCAAATTTTCTTGGATGCCAATGAAAAGTATATTTTTTGTTATTGAAATCCTTCAAGTAATTATAACATTATTTGGTATGGTCACATAAATTGTTGAAATTATGTTTAGTGATTCATCATTTCTATATCACACATCATTTTTAATATTTAATAATATCATATAGGTCTCTATTTTCTCAGTGAAAATGAGTATTATTGTATTTATTTTATGATTTAAAAAATTAAACTTACATATTTTTTAATATTGAATTTGCCTATGCATAATCTATCTATATATATTGTTTTAGAGACGAGATCACTTCTAAAAAATTACCTATAGCCATAGACATATATATCTGGTTTAATTGGTCAGTGGAAACAGGTTAATATATAGCCACAGTTATTTAAAACAATTTATTTAGACTAGATATACCCATAAGAAGATAATAACCTATGGAAATATGCTTCCATAAACTTTTTTACTCCCTCAGGGATTTCACCTCCCACTCAACCAGTCATCAAATCCCTCCCTTGAAACCCTTAAGATTAGTCAATCAGCACCCATCCGATTGTGGAAATATAATTTTTATTACAATTTACAATTTCATTTTGTGTTATATAACATTAAATAGAACGAGGATAAATTTTTGTAAGATGTTTTCTCCCAATGTTTGAGGGTTTTTATATGAAAATCATATCCAAAGTTGGGGGAATCATTTCACAATGACTATTAATTATATGAATAAAAACTATGAAGAATATGTGAATGTGGAAGATTATTGTAAATATAAAGTAATGTATAAGGCATGATGTAGTAAAATCAATCATGTGGTTTTTTCTATTATCTGGTGATTCATGATACTAATCCACATTGTATGTATTTAATGACATAAGATATCAATTGAAAAAAAAATCATTTATTAATGATCATGTTATTTAGTATTTGGATGTACATATAAACCTGAATAATATTTGTTTATTTTTGTCTATGGAGTCATGTATCCATTATCATGTATAGTTGACACACTGATCACATATATATAATGATTTTTTATATGTCACTTCATTTCCAATTATTTCCATAAAAGTGGTTTCTTATGACAAGGATAGTTCTATCCACATCCATCAAAGGGTTTTATTTTGACATCATATTTGGTTCAAGTTTCTTTTATTTTTATGCTTGGACCAATTTTAATTAGGATTTTGGGATTTTTTTCATTCCCTATAATTTGGTATTGCGTTCTTGATCCTGTTGAGGTGCATTAGAGCTTCCATTGATAAATGATACTTACACATGTATGCATAGGTAAAATTATATATATATATATATACAATTTCCCAATTTATATATATTAACTCATGGCAGTATGAATATATATATCGGGGATATGTTTTCTTATATATTGATATGAAAAAATCATAAATGTGTAAGTGTAAAGGGGTATAATAATGTATAAACATGTATCTAAGGACCCCCATATGAATATTTGGCCATGAATACTTGTATATAGGGTATATGTGACTTTATATATATGTGAAGGTGAAAATGTGTGAACCTTTAAAAAAAAGAAGATTCGAGTTATCATCGTCCAAAGTATTGCGACTTGAGGTTGAGTTAGGATTCCCATTCCTAACTCTTTAATTTGATTTCCATAATTACTTGACGATTTTAAAACATGTTTCAATAATTTCGTGATTATTTTGAAAACCTATTTTATAATAACCACTATATTTGTAAAGGAAGAATTTAAGAATAATATAAAGCTTCTAAGTTTTTCAGCTAATAAAATGAAACTATGATGATGTTTTATTAGTTTATTGAATATACCTCTACCTTGACAAACAGAATGATTAACACCCAACCATTAAGATAGAAATTTATTTTTACTAATCTATGTATGAAATGACACAATATCTCAACATATATCTATTCAGTTTTACTTTATCCCCTTTTATTATATAATAATGAAAATACATGTCTCGAAATAGGAAATTTTCAAAATCCCCCACACTTTGAGAAATCCCTATAGAAATTAACATAGCAAGGGACTTATATACTAGTTCTGGGTCCATCAAAAAAATATTGATGATTGTATGGGATTCAAATGGATTGAATATAGAATCATATAGAATAAACAACTCATCATTATCTATCTTAGGGATAACCATAAATTTATCTTTATGTGGAATGTAGAAAACATCATCAAACTCAATAGTATAAAAAGAAATTTTATTCACTTTAGATATGATAGTGTCCTCATTTTCAGAAAACATGACCTGTTCATTATCATAAAAATATAAAAATTAAATTACATATTTTTTTCCTCAATGAAAAACAAATGTCCTTGAAAACATGACACCTTTTTCAGTAACCTAATTATGAAATTGAACTATATTAAGTCGACTACGTTACCTGATAGAATTCATCAGTTAGTACTTAGTGAATAGATTTATTTAGACATATTAAAGCACCTTCCTATGCTCTCATTGATTTCCCCATACTTGGTTCAAGGTTCAATATACATTTGATCAAGGAATATGGTTCAAAGGATTTATTATTGAGTAATAAATAGAATTATCTATGGTGTTTCCTCACCGTATATTCTCTAATTTCATGAAATTAAATATCCGTCTAGAATAAATAATATCATCTTGAAATAATGGGATTCATGATACATGATCGCTCACTTAATAAATATATAATGATCTTTAAGGAATGACTGGCGAGGGGAATCCTTTAGTCTCTTAGTGGGAATGTGTTAGTTATTATCCAAAGGATGGGCTGAGGGGTTGGTTTATTTATGGGATCACTAACATTCCTATGTTATTGAGCTAATTTTGGGAATATACCTTCAATTTGTAACAACTACAGAAGTAATACTAAATTGATGATATTAAGAGTGGAACATCAATAGTTATCTTGAGATAAAAATGGTTATGTTCTATAGTCAATATAATAACTATGTATGAGAACAAAATGAGTCTCTTTTAATAAGTATGGAATTTAAACAGATCTTATGGAACAAAGTGTAATAGATTCCCTTGTATGATGTTGGATACCAAATCCATTTACTTTAGTATGGATCAAATATTAGTTCATGGTATCTTAGTGTTATCTTATGTTTATTATCAAGCTATAGGTTATATTATTATTATAATTATTAATGTGAGACATGATCGGATGAAATGTTCTACATGTATGCCCATCAGGATACATGCATGCTGTATATTAAATATATTAGTAGAGTACATGGATTGGGTTCTATATGTCATATGTTATTTTGATTATTGTCTTAACCATTTTGTTATACAACATTAATTTTAGATGATGTAGATATTCTGATGGTGAGTCACATACTTGGAACCCATTGAAAAAATAAGGTGACACAATATGTTTCCTTTGGGGGGATTTTCCATGATCTGTCACCTATATATTTCTCCATAATAGATGATTGGATAGACCAATATTATGTTGAGTCTCATTGTTAGTTTATTTGTTAGATAAACTAGTTTAGTAACCAAGATTCCATGGTATTGCATCAATTATACAGACTTGTTTTGTTATAATGAATCATTTATATTAAAAGGATTTGACAAAAAATGTTGTAATTATAAATCCTTTCTAGTGTTTGGATTAGAAATAACAATATTATATTGGGTGTCACTCTACAACATCACCTTGTTGAACCTTCTTGATTACGCCCTAATAAATCATGGTGTAGTCTTATTGGTCATTACATAGTCTACAAAAGTTTAGAAAAGAATAATGGAAGCAAACATCAATAGTTTCACTGCATGCTACAAGCCTTCCCACATGATATAAAGTAGAAAAATTCCTTAATAAAATTACACTATTATGGATGATCCCTCAAGGAAACACATTAGATGTATTTTAAAAAAATCACGAATCAATAGACAAACTAGATTTATATTATAGCCTAATTTTTCACATTATAACATTTGAGATTCCATTAAATACACAGAATAAACCCTAGTATTAAACCTAAGCTCCATCCCCTCTCACCTTCAAGGTTCCACCTCCAAGACACCCAATTCTCACACAAGTCCACCATAAGACCTTGAGTCAATGAGGTAACCCCTAGAAACTCTACTTGAGTTGATTCATATCCTTATTTTCATCTCTTCACATCTATCTATTTCCTTATATCTCAACCAAAAACCCCCAACCCCAAATATTTTTCAATCCATTACCTCTATTCCCAAACAAAAACAAATTCTAATAACACTTTCCCAAACCCTATCTGATCTCTCACTACTTACCCTCTTCATGCACCATATAAAACAATTCTACCACCCTTACAAAAAGGAAATGACATCGACATAGAAAAATACAAGTAGCTAATAGTTAAACCAACAATGTTTTGAAAGTCCAAGCCTACCCAACCACCACTAAATATATCTTATAGAACATCCTCAAACTCCCTTGTCTTCAAATAACCTTATCCATACTGAGCATCCAACGCCACAATCATCCTTCAATGAGGTTTTAAACTAATTCAACCCCTTTATTTTCATATGATTCACAAACCCAATTCATTTAAATAGGATTGGGAATCCAAAAATGTGAATGTTGAAAATGAATAAAACCTTGGATATCAGGGTTATGTAGTAAATTGATAAGGGAAAAAATATCATGGGGGCACTGTGTGAAGGTGTAAAATTACCCTCACCCAATGACATTTTTAGTTATAACTGTTATAATATCAAGATAGTATGATATTGAGTGGTGTTTTTTCCACTCCCCCTTATAGTTAGTCCAAAACATTATGAATTTTCAAGTGTAGTTGAAGGACACAATGTGTTGTCTCTTATTCTTATGCTATCAATCAATTATTACAGTTGACATGAATATATTTTTTACATCACATTAGGAAGTATAGGTATATGATTAGATGTGAGATTTTTTTTGTGTTAGCTAGGATTTCGTATGTGTTCTGTTGTTCAAACTCCATGTGGTATTGGTGTTGGTGGTATGTTTGGTTAGAGGCCCAATCAACACATTCACTATTCCTATATAGTTCTTATCATTTTTGTCATATTATCTATTTAACCTTGAATTTAGTTTCTAGTATGTGGATTATGTTATATTTCACAATGTATTATTTAGTTTCATTCATGTGGGGAGTAGTGTATGTGATCCAGGTACAGAGTGGGCACTGAGGTGAATGATTATATAGTGGGGTTATGTAGGGGTGTAGTGCTGTGCAGTGGGGGTGTAGTGCCTGGTGTTTTTTATGAAAATGAACTATGTATCCATGGTTTACAACCATGTTAGTACAAGATAGGGTTTTTTTCTAGAAAATGAAATTTGTATCCATGGTTGAAAACCATGGTAGCATATCTACTACAATAATTTGAACCATGTTATTACCTAGTACCATGGTTAAAAACTGTGGAAAAAATAGATATTGTAGTTTCTAACTCTATGGTTTATAACAGTGAGAATATAGATATTAGAATGGTTTAAAACCGTGGTAATATGAATTTCTCTATAGCCACACCATTTGGAACTATGGCCAATGAAACCATGGCTATTACCAAATCCATGGTTTCTGGGTCTATAGAAATGTTTTTAAACTGTGGATATAGTAATTTTTTATAGTAGTATTACCACTTGAAAAATAAATCTGTCATGGACAGAATGGACTTGCATTGGGGAGCTATCGCTGGTTTATATAGTCCTGCAACATTGATTCCCTAGACTACAATGGTTTAAATATACATGGTCATTTTGAGGGGATCTAGGTATCAGTGCACAAATTTGGTATGAATCCGACACGCATGGAACCTACTAGTTAACTGAATGGAGTCATGGACCATGATGGGCCAAAAGTATCCAAGACTTCAAATCTGATGAGGGATCCTCATCCCTTCCTGATGATTAATGTAGGAACTGAAATGAAATTATTTCATAACACGTTAAATCTCATCTCTTTTATTAAAATGGAGTATAATTCCATCAAGCCCATATACCTAGGGAGTTTGATCAAAGTTGGGACCACTTTAGAGGATGAAATGTGATGCATATTGGCAGATTCACTCACATTCATATCTTTCTGGTGGAAGAGTACCATTTTTGGAGACAATCAATGAATGGGGTTTTCCAATCTGAGACTCCTTCAGTTGTAGGGGGTCTGATGGTCTTAATGTGGAAGCACTGATGGTTAGGTTGTTTACCTTCTGGCTACCATCATCATCTGGGATGAAGAGAGAGATGAACTTTTGATGCAACACATGGATGAAAAGATTTTCTTGGTCCGACACTATGGTAGAAGTTGATAGGCTTTAAAAGGCATCAAGTTAACCATTATACGATCGAGGAATATGAGTTCAATCTCATTGAGAAGGGAACTGGGCCATCAAATTGTGGGCATTCTCCAACAACGGAAAATGATTAGGAATTCTAATTGTTTAATCACCATTGATTTTCTTGATGAATATCTCAGTGAATATTTTCATGTGAATGTAGGGGAAATCAATCTTGAGATCTGGATGGAGACCAGTAATGAGAGATTGGTACTCAATCTCAATATTACTGAAGCCTTCTAATTGCAGGATAAAGTAGGGTAAAGCAACCTATGCAGGGGTGATGAAGATTATCCCCAAAATGACTTTATTTATATTGGGGTTATTAAGACTTATACCATTTGGGATTCATGAGACACCATCTAAATGAATCATCCAATATGACATATCATGGTTTACCGAGAGGATGACCCGGTCCGGGAAATCAACATCTAGAGGCTTCTCTTTGGGAGCCAGATGGGAGGCCATAAAGTCTAATAACGCCTGACCATTAACAGACTTATACCGAACAAACATAATGTTGATACACTAAAGGATATTTACAAAGAGTTCTAGTTTTCCCATCAACCTGGGGTGACTCAAGAAATACTTTAGCGGGTTCACACGAGACACCATACATATCTCATGATGATGCAAATAGTGCTGAAATTTCTACAATGTGAAAACTATCATGATGCAGTTCTTCTGAATCGGAGAGAATATAGTCTCCATGTAATGAAAAATTTAATTGAGATAATATAAAATGTTCTCTATCAATTCATTATTCTTTTGTGAGATAAGGTAAGTAAGGGATATTATAAGGGTGGTCACATAGATGACCATGGGCTTCTTAAATATGGGTGGCATCTGAACTGGAGGCTGTATCAGATTCTTCTTCATTTCATCAAATGTTTCATGACACTCTCCATCCCCCCGGTAGGAGACACCTTTCATTATAATCTTGGAAAAGTGCTTAAACATTTCATTCAGATTTGGAATGAATCAGTATATTTTGGCAAAGTGGCCTTGAAGGACTCAAAGATCCTAAATGTTTCTAAGTGGATGAATCTAGATGATTTCCTTGATCTTATTTGGGTCAATCTCGATGCCTCTATATCTAATGATGAAGCATATAAACTTCCCATAGGTAACCCTAAAGGCACAATTCGAGAGGTTCATCATCAAATTTATGGAGAAGAGGAAGATGAACAATTTCTAATGATATCCAAAATGGTCCTAAATATGGCATGATTTTACCAACAAGTCACCCAATTATCATTCCACTAGTGTCCATAGGGTCAGTTTGAATACGTAGTGCATGACCTGTTGATAATTGGATCCTACATTCTTTAAACTAAAAGGCATTAAATGATATAAAAAGGTCCCTTATATCTCTTTGAAGGTGGAAGAATCCTCATCTTTTGGGGTCATCTAGATCTAATTGTTCCCAAAACATACATCCATGAAGGGGAGTGCCTAAAACCTAGTTGTGGCATAGATCAATATCTTTATCACTAGAATGATAAAATCATCATTCATGCAATAGTGATTGGGATCTTGAAAATCATTACAAACTATGATATAACATTCCTTCTTCCTTACCTGAATAATACTGGAAGGACACTTTGGCTAGTGAAATTTCTTGATAATGCTAGAATTGATATGATTGATAACTTCAGCCTCAACCAAAGAACCATGAGAATAGTGCATTTTCATTGGAGGTTGTTTGAACCCATGATGATTCACTGGGAGACCATGACAGTGGAAATAAACCTAAGGGTATAATCCTAGAATCTCATTATAAATCTTGGAAAATAAATCACGATTATACTTTAGAAAGTCCAAATACCATCTGTTCCTATGAAGACATTGCTGCACTGATCAACATTGGCATCTGGTCTGTCTTAGAACAAAGGTTCAGCTTAACCGACACATCGATTGTGGTGATGATGCCCTCTTTCAATGAAGTATGAGCATATTCCAAAACCACTGCATCATCTGTTGTAGGGGAATCAGTAGGAGGATGGATCATTCAGGTCGACTAATTCTGGGTGAAAACTGTTATCTTTTTGGATGGATGTGAAATTATCTGTGGAAAACACTTGAGCTTATAAAACCATGATAAAAAAGGTTTTCATTACAATCCCATTAAGAATTTGATCATAGGGTCCATTAGTGATTTGAAAGAATTGGTAATGGTTGGGTTTGTGTTGGTTTAACCCAGTTTGGTGGAACAAGAGGGTATGCCATACAAATGTAGTCATGGGGAAAACATCCTGATACCTTACATGGGTATGAGCATCTGGTATCACATGGGCCTAGAATTATTAATAGTATAAGGTAATATTTTGGAATTCTTAAAAATTGGGGATGTGACACCCCTTCCTCCAAGATATGAAAAATAAATTTCCTATGTCTAGTGTCGTATCCTCCAACCGATGAATGAAGAGGATGAAGGAATCCTTGAAATCTATCCAAGGGATACCTGTAATGGAGGTGTTCTCAAATTCAATGGTCTAAACCTACTTTTCATTCATATTGTAACAACCTGAATCCAGAGAGTGTGGTTCAAAAGAGTTTAAGGGAGATACATCACCATGGATCATGCCTAGTCAACTGTTGAGGGAGTACTTAATCTATTGGTGATACAAGGAGGGTACTGCTATATGAAAGCGGATCCATATAAAACCCATTAAAGAGTTATATTATTATCCAACAAGACAAACATGAACTCCAAATTTTTATCAAGACACTGAACTGCATCTTCAGCCACATCCTACCACACAGTCTCTTCTTGGTTCTTTCATAACACTGAATCTTCATTTTAGAGGGGACCAAGTCTTCTTATGTCATCCAAAACTATGCAGCATATGGGTTGGGATTATATTTATCATGGAACCTATGTCTACCAGATATTGGTGGACTTTTATACCATTTGACTAGTCAATGATGTACAACCTCATAATGTGCCCACGTACGAGGGAGCCCTCATCTTCTCTGGAGAATGAGATGATGGATTGGAATTATTCTTGCTTGACCTCAACTGTATAGAAGTTATTTCTACCTATTACCTCTATTTTTAAATGAAGGGTACTATTTAAGGTCAATTCAAGATCCTCTCGCATCTCTTATGACATGTGGATGGCCTCGATGATTGATTTCTTCATAGGGATGCTAGCAAGTTTCTTTAGCACATCATAGTTTCATTCCAAACACAATTTTCTTCCCACATGAGGTTTACCTTTGGAAAGAGGCATAATGGGAACTACTGGACAAACAAATATATTCAATATGGTTCTAGAAATGTCATGTTTGTCACCTAGTTACTCACCTAGTACCACTATTGGCTGACCATCGGCTGATTGAGGTTTGGATTTAGCTATACGTGGAAGATCATGATGTGTCTATGACTATTATTCCTATTCAAATAGCATGGTTTTCCATGGAATTATGTCTGAAATAACATGTTTTTAGGAATGTTCCAATAAATATCTATGAATAACCTACTGTATGGTTTTAGTATCATTCACAACATTGCATGAAGCATTGTATTGAGTGTTCTAATAGTTCCCCTTCCCAAGCTTCTTCTTCGATGGCGTTAGCCAGAGGAACATGGATAGCTTTCATAACACTATTCTTTCTCATAGACTATGTAGGGATCTTCTAAATCCTTGGTATTCACTGAGGCATACATCCTATCATCATCAGATGAATCATCCAATGCTGGGTGGGCCCAGGGGGAAATTCCCAAATCAGTAGGCATAAAGTAACAAAGTTTAAAGAAGGATTTGACACCGGTGGGGGATATATTTTTTCTCTTCGGTAGTTGGTTCCTACTCTTTTGGGATGTTTTAGGATATTATGTGGATGAATAAGTGGTATGCAGGGAAGGGGTAGTGATCTCCGGAGGTTCGGGCTGACCTAAGAGGGTACTGAGGATGCCATGGGAATGAGTGACTACTCTACAAGCCAACCAGTCATCATACCTATGAGTCAAACAATTGGAAACCTACTTCCATTAATATTTTATATTTCTATAACTATTAGACTCAATGAAGACATGTGACACCAGTGATAGAACATTCCCAACCTGACTACACCATTTTCCACATAGAATGAGAGCCAATCCTTGAACACGTAACACTATTTGATGGTATGTCCAAGGATCCTTTGGTAGGAGAAATATTCGTAGATATTTTTTATCTCAAATTCATGTGTCTTCTTGCACTCTACAAACTTTAAAACCCACTATTCCAAAGAATTATAGAAATAATCAAGAACATGTGCTTATTTTAAGAAGTAGGTATGGTTTCTCTTTCCGATATGGGAGATCTGGGATCCAAGACCCATTGAGTTACTAGATCCTAATGGTTGAGCAAAGCCATGTTCTATCATATTGGAATCATTTCTTGGTGATGAGGAGCCTTCCAATTATGAACTAGGTGAAGCTGAGATGGATGTTGCTATTGTACTCAGTAAGGATGCACTTGGTGAGCCCCTACCATCAAAATCTATAGTGGATATGGGGCCCCTACTAGTAATGTGGTGATCATCTCCCCACGGGTGGACCTTCTTACAGGAGAGAAAATAGGCAATGGATGTTCCTTCTTGGCTTGCTATAAGTCTTCCTCTAGGTGTTAGGCCCTGTCATAAGAATCCCCAAATCCTCCTAATGAATTATGAGTGATGAGGGTCGGGTTCATTTTAGTCTTAACATTCCCCACCCATATAATCAATAGCTACACTTGGGTTGGTGGAATATCGAGTGAATATGCGAGGTCCTTACACCAGGTGATAAAATCTTTTAAGCGTTTATCTGGAAATTGCTTGCACTTAAAGAGGTTTAAAATACATTTCATGCTTGTTGTGAAGCTAAAATGATAGAGGAACTACCTGCGTAGATCTTCCCAACCATTGATGAACCCTATGGTTAACTTGTTCAACAAAAAGATAGATAACCTTATAATGTCAATACAAAACATCAGAGTTTGGAATCCCCCAGCTACTATGGGGTTCCCAACATGTTTCTACACGTTAGATGAAGCAAGTTAGATGATGTAGTGGGTCACCCATCATGTTGAAGGGGTAAAAGTAATATTTTAAAAATATGGGGGTGCCCATATAAATTCCACCCATGTTTGATACGACATTCCATCAGGTGGTATTTCCACATGTCATGTATCCAAGGATTTAAGGCAGGTAGGGATAGTGTCCATCAAATTGTCTTGGTGGGGGTTCCAATATTGAAAAGGATCTCGGACAACCAATGTGTTGAAAGGATCATCAAAATAGTAGGCCGGATTAGTAATTTTTGGAGTGTCTTGTGTAGCAGCTTACATAGTGTCTTTATCTAGGTACCGATGAAGGTTATCACACTTATTAAGTGGATTTGGCGACGCTTCATGGTATTTTTCCATAAACTCTTGCCTCTGATCTGTTTGTTTTTATGGTATCATTGATGTAACACCCCAAGATTTCACAGTACATTATCTATTTAAATTAATTCAAATAGAAGTGTGTCTTAGAAGAAGTAAATTTCAAAAAAATGATTTTTTTTCTTCCTTTTAATGGATTTTTTTTTGAAATCTGATATTTGACACTTTTATATATTTAATTTAAATAAATTAAATTTTTGTTTAGAAGAGAGATAGAAAAATATAGTTTTGATAAATAATTGGTACTTTTCTGATAACTTTTATATTTTGATGAATGGTGAAAAATTCTAAATTATAATTGAAAACAAGTTTTCCAATTGATATAATTTATAGTGTCAAATTATATATTTTAGTGGTTTTAATGTATAATTAAATTATATTTTTATAATTTATTATAATATAGGTTATTGTAAGTAATTTCACATTTAAATTTGAAATAAACACATGTCAATCTTTTGGTAGTTTTTATTTATTAAAAACATTCTTTCATGTTTTGACAAAGGAAATTAATTTTAAATTAATAAATTCAACTTATATGTTTTAAATTTGGTAAAATAGACATCGCTTTTGAGTTTGGAATATAAAAATTAACTTTGGGTGATTATTCGTTATTTTTCTAAAAACTTTAAAATTTTGATAAATAGTGAAAAACATTGCGTTATTGTTTTAAAACCTACTTTTTATATAAATAATTATTTATTTTATTTAAATTTATTTATGGTCAAAATAATTACATATTACTTATATATGTTCAATTTAAGTCATTGTAGTCATTTCATAACAAAATTATATGTATAAAATTTTATTGAACATTTTAACGTCTTTTACCCACCTTATTTGCACATTTGCAAATTTGCACAAAACATAATTTTTCCACTTCTATGAATTGAATTTCAAAAATATGAGAGGCCTAGTTGACATAAATAAGTAAAATTTGGTTCAATAGGAAAAATATAATTTTTGGTGATTAGTAACTTTTGAATTTTATTTACCACAGTTAAAAGTAAATAGGGTAATTAAATGCGAAAATGATATTATATTTACCCTAAAATTTGTCCTAATTCAATTGGAAAAGTGTTTTTCGACCAAAATCAACCTTTGGAAGAAAATATGATCCACTTGGATTTGATTAGGACATTTGTTATTATTTTATTTTATGAAGTGTTAGACATGTTAAATTCAAATTATCATAACTAAAAAAATTTTAATTTAGGGTCATACATAAGATAAAATCAACTATAAGTATTCATTGGAAATATGAAATGATTTTCAACATCAAGGTGTTTTATTTTTAATTTTTAGACATTATATAATTAAATTAATTTATGACACAATGATGATATAGTAATTACCTTATTAATGAAAGATTAAAATAATTGATATTATAAATATCCAAATAAATGTAAATTTAGAATTTTGATGCATTCTGTTAATTTTATAGGTAAATATTACATGTTATTATTTATTTAATATATCTTTTTCGAAGTAATCATGTTTTTCCGACTTTCACAAAAACCAAATACTAAATAGTGTCAAAATTGACATAAATGAGTTTTTAAAACAAATACTATATTATTAAATGAAATAATATTCCTAAAAATATATGGTTTGAAAAAGGACATATATAATGATATATATGTCATTAATGAACCACATTGGGTCTGAATAGAATTTTATAGTATGTTTATTTACCATGTAATATAAAAATACAAGAATGTATTGTAAAAGTTAAACTATTTAACTACTAGTTAAATCCAAAATATAAAGTTAATATGGTGACCTAAACTAGTCTAAAACCTGTTGGTTGAGATTATTTCGACCCATCCTAACCTTATCCTCTAAATAAATTCTTTTGGAGACATTATAAAACAAATGGAATTTTAAAATAAAATAATATTTCAAGCTTTTCCTAAAGTGACCCTCACCTCTCATATAAAATGATACTTCCCCTTCCCCCAAAATCATACCTCCAAATCCATTTGGCTTAGACAACCCCTACTCAAATATCTTCCTAACTACATTAAATTCAACCTATAGTCCCTACATTGATCAGAAATCCAACCTAAGGATCTCTTTTTATCAAATCAAAAATAAATCACCTGAAGAAAAAGTAATAATTTTATCACCAATTTCAAAGTTCTTTTCATCTTCCACTTCCTCATTCATTTTTATTTCCATAACAAAAAAAGAACTCCAGTAACTTATACATACTATGATGTTATTATAAATATATTAAAACCATATTCATTAATCTATCCATCCTATGAATGAAGAAGTCATCATACGTGCGTATGCACGGCTTACCGTCTCCACGTCATGGTGTAGTTTGTTATTAAACATTTAATTATTTTGATGGGTATAATAATGAGTAAAATTTATGTAAATAATAAATATAACATGTTACTAATTATTTATATTTAATACACCATCCAATTACATATTATTTCACCACCAATTGAATGATATTGTCGCTCGTGCGTATGTACAGACTACCGTCTCCACAAACACGATGAGATTCATTCCCTATCGTAACCATTCAAGAATAATTTTCATTTTATGAATAGAAATAATTTCTAAAAACATAATATCATTCTGAATATGATTCAAATACATCCCATCCATAACAAAAATGACTTACATAGATAAATATATAAAGGAAAACGAACCAGTTAACAACCAGAACAATGATAACACTGAAATATTATTAACAAAATAATATTAAAAGATCATATATAATATCATATTTAGGTATATGGTTCTTTTATAATTTGATAACCGTGATTTAACTATTATAAAAGTGGTTAACGTACCCACAACCAAAGAAAAGTATAAGGTAAGGGTTAATTTTACAATCTCTTTATTATTTGAGGTTGTTTATACGTGAGTATCTACTGGGATCTCTTTATCATCCATATCTGTGTTTCATAAAAATGTAATTCAGAACATTTTTAATATTTAATAGACTATTGGATAATTTATTTTATACCCCTATTTGACTATTTATAAAATGGTTTTAAAGCAATCATTTCATCACATTCCAAATAATGTACTTTATGACCCTTTTGAAAAATTAAGGTAAGAAAGTTTTTTATCTTATTTGGTGGGTGAGGCTATTTTTTGCCATTATAAAACCTTTGAAGCATTCCTTACAAACTTATAAGAATATTTTCAAAATTAATTTTTTATAATTATGTTACTTTTAAATGATTTTAAAATAGAACGAGATATTTCTCTCAAATAGTTTTGATTTAATCTACGTCAACATCATTTTATGGATTTTACATTTGTTTGAAGTTGATTTATTATGATAAAATCTTCCATATTGCATTGATGGTTTTGTGAAATGTTTGACTGTGGCTGTGTTATTTTTATACCATTCATGGTTTATAGTTAAATTATTATCATTTCATATGCATGTTTTCATACGAATGTTTATTTTAAGTTTTAACCTTTTCATATTAAGAATCAATTGGACTTAATAAATGACAGGTGGAGCCCGTTATAACTCATTGATGGATCAGTAGGTCTCATGAGACAAACTGGTGTCTTGTCACAAGACCTTATCAAAATCTTATTTGTAGTCATGGAAAAAGTCCTTGACTATGTGGTTATGATGTCCGACATTACACATTCCACCATTATGAAATTAGCTGTTGATATTACATGTGATTATTTTACTAGTAGAATATCTGTGTGATTAATTAAATGACATTATTTTATTTATCTTTATCTTACTATGCTGAAGTTTTATTTTAAAAGGTTTGTTTTTTAGTCTTACACATTTCCTTAAATGTTTATACGTATTTATGAATGTTTACAATATATTATTATCCTTACTCAATATGTCAGCCCACCCCTTTCTTATGTTTTATTTTTCCAAGGATGTGAAGAAGTATATTAGGACTGACCTGCAAGGACATACTATGGGATATGAGTGTGTTCAAAGGAGAAAAAATGTTTTTTTATTTCATAATGTAATGTAAAACATATGAATGTATCTAAAACTTCCAATCTTACTAAACTAATCTGTCTTTCGAGACTTGATATCTTGTGATCATATCAATGTTATGTAATAATGCACTGACTCTAGGTAACTAGGGTTTGGGAGATACAATTTGTATCAGAGGAAGTTTAGTACAGACCTTGGAAGCTATATTTTAAAAAACTCTGATTAGATAACATTAACCTAAGATACACATTTAGGATTAGTATATAAGAACATCCTAGAATTTTGGTAATGTATAGATTTTGTGTATTTTGCATGAAATACATCCTTGTCTGGATACGAACAGTTAGAGACAGCTCTGGAATAGATCTAAATAGTAGTGAAAACTTCGACAAGGAGTTTAGATCATGACCCCAGGTATACCAATACACAATAACGGACCTTAATACACTCATGGTTACGACAGTCTTGACAGATATGCTTAGGATAATTCACATTTTCATTACAAACCATTATAAATGATTTATGAGTAATTACTTACTCAAGGAATTTTTTTATGATTATAGATTGTACGCATAAAATAATAAATTTTCATTAGGTATTTTACAAGTTTGTAATTGTGTATTGCGATTCATAAAATAACCTAGTGTATGTCATTGTTTAGAAATGGTGTCTACTAGAAGGAATGAGAACTCTAACAATATGCATGATACAAAGAGGAAGAAGGATTATATGTTTTGTTCTATTAAAGAAATATTTAAAAGGGAAAAATTCTCCCATGAGTTCCCATCATATAAAGAAATGGTATCATGTTTTAGAAAGATAAGTACTGAATTCTCTAAGCCCTATGACTTTGAAGGGTTACAAGAGAATAAGAGGATAGAAGAGGAAAAAATGGATAAAAGTAAAAAAGGAAAGAAGGATTTTCCCACATGTGATAACTATGGAAAGAATCACCTTGGTAAATGATTGAAGGGAATGAGAGTTTTTTATAAGTGTGGCAAAAAATTACACCAAGTTTGTGATTTTAAGGGTAAGAAAAAGGTTTCAAATGTGAAATGCTTCATCTGAAAGGAGTTAGGTCAATACGCGAATAAATCTCTCTATCTCAAAGTATACCCCAAATGATGCTATTGGATAATAATCAAGTAATGATACTACAATAGATGAAGAAGAATGATTAGTTTTCTTATGCAGATATTAAATAACTATGTAATTTGATTATTGTATTAATGATGTACAAGTTATAAGAATTATAAAGTATATAAGGATTATACTACACCACTATTCCATTAAGGATTTGGGATTGTATGGTACCAAGTTACACAGCTTCAAGTTAAACATTTTAGAAGATATATGGTTGGGATAAATAAAACTCTTAATATGTTTCTGAAACTAAGATAATTATTTTGGAATAAGATATGATTGATTTGGATAAATAATATTCTATATTTTGGACTTCCTTGAAACTAATAAATTGTTTTTTTATTCCATCATTGTTGGAGTTTACAACATTTTTGGATATAAGGAGTATATCCAATATTCAAAAAGTAATACGGGAGCATGAATGTAATCAATATGTTTTTATGGTAATTCAGGCTGTTACCATCTTTTAAGAGAATATATGATAAAGGTATTCACGTGTTGTTATGTGACAAAAGAGATCATCATTATGTTTACCTTCATTATAAATTTTTGAATGTGAGTTTGGAAAGAAGTATTTTGGATTAGTATAATGGTTGGAATGGATTATGTTGGACATTGGATACTATTATTTAATGTTAAAAAAATATTTCAAGATTATTTTTGGATTTTTATAAAAAGGACAACCCGGTGGTCAGGAAACAACCGGTCGCATCCGACAAGGCCGCAAGACTTGAACCCACAACCAAAGGACGAAAAGGGTGCATCACCTACCAATGGCCTACATAATGTCCTGATTTGTATAATTTAGTTTTTTTAATGGTATTATAGATGAAATATAAATTATTATTTTTTGAAACCCTATACAATTAGGATTAATAGAATATTTTTAAGTTTATTATCTTTTGGTGTGAAATATGAGTTCTGGTAGAAATTATTTAATGGATGGAACTCTACATATCATGTATTTTTGTCATATTCTATGAAGAAATTAATTCTTAAAATTTATTTAAAGGATATTAAAACCAAAAATGTTTTATCCTAATACACTACGTTTTGTTGAATTGATAATATTTTAAATAATCATAGATTTATGGCTTTAAGGCCCTCAATTTTCCATTAATTTTTTTTGTGATTAATGACCTCAATCAATTCCTATAAATATTTATCTTTTTACTCTAATTATAATTGCTACCAAAGTTACCATATTCCATATCATCATTTGGTGGTGACTTTTTGAATTCTTTTCCCTCTTATTAAGACAAAATTTTAGTTACTATATTTCCGATGTGGGTTTTCCACAAAGGTATTTTTTATTTTCAACATTTTATTTTTTAAGAACAATTTCAAATTACGAGGAATCAATTTACTGAAGGAGGGGAGAATGTAACACCCCAGGATTTCATAGTACATTATATCTTTGAATTAATTCAACAGCTTTTGTCACACGCAACACCAAGGTCGAGCACTCCAAGACTTAACAAACTAACAATTTAAAAAACATTTATGAATATTATTAACTGAATTTTGAATTTTATATACTCCATATAATTTTAGCATCCATATTATGTGTTTTCTATACATAATATTATAAAAAATACAATTTTTTAGTTAAAAGAATTATTTTTAAAAAATGTACTGTTTTCACCTTTTCTGGAAAAATTATTTTTTTAAATATGATATCTGACACATTTATATATTAAATATAATGAAATTAAGTTCTTCTTTAGAAGTGGGACATAAAAATATAATTTGTAAAAAATTCGGTACTTTTCTGATAACATTCATATTTTGATAAATAGTGAAATATACTAAATTTTAATTGAAAACAACTTTTTTCATCGAAATATTTATAGGTTTAAATTATGCATTTTAGTGGTTTTAAAGTATAATTAGATTATATTTTTATCATTTAATATAATTTTGGTTATTTTCAGTAACTTCACATTAAAATTGGACATAAACACATGTCAATATTTTGATAGTTTTTAATTATTAAAAACCCGCTTTCTGGTTTAGACAACAGAAATTAATTTTAAATTTATTAATGAAAATTATATGTTTTACAGTTTATAAAATAGAGATCATTTTTGAGTTTGTAATATCCAAATTATCTTATGGATATTTTTTGGAATTTTTCTGAAAATATTCAATTTTTTATGAATAGTAAACTATACGTGTTATTGTTTAAAACCTACCTTTTATTTAAATAATTATTTATTTTATTTAAATTTATTTTAGGTAAAAATAGACACATGATACAAATTTATGTTCAATTTAATTCATTAGAGTCATTTTTAATAAAATTTTATGTATAAAAGTTTATTGATCATTTTAACGTCTTTTACCCACCGTCTAGGCACATTTGCAAATTTGCATAAAACATAATTTTACAGCTTTTGAAAATTGATTTTCAAGAATCCGAGAGACACTATTGACATCATTAAGAAAAATTTGGTTCAATACGATGAATATAATATTTTTTGAATAGTAACTTCTGAATTTCATTTACCACGGTTAACAGTAAATATGGTAATTAAAGGTAAAAATGATATTATAATTACCCTAACAGATGTCTTAATTCTATTTTATAAGTGTTTTTTGAATAAATGAAACCTAAGGAATAAAATAAAACCCTCTTTTATCCACGTGAATTAGATTAGGACATTTTTATTATTTTATTTAAAGAAGTGTAAAAAGTGTTAAATTCAAATTTTTATAAGTAAAACATTTTTAATATAAAGTTATACATTAGATAAATTAAACTATAAATATTCATAATAAATCTAAAAATATTTCCTACATCATGTTATTTTACTTATAATTTTTAAACATTAAATATCTAAATTTATTTATGACACAATAATGATGCAGTAATTACCTTATTAATGAAATATTAATATAATTGATATTATAAATATCCAAATAAATGTAAATTGAGATATTTGATGAATTAGACTAATTTTTTAGGTTAATATGACATGTTAGGATTGATTTAATTTATCTTGTTTTAAGTAATCTAGTTTTTTTTGACCTTCCCAAAAAAAAAACTAAATAGAGTCAAAACTGACATAAATGTGTTTCTAAAACAAGTACTATATTATTAAATGATATAATATTCTTAAAAACCTAAGGACTGACCAAAGGACTTTCATAATGATATATATGTAATTAATGAACCACTTGGGGTTTTATTGTCATATAATAGTATGTTTATTAACCATGTAATATAAAAATACAAGAAGACATTGTAAAAGTTAAAATATTTAACTAAGAGTTAAATATAAAAGATAAGGTAAATATGGTGACCTAAACTTGTGTAAAACCTATTGGTTGAGATTATTTTGACCCATACCCACATTATCCTCGAAATAAATCCATTTGGAGCCACTATAAAATGTAAATAATTTTATAATAAAATAACATTTCAAACTTTTCCTAAAGTGACCCTCACCTCTCTTATAAAATGGTACTCATAGTTCTCTCAAAATAACACCTAAAAAGCCATTTTTTTCATCCATCCTCTGCTAAAATATATTCTCAACTACCCTCAATTCAACCTAGAGGTCTTACTATCAACAGAAAGCTTACCTAAGGATCCATTTTGATTAAATCCAAAGGAAAACACCCAAAGAAGAGGTAATAATTTCATCACCTCGATCAAAGTACTATTTTTTTCCACATAATACTTCTATAATATTTCCATACCCAAATATAATCTCTAATACCTTCTACATATTTTTATGTTTTTATAAATACTGTACAACCATATTCATTCTTTTATCCATCCTATGGATGACAAAGTCACCATATGTGCGTACGTACGGCTTACCGTCTCTACGTTGTGGTGTAGTTTTCTATTCAACACTTCATTATTTTAATGTGTATAATAATGAGTATAATTGATGTAAATAATAAATATAAAATGTTAAAAAAATTATATTTAATATAACATCCAATTACATACGATTTCACCACCAATTGAAAGACATTGTCGCTCGTGCGTACGTACGAATTACTGTCTCCACAAATGCGATGAGATTCATTTATCATCATAACCATTTAAGAATAATTTTCATTTTATTGATAAAAATAATATTTAAGGACTTAATATAAATCTGGATATGAATAAAATAAATCCTCTCCATAACAAACATGACTTACGTACCAAAACATATCGAGGAAAACAAATCAGTTGACACTCGAAACAATGATACTACCGAAATATTATTAACAAAATAATATTATAAAATCATATATAAAATCATAATTATGTATATGGTTCTTTTATAATTTACAAACAATGATTTAACTATTATAATGTAGTTTAACATACCCTCGACCAAGGAAAAGTACAATGTAAGGGTTAATTTTACAATCTCTTTATTATCTGAGGTTGTTTATACGTGAGTATCTACTGGGACCTCTTTATAATATTCATCTGTGTTTCTTAAAAATTTATTTCAAAACATTTTTACTATTTACTAGAATATTGGTTAAAGTATTTTATACCATTGTTTTACATTTTATAAAAATGGTTTTAAAGGAATATTTTTGTCGCTTTTCCGCCATTATTCCATTCATGGTTTATGGGTAAAGTATTAACATTTTGTATGATTTTTTTAAAATGAATTTTTATGTTATATTTCAACATTTTCATATAAGTAATGAATTATAATTAGTAAGATATAGGTGGAGCCTTCTATAGCACCTCGATGCATCGGTAGGTCTAATGAGACAAACTACTATCTTAGCACAAGGCCTCGAAAAAATCATATTTGTAGTCTTGGCACAAAGCCTTGACTATATGGTTATGATGTTCAGCATTATGCATTCCATCCTAATGAAATTATCTATTGATATTACATGTGATTATTAAACTAATAGGATATCCATATGAATAAGTAAATGACATTATTTGATTTATCTTTTCCATATTATTCTGAAGTTGAATCCTAAAAGGCTTGTGTTTTGATCTTATACATTACCTTCAATGTTTAGGATTTTTTATGAATATTTTTGTTATATTGTTATCCTTACTGAGTATCTGAGCTCACCCATTTAATATGTTTTATTTTTCCCTGGATGTAATGAAATATATTATGATTGACCTGCAAGGATAGATTATGGGATATGATTGTGTTCAAAGGAGACACAATGTTGTTTTTTTATTTCATAAGGTAATGTAAAACATATGTATGAATCTATAACTTCCAAGAATACTTTAGTAGTCGGTATTTCGAGACTTGATCTCTTGTGATCATGCCAATGTTATGTAATAATGCACTGGCTCGGGGTAACTAGGGTCGGGGTGTTACAATTGCACTCAATTGGGAGGAACTAGATGAGAAGTACATGTGGTTATCCCATCCCCCGTAGTAGTGGAGGAACATGATCCTATAGAGGGTCACCATAATATGGGTGGCACTCAGTGAGGATCTCATCAATGATCCTATTCTGATATGCGACCTCTTATTGTAAGGTGTTGATTAAGGGATCTAAATCCTTAATCTATGAACCATTATATGGATGAGAGGGATCAAGAGGTCCCATATCCATTTTAAGAATATGACCATTAGGTAACGATTCATAGGGTTCTATGAGGTTGAGTTCTTACCATTGTAGGAATGCATGAATGTTAGTATGAGGGTCCACTTGATATTGCACTGCTCTACGGGGTGGGTTCCCTCTGTTGGACACCTCTCTGATGTCCCAATCCTTTTATATATCAAGGAAAACCATGTTCGCTAGGAATATACCTGGGAGAGTATCCTCAATATACCATAGTAATTTTGGATAGATTATGATAGATTTCAGATGGAGAGCAGTTTACTATCCCTAACCATGATTTTGCACATGTGGAGACTCATCTTGTATTATTCTACAGAGAACAATAAATATCTAATAACATCTCAATTGTGGGGTCCAGTGGTAGCTCAATGATGCAAGGTGATGATCAACTAGGAGTGCTGCTAACATTACCATGTGGTACTACTGATCAATGTCATCGAAATGCTCCTGTATCCTTGGGTAAAATAGATAACATTCAAAGAGGTGAAAACTTGTGACTCATAAAGTCTGGTAGAATTATGTAATTTGTTCCTCTGTGAGGAACTCCATGATATCAAATTCAGAGGACATATTTGAACAGAACACAATAGATAGAATATCATCTACCATAATATCCCATATTATTTCTTGTTTAGAAATGGTGTTATACTCTTTCCTAGCCCATGAATCAGTCAACTTTGGCTGAGAGACTAGATGTGGCTCCGATGTGGATCGATGCAACATTTTTTCATCTAATGGAGGAATAAATATATAGTCTAATTGGTCATTACATGTTTCGTATTCTCTAAATGGTTGTACAAATCACATCATTACATATATGAAAGTCTTGGTGTTCACTACAGCTTCATGTGTGACGGTAGTGGCACTCATTATCAGTTCCACTGTATAATCATTGCCTATCAAATTTCAGAATAACTATTCATGATCTCAAAGAGAAGTTGAGAATGAAACAGGCGATATAGGAGATTAATGCACTATAAGACCCTGGAAGGTAGAGAAATCTTCCTCTAGTTTCTTGTACCACCATAGGGATTCATGAATCATATAGTTCTCAAAATCTTGGATGAAAAAAGTCCACTTACTAGGATCCTACCCCAAACTCCATTATAGTTGAATGGGGTGAAGGATTGTTCATTAAATCACACTCTACCTTGGAATCTAATAAGAAAAAAAGATTGAAAATGACTTGGCGCATCCCATTATTTTTGAATTTAGTGGTTTCGGTTTTTCTTTTCTACCCCGAACTCCATTGTAGATGAATCTATTCTCAATTTGTTTTTCATGTGGAGGACCTCCATGATGGTGGGTGATGGCATGGTAAGGACCTCCATGTTTGCCGATTCTTGACTGGGAAGGTCCTCTACATGATATATTAATGACATGAGGACGACCTTTGTTCTAATAGTTTGTGGAATGGTGAGGACCTCCACACCATGAAAAATAAGTATGGGGTGGACCACCATAGTAGTTGTCAAAAAATATGGGAGGGCCTCCACTATGATCAATGTGGATAATATTGGGAGGATCCCAATGTTGGGGGTAATAGTAGAGAGGACCTCCACTCCAGTTAGTGATAGTATGGGGAGGGCCCCATGATGAACCTCATCGTCACATGTCGACTTGTGATGACTGTTGATGATGCCAAAATCTAATATAGTCAACCCGACATTACATTATGGAGGATATGGTATAGATTCCAACCATTCATTGGAGGGTCTATAATCTATATTGGTAGGGATCTATTGGAATGAACCAGAGGTATTAAAAGCCAATAGAGTTGTGGAAGAAAATGGCCCTTTTCACAACTTCTCCTGATCTTGCGTCTGATTTTGACATTGGGTCATTCGGATTGGGGCTGATAAAGTAGGGGAATAGTCCAACTGTTCCTCATCCTAGAGGACCTATCACTGTTGGTAGTGATGAGGTCCTGTGCGACCCCTCCTTGGTGGATCTCGAGATGTAATCATAGCCGGGGTGACATGAGAATCCTTCACCTCGTCGGTGTAGGGAAATGAGTCATAGTATCCCTCCATCAAGAGGCTCATGAAGTTTTTCAATATTGGATTGGAGAATATTGGTTCCTTACGTAATCCTTGGTGGTGGAAGTGCCGATGAGGTGCAGAAGACTCAAGGTCCTAGGGGTCCATATCCTTCAATGGAATGACCCCCTCCTACTTATACTATTGTATTGATGCATAGATCACCCTCCTCAAAATGATCTATGAGAGTGCGATGGGGAATGGGTTCTCAGTATCCGTATTCATGGCTTAAGTCATAGTGGAGGCAGAGTCATGTGTTATTTTTGCAATGACATTTCCCTTGCCCCTATGTCTAAGGGAATTGGGTGGTTGGTTTATTTTAGATTAGGATCTGGAAAGAAGAATGATTCATCCATTAGTACAAATACAAGGAAATGAGTTCCCAATGCACTAGTGGCATCCAATCATCCATTATTAGGGAGAGAGATTTCCTTCCATGATGTCCTGCACTAGAATGTCCAATGTTTAACTACCCCCAATTTTAATGAGTTCCATGTCCAGCCCACTACTTTCCTAGTGGGTCCTGGCACTAGGTAGCAGGATTTGGTGGCATGCTAATCTATTAATGTCTCTAATGTTACCAGTGACCATGTTGAAGAGAATAGTTTCACGTCGGGGTCTCCATTTCCGTTTCCAAAAAATTCAATGGGAAATGCATCCAATCATGTCTATACATTGTGGCACTATAATTGTGTCCATGTATTCCCAATTTACAAAGGCATGTGAAATTCATCACTATCAACAAGGATGTATTCCCTTTGATCAAAAAATTATTATGGGATTTCATTTCCTCCTTTGGACTCGTCCTTAAAATTCATCACCTACTCTAGGTATCCCTCATAGATATAAGTTATGTTCATGAAACTCATTCTGGGTGAAATCTCTTGGAGGATTCATGTAAATTATGTTGCTTCTGTATGGACAGTCCAAGGGGTCTTGATAGGGTTGAAACCATCATTCTGGAGAGTAGTAACATTGGGAATCAATAGCATGTCTGGACTCTAGGAAGATTGGTGACCTATAATCTTCCTCATATGAGGGTTTATCATGGAGGCATCTTAAGGTATGGATCCCAAGTAATCCTTTGTCAGTTGTGAGTTTTCTAATTCCACAAGCATATCTTCCATGGATTTCACCTTAGCCACCCCATGTTTCGCATGAGGTCTAATTATGAAATAGGTTGCAAGTTTAACATATTGCGAAAATGGAATGAGAATGATTAGAAATCCATATTGAGGAAGATCATGAATTAGTCCCTAGTAGGGGGCACCTAAAATATTTACTGATGGATGGATCAGAACACCCCATGGAGACATATCTGAGAGGTGTGACCCATAATGAGATGATGTCACACCATGAATGTTGATCTAGATACACTTGGAGGTGGATCAGGGAGGTTCACCCTTAGGTGGGGGACACCAATTTTTTCCATAGTTCGGGACTGAATCTCAAAGAGGAAACCAATATACCCTATTTAGAAGATAGGGACCAAAACCCATATAGTTATATGGATAGTGTAGGGTTTATTCCTAGAATATTCCCTTCAAAATAGAATTGATCTTGGTTGGATGGTGTGGTATTAGGCTTACATATTGAAGATTCATGTGTGATTCTCAGAGTAGGTTTGATGTGGATGAAGTGGAATGATTTTATCGGGATGTGGTGGCTTGAGTAAAATTATGATGGATGTGGATGGAGTACTGGTTTTAGACCTCATAAATGCTTCCAATGTATCCTAGTTAGTTGGAAATCAAAAACCATGTAGTTTGAAAAGGGTTGGGGCTTACACCTAAGGAGAAGGATCATCTAGTTGGGGCTTATGCATGGGAACTTCCCATTGAGGGTACATGGTGTGGATGAGACTTACGCGTGAGAGCGACCCATGGGGTATGTATGGTTAGGGATTATGCATGGGATTATCTCATTAATGGATATTGGATGTAAGAGTCACTACTAACCTCTAATCCCAAAAGAGTCATGTTGGGTGTAAGAAACCAGAGGAAGTAGTAGATATGGTGGTCTTGTTGTGAAAGATATACCAATGAGAGATGATGTGAGGCTTGTGCATGGAAGCTGCCTAAGGAGGATGCCATTACCTATGGGGAGGATTTCACTCCATGCGGGGAGGATCTAACTCAATGTGAGGGGGATCTCATTTCGAGTGTGGATAGGTGATGTGAATATGATCTCGTGCCACACATTCATGGAGCATCCAACACCTATTACATAGGGTAAGGCTACATTTTAACATATTGTTCTGAGGAAGATAGTGATAACAAGTTTTTCTTCATGAGGAATTTATGTGGTTAACTCAATACTTACCCATTGGTCTTACATAACCTCCCCTCATGCACCCTTGGTAGGGGATTGGATTTAGAAATTCATGGTAGGCACGGTGTGGAGGATTGTTTGATCATGATGTTCATGTTAACATGTCTATGCATAGAAGAAAAATGTGTTAGCATACAAATAATGAGGATAAAAAGGTAACTGGGAGTTTCAGACTACACATGCAATGTTGTTGGTTATAGAAAAGAGTTTCACAGGTTACATGGGGACTCGAAACATAGATGTACAATTCCTAGATTGATTTTGGGGACTTGGGAACTCATCCTTTGTAAAGAGGTGTAAACAGAAGGGAGGTAACATGGAGAGGCTCTAGAGATTGGTTTTATGAAGCATATGGAGTCTTGTATATGTGATTTTCTGAATCTCAGGTCCTTCTGGGAGGTCAGGGGCGTCCCAAAGGGATAGTCTATGAAAAACATGGTGACCGTGCCTTAAGATGATGTCCTGGATCAGGAAAAGAGTGCTTTGTGATGGATTAATGCTTTGTGAAATATCAAGTACCCATAGGGGCCTCTTTCCATCATGAAGGTAGTAGGAATTATCGAATGGAATCCCCACCTTAGGTGGAGGTATTTAAGAACAAGTTTAAGGGGATTTCATGAAGCTTTGGTAACCTTGATGATCAATTTTTTGTTTGGTTCACGATTCTCAAGTACTTCAAGAATTGGGAGCAATTCAGATGCTGAGGAGTCAGGAAACCATTGTCCAAAATTTAGAATGATATGAGTATTTATAGGCACCATTCTTCAGAAATAAGGGATGTGGTTTGCAAAGTAGATGTCGTCTTCGTGAATGAATATGGGTGTGTTAGACTCATGGGGAATAGTGTTAACCCTTAGTGTGGTTGTGGAACGCCGTCATACTCAAAAATCACATCATGAGGGCCTCACACATTTTCAGGGGGGTTGTGAAGGGTTTTCATGAGGCAAATAATTATGATTGTTTTATGTCTGTTTCATCTTGGATTTATTTCCGAATGGTTGTGGCATCCTCGACTGATCCTAGGATATGTATTTTGGCCCCAAATAACATAAGAACTATTAAAAACATCATTTTACACAAAAAATTGATAATTAAAAAACCTAGAAATCAATATATATACCTGGAAATAAAAAATTTATTTCAAATAACTTTGGAGGAAAAGTGAGAATCCAAACATGAACAACACACAAGAATTAACCAAAAAAGGAACTCCCAAAGTCATTGAAGAAAAAATTAAGGATATTATAGTCAAGCACACTATATAAATTATATTTTCATGTGGTTACAAGTATAACTTGATCATCATATAAACACAATTCAATATGATCTTCCCATTTATCCTATATTAGAATATATTTCTCTATAATGATCTTTCCTTCATTGAATACTTGCACCAAAATGCTATCTTGTTTATTGATCCACTTACTTTTCTCCAAATTAATGGAATCATGAATCATTATCTCATACATATTATTTATTACTTATTTTGGAACATTGATATAAGAAAATTCTTTTACTATTTCCTCATTGGAATGAAGAATACACCTCATGTATTAATTTTTTTACACACCCACTTGTCCTCCCATTCTATTTGAGACTTTATCCCGCACTGTATCCAAGTCCCACACAATGGTTCCACATTTAGGTGATTTTATGTCCATAATTAGAGTCTTCTTTCTAGAAACAAGCTGCATACCTTCAACCATTGTTAACTGCCCTGATTTGACTTCTATCTCATTACTCCATGCCTAAACTGAATATCTGGTTACTATTGTTTTTGGAGTGTTTGAGTAATATTTTTGAGGTCTTAGTTTTTCCCTCTTTATGGACATGGAAATTCATAGAATGAATATTTCCTTGAATCTCCTTCCTTGATTTAGACCCAACCATTATGTTCCCTTGAGAGTTCTTCTCATAATTCGTTGTTGGTGGGAAGTCCACCTCATTATCACTTGGTTGATCATCTTCTGAAGACCTTATCACAAACTGTTTTTATTTACATCTTAGAATTTATGTTTTATATCCTTTAGGATCCACATTATTCATTCTAAATACATTCAAGGAAGATAAGATATTTTATATCTAAATTGGATTTGATGATTCTCATTGTTTGGGAAACCCTGGACTTAAGAACACTACTTCATTCAGATTAAGATAGTTATCTTCCTCAGTAATCACCCTTACATTAGTATTGATGCATCACCCTTTTTAGTATTAGTTCTCACAATCTACTTTATATTAACAACACATGTGACATTGGAAGTGATAGAAAAGGAGGGGACTGACATCGAATAAGGACCTCTTGATGAATTATTTGTTATCTTGAAAGCACCCAAATCTTGTTTCAAGATTGTAAAGATGTCCTCAACTTGTGGGTCCTAATTCACATCTTTTTACATAAATATAAGGGAATAAAAACTAAGATAATGCTTAGAAGCTAGTGTAACATTATTTATATCAGTGAGACCTAGCTCAGTTGGCCGTATGTGGCCATCCACCCCATGGTGATCCCAAAACCAACATTGAATGAATGAAGCAGAATAACCCAAAATCATGACCAAAAAATAGAGATTTATCTATAATTAAATGACTACAATCTGATTGCAGCAGAATTATTCTACAAAAGTAATCCATTCCCAATAAATAAATGGTTTGGAAGCATTAACCTTGATGAATAAACATAGTGAAATCATATGGAAATGTGATTTTGTTTTATTCCATGTGCACAAGAAGCAAAAAACAATATTCCAAAATATATAAATGGATGATAGATTTTAAAAAAGAAGGAATGGTTTAGGGAGACTAACCCATAGTGCGATGTTGGATTATCTTACTTCAGATAAAAATCATATGACCTAAATAATACAATGAAATTAGATCTGTTTCAAAAGTGGGGAGCTTTGGACTAGACTATAATCAGATTTTCCACTAATGAAAACCAGATCCTTATGTTCCACTTATCGAGAAGGTCAATGATACAAAAATATTGAATAACCCAAGAGCTAAATACAAATCTTTTGAAAGAATCCATTGATGATTGATGTTGTGTAAAAATACCCAGAAGCTTTGTTTTAAGAAAGAACGATACCTCCACAAGCTCTGCTGTTGAAATAGAACATTTTGGGAACCATCGAAGAGATCGAACCCTTGAACGAAAAGATCAATATATAGGGAGGAAGGGAGGGATTTTTGGTTAGGTAATGGGATATGGTGAAGAATATGAGCACTAGTGGAGGGTGTATGGAGTCCCTCCCCTCAGATTATGAAGGGACCATAATGATCGCCATCACCACTTAGGGTATCTCTATGAACATCGAAGTAGGAGGTAGAGCATGTCTCTCCAAAGAATCACAATATATATATATATATATATATTTAAAAAATCATAAAACATTTTTTTTTGAAAATTTAAAATTTCCTTTTTTTAATAATTCTCTTTTGAAAGTTGTTGTGAAATTAAAAACATTTAAATAAACTAAAAAATTCACCTTACATGTAAAATAATGTTTTTATGAAATATTCAAAAACCTACTTGAAAATAGAATGTTGTTAAAACCAACCTATTTAATTGGGAAATTATTTTAAATAATAAAAATCAAAAAATTAAAATTTATTCCCTTATAATGAATTAATACATTAAATTGTTTGAGGTAATTTTTTAAAACCATATTCTCCAGTAAAAAGAGGGTTTTAACAAGAATTTAGTATTAAATTTTATTATAAGAAATTCATTTTTCATGAGGATTTTGGACATTATAATGAAATAAAATTTTATATAAAAAACCAATTATCCTCTATATTAAACTGCTAACAGAACTTTAGTAAAGCCTCTTCATGGAACAACTTTCAGAAAATGGAATCTCTAATTCAATATGCTTCCTCACAGCCTCTCTTGACTACTAAACCCAATAAGCATAAAAAAAATTCTTTTTTAAAAATAGTGTAAAGATAGATCCATTTATATATTAAATTCTAATTTAAATTCAAATAAATTAACTACTAAATAGTTTTGTGACATTATGATAAATACCTTATACATTAAAAACTTTATCTGATGTTATTATTAGGAAATAAATTATTTATCCACTTATAAAATCACCCTCATACATCTATTTTTTAATCAATTATTGCATGCCAGGATACTATGAATGAGAATATATATATTTTTTATAAGTATAATCGCAGTATTTCTAGTGGAAAATGTTAGTGTGTCCCGTTTATCCCTCACTCCAACTACCAGTGACCAAATGAGTGATTTCTTATACATAAAAATGGCCACCTCATCCACATCATCATGGATTGGCTATAAAATCCAGTATTTCAACCATATGACCCTAACAAATTGACCAAAATCTTCCAATACTACTCTCCCCATACTTGTACCTAACATTGAAGACAATATTGACAAAATCTGGGGTTCTTAAGTGTCATGATTTGTGGTTTTAAATGATAGTGTATATATAGATATATATATTTCTTAAAAGAAAATATCACATCATCAGTTTTTAACATATTAATAATAATAATTATTATTATATTTTTCATTCCACATTTATAATATTACTATTAAAATCCATAATTCCAACTATATATATTAATTCTAAACCAAAATGGTTCACTAAAAATTTTCATTTTTTCATGTATATATTATATCATAATAATATTATATTTATATATATATATATTTAATATTTTTTAATAGCATGAAATTCTATAAAATCAAACTATGATAAACATTATTATGCCCCCATTTTTTCTATATATATTAAAATATTAATTTAGTAATAAGTATATGTTTTAAATTTTGAAATTGTAATCCTACTGCATAATTTTAATTTCATATATTAATGATATATTATCTTTGAATAAATAATCAATTATTATTATAATTTCCAAAACAATTATAACTTTATGAAAATATTAATTAATAAATTCTAAATTATTTTTCCATCACCTATAATTAATTTTTGATATTATAACTTAATTATATATCATAATTACTATCTAATTATTTTCAATTTATATTTTAAGAAGATTCACAATTTTGTGTTTATGTTTTCCTTACTAACATTTTATAAAAAAATTATTTGTGCCAGCTACATTTCATTAAAGATAATATGTAATTAATATATAATACACTATAATATTGATTTTATTGATATAATTTATAATTATCATTAAATATATTCACTAAAAATTTATATAATCCGCATATAATTATATTCATTTTAAATTAACATTTTTACTTTAACAAATACAATTATTAATAAATGTTATACTATTAAGAAAATTTATACACCTATATCAAATTCATATTTTATAACCCAAGAAATTTATAGTTCTCAAAATATATTATTTTTCAATTAAACTCATCATTTATATATTCATTTATCATTATCATTATCTTTTATATTTTGATATTAAATAGAGAAACTATATTTCAGATGATTTTATGTTACTATTACTATTTATATTTTTCATTTATCAATTATATAACTCCAAATCAAAAGAATTTTATTTTATAAATATATTACTAATATATAAATTTTTAAAACGTATTTCCTTTGAAATGAAAACATATTAAGTATACCTCAATGTCTAATAAACATATATACACATTATCTATTAGAAATTGAAATTCAATTATATAATTAATGTATAAATTTTTCAATATGATATTATTAAATATCATTTTATATTTAACAACCATTAAACTATATTTTTAGGTCATTTAAAATTAAGAATCAGTTAAGGGTGTCCATAGGAAAATGAATGATTCCTATAACGAGTACAGAAGAAAAGAGATTTCATGGGAGAGATTAAACTCTTAGCCTTAGTGTTTCCTCTAGGGAACAAAAAGGACCATCCATATTCCATTTTATTATAGATTATTTCTGATAACATATACGAAATTTAGGGACATGTTTGAAGATTTTACTACTAGAAAACATTAATCATTTATCCTCCATGGAGTCTACTAACCACCAGAAAATGGAAGAGGATTGTAGCTGTTCAGTAGGAGAAAACATGAGATAAATGTATCATTTTATTGAATTCATATGAATCTATAAATCTATGATAAATTTTAAAATTATGGATTAAGGAATAAATATCTACATTGAACCACGTTATTGATTATATTTAATGGGATTATTATGTGGCTGTGTAAGTTTATAATATAATATAATTGAAGGAGTTTTATGAAATTTAAATTAACAATTTTCCTGGTTTTGTTGAGATGTGTGTTGGTTCATTATTTTTCATGATAAATCTATTATTGAAAACCACAATGAAAGAGTTCTGAGAATTTATAACATGTATTATTTTTTATAGACAATATTAATAACCATAGTTATAATCTCTTATTTTTAATATTGGGATTTCTTATATAGACTTGGTGTTGCATGACTAAAGGATCTATGCTAGTGAAACCATGTGGTATTATATTTTCTGTAAATGAATTAAGTTGTAATTCAAATATATGAAATGGAGAATATGTTTAGTTTTTTTTAAATAGGACAAATGAGTTAAGGAGTCCCGTTTCTAATATTGTATAAGACATCAATAAAGGGAGAAGGTGAATGTCTTAAATTGAATTAAGGTTTTTAATAATTGGAAATAAACACAAAGAATATGTTTTTTGTCCCCAAATTTATTGATTCTAGTTGTTATCAATATATAAATATATATGTTTTTTGGAAAGATATGATGTTTATAGGATTATTATTGAATAAATCCATAATAATAATTGTGATTGTTAAGCTGATAAAGTTCAAGGAAACTATAAGAAAATATTTTTATATATAGAAACACCACAAATAACAACTTTGAATATGGAAGGCCTTGGGAGTGATTGAGGAAGGATCATGGCCCTAAGCAGCCTAAAGCTTGTGTATGAAGTCAATATGAACAATCTATTATATGTTCATGTTGTTAATCCATTTCAATAGTCAATTGAATACTTCACATGGTTAGTTTAAATGGTTATTTATTTATACATTGGTTCAATCTAGATGGTTCTGTCACTTTATATAGTCCATCAACTAGTTTTCATGACACATGGTCGATCCTTATGGACAATTCTTTAAGTTGTATATGTGGTAACTTGTCTGCATAGTGAAATTACTAGTTTTGAGAATTCATATATTCTAAAGAAGTTTAATAAGATTATTTTTATTATGATCTTTATGGATTCATGTATCATGATTTGTCTAAAAACCATGGTACACGATTCCTTGAATCATATAAAAAACCAAAGGTGCGTCTTTGAGATTGAAGATGATTTATACAAAATTTTTATGGGTATGTTTTTGTTTTGTAGAACCATAATGATTTTCTATGGTTATTTTTATTTGAGAATGATAATGAAATGAAAATAATACTCTCTCAACATAATACATTGTCACTAAATATATCTCTTTGAGTTTTTTATAAGCATTTTTAATCATAAGATATCCAAGAAGAATCTATTGTTTTTAGTTGCATCAGATTAATTTTCATGTTCATCGTATGTATTTTAAAATTAATGTAAGCCTCCATAACATATCTTCAATACATAGATAATATTGAGATTCCTATATAAATGAAGAAATTGCGGATATGTGAACCACACCACTAGAATGTGTTCCACATGAAAATGATTCATTATTTCATGAATGTAGATATATCAAATGAGTTATAAGATAATGTTACTATAGAGAATTAAATGAAGGACATTTACTAAATCATTACTAGATACAAGAAGAGTATTGAATGGTAGTTCAAATTGAATTTAACGAGGACATAAATTAATAATATCACTAAATGATAAAAATTTATAGGTTTCATTAGTATCAAAAGACCATAGATTTCCCATATTTCATCAATGGAGGATTATATTCATATTATGGATTTTTAATCTAAAAAACTATAGATGATGATGTTTTTTAAGCCTTAGGAACTTTTTGAGAACTCACTAATAGTGAGTGAACAATTTTTTTTTGAGAACCTAATACTCATGTGTATTGATGAGATTTTAAGAGTCAAATTTAAGATCAAATGAAGAATAATTTGATCTGCTGTACCCTTGAGTATTCATATATTCTAAGGAATATCCAAATTTCTGGTGGTTTAGAGTAAGAGTAAAGGATAAAAGTAGAATTAATACTCTTGAGAGAGTAAATTTTAATACCTAGTGATATATCTGTTTATAGATGCAAAAAACCATTATTTTTTAAGAGAATACTATGATTAGGATTAAGTACTTCCATTGCTTGATCATCTTTGGGAAGTGTTATAATTTCTTCAAATGAACTGTAGATGTCATGGACGATACTATGGAATGTATATGGTATATTATTGATGGTATTAGTGAAGAATGATGGGGGTAAACTATATTGAAATGAGTTAGTATATCAATGGATCATTGTATATACAATGTGCTTCTCTCCCATATTTATTATTATTATACATGTGGTGAGTTAGTGAGATATCATTGAGTCGTTCAATAAACATAACATGTTTAATGGTTTGATTTTAATAAAATTCAAAAAAATAATACACCACTGATTCACCCATGTATATTAGTAAGTACAGTCCTTGGGATCTATAAGACTACCAACAAATGGTCCGAATTAAATAAATAAATCCTTAATTTTTCATGTGGATTTAATCACTATTATTTGTGATTTATTTATTGTATCAATTGAATGCACGAATATTTTTTTATTAATATTAATTTAATTATTGTGTGAAACTTCCTTATCCATTCATGGGAGGGTCATGTGTTAGCCTAATTTTCATGAAGGATCACATAATATACTAACCCATTCATTTATGGTTCCATGGTCTAATGAGTATTGATGACCCAATTTATGTATTTTTCAATGTTATGTGAGTAATGTTTTACTATTCTTTATAATAGATATTATTTTTACCTTTACAAATTATTTTTATTACACAAATATTTGTAAAATTGTATTTCAGTAAGAAAAATGTTCCCCCTTTGGACATGAAAATTTAAAGGAATGAATAAATGGTATTTTTATATGATGAAAATTAATTATATATATTGGCTTGAAGATTACATTTGAAAATAAAAATATTCATTTTTTGAAAGATAGTTCGACCATTTTGTTCCATGAGAGTTCAGTGTGTTATATAAGAATATGATGATATTTTTATTGAATTCGAAATGCTTTAATGGTATTTATTTTAATGAATGTAAAAATTAATATTTTTTATTAATTTTTATTTCCAATTTTACCTCATATGAATTATTACCTATTTTTTAAATATTATATACCTATACGATCTTCTTAATTTATGGTTTTCACATTTTTATCACATATTTACCAAATGATAAATGATAAAATAGGAACAATTGGAGGATCCATCACTTGGTTGTTGGGTTGTTTTATTTTGTTGAAGATATTAAATTGGTTTCCTTGATGTATTTTAGTTGAAACCATGAGATTCCATGTTATGGTTATGGATTCCATGTTATTGAATGAGTGGTGGATGTGTTATTCACAGTCAACCATTAAAATATATTGGTATAATCTATGAAATGTTTGGATTATTTACATCTTATAGTATTTTCCTCTTTATTACACCAAAAATATTGATATGGTAGATAATCCCATTGATATATTTATAGACGAGTATAGATATGATAATCAACAATGATTCTAGTACAATTTTGAACCATGCTTAGACACTATATATGATATTATAAGATGATTATATGACATATTTTTATTATTGAGAGGATGGGAGTGTGATCCATGTTTAATAAATTTGATCATAATGATTTTATTCCATATCTAATTATATATGATATCACTAGAATCAGTAGAAAAACTATTCATTTTTTCTGTGATGTAGTGAGAAAAAAATTGTAATATATCATAACAAGGAAATAACAACTATATATGGAGACATCTCGTATTATATTAAGAAATAATATTTCTCACAAGAAGCATGATTTAATTTACATTTATGGGAATTTAATGTATTTCATTCACCCGAATTTGATAAACTTCTGCTAATATGTGGCCCCCAAGGGTTTCATGATGTTACATGATGGTTGATAAGATTCTAGGATAGATAACACAATGTACATTAATTTATATTCATATATTTTTATGTGAAAACTACTATATAACCACCATGTGATCAAATAAGGTTTGACCATTTCCAATATACACAATTTAATGATTTATGAATTTTTTATATGATGTATGTTTTTAGAGCGTATAAGTTGAGTTATTCTATCATGATTTTGATGTCAGTACTTATAATAATATTTAATATATGGGGATTTTTTGGAGACAGTATATGGGTAGTCTAATAGATAACTCTACTGTTGACTCGTGTAAAGAGGTTGTACATGGAATGAGAGATGTGATTCTTATTTGTATGTGTTGGTACTTATTAACTATATTCACATTATGTTTATCATCATACTATTATTAAGTTTATATATTGTACTTTGGTACTAATTTCAATACCATTTTTATTTATTCATATATTTTAACATTTGAAAATTCTTGGTTGGGCCTCCATTAATTTGGAATTATTTAATTTCATTCTATGAATATTAATTCCCATAATATTTATGGTTTTACCTATTTATGAGTGGTGAGATGAAATAAATGAATCATAGGACATTGGTGGGTGTGTTTTTCGAATATATTTGAGACTTCTTAATTATTTTATGTTTTTTGATAAGATAAACTATAGTGGATCACTAATTGGGATATGAGGGTATGTATGTTATAATTTATGGTCTACTGGGTACTGGACTGATTTGGATAGTATTTTTAAATTCAATACGGTTAATGTGTATTATAGACGTGTTCTCATGAACTTATATAAATGTATGACCATGTATGGGAATTGTTTTTGGATCTATTGAGTTTTAGTGACCACTTAATTCTATTTAGAATATAATTTCACATGTATCAACATGATCAAAAATATTATATGAACAGAGGTTAGTGGGGAAACCCTACTGCATAATTAGACTCACCCCTAACCATATACATAGAAATTGTTTAAATTTATATGGATAGACCATAATAATTTATGTTTACAAAAGTAATAGCAATGTCATAAAATCATTGTTCAGGATATGTATATTATCAGAGACTATTGATTACACAAGAGTTATCTAGAAAGTTGAGACATAGGATATTGTAGTCATATTTAAGTTATTATATTATAAATATATTATTCGATGGTCCATCCATATCTTGTGTATATTCTTTATTCCATTGATATATTATTTTTTGGGGCTAGACTATTTATTCTTGAATCATCCCCATACTATTTAAATTTATATTCGTAAAATGTGATTCCTTAATGGATACATATTTTATTTCGGTATGTTTTTATTATTTCTACTATAGATACATGTTAGGATGAATTATTGAGTCATTCACGCATGAACCTTATACATTATTTTTGAGGTCATAGTCTCCAAAATATTTTTTCGCAATGATAACACTAGTTGGAATCCTCTTAAATTTTGGGCGGTCTTTCTATGGTTACATAGTGTCTCCAGTTTAGCCAATATTCATGTAATTTTGGGTAGAATGTAACAATTTTAATCATAGTTTGTTTTTCTTATGGAAAACTTCTTCTATATGTGAGGTTAGAATGATTTCACTTGGATAGTAGATCATAGTAATATCTTTATTTTCATCATTTTGATGAATCCTTTATTTACTAGTGATTGTGATGTTATAGGAGTGGGAAAAATATGTTTGGATTGGATTCTTTTCTATGTATTCAATGATGGATGGAACTCAAAAAAATTTAATGGGATCAGGTGGGAGTTAAATATATTATTCATGCATTAATTATTTGGAATTAAAAGAACATCATAAATATACACATAGTAATGATGTTTGATACATAACACCAAAAGGATTCATTTGTAATTGAATATTTATAAAATTATTTTAATGTAATCTTAAATAAAATATATGGTGCAAATAATATTAATATAAATCAATGTGTTTTCCATTTTTATATGATTTTATATTGTATTTCATTATCCTATATATGGGAATGTAAACTGTTTTTTATAAAAAAAAGTATTCGATAAAAATATAGTATGTTGGAATAATATATGAGTAAATTGTTTTATACATTATTGTCACATGAAATTTCTCATGAAGATAATGAATTTAAAAATGGTTTTGGATTTTAATTTCTATTTAATAACACCAAAAGAATTTTTCATATTGGATATAATAATGTATTTTCAAAATGAGATTAATTTTTTAGGAAATTTAAAATCTGGTTTGAGGATTTATGTTTTTTGGGGAAAACCCTTGGATGACATAGGGATTTTGAGGAAATACTTAGTTGTGTGTTGCAATATATAAAAGTGATATGGATGTTTTTTTGAAATAAAAAAATCGAACCTAAGAAACTAGGTCTAAAATATTTTATTAGTGGTGTAGATATTGTACTGGGAGTTTTAAATAGACTAATATGATTCATAAAATTTTATTGAGTTGAGATTTATATGTATTTTTCGGTTCACAGGATACTATTTAGTTTTGTTCTTGAGAAGTGATATATGAAATTTTTGGTTTTATAATTTGGAAAATATGCTTTTGAATTTTATATAAAATTCATAAGTGTAGGAACACCTCCCATTGGAAATATCTTTTAATAGTTTTTAATAGTGAATTGTTCCTTAAATATTAATATATGAAAAATCATGTGGTTTTTCATTATGTAATGAGTTTTTTGACTGTGTGAGCATTTGGGATAGAGATACAAGTGATGTATTTACATGATATATTTTGAGAAGTGATAAAATGGTAGGATATAATATTTTTATTTAACAAGAATGATGATATGTCAATGAAGGAGATATATTTGAGATGGCGGATGATTTAGTTTAATATTATTCAACAAATATTTGTTTATAGTGTTTTGAATCATTTGATGGATACATGATATGAATTTTAGGATGAAATGCGATGAGTTGGTTTTTTAATAAAGGTAGTAAGATAACAATTATGGTAAAATGTTTGAAGAGGATTATCAAATAAGAGTAGTGAATTGACAGAGGGCTTGAAATGAACAACACATTCATTTCATAGTATAATGGGAGGCATATTAAAAACATATTGACTTCGTAGTTTATTAAATTATATATTTTCATAATCAATTAAATGGGGGATGATTTATTATTGATTTTTAAGTGATAAGAGAATTTTTAAACATGGATTCAATCATGAAAAACGTATAAAGTAACTTTTTCCAATGATGGCTTACAACAAAATTATGGAGGCTATAATGGACCCTCGATCACTCAATGGTAGTCCATAAAATTCTGAATGTTATAGAAATGGGAGTTTATACACTTCCTATAGAAACATGAATATGTTGGAATTCAAGAAAGAACCTAGTGGTCTCACCAAGGGTCTATTAGGAGTTAAATAAACTAAAATGGACAATTAAAAGTGTTTCTAAATTGTGGATAACATAGGACTTTTTATCCTTTTGGTATGGAACCCAACATGGAGGTTTTTTTCACTATAAGTTTCCATATGGGGTAAATATAACTCTCTATATCTAAACCTTATTTAAATACTCAACCTTAAACATTGCATATTCTTGAATTAAGTTAATAATTCACATTGAGGATGTTTTTAGGTTTAGGGCTTTAGAGATTTAGGTCATTACACATACATAACAACTTGAATATTACATACATCTACCGGGTTTCCAGTTTTTCCTCAAAATAAAAATTAATGAAAAAATGTTTCATGTCTAGTTCCTTGTTTTAGACAGTAGGACTTTTCCATGATCTCAACATTGACCATATTCCACTTTATGTCTTGTAAAAAACATTTAAAAAACCTACGATGAGCATAAAAAGCTCAGAAAGGGATACACAAAGAAGGAAAACTGTTAGTTTTTCAAAAAAAATTAAACCATGAATACTTTATCATAAGTAATAATTTTCACCTTTATGAAGTAGGAAATAATCTTCACTTAATAAAATATCATTTCTTACCATTTTGTAACAAAAATATTTCCATAAAACCCATATATAGAACACATAACATATAAAAAAACTTAGGACATAAACATACTTAAATGGAATAACTATACGATCGACTTCCTCACATATAACTAAATGGAATAGCCATATAGCCGACTTCCATGCCCAATGCAGTGGAGCTTATAACATTACCACCCATCCGTGTTTATCATGACACCACCCGTCATTTTGTTTATCATGTAACCACCTGTCAAATATCCAAGTACCATTATAAAATCCTAACACATACAACAAATACAAAGGAAATAAAAAATTTCTACATTTCCATAACAATATATCACTTAAATATATTGACATAAAAATCCATTATAAAAACCATTTTCAAAACCAAAATACATAAAAGAGTATATGGTATTTATTTTAACGAACAGAGTCTTTGGCAAAGGTATGGATCGTTATTTTTGTTTTCAAATATTTCCTTTACACTTGCTTAATTAGTGTAACATCCTAAGGAAGGTTTGGGGAGTGTCCGAGGCTTGTTCGGAGCCCGGGAGTTTGAGAAATGGAATTGTAGACAGGGGCACACGGCCTGCGCATGGCTTGCGCACAGTTTGAATAAACCGTGCGGCCTTTGGTCTGGAATTAGGGAGGTGTGCATAGGTTGCACACAGTTTGGGTAAACTGTGCACCTAAACCGTGTGACCTTGTTTCTGGAGGCAGTGGGATGCGCACGGTTTGGTAAACCGTGCGCCTAAACCGTGCGACCCAGATCTGGGTAAATTTTCTATATTCCCTTAAGTTATATTTAAGCCTAAAATTTATTTATTTCTTCCTCTCGTGAATAGAACCAGAGGAGAATCCCCTTTGAGCTCCAAAACCATATTCTCACTCAATATCTTGTGGTTTCTTCCCCCGGTGTCCGTTCCTTGATCTGAAGGAAGCATTGCAAGGGCCAAGGTAAGGCTTACCTCAAGAACCCCTTTCTCCATGGAAAATCTTTCCTTCCATCTTGATATTTTGATGAAGGCTCATATGCCCTATTTTCAGGGCATTAAAATGGAACTCAGATCTCTTCCAACCAACTACGAATCTGATGTCGATATTGAGCGAGACAACTACTACAACCCTAAGGTAGGTGGTCATGTGTTCTCCTTTTGGGTTTTTGGCTTTTTGAGTTATTGTTGTCATTCCATGGTTTGCCTTTCGCCAAAAATCTTATTATTATTGACTTCTTACTATCTAAATGACCCTTGTGATAGGAGGTTTTGGGAACTACCCTCATTTGGGTGTTTGTGTATCGTATGACTCTGGTATGGATACCCATAGGTGTTATACCTTGAGTTTTAGCCCTTTTTCACCTTTGGACCTTATGGTTATGTCTTGAATGCCATTTTCGATGTGAGGAAAATGGGATGGTTTGGTTAGGGCTTGGCTAGGATGAGTTAGCCTAAACCCCTTTTATTATTTTAAATGCATGTTTTTCTTGAAATGTGATTATGTGAAATTTTGAGATGGAAATTCCATGTTTTATTGATATGAATGTTATAATAAGTGTATGCTTTATAACCTATTCTAATTAAATGATTAAGCTTCAGGACAGGGGTAGACTGTGAGAGCTCCCCTATGATACAGCTTCGGGCTAGGGGCCGATCATGAGAGCTCCCCTAATTAAATGATACAGCTTCAGGCTAGGGGTAGACCATGATACCTCCCCTATGTTATGGCTTCGAGCTAAGGGTAGAATGTGAGAGCTCCCTTGAATAATTATTAAGCTTTCGGGCCGGGGATAGACCGTCAGAGCTTCCACAAGGTTGGGCCGGGGGTAGGATCGAGAGCGTTGCCCCTATGTTAAGGATGTCCGTGAGTTCCGTGTCGGTCCTACCCAATGTGTTATATATATATGAATATATATATATATCTATCCCTAAATAAGAAGGTGACTCATTCAGACTACTGGACATGAGCTGAGGCAGGTAGACTCGCCAGGTGTCCTTCTGGAACCTGAGCGGGAGGGTTGTTTATTTCTTGTTTTACATACTTGAACTCTATTGCTCATTATATTACTGTGAACACCTATTTGGATTACAAGTAGACATAGTTGGTGGTGGCCTACTGAGACTTGTCTCACACCCTACCTGGGCGGCCTCCTGGGCACCCGTGTAGGCTTTACTGCTGCAGGTACTAGTAGGGGAAAAGGTCCATCTTCAGGTTGTTGATACATATATGTTCTAGCTGGAGTTCCAAAGAAGAGGACCGAGCTTGGATAGGGATGCTTGTGGACTACTTTTGTTCTCCTTTTATATTACTGCATAGCATGCTTGTCTTCTATTTCCATTGTATCAGCATGCCATGCATCCATTTTGTATCATACACTGCCTATGAGGCTTTTGTATATTTATCAGGGTTTCCTTACTTCAGTTGTTTGGTTTGTATGTTTCCACTTTTCTCCTTTTTATCCATTGGTTGTGTTTCCGCTATTTTTTTCATTTACTGTGATACCGCTGCATACTCTGACATGGGGGTACAGTCTCCCCATTGACTTACCATTACACCCCCGCTGCTAGTCGGTAGCCCCTAGCCTGGGAGACAAGCCAAGGGTTATGTTGCCAACCAGGCTTGGGGCTCGGGTTGAGGGGAAGTCGGGTCTGGGACGTCACAAAGTAGTATCAGAGGGTTTTCTTTCTCCTTGATTTACTATTTGGAGATGATAGACTTGGAGAATGGGAAAGCTTAGGGACTTAGACATGAGCCATGCTTGGGCATCGCGAACCCATGTACGGGGTATGGGATAGGTTTCCTATTTTATGTTGTTATTGATTCTACTATTTTCTGTTGATAGCCTTTCACCGTTGGGTGTATCACATTTTTTGCGATGTTATTGAGATTTTCAAAATTCCAATTTGGATTTCATTATTTGACGCATTGAAATGAGAGTTATGCATTAGAACATGCATCACAATAGGCACAATATAATCAGGCCATGCATATTTCCATGCCACGTTTAAATTTTCAGCAATCAATATCTGTTGTTTATTTCCATGCCTTGTTCATATGTGTGCCTTTGTGATATCCCTTAATGATTGTTGTGTATTGAGAAATTATGTGGTTTTAGTGGGTGTCAGTCTCTGGTTCATAAGGTGTATGGGCCCTTATGGATCAGAAAATGACATTCCAACAAAACCAATCCTTTTCTTTAAAGGAAATTTAAATTCTTGATTACTTCAAGTAAATGAGAAATGACATCCAAGTGTGTGTCATCCTTCAGTTCATGAGGAGTATGGGCCCTTATTGGCTAGGAAATTCCATATCACTGGATTTGAAAATTTTGAATGTTTTCTTGTTTTTCTAAGAACCCTTGTAGGTGTGGGTAGGTGATATTAGGGGTAGGAAGGTGTAGTACCTTTCCTAGCTTCTAGGGTTCAACCTTTAATTTATTGGCTTCCTTTTCTGAGACGTTCATTTGGCATTACAACGTTATTCCTCCATGACGTCCTTGAGTCATGCGTGATGAAGGCGGCGATGACCACGTTCCTGAGGTGGCGGGCCCTAAGCCGCCAGTTTCCCTCCCAGTCGAGCCACCAGTGGCTCCTTTTTCTATTCCTGAGATGGGCACCGATGCCCAGTTCTGTGAGGGTTTCTTGAGGATGATGCCGAATATTCAAGGCGGCGTGCGATCTGCCCCAAGTATGGAAGAGTTAACCCGTGAGTTTCAGTTACAGCATCCTCCAAATTTTTCAAGAGATGGAGAACCTCTTGCTGTTGAGTCTTGGTTGGAGGTGATCTAGACCATATTTTAATATCTCGAGACGCCTCCCGAGAAGAGAGTAAAATTAGCCATTTATATGTTGTGCGATTCAGCGAGAAGGTGCTGGGACATCATCACCCAGTCGAGACAGCAGGGAGACCTGGCCTGGACAGATTTCCAAGCTGTCTTTTATGACTTTTTCATTCCCCAGACCATGAGAGCTGATAGAGATAGGAAGTTTATGAACCTGAAGTAAGGGACCACGAGGGTCATGGAGTACTCATCCCAATTCCCGAGCTGTAGCGTTTCGCCCCATCACTAGTTACCGATGATCTGATGGCCGCTAGGCGTTTTGAGCATTGGATGAGTTATGCCATCTGGTCTCCGGTAAACGTGTTCAGGATGAAATATATTCATGAGATTGTTAACCAAGCTCCGATTACTGAGCGGATTATGAGGGAAGCAGAAAGTGCGAACCAGGGCGGTTCCGCACCAAAAGCTTCCAGTGGGTCTTCTTCAGGGCGAAAGATACATTTTGAGTTTTCCCATGGGGGAGGCAGTAGTCAGGATCCCAACATTGATAGTTCTTATATTTTCCATCAGTGCGGGAGGAAGGGACACTTCAGGGCATAGTGTCCATGGATCCCAGTGGAATGCAGAGGCTGCGGCAGGATGAGTCCCCTTCATCGTTTCTATAAAATGTTTTCTCCTGTGCCTAGTGAGCAAGGATCTGGACCTACTCCATGATATAGTGCTATATTGGTTGGATCACGTCAGTCAGGCAGTTGGAATATCGCCGGCCGATCAGGCCGTGGCGGCAGTCGAGGCAGAGGTAACCCGGCGTATGACTCTCAGCACCAGCAGGGCGGGTCTGCTTAGGGTAGTCAGGCTGTGACTAAGGGTCATGGTACCGGCCAGTTATATGCAGTCGAGCCTATGTTGCAGGAGTAGTATGTCGGGACATCTACTATACGAGGTACGATTTTAGTTTCCTCGAAATTGGTATCTTCTTTTTTTAATACAGGCGCTTCATACTATTTTATATTAGAGGCTATCACAGAGAGTTTGGGCCTCGACGTTGAGTCCTATCACGGTGTAATTATGCTAGATACCCCATTAGGTGTCCGTTCAGAGGGAATTTACCGTTGTTAGAATTGTCCCCTCGAGGTGGGCGGTTACCTTTTCGTTTGGAACTTGTATGTTATGGAGATGACATGTTTTGATGTAATAGTTGGGATGGACTGGTTAGTTCCCTATAGAGCACGTATTGACTACTATCATCGGAGGGTGGCGTTTACATCAGTAGAAGGTAAAAAACATGTCTATAAGGGAGAATGTGATCTTAGTGCGACACGAGCAGGACCAGAACAACAGAAGTTGGGTGGTGTCACGACACAGGTTGCCCGTCACTATCTCGATGACCAAGGGTTACAACCCATTTCTTATCCTTCTGTAGTGGAGCACTTTAGAGATGTATTTCCTGATGACTTATCTGGTCTGCCTCTAGTGCGAGAGGTGGAGTTTACCATTGAGCTTATACCAGGAGTAGCACCAGTGACCATTCCTCCTTATAGGATAGAACCTTAAGAGCTTCTGGAGCTCAAGAGTCAGTTGGAGTACCTGGAAGAAAAAAGGATTTATACATCCCAACTCTTCTCCTTGGGGATCACCGGTTCTCTTTGCTAAAAATGCAGATGGTACCCTTCATCTTTGCATGGATTACCATAAATTAAATCAGATAACAATTAAGAATCAGTATCCTATGCCTAGAATTGATGACCTCTTCGATCAGCTCTAAGGAGCGAAGGTGTTTTCCAAGATAGATTTGAGGTCGGGCTATCACCAGGTGCATGTCAGGACTTCAGACATACCTCGTACGACATTCAAGAGTAGGTATAGTCTCTATGAGTACCTAGTCATTCCGTTTGGGCTTCAGAATTCACCTATAGTGTTTATGGCTCTTATGAATCAGATTTTTCACCCTTACCTTTATTATTTTGTGGTTGTATTTTTTATGATATGTTAGTCTATTCAAACTCGAGACATGACCATGCAACCCATATTGAGATCATGCTGAATACACTAAGAGAGCATCAACTTTTTGCTAATCTCAGTAAATTCCACTTTTGGATAAATAAGGTTCACTGCCAGGGTTATATTATTTCTGAGTCTGGAGTTTTAGTTGACCCTGAGAAGGTGAGTGTTGTTGTCTCATGGGAGAAACCCAAGAATGTCTTCGATATGAGGAGTTTCTTTGCGCTTTATGGATATTATAGGTGGTTCATTTAGGACTTTTCATTCCTAAAAGCACCGCTTATAGCTTTGACCAAAAAGGGGGTGAGATTTGAGTGGTCAGAACCTTGTGAATCAACTTTTCAAGAACTGAAAGGCAGACTGACATCGGCGCTGATACTGATCTGGCCGGAGCCGGGCAGGGCTTATACGGTCTATTGTGATGCATCAGGTATCGAGCTTGGAGTTTTCTTGAAGCAGGATGAGCAAGTCGTTGCGTATGGTTCTCATCAGTTAAAGCCTCATGAATGGAATTATTAGATGCACGCCCTCGAGATCGCAACAGTTGTACATGCCTTAATCTATTGGATACATTATTTGTTGGGAGAGACTTTTGTGGTATTCACTAACCCCAAAAGACTCAAATACATCTTCACTCAGCGGGATCTAAAACTCAAGAAACGCAGGTGGGTCGATTACCTAAAATTTTTTGATTTCGAATTGGACTACACTCTTAGGAAAGGAAATTCAGTAGCTGATGCGCTGAGTCAGAAAACACAGTCACAAGTAGTTCGAGAATCTGATGAAGAGTGGATGGTGATGGACCTATTTTAAGAGATGAACGTTGAGGTTCAGGAGGGTCAGGGTCAGTTCGTTCTCTCAGCCTTAGCGGTAACATCTACTCTTCTGGAATGGGTCAAGGCAAGACGATTATCAGATTCGGAAGGCCTGGTCCTACGGGAAAGTGTCACATATGATGCCTCTATAGATTGGACCATGGATGAGGGTGATATTTTATTCTTCTGTGGGCGTGTATGGGTTCCAACAGACATCAAAGTGGAGCTGATGAGGGATTTCCATGCATCATCTTGGGCAGTTCACCCTGGAATCACCAAAATGCATCGTGATTTGCGACAACTATATTGGTGGCCTAGCATGAAGAGGAGATAGTAGGTTTCATCCCGTGTTGTTCCACATTTCATCAGTTGAAGGCAGAACATCAGCGTTCGGCTGGGCTTTTTCAGACATTGTCCATTCCAGAGTGGAAATGGGACAATGTTTCTCTGGACTTTGTAACTGGATTACCTAGGTAACCTCAGGGAAATGATGCGGTATGGGTTATCATCGACTGTCTGACGAAGGTTGAACATTTCTTACCTGTGCGGGAGACCTTCACAGTTGATGACTTGGGAAGGATGTATGTCATGAAAAATAATTAGCCTTCATGGAGCACCTCGTTTGGTTGTTTCGGATAGAGATCCTCGTTTTACATCTTGGTTATGTAAGGGTTTACTGAAGTCTTTAGGTACGTAGGTACCTTTGAGTACGTCCTATCACCCATAGTCTGATGGATAGACCATGCTGACTATACAAGTACTGGAGGATATGTTACGTGCATGTGTTCTCGATTTTAGGGGCTCATGGGAGAAACACATTCCTCTTGTCGAGTTCAGTTATAACAACAGCTTCTAGGCTACCATTGAGATGGCTCCCTATGAAGTCTTATATGGTAGGCCTTGTCGCTCGCCTTTGTGTTGGCTTGAAGTAGTAGAGGTAGCTTTTCTAGGACCACGTCTTGTGCAGGAGACTACTGAGAAAATACAGTTTATCAGGAAGCATATGTAGACAGCTCAGTATAGACAACAGTCTTATGCTAACAAGAACCGATGACCTCTTGAGTTTGAGTTTGGGGTTCAGGTTTTCTTTAAGGTCTCGCCTAGGTTAGGGCAGAGACGTATTCAGAAGTAGGTTATGCTTTCGCTGAGGTTCGTAGGACCCTTTGAGGTGGTGAAGCGGATCTGACCAGTAGCTTACCATCTTGTAATTACGCAGAGATATCAGGCCATGAAAAATGTTTTTCATGTACCTCAGCTTCACCGGTACTTTTCAGATTCGACTCATGTGTTTCATCCTGATGAGGTTGAAATGAATGTGGATTCTTCCTTTGAAGAGTATCCAATGCGAATTGTCGACGAGGGAATGAAGACACTCCGAGGCAGGTCTGTTCCTCTTGTACAGATGCTATGGCAGCACCACCGGGTACAGGATGAGACCTGGGAGTGGGAGGCTGATATACGATCTCAATGGCCGAAGCTTTTCATTGGTGACACCTCTTTACCCTCGAAAGGCCAACACGTGGATGAGTTTCTTTAAGGAGGGGAGGTTGTAACGACCCGACTCTTTGGAAAAGGCATGAATCATTAGTTTTTCTTTCGAATCTTTCCTTTAGGCTTGCTTAATGTGTGTAAACAACCTAAGGAAGGTTCAAAGAGTGTCCGGGGCTTGTTCGGAGCCCGGGATTTTGAGAAATGGACTTGCAGACAGGGTCGCACGGCCTGCGAATGGCTTACGCACAGTTTGGGTAAACTGTGCGGCCTTTGGTCTGGAATCAGGGAGGTGCGCACGGTTTGCACACGGTTTGGGTAAACCGTGAACCTAAATGGTGCAACCCTATTTCTAGATGCAGTGGGATACACACAGTTTACGCACGGTTTGGTAAACCATGTGCCTAAACCATGCGACCCAGATCTGGGTAAATTTACCATTTTCCCTTATGTTCTATTTAAGCCTAAAATATATTTCTTTCTTCCTCTTGCGGAGAGAACTGGAGGAGAATCCTCTTTGAGCTCCCAAACCCTCTTCTCACTCAATATCATTTGGTTTCTTCCCCTGATGTCCATTCCATGATCCGACGGAAGCATTGGAAGGGACAAGGTAAGGCTTACCTCACACACCCCTTTCCCCCCGGAAACTCTTGCATTCCATCTTGTTATTTTGATGCAGGATCATATGCCCTATTTTTAGGGCATTGGACTGGAACTCAAATCTCTTCCAAACTACTGTGAATCTGAGGTCGATATCGAGTGAGCCCACCCCTATAGCCCTAAGGTAGGTGGTCATGTGTTCTCCTTTTGTGTTTTTGCCTTTTTTAGTTATTGTTGTCGTGCCATGGTTTTACTTTTGCCAAAACTCTTATTATTATTGACTACTTACTATCTAAATGACCCTTGTGATAGGAGGTTATGGGAACTACCCTCATTTGGGTGTTTGGGTATCGTATGACTCCGGTATGGACACCCATAGGTGTTATACCTTGAGTTTTATCCCTTTTTCACCTTTGTACCTTATGGTTATGTATTGAAGGCCATTTTCCATGTGAGGCAAATGGGATGGTTTGGTTAGGGCTTGGCTAGGATGAGTTAGCCTAAACCCCTTTTATTATTTTAATTGCATGTTTTTCTTGAAATGTGGTTATGTGATATTGTGAGACGGAAATTCCATGTTTCATTGATATGAATGATAAAAGAAGTGTATGCCTTATAAACTATGAAAATTAAATGATTATGCTTCGGGCCAGGGGTAGACTGTGAGAGCTCCCCTATGATACGGCTTCGGTCTAGGGTTAGACCGTGAGAGCTCCCATATGTTATGTCTTCGGGATAAGGGTAGACTGTTAGAGCTCCCTTGAATAAATTTTAAGCCTTCGGGCCGAGGATAGATAGTGAGATCTTCCCCAAGGTTGGTCCAGGGGTAGGATCAAGAGCGCCGCCCCTGGGTTAAGGACGTCCGTGAGTTCCATCCTGATCTCACCGAACGTATTATATATATATATATATATGAATATATATATCTATCTCTAAATAAGCAGGTGACTCATTCAGACTACCAGCCATGAGCTGATGTAGGTAGACCCGCCAGGCATCCTTCTGGAACCTGAGAGGGAGGGTTGTTTATTGCTTGTTTTACTTACATGCACTCTATTTATCACTATTAATGCAAACACCTATTTGGATTACATGTAGATATCGTTGGTGGTAGCCTACTGAGACTTGTCTCACACTCTACCCGGAAGGCCTCTTGGGAACCCGTGTAGACTTTACTGCTACAGGTACTAGAAGGTGAGAAGGTCCAGCTTCAGGTTGTTGATACATATATGTTCTAGATGGAGTTCCAGAGCAGAGGACCGATCTTGGTTAGGTATGTTCGTGGACTACTTTTTTTTCTCTTTTTGTATTACTGCATAGCATGCTTGTCTTCTATTTCCATTGTATCAGCATGCCATGCATTCATTTTGTATAATACACTACTTATGAGGCTTTTGTATATTTATCATGCTTTCCTTACTTCTGTTGTTTGGTTTGTATATTTCCCCCTTTCTCTTGTTTATCCATTGGTTGTGTTTCAGCTATTTTGATCATTTGCTGCTATACCGGTGCGTACTCTGATATGGGGGTACAATCTCCCCACTGACTTACCATTTCACCCCTGCTGCTTGTCATCAGCCCCTGGCCTATGGGGAGACGAGCCAAGGGTCATGTGGCCAACCGGGCTCGGGGCTCGGGTTGAGGGGAAGCCGGGTCCGAGACATCAGATTTATTTTCCTTTTAAAAACATTACATATTTTTAAGGAATCCCAATATCGAATAATACGCACGGCAGTGGAAAGGTCATTTTCACCGCGTACGTTAAAAGAAAGCTTTCTTTTTGTCGTTTAGTAGAATGCTTCGTAGAAAAATATTCCCTTTGATTTAAATGAAATGTCAAAGGTATTTATACAACATATAAAATAAATTCATGTATTAAAACAAAATATTCCTTAATGAAAGGAGATTAAGACGAAGTCCCATACCTCATGTCCAACTTGACTCATTCGTTCTTTAATCTCCTAAATAATAAACTAAAGTTGACTTATACTTTATTATGTAACCTTTTTTCAAGTTTATCATTCCTTTTAAATGACTTATTACCATGTTATAACATAATGTAATTATTTAAGTTAATAACGGTCGTTTTTTCGATATTTGGTACTTGAGTAAAAAATGATCTATTTATAATTTACAAATTGTTCATGTTGTCAAAATTCCATTATAAACATAATTATATTCCTGATTTTGAGATTATATATATAATATATATCTAGTATATATATGTATTTATAACTATACAAAACATTGGGAGATAGGAAATGAAATGCACCGTTCATGTAGATGGTAAGCCGTACGTACGCATGAACGCTACATTCATTTCTATTTCTTATTTTAATGAAGTTAAAACATAATGATACATTGTGATATTATAATTGTAGTGTAATATCATATATAATATCATTAACTCCATCCATTATACATCCCACAAAGGGGATTAACGATTCATATCACTTTGAGGGGGCGGTAGTCATCACTTCCTCAAATGAAATTATCGTGTTTACCAACAATGGAAACCATAAAGGTGTGCTATAAATGGAAAATACAGAAGAATAAAGAAACCATAAACATATCATATATCACATATAAATACATTTACATTATAATGTAAACCATGAAAGGCAGTAAGAGATAATTGAACAACCATCGTTTTGTGAGGCTTTAGTTTTCCAACCACAGAAATAATATGTTCTTTACACATTAGATGGAGGTGTGTGTAAGTGTTGTTAGAATATTTCTCATAAAAAAGTCCTAATATATTTATGATACTATTTTTATTATAAATTAAATTAATAAAAAGAGGTTATGGGGTTTGAGAATTAAAATAAAACAAAAGAACATAAGAGAAGACGTTACCTTTAAATTGGTTATCTCCCATTCATTTGAACCAATATGGTTTGTTGAAGCGTCTTCTACCTAAGTTAAGGATTCTTGGAGGAGGATATGGATGTAGGGAGATTAATTGGTCAGAGCTTTGATGACCCAAGGGGATTGAGAGGCGTGAGGAATGCATTAGAGGTGATAGATTTTTATAAGGGGGAGGAGGGGCTCTTTAAAAAATTGTGAAAATATTATTTTATTATATAACGATTTTTGGTTTATAAAGGTCCAAAACAAATTAAAGTAGAAGATAAGACGAATCAGGGTCTAAATAAAATCATACAATATTAAATGGATATTTTTTGGATATTATTTTAATCTTTATAATCTTATTTATTTAATTCATTTATTAATGAGGTAAACACAACACTATTATTGTGTCATATATAATTTAATTTATTTGATGTCTAAAAATTATAAAAAAATACCATAATATAGGAAATTTTTTTATATTTCCAAGTAATATTAATAGTTGAAAAGATAATTTATATAACCCTATGGAAAAAATAATTTACTAAAAGTTATTTGTTTATGTAATTTTTGTCTTTACTTTAAATTAATTAAAATAATGTGTCATTATCAGTCCCAAGTGGCTGCATGGGGTGCCCAAATAGACACAAAGATGGACATGGTCGGATAGGAATCAACCAATCAGATTAGGACACATTTTAGGGTAATTTTATACTATTATAATAATATATTTTTACCCTTATTTACCAGATTTACCCTTCAAGGATGGTAAATAAAATATATACTGAAGTAAATATTCATAATGACTAAAAATAAAAGTTAACTATTTACACAATTTGGACCAGCTGATTCCAAATATGGAATCCATTTTTCCAAAAAAAACACAGAAGTGATATAAATTAATTTAAAATTAATTACCCTTGTCATACAAAAGGCATGTTTTTAAGAAATATTAACAATCAAAATATTGACACTTATTTAGGTCCAATTTCAAAGTGAAATTTCATCCAATGACAAAAATTATATTAAATAGTAGAAATATATTCTAATTACACTTTAAAACCAATTAAAAATATAATATAACCTTATAAATAAATTTGATTAAAATAATTTTTTTAATTTTAATACATTATTTTAGACTGCTCTTTAAAAAATGAATTTTATCAGACAAATACCAAAAATTTACCCAAAGGAAAAATTTATATCCTGATTATAAAGAATAATTTTATTTTGTCAAATAGAACATATAAAAGTGACCAAAACTATTTTTAATGAGGTTTCACCATCAAAAGGTGGTAAATCGACCTTTTAATGAATATTTGAGTATATATTCTTAAGATCATATTCTTTCTTATTTTAAGCCTCTAATACTTATTGGATAAATGTAAAAACATTTATCAAAAATTTATAATCATATTTTAATTTTTTATATTCATTCTTTCCAATACAACGACTAGGCGTTAACTACCATTTAAAAGAATAATATTATATTATTAGTGTGCAATTTAAGATTTCAAAGACACCCATTGTGGCGTTTCGAGTACGCCATCGAACATAGAAACCCCTTTAAGGTAAAATTAATATTTAATTCAAAATTTTTAATAAATATGAAAATTTCATATTTCTTTATTTACCTTGGATGTTACATCCTACCTCCCTTTTGGAAATTGCATCCTCACAATTTTATTCCCTTATCAAATAAATGGTGGTATTCATCCCACATAGAATTTTCATATTACCACATTGCCTCTACAACCATATAGGTTTTCCATAAAACATTTACCTGGTGAATTACCTTATTCCACAATACTTTCTCTCTTTGGCCTAGAATCCAGACTTTCTATTCCACATAAGAGATATTTTCATTCACCTAAACTATCTCTGGGCTCAAAACTTGAGAGGGATCCGGAATATACGTTCTCGACATGAAAAAATGAAAAACATTGTGTACCTGGGACAAACCTGGAGGTAAATCCTCTCTGTATGCAACTGATCCAACATTCTCTAGGATTTCATAAGGTCCAATGAACCTCATAGTCAACTTTACCTTCTTACCAAAATTCATCACACTTTTCCACAGAGAAACTTTGAGAAAGACATGATCACCTAACTCAAAATATTGATCCTTCCTCCGGTTATCAGCATAACTTTTATTCATACTCTGAGCTGTTCTCATGTGCCTCTAAATCAACTGATCATTTTCTGCCATATCTTCTTCCAATTCTGGTCCCATCATCTTCCTTTCCCCTACTTCATCCCAAAAAGCTATAGTTAGACAACACTTTCCATATAATTAATCAAAAGGATCCATCTGTATACTAGAATGAAAACTGTTATTATAAGAAATTTCAACTAAAGAAAGATGCTTGTCCCAAATTCCCTGGTAATCCAGTAAAAAGAATGAAAAATATCCTCCAAGGCTTAAACTTTTCGTTCTGACTACCCATATGATTGAGGATGAAAATTTGTATGAAAATTTAATTCAGTAACCAATGACTTCTAAAAGGCTTAGCAAAAGTTAGAAGTAATCTTGGGATCATGATCAGATACAATAGAGAGGTGAACACCATGAAACATGACTATCTCTTTAACATACAACCGAGAAAGATGATATAGAGACAATGTTTCCTGAATAGGGAGGAAATTTTCAGATTTAGTCAATTGATCAACAAAAACCTAGATTGCATTGTTACCTCGACATGTATTTGGTATTCCCACAATGAGGTCCATGGTTATATTCTCCCATTTCCACTCTGGCACCAGTAAAGACTGAAGCATCCCTTTTGGTAAATTCCACTCTGCATTAACTTGCAGACAAGTCAAACAAATCACAATAAAATCCAGAATATCCCTTTTCCTTCCATCCCACTAGTAATACTCCTGATGATATCTGTACATAATAGCACTTCCAGGATGAACTGAAAATGGGGAACTATGAGCTTCACATAACAACTCATTCTTCAACTATTAATCACAATGCACACATAATATCTTTCTAAATATCAAAACACAATCACTATCAATGTTAAAATAAGGCATCATACCCTTCTGAACCAACTTTGCTGTTTTATGCTACTCACTATCTTCCCTCCATTCTTGATTAATTCTGTCTGATAGAGATGATCTCACTAACACTTGAAACAAAATAGAAGAATTTATTTCACTAAAAAATTCATCGAGAAAGTTCATCAAATAAAAAACAAAAGGATATCCTTCCAAACGTTGCATGGTTAATGAAGCATTACTTTTTCGAATCAAAGAATCAGCCACATTATTATATTTTCTTGGATGGTAAAGGATCATGCATTAATAATCCTTGATTAATTCCTACCATATCCTCCGTCTCATGTTCAATTTTTTTTGAGTGAATATATACATTCAATTTTTTTCATTGGTATGTATTTCACACATTACTCTACACAAATCATGCCTCCAATTTTTTAAAGAAAAAACATCATGAGCTAAATCCAAATCATGTGTAAGTTATTTTAACTCATGAGGTTTCAACTGACGTGAAGCATAATCAATTACCTGATCATTCTGCATAAGGACAAAACAACGTCCTTTCAATGAAGTATCACTATAAATAACAAACTCACCATTTATAGAAGGTAGTGCCAAGACTAGAGCATTCACCCAATCTTATTTTTAATTCATAAAAAAAATCATCACATTATTTTTTCCAAATTAACTTAACACCTTTTTGAGATAACATAGTTAGTGGGCTAGATAACTGTAACAACTTCTTAACAAACCTCCCATAATAACCTGCCAAACCAAGAAAACTACACATCTCAGTTATATTTGTGGGTCATGGACATTCTTTACCAACTTGTTTTCTAGAAGGATCAAAAGTTATTTAATTTTTGGAAACAATGTGACCAAAGAAAAAAAATTTGTAACCAAAACTCACACTTGGAGAATTTCCAATATAGTTTCATTTCTTTCATGGTTTAAAAGAAACCCTTAAATAACATTCATATTCTTCTTTTCTTTTATAATAAACCAAAATATCATCAATGAACACTTGCACTGTTTATCACCAGATTCAACATATCCATCACTGCTCTAAACTGTTCAATTCTGATTCCAACCATCTCGGGTGGCTAATTTAGAAGAATGTCTTCATCCTAATGTCGTCCCAACATAGCTGCCATCTATCCTCTACGGAAAAAAATTCTTAACATTGAAATATCTTAGGTGAATCAACATTTGGACATTTAATTTCCATCATTTAAATAATAACATAAATTAATTTATGGATTTTAATTTTCTAATACCCTAACTTTTAATGTTATCTAAATAGACCTCTAATACCAACTATAAGGACCCAGACTTAAACATGCATATTCTTGAATTAAGTTAATAATTCACATTGAAGATCTTTTTAGGTATAGGGCTGTGGATAATTTGGTGATAACACATACATAACAACTTTAATATTACATACATTTACCCAGTTTCCTTTTCTTCCTCAAAATAAAAAATCCTAAAAAAAGATTCATGTCTAGTTCCATGTTTTAGGTAGCATGACTTTTCCTTGATCTCATCCTAGACCCAATTTAACTTTATCTCATGTAAATTTTTTTTAAAACATTTGATAAGCATATAAATCTCATTAAGGGATACACAAATTAGTAAAACTGTTAGTTTTTTCAAAACAACAAGTAAACCATGAATAATTTATCATAAGTAATATTCTTTACCTTTATGAAGTATTAAATACTCTTCATTGAATAAAATATCAATTATTACCCTTTTGTAACCAATATATTACCATAAAACCCATATAAATAACACAAAACATATAAAGTTAACTTGGGACATAAAAATACTTAAATGGAATAACCATATCGTCGATTTTCACACATATCACTAAATGGAATAGCCATACAGCCGAATTCCACACCCATTGAATTGGAGGTTATAACATAACCACCCATCCTAGTTTATCATGACACCACCCGCCATTTGGTTTATCACGTAACCACCCATCAAATGTCCAAGTACCACTATAAAAGTATGGCACATACAAAAATTATAAAAGAGAGAAAACATTTCCACATTTCAATCAAAATATATAACTTAAATATATTGACATAACAAATCAATTATAAAAATAATTTTCTATAAAAAAATACATAAAAGAATATATGGTGTTTATTTTCCTTTTAAAAACATTACAGCTTGTTAAGGAAGCCAAAGATAAAATAATACTCATGGCGGCAGAAAGGTCATTGTCACCGCTTACGTTAAAAGAACCATTCCTTTTTGTCATTTAGTAAAATGAATCATGGAAAAGTATTCCATTTTAACTAAATGAAAATTAAAATGTATTTATACAGTGTATAAAATAATGTCGTGTAATAAAATAAAATACTCCTCAATGAACGAAGATTGAAACAAAGTCTCTTACCTCGTGTCCGACTTGACCCGTTCATTATTTAATCTCTTGAATAATAAACTAATGTTAATTTATACATGCTTAATAACCTTTTATTCAAGTTTATCATTACTTTTAAATCACTTATTACAATTTTATAACATTATTTAATCATTTAAGTTAATAACGGTCATTTTGTCGATATTTGGTACTTGAGTAAAAAAATGAACTTCTTATAATTAGGAAATGTTCATGTGGTCAAAATTCCATTATATCCAGAATGATATTCATGATTTAGATATCATATATATCATATATATCCACTATATAAATTTATTTATAATAGTACATAACATTTGGAGATAAGAAATGAAATGCATCGTTCATGGAGATTGTATGTCGTACGTACATATGAACGCTGCTTTCATTTCTATTTATTATTTCAATGGAATTAAAACATAATGATACATATCTATATTATTATTCCAGTATAATATTAGATATAATATCACTAACTCTATCCTTTATACATCCCACATATGTCATTAACGATTCATATCACTTTGAGGGGGCGGTAGTCTGCACTTCCTCAAATTAATATATCATGTTTACCCATAATGAAAACCATAAAGGCTTGATATAAATGGAAAATATTGAATCATAAAGAAAAAAACATAATCTATATCATATATAAATATAGTTCCATCATAATTTCTTCCATGAGAGGCGGTATGAGAAAATTGAACAATCATCGTTTCGTGAGGCGTTAGTTTGCCATCTATAGAAACAATATATTCTTTACCCATTAGATAGAGGTGTGTGTAAGCTTAGATAAAATACTTCTCAAAACAATATCCTAGTATATTTAGGATACTAGTTCTGTTATAAAAGAAAGTAATAAATAGAGTTTAGTGGGATGGAGAAGTAAAATAAAACAAAAGAACTTAAAAGAAGACGTTATCTTTAAATTGGGTAACTCCCTTTGGTTTGAACCAAAAGGGTCTGTTGAAGTGCCTTCTACCTAATTTAAGGCTTCTATGAGGAGGATAGGGATTTTGGGAGATTAATCTGATAGACTTTGGACTGTACAAGGTGCTTTAGAGGTGTGAGGAATGGCTTAGAGGTGGGGGATTTTATAAGGGAGAGGAGGGGCTCTTTAGGAATGTGTGAAAATATTATTTTGTTATATAATGATATTCAGTTTATAAATGTCCAAAACTAATTAAAGTCACATATAAGATGACTCATAGTCTAAGTAAAATCCTAAAATAATAATTTAATAGGTTTTGGATATTATTCTAATCCTTATAATATTATTTATTTAAATCATTTATTAATGAGGTAAACACTGCATCATTATTGTGTCATATATAATTTAATTTATTTGAAGTCTAAAAATTATAAAAAAATACCATAATGTAGGAAATATTTTTATCATAAAAAATTATATTTATAATCAAATATATAAATTATATAACCCTATGTAAAAATTATTCTACTAAAATATATTTGTTTATGTCATTTTTGTCTTTACTGTAAAATAATTAAAATAAAGTGTCATTATCACCTCCAAGTGTCCCCATGGGGTCCCCAAATCGACCCAATGATGTCCATGGTCAGATATGTATCAACACATAAGATTATTACACATGTTAGGGCAATTTTATATTTTTATAACAATATTTTTTTACCATAATTTACCAGATTTACCATTTAACCAAGGTAAATAAAATATTTACTGAAGTAAATATTCATAATGTCTAAAACAAAGTTACCTATTTAATCATTATTGAACTCATGATTCAAAATATGGAATACATTTTTACAAATTCAAAACAAATATGTGCTAGAAATTATTTTAAAATTAATTCCCACTGTCAAAACAAAAGGAGTGTTTTTTAAAAAAAAATTAACCTTCAAAAGATTTACAGTTATTTTTTTCCAATTTCATAGTGAAATTATTTTAAATGACCAAAATTGGATTAAATAATAAAAAGATATTATAATTACACTTTAAAACCCATTAAGATGATAATATAACTATATAAATAAATTAGATTAATTGGTTGTTTTGAATTAAAATATAGTATTTTTAAATATTCCTTAAAAAATGAATTTTATCCAAAAATACTAAAAAATTACCAAAAGAAAATTTTGATATCCCAATTCTAAAGAATAATTTTATTTCGTCAAATAGAACATATAAAAGTGACCAAAACTAGATTTAACGAGGTATCTCCATCAAAAGGCGGTAAATCGATCTTTTAATGCATATTTGGGTATTTATGCTTAAAATCATATTCTTTCTAATTTTCAGCCGGAAATATACATTGTATAAATGTAAACATATTTAACAAACATGTATAATAATATTTTTGTTAGTTCTATTCATACTTGTAAATACAATGGCTAGACGTTAACTACCATTTCATAGAATAATTTTACATTATTAGTGTGCAACGTAATATTTTAAAGAATCCCATTTTTGTGTATCGGGTATGCCATTGAAAATATAAACCCTTTTAAGGTAAAATTAATATATAAATCAAAAATATTTAAAAAAATAAGAAAATGTAATATTTCTTTATTTACCTGGTATGTTACACCTTAAGCCTCCAGTTATCCCTTTAATATAGGTGTGTCAAATAGGTTTTGTGGGGTTGATCCTAGGAAAATGCTTCCACATTCACTTTCAAACATTATTTATCCTTTTTATTTGAAATATGTTCTCTTAATTTAGGATTATTATTATTATTCCAATGTATTAAAAAGGAATATTTTTTATATGTTGGGATCTAAAATTTTGGTATGTGTTGGAGGCTCAAGAACGATACTTCATTTTCCTTGAATGCCATTAAACATGTGGTATACATACTAGAATATTTTTTTTATTTGTTAATAAAATTTGGAATAGTTGAAAATCAATTTGTGTTTATATAATATTATATGTTTTTTCTATATTAGGAATGTGTTGTGTGTCAGGATTGGACAGTCACATTTTCCTTGAGGCTTTAACACTATATTATTTCTAAGGGAGTTTAATAAAAATTAAATTTTTTTGTTTTTTATTTAATTGATTTAGTGGATAATTTTTTAACATTTATTGACATGATCGATTTTCATATTATCAATTAATATTGGTATAAACTTTTAATTAATGAAATTGGTCACAAATTTGGAATGCTTCATTTAAACATTGAGAACTGTGAATGATTAGTTGTTTTTTCTGACATTTTTATTTTTATGTTTGATTAATTATTATATTTATATTTTTAATAGTTTTAAGGAATTAAATTTATTCATAAATAGGTTTGTCTCACATAGGGGTAATATTTATCAAGGATCATAAAGATTAATTAATCATTTATTGGTGGTGTCTTTTTCTATAATAAACTGACTAGGTCAACCCAATCCAAATAACTTAGATATCCCATATATAGCCTGATGAAAGTTCACAATCACCTAGGTATGGAAATGGTTCTACATATTCCTACTCACTCTATTGAGAATGATTTCTCAAGAAAAATTGACATTATAATAAAGGTGAAAATCAATGACACTTCATGACCTTTATATATGTTTTCATGTCGTGCTTCAAAATAAGCACTCTTATGATAAAGGGAGATACAATAATTTAATAAAAAATATTTACTCACAAAAAATTTAGAACATGATAAAAAATAAAATAAAAATAAATATTTCCATTGAATTTTCAATGCATGCATACATTTAAATGCACACAAAATGATTATAATTTTAAATGGGGATGAAATGTGTGGAGAAGTCAGTCAATAAAGACATACAATGTAATATAATCTATGTAAGACCATTAAATAAGAATAAATTCAAACAAAAATCATTATAAATATACCACAAGTGAATAATAATCAGATGATAGATCTACAAATATGATCTAAAAGATTATTCCTATGATTCCGTTAGCTCTAAGTGGTGTATTATGTTTAATAATGTTAAAAAAATTAAGTCTTCAAAATCCTGGTGGTTTTATAATGTGTTTTATAATTACAGGAAAATTATTATCCAACCATTTTATCTATATAAATAATTTTTCATTCAATAAAATTCATTCAACATTTATATTTAGGTAATTTAAATACTTTATTATTCCATTACAAATACAAGACAAAGGGATTACATTTACACATCATAAAACATGTGAGAAATTTATTTTGTAAAGTAAAGTATAGGAAATAATTTATGTATAAACTAGTGTTACAAATAATATAGTCTTAGTTTATTCCTTTTGGATAGGAACCTAAGGTACCTATTATGAAAAAATGAGATTCCCCCTCAATTGGAGCCTCATGTCATTGGGTTGTTCTCCCCTTAAAGCTCTATGTACACATGGTTAATTAATTAAATAGAGAATCATGTGCCCAAGATTAATGATCCAGTGTGCACCATATGTCATGGTAGTCATAATATAATAATAAAAAAACTATATTAGGACCCTTATTATGTTCCTAATAGTATTTCCACTAAAATTCAATATGATTCATGTCAAATTAAAATGAACATGAGAGGTCCTTATCTTTTAAATAATATATAAAAATCGATCAATGTTAATAATTATTTTTTATCAACATAGTTTGTAGAATGAACATGTATATAGTATTGTGGGTAAATTTGAAATTATAAACATAAATGCAGGTTAAGTGCTGATTTTACTTGAAATAAACTATCTAAGATAAAATGAAGTACATTATTAAGTATAGAAAATTATTTCAAAAATAATATCTATTAAATATAATGGAATTAGCTATTTTCCATTTTTAAAAAATATCTTAGTGGAATCATTTAGTTTAGTCATGGGGTGATGTCATTATATAAACCACTTTCCAATAGCTAAAAATCTATAAAGAGGACTAACATAATCAATATTGATAAATAAAAAAAATTATAATAAAATTATAATAATTCTAGGAAAATCTTTTCAAAACAACTACTAACTCATAGTTTATGTAAAAATCGTGACATAGACTTACATTTCATTAATTTTAAAATCCATCCATGGGAAAAGTTGATGCACTAAATTAAGAAGAACAAATCATTATGGGTTAATTAGAAAATTTATTATTAAAATTCTCCAAATTATTACATGTTTTACATAGGCCTTAAGAAATCAATTATATAAAAGGATAATAGAGGAATGGATATAAGCAATAGATGTCATAGATACATGAAAATACACTGTAATTATAATATTTTATTGAGTCTAAAATATTATTTAATAGATAGAAATATTAATATGGAGATTATCAATAAGAGGGAGTTAGTCGGAGATTTTGGAAGGAATTATTGGTTAAAAATTTATCAAACACTTAAGTTATATTTTCTAAATTTGAGAAAAATTAAAATTTTAATATGGTTAACTTACCATGTGAATTGTTAAGGATCCATAAACCCTTACCTTACACCAAGGAAATATCATTAGAATTTCATAAATTCATATCAAAACATCAAATAGATATAAAATTTAAAATAATTAATTTTATAAAAAAAATGGAATTTTGGGAGCTATAATTATCCCCACGATACCTATATATATCTAAAATGTCATTATAAAAGAGATTTATATAAAAATAGGTGATCTTATTTCTCCTACATTTGAGTTTCCTCATCCCATGAATCATGAATTCCATTTCCATTTTAAAAAATTATATGAACAAGGGGATTTTAAATTCATTATAATAGTTTATTTTGAGGGTCAATATTCTAGATTATTTTCTAGGTATTCCAGGAATATAGAATTAATTCAGCCTTTTCTGACCCCAAAACACGTGAGTGATCAAGATAGTATTTAATTAATTTATATATATTTTGTAAATTTGAATTGAAATTATCCATGATAAGAGAGATAAATTTTATAAAATTTTCCTAATATATTAAATGCTGTTGAGAGTTCTCACTTAACTCATATTTGGATATACATGCCCACCAATCCATCTTTTACCCAAATGAGGTGATAAAAAAACCTTCTTACTAAGTAAAAATTCAATATAACTATGATAAGGATCAACATTAAAATACTAGTGACTCCAATCCACCACATTATATTACATAATATAAATGATTCCCTGTATCATCTCCATTATGATTCTAAGTCGCACTAGTGAAGTCTCACCAACCTCAATCAAACAAAAGTGACAACAATATAGTTGACCAATTAGAGAATCAGTGGGATACATATTTATTGATGGTTGATGAATATTATTATAAGAAAACACAATAAATTATTTTTGGTTATACCATGATCCACAAATATCCACTACATAAGAAGTAATTATATCATCCATAACATGGATTGGACACTCTTTTTTCTAATATGTTTAATGATGGTAAACCATTAAAAGTTTCGCATGAGAATTTAATTACTCATAAATATATTTCTAGAAAATAAAATAAATACAAATAACTATATTTGATATAATAAAACAATTAACCTCATGAAACTTTATTACATATAGTACATCTCAGATACCTAACTCTCGGATCCTATAGTGTAATCCATAATTTTACATTTCCATATACGATACCGATAATCGTGGCCCAAAATTTTCCATCAAAACTTTTCAAAAGGAGAACATGGATCACTTACATACTGTAAGACCATTTAAGTTTATTTTTTTAGAATTTTGAAAAATTATTAAATAAACAACTCATATAAACTTGGTCTCAGATGACATAAAAATAACACTTCACCCATTTATCCCTGTTATTCTTATTTCACAATAGGTCATCAACATCATACTTGTGAAATAATTTATAGATATAAATAATTCAACATCATTCTATAAAACATGGTGAAAATAAAAGATAATAATGGTGAGATCATATTCTTAGTAAGGGTAAATATAGGAATTAACAATTAAATGTCATAAATAAGTGTAAGAGTGCATAAGGCAGTGATGAATTAATCAAAGTGCATGAGAAAAAAAATCATACCCATTAATACCTAGACAAAAAAAATATATAAAATCTTTGTGAAGTAATTAGTCATCCAAATTAATAAAGAATATCCATGAGATATCAATCTTGATCATGAGAAGCATTATGAGCTCATAGGTAGCATAAATAAAACACATTGGTATCTTGGAATATCATCTCTTTGAACCCTTACCGAACCATTAAAAATGGAATAAACAATACGACCAACTTCCATCTATAGATTATCCAATTCATCATAACTCTATCTAGTCACACCCATCATATAAGCTATAATGGGATCACCCAACACTATCTGGGAGCACTCATTATTCATAATGTCCGAGAACCAAATACACCGAGATTTCTTCAAAACTGATTCAAAAAACCATTATTATTTTAATAATATGATTAACCCATGGAAATAAAATTTTTTCCACAATAATCTCTTTGAAACATCATTATCCTATATAAATAAAAAAGGGTTCCAAAAAAATATCATTGAAACACGTTGAACCCATGGAAAATAAATGGTTTCTATAAAAATATATTTGAAACATGATTATCACTTGGAATATAATTGGGATAAATTAAAATATATTTAAATCATGAGTAACCCATGGAAAGTAACTGGGTTAAATAAAAATATCATTGAAACATGAGTACATCATGGAAAGGAAATGGGTTAAATAAAAATCTCTTTAAAATAAGATTAACCCATTGAAATAAAATGGGTTAAATAATAATCTCTTTGAAAACAAATAATCCATCTGATGAATCAAAGTTGATGGTATCAATAAAAAATATCCCCATTATAGTATATTTAGCAACAAGGGTTGTTAAAATTGATGAATTTAAATTCCATTAAATGATCATTAATAAAATCATAAGGAAAATAATCTTTAAATACTCCATAGATTCCGATACCACTTTGACACATTTGAAACATTAACCCCATGAATTGAATAAAAATAAATGAAACTTATACTATCCTGAGTGTAAAAATATTCATGAAATAACATGTAAAAGTATAAGTATACAAACCTCATAAAATAATATTTGTTTTAATCATAAAAAATTTAACAAGTAATGAAAATTAGGACCAAAACCCATTACCGTATTGGTAACTTTGAAATCATGTACTCTATGAAATAATAATAATTAAATAAAACATTTAAATACCATTTATATAAAATTATTCAATATATAATAAATAAAACATGGTATTTATATAAACCATAGAAAATAAATAAGCGGTTATTATGATGTATGCCTAAAGAAAGTAAAAGTGAGACAATAATCCCTTAGAACTGTGGTAACACCAGAATTAGAAATCCCAACATTAATAATTAGAAAATTTGACATTTAAATAAAATGACTATAAAAGAAATTATTTTGGAGACCCAAAACATGATGTACGTGGACATTACATTACTTTTGAGGAATACTTAATACAAAACAAAATCAAACTCTGAAGGACCGTAATAGTTTAGTGTCTTTGGAAACTCGGAACAAAATCTTCTGATCGTGGTGAAAAATCTTCAACATTTCCTATAACGATCTTCCTTTCTTTACCTAAAACCTTTCTTTATATCCTAGGGAAAAGAAAACTTATAAAGGGTGATCTCAAATTCTCATTAAGTGTAAGCATGGAGAAAATAAAACAAATCATATACAATTGAACTTAAAAACATGAACATAATGTTTAAACATCCAAATATTGAGCAATGAAATAAAACATGGCAGTACGTAAGGAATAGATCATAATGGAACATAAATCATGATAAAATACCATGGGAATAAAACATGTAATTATGGAAACCATTAAGCACATGTTATGATTTCCATAGTAGCCAAGGCATTGCTGCCAAGACCATCTTAGTTGACAAAGTCCCTTTCTGAATCAAGTTCACTCCTTGTTCCAGTCCTGTATCACTGAACCATATTAAATTACCATTCCAGCCATGGCTATCTCATGAGATATAAATCATTATCCAATGAATTGGATGGAGATATAGGTCCCACCCATCTCATAATGAAATCATTCTTACTTGTGCCACAATATAAACATAAATCATTCATCATAACCCAAAGAATAAAATGGGTTTCATAAACATCATCCCATCATACCATAATCCATATAAAACAAATGGATAACATTTCATCATAAGAAAATTGAAACCATGTAAATCCTAGAGAAATTATACCTAAAACATACACATATGAAATAATGTCATCTTCGATGGAAAATGGTTTTCATAAAACACTTGAAATGAAATCTTGAGGAAAATATCTTTCCTTATTTAAAATCATTTTTATTTTCTCAAAATTCCATGAAAATTTGAAATAAAAATATTTTTTTGAATATAACCATGAAATATTGTAGAGTAAGCTTCATGAAAATAAGGTGATATGTAACCGTAAAAATCCGTTCTTGCCGGAAAAGTTAAAAAAACATTCTTCTCGTACTTTTTCCGGAAAAGTCAAAAAGTTCCTCGTATGGTAAACAGAACAAAAATTCCTTCCATAACATGTGGTAAAAATCAAAAACGGGAAAAAGGAAATACATGAAAACATATTTAGAAAATATGGACACGGATGATAACAATAACCCCAAGTAATACTTACGAATAAACAATCTTGGATAAGAACAAGATTGGAACAATTATCCCTTACCTTAAGTCTGATATGCTTCGTACGTATCCAAACCTCATGTATAATGATTTAAATAATGTCATTTACTTATTACAGAATCATATTCATAGTTATGATATCATATATGGTTCACTTATGACTTTATATTACCAGTTCTTTTGTAAATTCCATGTTAAAGCAGCGTTTTTGGTAAAATCGTTTTATTAATCGTACATGTTTGGACTTGTAGTTCTTGATATTATTATTACTTATATCATGATTTACTTACTTACAGAATATAAATAATGATTTATATATCATATATATTCAGTATATATATAATAGATAGATAAATTAAATGAAATACACCATTCATGGAGACGGTAGGCCTTACGTACACATGAACGTTGTTTTCCTTTCCTTATTGACATGAATGGATTTAAGTAGATGCCATACATATATATATACATAAATACAATAGCATTATTATGTCATATATTTCATGATTACTTATTATATATACTTTAGAATGATTCTTAAATTGTTAACATGGAAAATGAATCTCATTACGTCAGGGAGACGGTAATTCGTACGTACGCACGAGCGATAATATCATTCCCATATTTATTGAATGAAATTGGAGTGGATGAAATAATATCTTATAATTAGTTTGATGTTATAATAATCAAATATAGTTATTATTTACACCATTATACCCATCCAAGTAAGGTAGTGGTGGAAAAAATGATTACACCACAGCGTGAAGACGGTATTCTGTACGTACGCACGTGCAGTGATTTCATTTTTCGTAGGATGGATAGAAGGTGAAATATGGTTGATTAATATTTATAATAACATATCAGTAAATGAGTGATACTGATATTATTAATTTATGATGTAACAAATAAATATGAATAAGTTGAAGAAGAAAGAAACTTGAAAGAATCTGTAGAAGAGATTACCTCTTCCTCGATGCACCTCCCTTAAACTTCTTCTTAGAGTTGGTCTTTTGAGAATACCAGAACCACAATGATATGACTAGAGAGGTTGAGAAGAGGAATTGGCAGGGGTTGGCCATGCTTCAAGGCTAAAAAGGGTGTGAAGAGAAGATGGAAGGAGTGCCCTTTTTTATCTGGGAGGAGAGAGGCACCTTAGGAAAAACATAAAATATTATTTTATAATAATGTCATATTTGGTTTTTAATAGCTCAAAATTGATTTATTTCGAATATAATGTGGGTATGTGTCTCAATAATCTCAACCAATAGGTTTAAGACAAGTTTAGGTTACAATTTTATCCTTATCATTTAGATTTAACTCTAAGTTAAATAATTTACATTTTACCATGTCTTCTTGTTTTTTACACTATATGGTTAATAAACATACTATGAAAAGCCAAACTAACCCCAATTGGTTCATTATTAATATATATATATCCTTATATAAGTCATTTGGCTTAACCATAGATTTTAGGAACAAAATAACAATTAGTAATATAATTTTTGTTTTCAAAACCATTTTATGTCAATTTTGACACTATTTGGTAATTGATTTTTTTGAAAATCATAAAAGCATTATTAGTTCGAAAAAAGTTTATTTACCATGTCATATTAACCTATAAAATTAATGTAATTCATAAAATTTCTAAAATTACATTTATTTTGTATTTATTACATCAATTATGTTAATATTTCATTAATAAGGTAATTACTGCATCATCATTGTGTCATAAATAAATTAATATATTTAATGTCTAAAAATTATAAATAAAATACAATTATGTAGGAAATATTTTTATCTTTCTAATGAATATTTATAGTCGAATTTTTATTATGCATAACCCTATATGAAAAATATTTTAGTTATTAAACTTTGATTTTTACTATTTTAATTATTATTTAAATAAAATAATAATAAGTGTCCTAATCTAATCCAAGTGGACCTAAAGGGTAATAATTTATTCCTAAGGTTGTTTTTGGTCGAATTACACTTATCCAAACGAATTAGGACTTTTTTCGGGTAATAATAATATCATTTTTACCCTTAATTACCTTATTTACTTTTAACCGTGGTAAAAAAAGTAAAACGTTACTATTCACCCAAAATTATTTTTATCTTATTGAACCACATTTTACATCTTGATATTAACATTGTATCTCGGATTTTTGATATTCCACTCACAGAAGTGGTAAAATTATGTTTTATGTAAATTTTCAAACTCTCCTTGGAGGTGGGTAAAAGACAGTGAAAAGATCAATAAAATATTTATATGTCTAAAATTATTATAAAATGACTCTACTGAATTAAATTGAACTTATATAGGTATTATGTATCAATTTTGACCTAAAATAAATTTAAATAAAATAATTAATTATTTAAATAAAAAGTCGGTTTTTAAATAGTAACCTAGTGTTTTCACTATTCATCAAAAATTGAAAGTTTTCAGAAAAATACCAAAAATTCACCTTAGGCTAATTTCGATATTTTGAATCTAAAAATGAAGTCCATTTTGAAAGATATAATTTATAAAATTTCTAAAATAGGGTATTATTATTCATAACGTCTAGTTTAAATAACATATCGTTGTTTAGTGAAACTCGGTATTGCGTACAACACACGCTATCGTGGAAGGTCGCGATTGCATGTAATGCAAGCCAAGTCAGGGATGTGTGTAGGGAAATCTCCTTTTGGTGTAGCATACAACACAATAAATTAATGAAATTAAAAAGAATATTTTTCATAAAATCTTGGGGTGTTACAATTATTATATAATATATTAATGAGTGTAGTAAATAAACCAAAAATATATATAATTGGTGATGATGACATTTATCTCACAGATGTAAAAAGTGAGATGAAAATCACTTTCGACATGAGTAACTTTTGGATCATGATATTAATGAAAGAATAAAATAAATGAAAACTTTTAATTAAATTAAATAAATTAAATTCATGATATAAATTTCATGGGATTCGTATATACTCCGTATAAATTATACTAGGTGAATAATAATACAATATACCTCTATAAAATTAATTTGAGATGAAATCCCTTACCTTGAGTCTGATTTGTCATGATTCTTATCTATCTTCCCAAATAATAAAGTTATGTTAATTATACACCCTATTCACATACTTTTCAATATTTATTATTTCTTTTATTTCACTTATTATATAGTTTTATACATTTACTTAATGAATAACGTTTAAGTCAGATGTTTTGGCCATATTCGGCTTCTGTCTCAAAACTGACTTCGATAGGTCAACTATGTTCAATTAGGTAATTATATAAACATGTATTAAATAATAATAATAATCCTGAAAAAATTATCATATTTATACTTAAATTATACTTTTAAAACCACTTATGAATGATGGATATGAAAAACGAACCAAAGTTGCAATCATGGGGACAATATTCCATACATATGCATGATTAATGTTCCATTTTTTCATTGATCAATATAGAAATAAGGTAAGTAACATTTATCATTACAAAAATACAGTTATATAATAAATATAATATAATTTAATCATATATATTAATATATATAGTTCTTATGATGTAAAAGGAATCACATCACATTAAGGAGTCGATAGTCCACACGTCCACGAATGATGTTATCACTTTTTCAGTGAGTGAAAGGGTAATAAAGAAAACTATATATTATATTCATATAAATGTAAATATGTAATAAATTTCATATATATTTAATTTATGTTACATATTTTTAATTAAATTCATCTTTAATACATTCATAATATGCGTGAACGCATCACAACGCTTTGAAGAGGAAAGTCCACACATCAACAAACAATTTTATCATATTTACATCAAATGGAACACATAGAGGTATTTATAATATAAAGATTATAGAAGTATAATTAAAAAATAAATATCATATGTATATCACATAGAAATTTTGTGTCAACCGTAATTACAAACCATGAGAGTTGGTAAAGGAAAAACGAACAACATCGTTACGTGTGGCGATAGTTCTCCATACACAATCCGTAATTTCATTACCTGTTTGATGGAAGTATGTGTATGTGTAGGTATAAAAAATAATATAAAAATATATAACTATATTTAGTATAATTATGTTATTATAAATAATTTCAAAATAATAAATCAAGGGATTGAAGAAGGAAACATTGTAAAAATTCATGTTGATAGAAGTTACCACTTCTTAGGGTAGCTCCTTTTGGTTTTCACATTGTAATTCATGGTTGGATTTATGACTAAGGTGAGAAATTTAGGGTGAAGGTAGGTTTTCAGAGAGATTATTTGGGTAGGATTTTTATGAGCTAAGTTTCATTATAGGTTTTAAGTAATGAGGAAGGATGTGTGCCTTTTTATAGTGGAGGGGAGTTACATTCTTGTAAATCCTAAACAGTAAACACTATTTGGAGGTCTCATGAGCCACATGTAGTTAAAAAATTAAAAAAATAATAGATTAAATATGAATTAAGATAAAAATAACTCAGAACACCCAAAAAAATAATTCTTTCATTTTGTTTCTTAGTCCTTAGGTTTTGTTAATTTTTCATTTTAATTTTAATTAAAGTAAATAGTTTCCAATCAGAATTAATTTAAAAATTAAGGAAAAATTAATTTCAGATTTATTATAAGCAATATAACTAATTAATTGAGATTATTATATCTAATTTGAAAAATTAAAATTTCATGTGTGTTTGAAAATATTTTTAAAACAAGTGTGTGTAATGCGCAAAAACACTACATTAACTTGAACCGTGTGAATAGTGTTTTTACTATTTAGGGGTCAATATGTTCATTATAGAATATAAATTAGTCCATAAATAGAACATATTTTATATTTATTAATATTTATAAATAAATTTTTAGAATATAGGATTTTTAGGAATTTTAATTCTTTTCAAACAAAATATCATTTGTTATAAAAAAATGTTAATGTAAATTTTGACATTATTAAAATAATTTTAATTAAAAAATATCTAAAAATTACAGAATTAAAATATATTGATTTCATATATGTTCAGGGTGATATATTCTTAAAAAATAATTTAATACAATAATTCATTAAATTCACTTTCTTTTTAATGTTTTTAGAATCATTTTTTTATTTAATTAGTAACTAAATAATTAATGCTTTAGTGTATATTAAAAATTTAATGCAATTATATCATCTCAAAAAAATTAAAGTTATATTTTAATTATAAAAAAATTAATGACCTTTAAAATTAAAATTTATAACTAAATCTATATAGCTTCTTCCATACTCTAATTCTTTATAAATGTTAAAGATAAGGAAGGTTCTTTTTTGTCTATTTTCGATACATAATTAATTATATGGATCACATTCAAGAACATGTGTCCCAATAACTCACATAATTAGAATATATAGGAGATATGGTCATATTACTTGCATAATATTTATTTTTTACAAGTATCAGGGTCATTTTGAAACTCAATATTAAGGTTTAGTGCCCTTTTAATCTTAATTATACCATAATCTCTATAATTAATTTTAATTACTTTATATAATATAATTTTTAAAAAATACTTTGCTGATATTATTAGACAATAAATATTATTCTTATTATAACCCTGTATGTCAATTTATCCAAATTCAATCAATAGAAGTGTCAAATTTAAATATAAATCTAATCCTGCAGACATGGTGAGAAAGTATAGTTTTAAAGTAAAAATGTTAAAATGTTCATTAAGTTTATAAATATAAATTAAATATAAAATTTATTCCAATGAACTAAATTTTATTAATCTATATATTATTAATCTATTTTGACATTAAAAATATTTAAAAATATAATTTAACATTAATAATTATTTAAATGAAAATACAATTTTAAACTAAAATGTTGTAATTTTCACTATACATAAAAAATGAAACTTCTCAAAAAAATACCAAAAATTCAAAAAACTTAATTTTTATTTTCCAATTTCATGAATGAAGTTTATTTTCTGAAATAAAAATTATTAAAATGTGAAAAATTATATTTATAATAGGATCTTAATTAAAAGGTGGTAAAATAATATTTTTAAAAAATATATATATTTTTGATTAAATTTGGATGTATTATTATTATAAGCCTATAATATTTATTGTTTGAATTTAATTTTTTTATAAACATGTGTAACCAATATATATTTAGTCATATTCACACTCTCTAATATAACGACAAGGTAATAACTTCAAAAACAATATCAAAAGTATAATATTGATTGGAAAGACTCGACATTCCATGTAACAAAAGTTATCAATGAGACTCAATGTTGAATGAAACACAAGACTAAATTGGTGTTTTGTGCGATGATATATTACATATTTATTTATTATAGCAGAATCTATTAAATAATTTAAATTAAATTAAAATAATATATTTCATAAATCTCTTGATCTTTTATCCCACCCCCTTAAAATGATTTCACTCAAAATTCATCTAGGGTATGAATTGATTAAAATCGATAGTATTAATTTATTTGAACCAACATAAATAAAATATTTAATAAAAAAACATTTTTAAAAGGATATGTGGAAAAAATAAAAGCCACCGAAAGTTACCCAGTACTAGGATTCAACCAAGGGAGAACATAGATTACAATATAGAAAAATCGTAAATAATTATACAGTGTGACAGAGGTCATTGACTAAAATCATGTTAATGATCAATGGGAAGTTAAGGGCCTCAAAAACATAAATTTTTTATGATATAAAACACCATTGGTTCACCATAATCGAAGCTACTAGGACAATAATTTTTTGTTTCAAGATGATTTTCCTAGATTTAAAAAATTCTCTTACCATCTAGGCCAAGAGAAAAAAATATAAATTCTTGATGAGTAGAATCTCATACATTAGTCAATTTCCAAAAAAATATCATTGATTTATCCTAATAATGAGTATTCAAGATGACTTATTAACCCCTAAAAAACTAAATCAAACTTTTAAAGAACTCATAACCATAAAAGGGGTAGTCAAACAATTCTACCTGTCTTTAGACATTAAAAAATATAAACTCATTAAAAAATGGTAATATAACTCAAAAAATGAATAATCCATCATATGCTACAGTAATCCTAAAAATTAGAACCCAATGTTGAAGCTAAATTATTCCATATGTAATTATATTTATGATTATTTAAACATTTACTAACTATGTATGAAACCCAAATATTTAATGGATTTTAGCATATATTCTTCCAAGATAAATAAACCATTATTCCTCAAATAAAATATGATTTTTTTCCAAATAAACATAACTTTCACTTGAAAAAATGTTATAATAAACCGGACATCATATATGCATGTGTTAGTGAATGAACACCTTGTCATGCTTCAGTTATGTGTTCAATCCCCCCACATATCTAGATACGATAGGTTGTCACCAAGAATATGAATTTTAACTTTTATTATTTAAACATGAAAGCTAATTACTCCCAAAAAACAATTCGTTTTGATCATACGGTTTAATAATACATGATCCCCAAATAGATGTTGCCAGAAATCACTTTAATATCTCATCACATAAAACCTCAATGGGGTGTCTAATACATTTAACATATGATTATCCTTAATCTTATAGAGCAATGAAATTATCCATAACTCCTTATATATCCCCACATGAAAACCACATAATCTACAAGTTTATCTAAATTTAACTTTGATACCAACTATAACAACCCAAAAATTACACTTCCAGATCAAGTGCTAAAAGAAGTAACATTACAGATATGATGTCAATATCTGTGAAAACAATTTTTCCATAAAAAACAATCAAATGGAGAAGTTGGGTTACTTATATACATGGGGACCTTTTCAGTTTATGTATTTAGATAATTATGAAATAATATTATATAATAAAATCATATCAACATGGAATTATAAGTCATCCAAATAACATTTATCCCATTTAACATATGTATTTTCATTTCACAGTATCTCATCATCCTCATCCGTGTGAAATACTTTATAAAAAATCATTCCACATCATTCTTTAAAACATGGGGAAAATGAAACATAATATGGGTCAGATTAGATTCTCAGTAATGGTAAAAATAATATAGTCATAAAATAACTCATATGCATCAATACCTGTACCACAAAATTTTAAAAACTAGGAAAAGGAAAAATTTATTAGAATCAATAATCAAATGCCACGTGATATCAGTCTTGTCCATGAGAAATAATATATACTCACATAAAGAATAAAGAAAACATATTGGAATCTTGGAACATCATCTCATTGAAACCTTACAGAACCCTTAAAAATGGAATATTAAAGATAGATGAATTCCATATCCATAGTACTGAATTCATCTAAGCAGTATCTAGGTACACCAACTCTATATTCTATAACAAGCTTTCCCAATGATATCTGGGTGAAGCCATAATTTACTGTGTCCAAGAAAATTATATATAGAGAATTCATAAAAACTCATTGAAACAACCATTAATATTTTTAGAATATGATTAAACTATGAAAAGGTAATGGGTTCCACAACAGGATCTTTGAAACATGGTTAACGTGTGGAAATGTACAGGGTTCCATAACAATCTCATTGAAACACTATTAACCATTGTAAAAGAAATGGGTTCAATAAAAATCTATTTGAAACATGGTTAACCCATGTAAACTAAATGGTATAAATAACAATCGCTTTGAAACATGAGAAAACCATATAAATTAAATGGGTTAAATTACATTCTCTTTGAAACATGAGTAACCCATGAAAAGGAAATGGGATAAATAACAATATATTTGAAACATGTTTAACCCATGGAAATGAAATGGGTTAAATAAAAATATCACTGAAACAAAAATATTCCATCCAAATAATTAATGATGATGGTATGAATACAAAATATTCCCAGTGTAGAATATAGAACAATAATGGTTCTATACACTGATTAATAAAAATGCCATTAAATGATCATTAAATTAATGTTATGGAAAATAATCTTTTAACATTCGAAAGCATCCCATATCACTTTAAAACATTTGAACCTGTAACCCTAGGAATAGAATTACAATAAATTAAACATGGAATATAATGAAAATAAATATAATCATGATATAACATGTCAATGGATAAGTATACACACCTCGTAAAGAAGATAGGTGTAAAAGATAACAAATGTCACAAGGAGGTAAATTGCGACAAAAACCCGTTACCACATTGGTAACATTGAAACCATTAACACCATAAAAGAATACTCACTCAATGATTAATTTAAATACCCTGAAGATAAAATAATTCATTATACAATATATCAAAAATGGCAGTATATAAACCAAAAAAATAAATTAGATGGGATTATGATGCAAGCCTAATGAATGTAAAAGTGTGACAAGAATCACTTACAATTATGGTAACATCTGAATAAAAAAACCTCAAAATAATAATCATAAAATGAAATATATAAATATCATGATTATAAAATTACTAATTATATAATCCATCAAAATGGAAAGTAGATATACCATAAAAAAGAAGTCAGTGGTGATTATGACATTTATCTCACAGATGTAAAAAGGTAGATGAAAATCCATTACTACTTGAGTAACTTTTGAATATTGAGTTCTTTGAAATAATAACATCAATGAAAAATTGGAATAACATTAAATAAATTTAATCCATTATATAAATTTTATAAGAACATTATACACACCATATATAATAAACTAGGAGCGTAATAATACATTATGCCTCAACGAAATGAAATAAAGAAGAAATCCCTTACCACGAGTCCAGTTTTCCATTATTGTTCTCTATATTCATGATGAATAGAATTTTCTTAATTATATACATTATTTAGAACATTTTCCAAGTTTATTATTAATTTTTTTCACTTATAAATAAGTTCAATACATTTACTTAATCAATATTGTTTATGTTTTATGTTTGACCTTACTCGGATTATATCTCAAAACTAACTTTTATTGGTCAACAATAGTAAATAAGGTCATAATATAAACTTCTCCTAAATAATAAACATGAAATAATTATCATATTTATACATCAATTATATTTTTAAAACCAATCATGAATGATGTCTATAAAAAATGAACGAATGTTTCAATCATGGAGACAGTTGACTATACATACGCATGGGTAACATTCTCATTTTTCAATGATCGTTTTTGAAAGAAGTTAGGTAAAATTTATATTTCAAAAATCACCATTATATCATATATAAAATATTATTTAATTATATGTTCTTATATATATAATTCCAATGATGTAAAATGAATCACATCACATCGAGGATGCAATAGTCCACACGTCCATGAACAACATTATCAATTCATCACTGTGTGAAATGGTGACAAATAATATGATATATTATATTTTTATAAAGGTAATTATTTCATGAAAATCATATATATGTAATTTGGGTTAAATATTTTCAATTAAACCCATCCTTAATATAAGTCAATAAATGTGTGAGCGTATCACATCTCTTTCATAGGCGATAGTCCACATGTCCACAATCACTATTATCCTACATACATGAAATGTAATGTATAAGGGTATGTGTTATAAAAAAATTACATAAAAATGAAAAAAAATCATTTTTATAATATTAAAATGTTGTGTCCACCATAGTTCCCAACAATGATAGGTGATAAATGAAAAAAAAACCGCATTATTATGTGAGGTGGTAGTTCATTATACATGAATAGTAATTTTGTTGCACATTTGATGGAAGTGTGTGTATGCATAGGTCAAAACCATAATATATATTTTTTAGTTTATTTAGTGTACTTATTTAATTATAAATTAATGTGATAATAATAAAATAAGGGAATGGAGAAGGATACAATGTTGAAAACCACATTGATGAATGTTACCTCATCTTCAGGAAATTCCTTTTGTTTTCCAACAAAGGGATTATTGGTTGTATTTATAAAAATGGTGAGGACTCAATGGTGAGGGGAGGGATGTTTGGATATTATTTATTCTTCTTTTGGATGATCCAAATGGCTTGATAGGTGTGAATGAATGGGGGAGGGTGAGTTCCATTTTATATTGTAGGGGAGTGGAATTCTTGTAAATAACAATAGCTAAACACTATTTGTAGGTATCACTTGTCTCATGTACTTAAAAAATGGAAATATAATGGATTAAATGGGAATTATGTTTGATACACACTCACACCACACAAAGAATGAAATCATTTTTATCATATTTTCATAGTATGTATGTTTCCTAATGTTTTTTAAAATTAGTTTTTATTAATGCAATTTGTTTTTTTTATCCTAAGTAATTAAACAATTTATACTAAATTAAAGTGATATTTATTATAAAAAATAACTAATTAATTGTAAATATGATATCTAATTTAATAAATTAAAATTAAATTTGTGTTTTAAAATATTTTTTTAAAAAATATTATGTGTTATGCAAAACAATTACTTTAACCCAAACAATTCTAATAGTGGTTTTACTATTTAGGGGACAATATGTTCATTATAAATGATCAAATAGTAAATAAATATAAAAAATATTATATTTATTTTATTACCCCCAATTTTTGGTATGTAATCCTTACCTGATAATTTTATTGTTATAAAGTGTAAGGGTGGAGGTTGTGAGAGTTCAGAGAACATTGGAAGAGTTTTGGGGTTATGTAAAGGTCGCACGGGTGGCGCACATTTTGAATAACTGTGCAGCCAAACCATATTTAGTGATCCTATTGATAAATTGGATCCAACATGGTTGGATCATAATTTGGGAGACCATTCAAGGGTAATCCATGTGGACAGTGGATACCACACAATTAGTGCATAGTTTGCCTAACCATACTGTCAAACCGTGTGTAGAGTCTAAATGAGATCCTTAAAAATTGGATCTCATTAACTTTTTCCATAACTCCTCATTTTCCCCTAAATGGACATAATTTTTTATGACTCTCCATTTAAGGTAGGAGGACCTCTTCCAAGATTTTTGGATTGGACCGGAAGGATTCCCTTGGTGAATCGAAGCAGAATTCTCGAGGTATGCGATCATTCTTCCACTTTATTGAACGGTTTTTAAGATCTAGTTAGATATAATTCTCATATTCTATTGGTTTCCCATATCTACACATGTTATGGGAAGATCTAGGTTGGTGGATTCAAATTATTATGATTTTTGGTCTTTATCTTGCTGGAGAATTGATATAAGGTGAGTTCTTGGAGATTCCACCTTGTTTTCTTGTGGTTCTTTATTTTTTGTGGTTCACATCAAAACCATTGATATAGGAGGATAAACTATCAAAAATTCATACTTTAATTTATTTTCATGCTGTCAAATTTAATAGATTTTCCTGAATTGATTTTGATTTCATGGTTTAACACTTGTTAGAATCCTTCTTGAGTGATGGTTGTGTAATTTAAAAATTGTGGATTTTGAATGAGTGATTTAGCTCGTGATTTTAAAATATGTATTTTAAAAATGTATTTTTCTAGATTTTTGACTTGAGAATTTGGTTAAATGTTTTCAATAAAAGGGTAATGTTTTATTGAAGAGTAATTTTTCTTTTAAATTGGTTGTGCTTTGGTTTTCAATAAAAGTTTAGTTTTATTGAAGTGGTTTATTTTAGTAGTGAAAATATTTTGGAATAAATGGTGTTGGAGTGAGTTATGGCTTAATAGGCCCCTAATAAGGGGTGATTACAATTAGGGTATAGGTATGTGACCCTAGATCAGGGGTGGGTGTTAGTGGGACACAATGTAATTGGACGAGAGACCGCTTATTAGTATGTAACTTTCAAACGAAGCATGCATGTGTAGGTGTGTTGTGAACTATGGAATGGTTATACAAAATGATAATAAGAATTAGTTTCCATAATTTATTAGTAATTATTTGAAAAAATAACTTTCTATAAATTAGTTCCATTTAATTTTTTCACTTGGTTATAATTGGTTTTCAAACTTGTTATTTTCAGTTACCAACATTTTTAGTAAATTCATTTACATATACAATTTTATATAATGTGTTAAACATTAGATCCTTGTGGAATGATTAGGGAAGTAATTGGGGAATTCCTACTGAGTTTTATACTCACCGCTACTTTGGAAGTGGGGTTTTTTTATAGATTCTATCATTCGGGACAGGGGAAAAAGAAACATTTCCCACTTTGTTAGCACTACCTGGTGATACTTGTGTTGTTCAGTAATTGAGGATCATGGCGATTGGGTAGAATGGAGTCTTGTGTTTTCTTAAGAGTATTTAGTTTTTTTCCACTATGTACTTTGATACTTGTTTGGTCTTCCACTATTTCACACTTTGATGTGGTTTGGAGATACATGAAGTTTTTTAGATGTCTTTCTTCTGTTCATGCATCATTTAGAGACCGATTGGGTTATGGTTTTTTGGTTTATTGGTTTTTTCTTAAAGGGTAAATATTCCCCACTTGTATTTGAAACCCTTCAACATTTATTTACAGCCATTCACATCTTGGGGATGTAACTTAAGTCCTAGTAACGACTCTTTGTACTCTAAAGCCAATGGGAATTAACAGTTCATTACAAATGGTATCAGTCTAGTCCTTCCTTTGTGGTAAAAATAATATCTTCTATTTCAGTCCTTTCCTAACAAGGAGTCATCAATGTTATTGGCCTTAGAGTTGGAAATATTTATTGCATAGGACTTGGGTTGGAATCTTAGATAGGAGAAGGATTTTCGGAACCTGAAATGTATAATATAAATGGATGTAGATAACCCTTTTATGCTGAACTTCAAGCTACAAGGGAGATAGGTACATAAGTGTTTGGGGACACTTCCATGATTGGGAAATCTCATTGTCATGGGTTTAGCCAATGCAACGAGTATATCATGCATTGTAGAGGAATGAATTCACACTACAGGTGCATACATCATTTCGAGCAATGATTAATGTTGTGTATAAAGTGTTGATTTATTAAGAAGTATGAAATTGTTTTGTAATGAAGTAATTTGAAAAATAATGGTTGATGTATTTTGAAAATAGATTGATTTTAAAAAATAAGATTTAGATTTTTCATAAATGGTGGAAATGAAAAATTATGTTCTTTGAAAACAATGTTGTGATAGTTGATGTGATAGAATTTTAAATGGTGTGCCATCAGTTTCTGGAGAGTGAGATTGATGGAGTTTGTTATTGGTTTAAAAAATGGAACCTAGTAGGCATCATCAAAATGAAACTGGAGAAGTTGTTGACAATTTGGTTTCACCTTAACTATGGGTGAACCAAGTGCTAGTTTATAGTATTTTCAGGTTTTTCAAGCAGTGGATATGGGGAACTGGAAGAATGATCCATGAAATGTGGATGATACCATCCAGTTCATGAAGAAGAATCCACCTAACTTTTTGGGTGATGCAGAAAATGAAAAAGCAGAGGTGTGGGTGAGTAGGATGAATCATATATGTCAGGTTGGAGACTTAAAAGCTGATGGATATTTCAAGACAATGGTGGGATTTATTAGTGCATACTAAATTGAATGAAGGCCTTACATGAGAGGATTTTGAAGAATTTTTCAACAAAAAATTATATCCTCACATGTTAAGGATCTAGAAAGCGACAGAATTATTTAGCCAAAAGCCTGAAAATATCTTTATCACGGACTATGTGGATAAATTCATGAATTTAGTTCACTTTGAACCAAAAGATGCGGAATGTGCGTCCTTGAAGGAACACATTTTTGAATTGGGGATACGGTAAGGGATTTGATCAAAGATTATGGTGCAATGTATTAAAAATTATACAGAGATAGTGAATAGAGTGACTGTGGATGAACATGATATCTCGATATCTATGGGAGGATGTATGATGATACTTATAGGGAATGATTGGAACTCAAATGCTGGGAGTAAGTAGAAAATGGACACCTATTTCCAATGTGTAAGTGGAAATCGGAAATAGATGAATGCTTCAGTGATCCTTCCTCCATGACCCAAGAGAGAAGCCATTTTTTTTCAATGTGGTTTACTTGACCACATAAAGAGAGAGTGTACAGAAGATGTTTTCAATAAAAGGGGATTGTTCTATTGAAATGAAATGTTGCCTTGAAATTGGATGTACATTGGTTTTCAGTAAAAGTTAAGTTGATGGAACATGGAAGTAAGGGTTTCGTTCAACCATGTACATCTATGTAGGATGCACCAGACATGTTTGTGAAGAAAGTGAATGGAACACTTCGGCTATTTGTTGATTATCGTAATCTAAACAATGTTACAATAAAATATAGATATCCACTTCCAAACATTGATGATATGTTTGATCAATTAAGGGGATCTTAGTGGTTCTCTAAAATTGACTTGCGACCAGGATATCCGCAATTGTTAGTTTGGAAGGAAGATATTCCAAATACATCTTTCAAAATAATATATGGACATTATGAATATGCAGTAATTCTTTTGGGTCTAACGAATTCACCAGCAGTCTTCATGGCTTTAATGAATTAGACATTTCAGCGATATTATTATTCCTTTTTTGTGGTGTTTGTGGATGATATCTTGATGTATTAAAAGACAAAGATTTCCCATGATCAGAACCTGGAAATAGTATTACAAATCTTGAGAGATCACCATTTTGATGCCATATAATCAAAGTGTTATTTTTGGATATAGGAAGTATGCTTTCTAGGCTATTTCATTTCAAAAAATGATGTTTTTGTTGATCCTGGAAAGATACAAGATGTTATCTCATTGAAACTGTGAAAGAATGTATTTGAGATAAAAAGTTTTCCTAGACTATATAGCTACTATCAAAAAATTTTGTGTGATTTATGACGACTATATTTCCTAATGATAGCACTGACAAAGAAGAGTTCTCCATTGAAATGGACAGAGGAATTCCAGAAGTCTTTCTAGGAGCTAAATGTTTGTATTACATTATCACATATCTTGATTTTTCCAGAATCAGGATAGGGGTATGTGCTGTACTATGATGATTTAGGATAAGGGTTGGGATGTGTTCTCTTGAAAGGAGACCATGTAGTTACTTATGGGTCAAGGTAGTTGTGGGTGCATTAGAAGAATTACCCAACACACAATATGGAGTTAGCTACAGTCCTCCATTCTTTGAAGACATGGTATCATTATCTCTTTGGTGATAAATTTACTGTGTTCACAGAATAAAAAATCTTGAAACACATTTTCTCACTATGAGACTTGAATCTATGGAAAAGGAGATGGATGGAGTATCTAAAGATGTTTGAATTTTATATGATTCATACACCAGGGAAAAGAAATTCATCGATGAATATATTGAGCAGAAATTCATATGCACCATTTCTGAAAGAAGCTTCATTTGAAAGGTAGTTGATGTATCCTTGGTTGACATGCATGTAAAATGTGGAGACTGAGGTGATGTTGCAGATCTGTTCTCAGCTACGCTTGTTCCTGATTTTGTATGTTTCTTCATAAAGGAATAAACATATGATAAAAAATGCTTGGTTATGACTACAATACTCAATGGTGGGGAGACCATTGACGGATGGAAACTTGATGAGAGTTCGATTTTTTGTTTTAGAGATCAGATGGTTATACATATGTCTTTTCAGGAACAAATCCTTCTTGATTTCCACCATTCGAGATGGGCTGTACATTTAGGAACACATAAGTTGTATAAGGCATCGAAGGCCTAATTTTGGTGGAGAGGAATAAAAATGAATGTGGCAGAGTTCATTTTGATGTGTTTAACTTGTCAGCAAGTTATGGAAGGGAATTAGAGAACAGTGGGTATGTTGCAGTCTTTAGCCGTCCCTGTATGGAAATGGGAACAAATAGCGATGGAGATTATTATATGTCTTCCAAGAACAATTTAGATACACGATTCCATATGGGTGATAGTGGATCTTCTTACCATGTCATCCCATTTCATCCAAATTTATGAAACTCATACGGTGGAGGATATTTCCAATATATATATATGAGATGTTGTAAAGAAACATGACATACTAGTGTAAATAATCTTTGAATGAGATATGAGAGTCACTTCTTGTTTCTGTAAATCCTTAATATAGTCCTTGGGACTTAGTTGACTATGAACATGACATATCTTCCTTATAGAGACAACCAGTATGAACAGATGATAAAAATGTTGGAAGACATGTTACGGGTTTGTGTAATGGATTTTAGTGGATCATGGAAAGAGAATATACCCTTGGGGGAGTTCTCATACAATAACAACTATCATACCTCGATAGATATGGATCCGCTTGAATCACTGTATGGGCACCCTTCTCATTCCCCACTTTGTTGGGTGGAAACATGGGAGACTTCAATAGTTTTACCAATCCTTGTCCAAGAAACAATAGATAAGATCAAGTTGATCATAATTAGGATGAATATGGATCAAAGTCGTCATAATGCTTAGGCGGATCACCATCGAAGGTTGTTGTCCTTTTCCATGAGTGATCATGTATTCTTGAGGATCTCTCTAGGACTTGAAAATTGTTGTTTTCGGAAGTATTGACCATTATTTCGTAGATACATTAGACCTTCGGAGACACTGGAATGGGTTAGAGATTTGTTATATCATTTTTCATTACCACCATGGTTCTGTCTGGTTCATAATGTGTTCTATGTATCTTAGTTGAATAAGTATCAGACTGATCATAGGCATGTGATCTGATGGGATCACATTGACCTAGATCCTAATTCTTCATTTATACATATTGGAGTACACATTATGGATATAAAATATGAAAATTTTGGTGAAAAAACCATTGGTCTGGTGAAGGTTTTATGGAAGCATGGTCAGTTTCAAGAAGAGACTTGGGAACATGAGAAGGAAATGAAAGAGTAGTGGCCGAAATTCTTTTATTGAGGAAAATGTTTTCTACATTATTATGATCGAAATACCAATGGGGGGGGGGAATGTAGTACCCCCCGGTTTCTACTATGTAACCCTTACTTGATACTTCTATGTTTATATAGAGTAAGGGTGGAGGTAGTGATATTTTGGAGAATTTTGAAAGAGTTTTGGGTCTATGTTAAGGTCCCATGGGTGGCACACAGTTTTCCTAAACGTGTGGCCAAACCATGCACAATGGTCCTCTTGAGGGGGTATCTACATAACATTTGGAGCATGATTTGGGATACTGTTTAAGGGGAATCTGTTCACACAGTGGCAACCGCACTGCTAGCAAACGGTTTGCCTAACTCTGCACTCAAACCATGCAGAGAGTCAAAATGAGATCCCTAAGAAAAGGATCTCACTTGTTTTTACCATAACTTCATCATTTCCCCCTAAAAAGCCCGAATTTTAGATTACTCTCTATTTATGGTAGTAGAACCTCTCCTAAAAATTTTGGAGTCGATCCGAAGGTTTCCCTTGGCGAATTAAAGCCAAATTTTTGAGGTATGTGATCGTTCTTCAACGTTCATGATCGATTTATTAAATCTACTTAAGTATAATTATCCTATTCTCTTGGATTCTCTTATCTACTACTATTATGAGTATATCTGGGTTGGTAGATTCCAATTATGCTGAGTTTCGGTCTTGATCATTCTAGGAGAAGAGAACTTAGGCGGGCTCTTAAAGAATCATCATGATGTTCTTGTGCGTTCTTCGTTCGTTGTTTTTTTGTCAAAACCTTTAATACAAGAGGTTTCAATATAGACTCCTCTTAGTAGAAATAATTGTAATACTTTCATGTTTAATGGATTGTTTAAAATTTATTATGATTTGGTTGTTGAAAACTTGTTGGAAACCTTCTTGGGTGGCTATTATGAAATCTGGAAATTGGGGATTTTGAATATGTGATTTGGTTATTTGTTTTAAAATATGAATTTTAAAAAGAGGATTTTTCTGAATTATTGACACGTGAATCTGGTTGTATGTTTTCAAGAAAATGTGAATGTTTTATTTATATTAAATGATTCATTGAAATTAGTCGTTCTTTGGTATTCAATAAAAGTTCAGTTTTATTGAAGTGGTTTATTTTATTAGTGAAAATATTTGGCATAAATGGTTTTGTTGAGGGTAAATGATTAATGGGCCCTTAATAAGAGATGAGTACCATTTTTTACAAGGTCCGTGACCCTGTATCGGGGGCGGGTGTCAGTGGAACACAAATCAATCAGACGAGAGACCTATCATGAGTGTGGAACTTTCAAACGAAGCATGCATGTGTGGGGGTGTTGTGAACTATCGAATGAGTATTCCAAATGATTATAATAATTGGTTTTAATTTTTGATGAGTTATTTTCTGGAAAAATAATTTGCTAAAAATTTGTTTCATTTAATTTTGTTTTCACTTGGTTATAATTGGTTTTTGAACTTGTATATATTTGGTTATAACCTATTTTGTGAATTTCTTTATATAAACTGTTTAATATAAGGTGATAACCATTCTATCCTGGTGGCATGAGTATGGAAGTCATTGGGGGAAAACCTACTCTGTTTTATACTCATCCCTACATTGGAACTTGGGTGATTTTGTTGATGTTATCTTCTGGGACATGGAAAAAGGTAACATTTCCCACATTTTTAGCACTACCTTGTGATACCTAGGCTAATCAGTGATTGTGGATCTTAGAGCTTATGGAGCAAGGATTCTTGTGGTCTCTTGAGAGACCTTCTTTTTTTATACACTATGTACTTTGATACTTGTTTGATCTTCTACTGTTACACACTTTGATGTAGTTTTGAGATATATGAAGTTATTTATTTGTATTTCTTTTGTTCATGCATAATTTAGTGACCAGTTGGGTTATGGTTTTTTGTTTTATTGGTTTATTTTTTAATGGATAAATCATCCCCCACTTGTATTTGACACCATTAGAAATTTATTTCCAACCTTTGGCGTCTTGGGGATGTCGCTTAAAGTCCAGTAATGACTCATTATACTATAAAAAAATTGAGAAATAGTGGGTCATTATATTTGTTAACATTTATTAATCAATTGAAAAAATGTATGTTTTTTAGTAATTTTAGTTATTATTAAAAAAATATAATTTGTTATTAAATAACATTAATATCATTTTTTACATTATTAAATTAATTTTAATTTAAAAATATCAAAACAATGAGGGAATTTTAATATATTAATTTCACATATTTCTAATTTGATATATTGATCTAAAAATAATGGAACATAATAATTCATTAAATTCACTTTAATTTTAATATTTTTAGAATCATTTATTTTATTTAATTAATATCTAAATAATCTATGCATCCGCATTTATTAAGAGTCTAAAATAATTTTGTCATCTGTAAAATTAAAGTCAAGTTACCATGAAAAATAAAACACAATTAAATTTTAAAATAATGTTTACAACTGAAACTATGTATCTTCTTCCATACTCAAAATTTTCAGAAATTCTTAAGGTAAACAAGGTTCCTTTTTTGTCTTTTTCCTTAACTTATTATATGGGTCACATTCATGAACATGTTTTAGAATAACAAATAAAATTAGAACCAAGAGGGGTTATGGTGTAACTATTCACATCAAATGGATTTTAGAGAAGTTTCTAGTTCAATTTGGACCTTATGTTAATGTTTTAGCCCTTTGTTAAACATAATTTTACATTAATCGGAGTAATAAATTTTACTTACTTTTACTTATATTTTATCTCTAAAAACTATACTGATTAAAATATTATATTTAAATTTTTTAAAAAATCAATCCACATAAGTGGAAAAATTATATTTAAAGGTAATCCTACAGACATAGTGAAAAAACAAGTTTTTGAAGTGAAAATATTCAAAAGTTCATTAAGTCTTTATTTATGAATTATATATAAAAACGATTACAATAACCTAAAATGGATTAATTGATATATAATTTATCTATATGGACATTAAAACAAATTTAAAATATAAATTAACATTAATAATTATTAAAATGAAAACGAAATTTTCAATTAAAATGTAGTATTTTTTAACTACTCATCAAAAAATGAATCCTATCAGAAAAGTACCACAAAATTCACCCAAAGATATTCTGTACATTAAAATTTAAAAAATAAAATTTATTTTTCCATGTAAAAATTATAAAATTTAATTTAATTATATTTAAAATAGGTACGCCATTAAAAGACTGTAAAAAAATACTTTTAGAAATAAACATATTTTTATACATAAAATAAGATTTATTCTTATCTTAATCCTACAAAAATTTTTGGGTGAATGTAAATTTTTTTATAAAACAGTGTAAAAAAATATAGTTAGTAATATTCACACCCACCAAAATAATGGCCAGGCGACAACTTCTATAATAATATCAATAATATATTTTTCTTCAGTGAGGCTCGACCTTGCTTGTTTCACAAGTTATCAAATGGAACCGATGTTGTTTGAAACACAATATAAACATGGTTTTGCATGTGATGCATGATAAAATATGAATTTTTTGTAACACAACAAATTAATAAATTTATATTAAATTGAAATAATATATTTCATAAAATATCAGGATGTTACAATAAAATTTTTATATATCATCCCCATCCCTTAAACAACAGTGTTATCCATGATTGTTAAAAGTCGAGTTGATTTAGTCATCCAGTTGGTAATTTATAAAATGTAATTAAGTCCTTATAGGTGATGGGGTTATCCAAAGGTGAATTTTTTGGATATCTCATCCCATTTATATAGAGAGATAGGTAGGTGATAGATAATTATATATGACTTTACATGTTCACCTATTACATGTAGATATATAAGACATCACTGACACATAATTAGATATTACCAATATAATTATAGGAATCTGGTACCAATTTTTAATATCATAATATATCATTATCATTCTAGGGGAAACTATCATTTAGGTTTGATGTAAATCATTCATCACTTTTTATCTCATGGAATAATTTAATATATATGAATTTTGGAGAAAATATAATTCCTTAGGGAAGAGTGAGAAATAAATGATGGTCTCCCAATAATTTAGTAATACCCTAAGGTTTCAATATTAATTTGTATCTCATGAAGAAAAGAATCATTTATTGAAGGTGAAATTTGAATATTAGCAAAAAAATCACCCCATCACCTACCCTTACATAAGTATTACATTCAAAAATTATCTCATTAGTATCCACTCATCAGTTTATTCTCTCATTGATTGAGATGATAAAATTATATTATGTAAATATATAAATATATTACACATTATATGTGTATAATAATTGTAAAGATAAATTGTATTTAGATATTTTACATTTTATGTCTACCTAATTATCACATATTTTTTAAATAAATATAATGAAAAAAGTTTTTGTTACTTTATAAAAAAATAGTTGAACAATGGGGAAGTATGTCTAAAATTTATGAACATTCATGAACATCAATAATTACTTTTCATGGTTTCATAATTCATTTTATATGGGTGGAGTTAGAGAGAGATATAATCCACCATGTGATTACCTTTTATAAGTACTAAACATAATCCCATCTCTAGTAAATTACTATACAACAAATATACATCACCAAGCTAAATATAAATAAAAATGAGTTTTGATTTCAACCATTTCATTGGCTCATCAAAGGGAAAATAACATTAATAATATCATTCAAACATCACACATTTTCTATTAAGGGATGCTAAATGAGATGCAATCATAGAGAAATATTTTATAAATAATCACCAGTAACCTACTACAACCATAAGATTCAAATATCTAAGTGATTATTTTTAAATCCACAAGAAATAATGAACTATACCTTATTAGGATCAAACAAAATTAATTTTTTAAGACACGCTATATGAAAATTATATCTCAAATCCCAAGTTAATAAATTTATTTCTTTGTATAAACAATTTTCTAGAAGAATCCAAAAAAAATCACTTCGTGTTTCACATTTTACACTATGGATTTATAATATATAAATAAATCATCCTTGAAACATTAAAATATAAATTTCATTTTATTGGATATTTATTCCTTATAATCCATGAATATTATATTATAATTAGTCAATAAAAATGATAAGAAATGATACTCATAGTTATTACACATACTTTTAAAATAGATCTCAGGTATGTTATATTCCTTTACCATAACACGATGATATCATTAAATAATATCAATATTATAAAAAACATTACTTACCTATTTGAATAAAAAAATAAAAAAATATAGTAATCGGAACTTAATTTTTGTGTCTCCCTAATTCAAATTCCATTATTAAATTCATAATCATAAATATCCATACACCTTTATTGAAAAGTTTATAGAAGTTTACCCTAGATATACATTAGGATAAATAAATATTATTCCTTTAATATCATCAAGTTAGGGTATCAAATTCATTAAATTAGGTTATTCTAGATGAAATGAGGGAAATGAGGTTTAATATTTAATAAGGATCTAGTATATTTGTAAAGACCTTTAAATTCTGTGGAAAATTGTTTTCTTAAATTCATGGGAGTTTTACGAGTCTGCAAAAATTGATGGCGCGTGATTTCAAGGCTTAGTTGCCCAGAATAAATTTCTGAAGTTTTTTTCGGGTACGTTCATTAAACGTATGTGTGGCTTTTTATATCTTCTAAACCAGGGCTCGGAATTAAAATCTGAGGGCCCCGTTGAAGTCGCATCGATGATATTCTCTTAAGAAGACTTTCACCTCGATGGTAGTTGGTTGAGAAGAAAATTTAATTTTTGGATTTTTATAATAAATTAATAAAATAATGCGATCTAACACTTTATTTTATTTTATCCACCATGTTGAGGGTGGGTGGTTAAATTTTCCCTGTGGAGGTTGGATGTGGGGGCCACCACACATTAACCTCATATGAGAGGTTACGGTGGTGGGGCCCACCCGAACATAACCTCCCTTAAGAGAATAATTTTGGTGGTGACCGCCCAGGCTTGTAACCTCTTGGAATACCCCATTTAATGTGGATAAAATCCTTGAACACCCCTCAACTTAATGAAGCCCACTCCCCAAGCAATTAATGGTGACACTACCCCAATTAATTGCAAAATCCTCCTTTTTTGAATTTTTATGACATCTCCCTTAATTAACTGCGCCAACACATTTGAATTAATTAAGGGGAGCCTCTTGACATCCTCCAAATTAAATGTGACACCTCTCGTGCAATTAATTTGGTGGATCCAGGTTAATTAATTTCACCTTTTTTATTTTTTGTGCCAACAAAATAATAGACAAACCATTCCTCTGTTATTTTTGTTGGGTATTTGGTGGAACTTGGTAGGTGGAAATATAGGGAGAAAAGAAGTTCTCCCGATGAAGAACGCTTCCAAAGAAGAACGCAAAGAACACCAGTGACGATTTCCTCTTTTGACTTCGTCCCTCGGAAGCAACCAACGTAGAGTTTCTTCCACGGCTGACGCAGCTCAGAAGTGGAAGTGTGCGGCTGACGCGACAAATGACGACTTCATCTTCTTCCCGCAACTCCATCCATGATGGTCGAGAGGTGAATCAAAGGTAAGGGTTTATTTTCATTGTGTGTCGTGTTCTTCTTTCCTTTAATAATCGAAGAATGATGATTATTATCATTTATGGGGGAATATTGTGCTTTGTTCTTGAGAACCAATTGTTACCACCCAAAACGCGGAGGGTGTGGACCAAACCAACATGGCCCGACCCCTCCACTGATCATGTTTTGACTGAACTTCTGCTTGGTGATGAAGCAAGAGGCAACGAAGGTGGCAACAACGAGGGCCGCGCTACCCATGGCCTCCACGAATCGCGTCGCCCCTGCGGCGCACCGGTGCTCCCAGCTAAACACCGCTAATAGAGCGGCGCCTGAACCACCTACCCGTCATGCCGCATGGCCTACCCGACCTTGCCGGTGCCCTGCCCAGCATCCCGCACTTTTCCTGTGCCCCCGCACGCTGCCCGGCGCACTGCCCGACGTCCTGGAGTGCTACCCGGAGGCCCCGCGCGCCCCGGCCAAACCCTCGGCTTGCCCCACGTCCTCTTTGGCCCACCGGATTCCTTCCCTGCATCCCGCGTGCTGCCCACGCCCACTTGCGCTGCCCTGTGTGCTCCCTGGTGCCCCCGCGCCCCCCCCCCCCGGGCCCCCCGTGCACTGCCATGTGTACCCGTGCACTGCCCGTGCACCCCCACGGCCAGCCAGGCTGCTGTCGTGCCTTTCCCGGCGCCCCCACGACGTCTCGAATCCCTTGCATCCACCCATCCGAGCTAGGGTCCTGGCCCCCCTCACGGTGACCTGGCCGAACCGGACTAGTCGCGCCCTCTGGGTCGAGCCGTTCTGGGACGCTCCCTCACAACGCACTGGACCGAAATGGCCCCTTCCTTAAGGGTGAGTATCCTACTTGGTGACCTCCAGGCTGAACCACCATCGCAGCCCTCTGGGCCTGGCCCAACGGACCGGGCTTAACATAAAGGGTGGGGTCAGACCTAGCGGGTCTGACCAGGCCGGTCCAGACTGGGTTGGGCCGAGTCGGTCCGACCGGGTCGGACCTCACCTGGGCCCATTACTGGCCCATTACCTTCTAGTGCAATATCTTTGGGACTAGACATCTGTTTGACGAACCATCAACGGTTTTGGTTTTCTTGGAATGAAGCCATCCCATTGAGAATACGCCACTGGAGTTCTGGGTATGTTTGAGTTACAGTCAGGTTGGATAGCACACGATTCCAATCGGGCCTCCAGAACTAAAAGGCTAAAAACTAACATACCAGGCATCCGATTGACATGTCGTCTGTTGCGTTGAGACCCCTATGACATGGAAGATCATTGAGAAACTTATTCGTGGAACTTCACGATAGTTGGAGTATTTCCCAGTATCTCATGGGGAATATCCTTGCAGGGAAGAGGAGGCAGAGTGCGGAGACCTAGTAGCTGGAAGACCTGATGACTGCATGACCGATTCGACTCGGAGTGATTCGACTAGCCCAATAGGGAACACCCGGTCGTTGGCGGCAGACCCACAGTAGAGGAGCGCCTGGTAGTTGGCGGTAGACCCACGTTACTTGATAGGAGGAGTACCTCTATAGGCTATAAGGGGGAGCGACTTGTAGTTGGTGGAAGACCCCCAACAGAGGAGCGCCTGGTAGTTGGCAGCAGACTTATGGTACTCAACAGGAGGAGTACGTCAGTAGTCCAAGGTTAGTGAGAAGCGCCTCGGTGTCGTGACCGGACCACTGTACTCGACAGAGGAGGAGTTATCCAGCATCAATGGTTTCTCTAATGACAATCCTGGTTTGACTGAGTCAATGACTTCTGTGTTTTCCTCATGATAGAGATGGGTCACTAGATAACATAGGAATATGTATGGGCATATACCTAAGTAATGGTTATCTGTTGATTTCATAGTTTTTGGTATATCATTGTGGGATTTTGTGAGAGCTTGAGGGTCTTGGGGTCCCTACTGAGTATCCTTAAAATCAACCCTGCACAGGATATTCCTGAACCTCTTTGTGTTGGTTGGAGATGACAGAATTTGATGATTGATGCATAGAGTAGCAGGACTGGACGGTACCCGAAGGTGGACTTCTCGGTGTGACGGTACATGGAGGAGACGGACAGACGTGGAGTGCTGAGGAGGCCATATGTACCGACCCTTCAAGTAAGAACCCCAGAGGACGACCCAATAGCTGCTTTAATACTCTTCAATTGTACTCACTCTCTTTTTTACTTGTACTTTCCTGTTGGGCAAGAATTTCTGGTCCCTTTTACATTCCAGCTCTTCTGTTGTATACAATTTTAATTAGTGTTTTTCTTCTAGTTGTGTACTCTGTTGTGTTTGTTTACAGTTATAAAGGAAATGCCTTCCTAGTTTAGGGATTTATGCCTTCGGTGCTGGTCTCCCACCCTGGCCTATGGAAGGTGGGCTTGGGGTAGTTCACGATACGGGTCCCCGGGGATGGGTCGTGACAAATTGTTATTAGAGGAGTAGGTTCTACTATAGAACTTATAACTCTGATATTTATATTTTGTGAATAAATAGTATTAAAGTTAATAAGTGTGTTTTTGGTTCAGGGAATCCAGTGTTGGTGCGAGAGGCTGACATATCCATACACCAGGACCCCGACTTCTGATTTCCGACTTAGTGCATGAAAACACTGATTGTGTGTGTGTCTCCAAATTTTTTCTTTATGTCAGATCAACCTGGTTAGGTCACCAGGTATAATATTTTGACCATGTATCATCTGTTTCTTTTAGGATGCCTCCATGTGGATGACCTGTTAGAGCCCCAAGAGTCGTACGTACTGACAAACCACCGAGCGATGAGGCCTCGGTGCATGTTTCTTTTCTAGCGGAGGCACCTGCGATACTACATTCCGTTGGGCCACCGATGCCACTAGCCCTAGAAGTAGACAATTCACGCCACTTGAGTGCATTGCAGAGGTCCAAATTCTAGAGGCCACCCATGTTCAAGGGAGAGATGGACCCACAGGCAGCTGAGGATTGGTTGGAGGCTGTGGTGACAATCTTCATACTGGTAGGGACACCAGCTGACTTCATGGTGATCCTTGCTTCCGGCCTCCTTCAGGTAGCAACAAGCAGATAGTGGAGCCTGATGATCTAGGTGCATGAAGAGGTGGTGCTACTCTAGGTAGACTTCAAGAGCATTTTCTTAGCATATTTTGTCCCAGCCACCCTTTGAGAAGTACAGATACATGAGCTACTGGATCTACAACAGGGTAGCATGATTGTAGTACAGTAATCAGCAAGGTTCACCGACCTCTCGTGATAATCCACTGATATGGTACAAGATTGATTCTTCAGAGCCTGGACCTTCGACCAGGGACTCAGGTAAGAGATCAGAGCTCCGATGACCTCACTCAGTATCCCGATGCATGAGGGGGTGCTAGAGAGAGCCCTCCATGTGGAGAGTTTCCTTGCTGAGCAGTCTCCAGAAGTGAGACCCATCACTGGCTGACACGGAACTGAGTCTTTTTTAGCTGGTAGTAGATAGATGTCACAGAGTTCCAAGGGTACCAGACCTATATGTAGTCAATGGAATGACTCAGGATAAGTTGTGTGGGGTACCCGGAGTGGAGACAGATCCAGACATGCCAGGAGCAGACAATGTTACTCATGCGGCGGGCTTGGTCACATGGATCGTGACTGTCCGACCCGCTGTTCTGATGATCAACAGACAGTTGAGGGACCACTCTGGCAGAGGCAGAGGTTCGATCGAGGCGTTCTATAGGGAGGAGGCAGACTTGTCAGAGGATCTGGACGTACAACTGGCGGTGGAAGACGTTTCGAGGTGTTGCCACCACTACCACCAGGAGGTCCATCCCGACCGCAGGGAGTGGGTGGAAAGGGGAGAGCTCAGCTTCAGGCAGCTGAGGATTATGATCATGGTGCTCCGGAGATGATTCGAGGTATAATTTATGTCTAATCCACCATAGATGTAGTTCTTATAGACACAGGTTCCAGTCACTCTTTCATTTCTACATCCATCGTTCAGAGCTCGGAGATTCCAAAGGATCTGTTAGTTCGATCCTTACTACAAGAGACTCCTACGGGAGCAGACTCGATGATTACGCACTGGTGCCGGCAGTGCGAGCTTAATCTAGGAGGCGAGAGCTGTAGTGACCTGAAGCTTGATGTACATAGACATTACATTACTTTTGTGGAATACTTAGTACATAACAAAAACACACACACAAGGACCGTAATAGTTTAGTGTCTTTGGAAACTCAGAATATAATCTTCTAATCATGGTGAAAGATCTTCAACATCTCCCATAAAGATCTTCCTTTTTTTTACCTAAAACATTTCTTTATATCCTGGTGAAAAGAAAACATAAAAGGGTGAGCTCAAATGCTCAGTAAGGGTAAACAAAAGAAATATCAATCACATTATATACATAAGAACATAACTTTTGGAAATCTTAACCTGCAAAAGAAATCATAATTTCATAACGTGGGATAAATCATAGTAGTAAAATGTAATCCCAATAATCAAAACATAAAACATGAAACTTTGTGGTACACACACATAATCATAGAGAATCATTTCTTATTAGTCAAGGCTCATTTCCAAGACTATCTTAGTGGACAAAGTCCATTTCTGAACCGAGTTCACTCCTCGTTTCAGTCCTGTTTCACTGAAACGGTTTAACCTGCCATTCCAGCCATGTATATCTTAAGAGATATAAAATCTTTACCCAATGCATTGGAGGGAGATATAGGTCCCACCCATCTCCTAATGATACCATTCTTATGTGTGCCACAAAATCATAAACCATACATCCTAGCATAACCCAAGTAATAAAAATGGGAATCTTAAACATCGTGACATAATAAAACAATTCATATAAGATAAAGGAATTCATAAAAATATTTTCATCACAACATAATCAAATCCATGTAATAATAGGGATAGAAACAGAACCCTATGTTATCTTATTTGGAAAATAATTTTGATAAAACTCTTGAACTCCATTCTTGAGGAAAATATCCTTTCTACTTCGAAAACATTTTCCTTTATTAAAATGTCATACAATTTTAAACTAAAAGAAGTTGATTAAAAATAAACTTGAAAACTTGTAAAGGAAGATTCTGGGAAATAATGTTTTAAAAATCCATTCATGCCGTATAAGTTAAAAAAACATTCTTCTTGTACTTTTTTTGGAAAAGTCAAAAATTACCTCGTACGAAAAACGACAAAATATTCCTTTCATATATTTTATTAAAAACACACCGAAGGGTAAAATTGGATTTAAAAAATTATAGGTGGATGGAAATAATATTAAATGTTGAGGAAACATGGATGTGGATGATAAAATACACCCCAGTAAATTTCAATGTATAAACAATCTCGGATAAAAATGAGATTGTGATATTTCCCTTACCTTAGGTCCGATTTGCTTCGTAAGTGTCCTAAACTCCTATATAATGATTTAAATAATGTCATTGACTTATTCCAGAATCATACTCATTGTTATGATATCATATATGGTTCACTTATGACTTTATATTACCCGTTCTTTTGTAAATTCCATGTTAAAGAGCGTTTTGGGTAAAATCGTTTCATTTGTCGTCCGTGTTTTGAATTGTAATTATTCATATGATTACTTATATCATGATTACATAATTCCAGAATATAAAACATGATTTATATATAATATATATTCAGAATATACATATATATAATAGATCAGTAAATGGAAAGAAATACACCATTCATGGAGATGGTAGGCCGTACGTACGCATGAACGCTATTTTTATTTCCTTATTGAGTTGAATGGAATTAAGTAGATGACATACATGTATATACACATAAATCCAGTATCATTATTATGTCATATATTTCATTATTACTTATTATATATACTTTATAATCATTCATGAATGGTTAATGTGGAGAATGAATCTCATCGCGTCGTGGAGACGGTAGTCCGTACGTACGCACGAGCGATGATATCGTTCTCATGATCGTGGAATTGTATTGGAGTGTATGTATACTATTTCATAATCAATATCACTTTAAAATAATCATATATAGTTATTATTTACACCATTATACCCATCCAAGTAAGGTGGTGGTGGAAAATAGATTACACCACAACGTGGAGATGGTATTCCGTACGTACGCACGCGCGGTGATTTCGTTTTCCGTAGGATGGATAGATGGTGAAATAGGGTTGTTTCATACTTATAATAACATATCAGTATATGAGTGATACTGATGTTATTACTTTATAATGAAACAATCTAATAAGAATAAGTGGAAGAAGAAATAAAGTTGAAAGAATCGGTAACAGACATTACCTCTTCTTTGAAGCGCCTCTTTCAGGCCTCCTCTTAGGGCACTAAAATTGGTCTTTGTAGAAGACTAGGACCTCTAAAATGTTTCTAGGGAAGTGGATAAGAGAATTTGGTAGGGTTTTTCCAAGCTTGAAGGCTCAAAGTGGTGTGAGGAAGAGAGGGAGGAGGTTCCCTTTTATAAGGGAGGAGAGGGGCTCCTTTGGAAAAACTAAAAATATTATTTTATTATAAAGCCAAATTTGGTTTTAAATAGATCCAAATTGATTTATTTCGAAGCTAAGGTGGGGATGGGTCGAAATAATATCATATAATAGAATTTAGACAAGTTTGGATTCCTATTTTAACATTATCATTTAGATTTATCATTTAGTTAGATAAGTTTACTTTTACCGTGTCTTTTTGTGTTCTTACACTATAAGATTAATAAACTTACTATAACAAGACAAACGAACCCAAATTTGTTTATTATTAATATATATAACCTCATCTAAGTCATTTGTCGGATCCATAGATTTTTAGGAATAAATAAAAATTAATAATATAATATTTTTTTAAAAACTATTTTATGTCTATTTTGACACAATTTAGAAATTGGTTTTTGTGAAACTCATAACATAATGATTAGTTCCAAAAAGGTTACTTAAATCACTACTAACATGTCATATTAACCTAAAAAATTATTGGAATTCATAAAAAGTCTCAAATTATATTTATTTGGGTATTTATAACATCAATTATGTCAATATTTCATCAATAAGATAATTACTGCATCATATTTGTGTCAAAAATAAATTAAATTATATAACGTCTAAAAATTACAAATAAAATTTCATTATGTATAAAATCTTTTTAGATTTCTAATGAATATTTATAGTCGAATTTATCTTTTGTATAATCCTATATTAAAAATGTTATACTTATTAAACGTTGATTTTAACTATTTTAACCCTTCATTAAATAAATTAATAATAAATGTCCTAATCTAATCCAAGTTGGCATAAATGGTCATATTTTTTTCCTAAGGTTGTTTTTGGTCGAATTACACTTATCCAATAGAATTAGGACATGTGTTAGGGTAATAATAATAACATCTTTACCCTTAATTACCCTATTTACTTTTAACCGTGGTAAAAAAAGTAAAAAGTTACTATTCACCAAAAATTATTTTCATCTCATTGAACCACATTTTACTTACTGACAACAACCGTGTCTCCCGGATTTTTGAAATTCCACTCATAGAAGCGGTAAAATTATGTTTTATGAAAAATTCATTTTTTTGACTACCACTTAGTGGTTTCACTATTCATCAAAAAATGAAAGTTTCCAGAAAAATACCAAAAATTAGGCCTAAGATATATTTGATATTATGAACTGAAAAATGATGTCTATTTTACCAAATTCAAAACATATCAGTTGGCTTACTTAATTTAAAAATTAATTCCCATCGTCAAAACAAATAGCGTGTTCTTAATAGATAATAACTATCAAAAGATTGACACTTTTTTATGTCTGGTTTAAATGTGAAATTACATCCAATGACCAACATTGTATTAAACTGTAAAAATATATTCTAAATATACTTTAAAACCACTCAAATTAATAATTTATCACTATTAAATATTTCGATTAAAAAGGTTGTTTTTAATTAAAATTTAGTAATTTTAACTATTCACCAGAAAATTAAAGTTATCCAAAAAGTACCAAAATTTCACCCTAAGCTAATTTCGATATTCCAAATCCAAAAATGAAGCCCATTTTGAAAAATAAAATTTACAAAATTTCAAAAAGTGGTTATTACTATTCATAACGGCTAGTTTTAATAATATTTTAATAGCATATTGTTGTTTAGTGAAACTCGTTATTGCGTACTACAAACGCTATCGAGGAAGGTCGTGATTGCGTGTAATGCAAGGAAAGTTAAGGATGCGTGTTGTGAAAGCTCCTTTTGGTGTAGCTTACAACACAAGACATTAAAAAAGAATACTTTTCATAAAATCTCGGGGTGTTACATTCTACCCCCCTTAAAATGAATTTCGCCCTCGAAATTCGTCGGGGTTATAAATGGTTTACTACTCGAAATTTTTTTAACAGAAACCCACATCGTAAAAAGGAATACCAAAACCAATCTTTAAAAACAAAAGTATGAAACGTAACAGTTACCCAAATAAACTAATCACTGGGTTTCCACATAGGTGAAAATATGGATATGGAAGAGAAATCTAACCATCATGTTCTGATGGAGAGTGGTAGAGAACATGGCTATGGAAAAGCCAGCAATCAAAAAATCCATAGATTTGTGATGATCTAAGGTACCATCTGATTCATCAGATATAAGGGCACTAGGACAACATTTTTGGTTTTCACGATCATTTCCCTAAAGTTGATGAATTAAAATAAATACTTACATGATTTTTTTACAATCTCACTGTTGTTTGTTAATTGAACAATTTCCACTTCATCCATTAATGAAATAAAGTTGAATTTGTTATTCATGATGTGTTAGCAGATCATGTGATATAATGATGGGTCATTCCATCTGTCTCAAACAAATGGCTATAAAAGTTATCAAAAATAAATAAGTTTATCTATAGTGAGATTAATCATATATGGTTCCTAAAATGGACTTATACTTTATATATCATACTGATTAATATAATAAAACTAGTTTTTACTACACAGGGACTTCTTGTAGGCCAGTGGTAGGCGATAAAGGCCAGTCGCACTTCGGTTGTGGGTTCGATTCCCACAGCCTTGTCCGACGCGATGGGTTGTCGCCCGTCCTGCAGGTTGTCCTTTTTCTAAAACTACATTACTATAACATCCCATAAATAATATCCAAAAAAAGTTCGATCCTTAAACAACACTAACTTATGTCCAACATAATCCATTCCAATCTTTAGGCTTATCTAAAATACTTTGGTCCAAGCTCATACTATAAAGAAAACGATTACTTGAAATGTCATCAACCAAGCATGTGAATACCATCATTTATCCCCCATATATCTTGTTGGTAACATTGTAATCATGTGAATACCTTAATCATGTATTCTCTTGAAAAATGAATACCCATTAAACCTTAGTGAAAACATGAATGCTGTCAAAAGTTAACTCTTTCCACATACCAAAATCCAAAAATTCTATATACACAAACCATGATATAACCTTCTCCTTATATCAGTCATGAGCTAATGAATACTCTCAAACATTTAATTTTCTCCTTTTCCCTTCATTATGTGCATATCATCTACATTCTAAAAATATCTGAATAACCTTTCATGGATACTGGTACCATTAATCATACACTTTCAAAACTCAAGGAAAGACAACAGTGTAACAACCCTTAGATGTCTCTTTATTCCATATTACCATGAGATTACTTATACAACATTACACATGATAAACATGTAATCATTCCAATACATTCTTAAACCATTGACCGAGATTCAACAATTCTTTCATCTCACACATCATTTGTAGTCTCTTCATCATCATCAACATAAATACTACCCATACGACCATACTGATTCTCTTCATGAGACTTTCCCTTAGGGCATTGGTTTGCATAATGCCCATACATTTCACATTTAAAACATTTAACCATTTTTGATGTCATAGCAATACCATTATTCTCATCCCTGGTGTTAACTGAACCTTTTCCTTTGCACTTACTGGCTTTTTTTCCTTCTTTTCCACACCCAAAGCATCTTTCAGTTCCTTTGAAACATTCTCCTTGATGCCTCTTCCCACATGATTTACATAGGGGAAATTGAAATTTCTTTCCTCTATGATCATAATGAAACTCCATCTTTCTCTTATTAACCAAGTCAGGAAACTTACCAAATTTTACTTTATTGATCATATTATGAGATTCCTGATTCGGCATAATAATGATGTTTGGACTTCAAAATCCCATTTCATTTGGTTGCTCATGAATAATATCATTCCATTTTCCATCATATCCTCCATTATCGTGAATCATCTTGTTTCCAGCCATTTTCTAAAACCCAAAAAGAATAGTGTGAGAGGAAAAAAATCATAATAATGGGGGAGTAAATTCAATATAGAACATCTTTGGTTTAATTTAATATCGTTACCATAGTTCTAGGACTATATCCTATACGTATACTTGTCCTTAGGGACATCTCTAGAAATACCTTAGAAATATCTCTAGGGATCTCACTAACGTTTTCGAATCCTAGTTTCCAAAGGTTGACTAAACATTTCCTATGATTCCAACTATAGAGACCCGAAGCTTGAAGTACATAGAAATTACATTACTTTTTCAGAATACTTAGTACATAACAAAAACCCACACACAAGGACCGTAATAGTTTAGTGTCTTTGGAAACTCAGAATATAATCTTCTAATCATGGTGAATGATCTTCAACATCTCCCATAAAGATCTTCCTTTTTTTCCTAAAACCTTTCTTTATATCCTGGGGAAAACAAAACATAAAAGGGTGAGCTCAAATGCTCAGTAAGGGTAAACAAAAGAAATATCAATCACATCATATACATAAGAACATAACTTTTGGAAATCTTAACCTGCAAAAGAATAATAATTTCATAACATCGGATAAATCATAGTAGTGAAATATAATCCCAATAATCATAACATAAAACATGAAACTTTGTGTCATACACACATAATCATAGAGAATCATTTCTCATTAGTCAAGGCTCATTTACAAGACTATCTTAGTGGAAAAAGTCCATTTCTGAACCGAGTTCACTCCTCGTTTCAGTCCTGTTTCACTGAACCAGTTTAACCTGCCATTCCAGCCATGTATATCTCATGAGATATAAAATATTTACCCAATGCATTGTAGGGATATATAGGTCCCACGCATCTCATAATGATACCAATCTTATGTGTGCCACAAAATCATAAACCATACATCATAGCATAACCCATGTAATAAAAATGGGAATCTTAAACATCGTGACATCATAAAATAATTCATATAAGATAAAGGAATTCATAAAAATATTTTCATAACAACATAATCAAATAAATGTAATAATAGGGATAGAAAGAGAACCCTATGTTATCTGAGATGGAAAATAATTTTGATAAAACTCTTGAACTCCATTCTTGAGGAAAATATCCTTTCTACTTCAAAATTTTTTTCCTTCCATAACATGTCATACAATTTTAAACTAAAAGAATTTGATTAAAAATAAACTTGAAAACTTTTAAAGGAATCTTCTTGGAAATAATTTTTTAAAAATACATTCATGTCGTATAAGTAAAAAAACATTCTTCTTGTACTTTTGTCGGAAAAGTCAAAAAGTACCTCGTACGAAAAATGACAAAAGATTTCTTTCATATCTTTTACTAAAAACACACCGAAGGGTAAAATTGGTTTTAAACAATTATAGGTGGATGGAAATAATATTAAATGTTTAGGAAACATGGATGTGGATGATAAAATACACCCTAGTAAATTTCAAAGTATAAACAATATCAGATAAAAATGAGATTGTGATATTTCCCTTACCTTAGGTCTGATTTGCTTCGTAAGTGTCCAAACCTCCTGTATAATGATTTAAATAATTTCATTGACTTATTACAGAATCATAATCATTGTTATGATATCATATATGGTTCACTTATGACTTTATATTACCCGTTCTTTTGTAAATTCCATGTTAAAGAGCGTTTTGGGTAAAATCATTTCATTTTTCGTCCGTGTTTTGACTTGTAATTATTGATATGATTACTTAGATCATGATTACTTAATTCCATAATATAAAACAGGATTTATATATAATATATATTCATAATATACATATATATAATATATCGGTAAATAGAAATAAATACACTGTTCATGGAGACGGTAGGCCGTACGTACGCATGAACGCTGTTTTCGTTTCCTTATTGAGTTGAATGGAATTAAGTAGACAACATACATATATATACACATAAATCAAGTATCATTATTATGTCATATATTTCCTGATTACTTATTATATATACTTTATAATCATTCATGAATGGTTAATGTGGAGAATGAATCTCATCGCGTCGTGGAGACGGTAGTCCGTACGTACGCACGAGCGATGATATCGTTCTCATGATCGTGGAATTGTATTGGAGTGTATGTATAATATTTTAGAATAAATATAACTTTAATATAATCATATATAGTTATTATGTACACCATTATACCCATCCAAGTAAGGTGGTGGTGGAAAATAGATTACACCACGGCGTGGAGACGGTATTCCGTATGTACGCACGCGCGGTGATTTCGTTTTCCGTAGGATGGATAGATGGTGAAATAGGGGTGTTTAATAATTATAATAACATATCAGTATATGAGTGATACTGATGTTATTACTTCATAATGAAACAACCTAAGAAGAAGAAGTGGCAGAAGAAATAAAGTTGAATGAATTGGTAAAAGACATTAACTCTTCTTTGAAGCGCCTCTTTGAGTCCTCCTATTAGGGCACTAAAATTGGTCTTTGAAGAATCCCAGGACCTCTAGGATGTTTCTAGGGAAGTGGAGAAGATAATGTTTCAGGGTTTTTCCGAGTTTGAAGGCTCAAAGTGGGGTCAGGAAGAGAGGGAGGACGTTCCCTTTTATAAGGGAGGAGAGGGGCTCCTTTGGAAATACTAAAAATATTATTTTATTATAAAGAAAAATTCATTTTTAAATAGATCCAAATTAATTTATTTAGAATATAAGGTGGGTATGGGTCTAAATAATCTCATACAATAGAATTTAGACAAGTTTAGGATCCTATTTTGACTTTATATTTTAGATTTAACATTAGGTCAGATAATTTTACTTTTACCGTGTCTTTTTGTGTTCTTACACTATATGGTTAATAAACTTACTATAACAAGCCAAAAGAACCCCAAGTTGTTTATTATTAATATATATAACCTTATCTAAGTCATTTAGCCAAACCATAGATTTTTTGGAATAAATAACAATTAATAATATAATATTTGTTTTAAAAACTATTTTTTGTCAATTTTGACACTATTTAGCAATTGATTTTTGTGAAAATCATAACATAATTATTAGTTCTCAAAAAGTTTCTTAAATCAATACTGACATGTCATATTAACCTAAAAATTAGTGTAATTCATAAAAAGTCTAAAATTATATTTATTTTGGTATTTATAACATCAATTATGTCAATATTTCATTAATAAGATAATTACTACATCATATTTGTGTCATAAATAAATTAAATTATATAACATCTAAAAATTACAAATAAAATATATTTATGTAGGAAATTTTGTTTAGCTTTCTAATGAATATTTATAGTAGAATTTATCTTATGTATAAACCTATATTAAAAATGATATACTTATTAAACCTTGATTTTAACTATTTTAACCCTTCTTTAAATAAATTAATAATAAATGTCCTAATCTAATCCATGTGGGCCTAAATGGTTATATTTTATTCCTAAGGTTGTTTTTGGTCGAATTACACTTAAAAAATAGAATTAGGACATTTTTTAGGGTAATAATAATATCCTTTTTACCCTTAATTACCCTATTTACTTTTAACCGTGGTAAAAAAAAGTAAAACGTTACTATTCACCAAAAATTATTTTCATCTCATTGAACCAAATTTTACTTACTGACATCAACCGTGTCTCTCAGATTTTCGAAATTCCACTCACAGAAGCGGTATAATTATGTTTTATGAAAAATTCATTTTTTAACTGCCACTTAGTGGTTTCACTATTCATCAAAAAATGAAAGATTCCAGAAAAATACCAAAAATTAGGCCTAAGCTATATTTGATATTATGAACTGAAAAATGATGTCTATTTTACCAAATTGAAAACATATCAGTTGAATTAATTAATTTAAAAATTAATTCCCGCCGTCAAAACAAATAGCGTGTTCTTAAGAGATAATAACTATCAAAAGATTGACCCTTGTTTATGTCTGGTTTAAATGTGAAATTACATCCAATGAACAATATTGTATTAAATTGTAAAAATATATTCTAAATATACTTTAAAACCACTCAAATTAATAATTTATCACTATTAATTATTTCGATTAAGAAGGTTGTTTTTAATTAAAATTTAGTAATTTTCACTATTCATCAGAAAATGAAAGTTATCCGAAAAGTACCAAAATTTCATCCTAAGCTAATTTTGATATTCCGAATCCAAAAATGAAGTCCATTTTGAAAAATAAAATTTACAAAATTTCAAAAAGTGGTTATTACTATTCATAACGGATAGTTTTAATAATATTTTAATAGCATATTGTTGTTTAGTGAAACTCGTTATTGCGTACTACACACGCTATCGACGAAGGTCGTGATTGCGTGTAATGCAAGGAAAGTCAAGGATGCGTGTTGTGCAAGCTCCTTTTGGTGGAGCGTACAACACAAGACATTAAAAAGGAATACTTTTCATAAAATCTCGGGGTGTTACATTCTACCCCCCCTAAAAATGAATTTCCCCCTCGAAATTCGTCGGGGTTATAAATGGTTTACTACGCGAATGTTTCTTTAATAGAAACCCACATTGTAAAAAGGAATACCAAAACCAATCTTTAAAAACAAAAGTATGAAACGTAACAATTACCCAAATAAACTAATCATTGGGTTTCCACATATGTGAAAATATGGATATGGAAGAGAAATCTAACCCTCATGTTCTGATGGAGAGTGGTAGAGAACATGGCTATGGAAAATCCAACAATCACAAATCCATATATTTGTGATGATCTAAGGTACCATCTGATTCATCGGATATAAGGGCACTAGGATAACATTTTTTGGTTTTCAAGATCATTTCCCTAAAGTTGATGAATTAAAAGAAATACTTACATGATTTTGGTACAATCTCACTGTTGTTCGTTAATTGAACAATTTCCACTTCATCCATTAATGAAATGAAGTTGAATTTGTTATTCGTGATGTGTTAGCAGATCATGTGATAGAATGATGGGTCATTCCATCTGTCTCAAACAAAAGGTTATAAAAGTTATCAAAAATACATAAGTCCATCTATAGTGAGATTAATCATATATGGTTCCTAAAATGGACTTATACTTCATATATCATACTGCATAATATAATAAAACTAGTTTTTACTAAACATGGACTTCTTGTAGGCCAGTGGTAGGAGATAAAGGCCAGTCGCACTTCAGTTGTGGGTTCGATTCCCGCAGCCTTGTCCGATGCGATGGGTTGTCGCCCGTCCTGCAGGTTGTCCTTTTTCTAAAACTACATTACAATAACATCCCCTAAATAATATCCAAAAAAAAGTTCTATCCTTAAACAATACTAACTTATGTCCAACATAATCCATTCCAATCTTTAGGCTTATCTAAAATACTTTGGTCCAAGCTCATACTATAAAGAAAATGATTATTTGAAATGTCATCAACCAAGCATGTGAATACCATCATTTATCCCTCATATATCTTGTTTGTCACATTTCAATCACGTGAATACCTTAATCATGTATTCTCTTGAAAAATGAATACCCATTAAACCTTAGCAAAAACATGAATGCTGTCAAAAGTTAACTCTTTCCACATACCAAAATCCAAATATTCTATATACTCAAACCATGATATAACCTTCTCCTTCAGTCATGAGTTCATGAATACTATCAAACATTTAATTTTCTCCTTGTCCCTTCATTATGCGCATATCATCTACAGTCCAAAAATATCTGAATAACCTTTCATGGATACTGGTACCATTAATCATACACTTTCAAAACTCAAGGAAATACAACAGTGTAACAATCCTTAGATGTCTCTTTATTCCATAGTACCATGAGATTACTTATACAACATTACACATGATAAACATGTAATCATTCCAATACATTCTTTAACCATTGACTCAGCTTCAACAATTCTTTCATCTCACATATCATTTGTAGTCTCTTCATCATCATCATCATAAATACTACCCATACGACCATACTAATTCTCTTCATGAGACTTTCCATTAGGGAATTTGTTTTCATATTGCCCGTACATTCCACATTTAAAACATTTAACCATTCTTGATGTCGTAGAAATACCATTATCCTCATCCATGATGTTAACTGAACCTTTTCCTTTTCACTTACTGGATTTGTGTCCTTCTTTTCCACACCCAAAGAATCTTCCAGTTACTTTGAAACATTCTCATTGATGACTCTTCCCACATGATTTACATAGGGGAAATTGAACTTTCTTTCCTCTATGATCATAATAAAACTCCATCTTTCTCTTATTAGCTGAGTCAGGAAACTTACCAAATTTTACTTTATTGATCATATTATGAGATTTCTGATTCGGCATAATAATGATGTTTGGACTTCCAAATCCCATTTCATTTGGTTTCTCATGAATAATATCATTCCATTGTCCATCATATCCTCCATTATCGTGAATCATCTTGTTTCCAGCCATTTTCTAAAACCCAAAAAGAATAGTGTGAGAGGCAAAAATCATAATAAAGGGGAGTAACTTCAATATCTAACATCTTTGGTTTAATCTAACATCGTTACCATAGTTCTAGGACTATATCCTATACGTATACTTATCCTTAGGGACATCCCTAGACATACCTTAGAAATATCTCTAGGGATATCACTAACATTTTCACATCCTAGTTTCCAAAGTTTGACTAAACATTTCCTCTGATACCAACTGTAGAGACCCAAAGCATGACGTACATAGACATTACATTACTTTTACGGAATTATTAGTACATAACCAAAAACACACACACAAGGACCGTAATAGTTTAGTGTCTTTGGAAACTCAGAATATAATCTTCTAATCATGGTGAAAGATCTTAAACATCTCCCATAAAGATCTTCCTTTTTTTATCTAAAACATTTCTTTATATAATGGGGAAAACAAAAAATAAAAGGGTGATCTCAAATGCTCAGTATGTGTAAACAAAATAAATATCAATCACATCATATACATAAGATCATAACTTTTGGAAATCTTAACCTGCAAAAGAAATCCTAATTTCATAACATGGGATGAATCATAGTAGTGAAATGTAATCCCATAATCATAAAATAAAACATGAACCATTGTGGCATACACACATAATCATAGAGAATCATTTCTTATTAGTCAAGGCTCATTTCCAAGACTATATTAGTGGACAAAGTCCATTTCTGAACCGAGTTCACTCCTCGTTTCAGTCCTATTTCACTGAACCGGTTTAACCTGCCGTTCCAGCCATGTATATCTTTTGAGATATAAAATCTTTACCCAATGCATTGGAGGGAGATATAGGTCCCACCCATCTCATAATGATACCATTCTAATGTGTTCCACAAAATCATAAACCATACATCATAGCATAACCCATGTAATAAAAATGGGAATCTTAAACATCGTGACATCATAAAACAATTCATATAAGATAAATGAACTCATAAAAATATTTTCATCAAAACATAATCAAATCCATGTAATAATAGGTATAGAAACAGAACCCTATGTTATTTTAGATGGAAAATAATTTTGATAAAACTCCTGAACTCCATTCTTGAGGAAAATATCATTTCTACTTCAAAGACATTTTCCTTTATTAATATGTCATACAATTTTAAACTAAAAGAAGTTGATTAAAAATAAACATGAATACTTGTAAAGTAATATTCTTGGAAATAATGTTTTAAAAATCCATTCATGCCGTATAAGTAAAAAAAACATTCTTCTCGTACTTTTGTCGGAATAGTCAAAAAGTACCTCGTACGAAAAACGTCAAAAGATTCCTTTCATATCTTCTACTAAAAACACACCGAAGGGTAAAATTGGATTTAAAAAATTATAGTTGGATGGAAATAATATTAAATGTTGAGGAAACATGGATGTGGATGATAAAATACACCCCAGTAAATTTCAAAATATAAACAATATCGGATAAAAATGAGATTGTGATATTTCCCTTACCTTACGTCCGATTTGCTTCATAAGTGTCCGAAACTCCTATATAATGATTTAAATAATGTCATTGACTTATTCCAGAATCATACTCATTGTTATGATATCATATATGGTTCACTTATGACTTTATATTAACCGTTCTTTTGTAAATTCAATGTTAAAGAGCATTTTGGGTAAAATCATTTCATTTTTCATCCATGTTTTGACTTGTAATTATTCATATGATTACTTAGATCATGATTACTTAATTCTAGAATATAAAACATGATTTATATATAATATATATTCAGAATATACATATATATAATAGATCAGTAAATGGAAAGAAATACACCATTCATAGAGACAGAAGGTCGTGCGTACGCATGAATGCTGTTTTCGTTTCCTTATTGAGTTGAATGGAATTAAGTAGACGTCATAAATATATATAAAAATAAATCCAGTATCATAATTATTTCATATATTTCATGATTACTTATTATATATACTTTATAATCATTGATGAATGGTTAATGTGGAGAATGAATCTCATCCCGTCGTGGAGACGGTAGTCCGTACGTATGCATGAGCGATGATATCGTTCTCATGATCGTGGAATTGTATTAGAGTGTATGTATACTATTTCATAATCAATATCACTTTACAATAATCATATATAGTTATTATGTACACCATTATACCCATCCACGTAAGGTGGTGGTGGAAAATAGATTACACCACGGCGTGGAGACGGTATTCCGTACGTACGCACGCGCAGTGATTTCATTTTCCGTAGGATGGAGAGATGATAAAAAAGGGTTGTTTCATACTTATAATAACATATCAGTATATGAGTGATACTGATTTTATTACTTCATAATGAAAAAACCTAATAAGAAGAAGTGGAAGAAGAAATAAAGATGAATGAATCGGTAATGGACATTAACTATTTTTTGAAGTGCCTCTTTGAGTCCTCCTCTTAGGTCACTAAAATTGGTCTTTGAAGAATACAAAGACCTCTATGATGTTTATAGGGAAGTGGATAAGAGAATTCGGCCGGTTTTGGATGAGCTTGAAGGCTCAAAGTGGTGTGAGGAAGAGAGGTAGGAGGTGCCCTTTTATAAGGGAGGAGAGGGGCTCCTTTGGAAAAACTAAAAATATTATTTTATTATAAAGCCAAATTCGGTTTTAAATAGCTCAAAATTGATTTATTTAGAAGCTAAGGTGGGGATGGGTCATACTAATCTCATAAAATAGAATTTAGACAAGTTTAGGTTCCTATTTTAACCTTATCATTTAGATTTAACATTAAGTTTGATAATTTTACTTTTACCATGTCTTTTTGTGTTCTTACACTATAAGGTTAATAAACATACTATAACAAGACAAAATAAACCCAATTTGTTTATTATTAATATATATAACCTTATCTAAGTCATTTGGCCGAACCATAGATTTTTAGGAATAAATAAAAATTAATAATATAATATTTGTTTTAAAAACTATTTTTTGTCAATTTTGACACTATTTAGGAATTGATTTTTGTGAAAATCATAACAGAATGATTAGTTCGAAAAAAGTTTCTTAAATCAATAATAACATGTCATATTAACCTAGAAAATTAGTGTAATTCAAAAAAAGTCTGAAATTATATTTATTTGGGTATTTATAACATCAATTATGTCAATATTTCATTAATAAGATAATTACTACATCATATTTGTGTCATAAATAAATTAAATTATATAATGTCTAAAAATTACAAATAAAATATAATTTTGTAGGACATCTTTTTAGATTTCTAATTAATATTTATAGTCGAATTTTTCTTATGTATAAACCTATATTAAAAATGATATACTTATTAAACTTTGATTTTAACTATTTTAACCCTTCTTTAAATAAATTAATAATAACTGTCCTAATCTAATCCAAGTGGGCCTAAATGGTCATATTTTATTACTAAGGTTGTTTTTGGTCGAATTAAACTTATCCAATAGAATTAGGACACATGTTAGGGTAATAATAATATCATTTTTACCCTTAATTACCCTATTTATTTTTAACCGTGGTAAAAAAGAGTAAAAGTTACTATTCAACAAAAATTACTTTCATCTCATTGAACCACATTTTACTTACTGACATCAACCGTTTCTCTCGAATTTTTGAAATTCCACTCACAGATGCAGTAAAATTATGTTTTATGAAAAATTCAATTTTTAACTACCACTTAGTGGTTTCACTATTCAACAAAAAATGAAAGTTTCCAGAAAAATACCAAAAATTAGGCCTAAGATATATTTAATATTATGAACTGAAAAATGATGTCTATTTTACCAAATTCAAAACATATCAGTTTCATTACTTAATTTAAAAATTAATTCCCGTCATCAAAACAAATAGCGTGTTCTTAAGAGATAATAACTATCAAAAGATTGACACTTGTTTATGTCTGGTTTAAATGTAAAATTACAACCAATGACCGACATTGTATTAAATTGTAAAAATATATTCTAAATATACTTTAAAACCACTCAAATTAATAATTTATCACTATTAATTATTTTGATTAAAAAGGTTGTTTTTAATTAAAATTTAGTAATTTTCACTATTCATCAGAAAATGAAAGTTATCCGAAAAGTACCAAAATTTCACCCTAAGCTAATTTCGATATTTCGAATCCAAAAATGAAGTCCATTTTGAAAAATAAAATTTACAAAATTTCAAAAAGTGGTTATTTCTATTCATAACGGCTAGTTTTAATAATATTTTAATTGCATATTGTTGTTTAGTGAAACTCGTTATTGCGTACTACACACGCTATCGAGGAAGGTCGCGATTGCGTGTAATGAAAGGCATGTCAAGGATGTGTGTTGTGCAAGCTCCTTTTGGTGTAGCGTACAACACAAGACATTAAAAAAAGAATACTTTTCATAAAATCTCAGGGTGTTACGAGAGCTTTGGCTGTGATCTCTTAATTGCAGCATCAAGGCCTTACGACATCATCTTGGGTATGGACTTGTTATCTATAGTCCACGCTCAAATTGACTATATTAGGATAAAAGTCTTGTGTGTCCACACGGATGGGACTAGGTTTCCCTTCACCGGAGAGAAGGGAGCCATTGTAGCATAGTACAGACTTACTCGGAGGAGGGTGTAGGTGATCACTAATCAGTTGGCCTACCTTACCCTAGGAGCAGTTGATGTGGACAGTCCGAGCTATCTTGTAGTGGTGGGCTAGTACGCAGATGTTTTCCCTGACGATGTTCAAGGACTACCTCCTCGTAGAGAGGTGGACTTATACATTGACATGTACCCTGGGAAGACACCAATATCTACTCCAGTATATCGGATGCCTCCCTTTGATCGTCGTGAGCTGTGGGTACAGCTGGAGGACTTGTACGGTAAGTGATTCATACAACTCAGTATTTCTCCATGGGCAGCCCCAATTCTATTCGCCAAGAAGGCAGATGGGAGCTTGAGGCTCTGTGTCGACTACCGTCACCTGAACTAGGAGACTGTGAAAAAAATTACCCACTCCTGAGTATTGACAAACTCTTTGATCAGCTAAAGGGAGCATGGTGGTTCTCGAAGATAGACCTCAGATCAGGCTTTCACCAGCTTAGTGTTCGAGGCATGGATGTGCATAAAATGGTCTTCAGGTGTCAGTATAGCCACTACGAGTTCTTGGATATTACTTTCAGTGTATCAATGCTCCAGTATTGTTCATGAGTCTCATGAATAGGATCTTCTAGCCTTACCTCGATCTCTTTGTCATAGTATTCATTGACGACATTATGATTTACTTGACTACTTAGGAGGATCATGCCTTCCATTTGCCGGTAGTACTGGACACACTCTGAGAGAACCAGCTTTATGGTAAGCTCTCGAAGTGACAGTTTTGGATTCGAGAGGTTCACTTATTGGGAAACATCATCTCATATGCTGGAGTTGCAGTGGATCTAGTAAAGATTGAAGCGGTACTTGCATGGGAGCCACCCAGGAGTGTGATAGAGGTACATAGATTGATGGGTTTGGCTGGATTCTACAAGAGGTTCGTTCGAGATTTATCCAGAGTTGTAGCACCACTATCATCCTTGATGAAGAAGGGGAAACCCTTCGTGTGGTTGGAGAGATGCCAAAAGAGATTTTAGGAGATGAGGCAGTGGCTGACTAAATCCCACATCTTAAGGATTCTAGAGGAGGGAATAGGGTACGTAGTCTACTGCGATTCATCAGAGACCAGACTTGGGTGTGTCCTAATGTAGGAGCGAGTAGTGATTGCTTATTGTTCTCAGCATCTAAGAAAATATGAACAGAACTATGCTTCCCATGACCTAGAGTTTGAAGTAGTGGACTTTTCCTTGAATATGTGGTGGCACTATCTGATGGGCGAGTGTTTTACCATGTACTCTAATCACAAGAGTCTTAGGTAAATCTTATCTCAGAAGAACCTGAACCTAAGATAGCGACATTAGCTTCAGTTCCTCTAGGAATATGACTTCAAGATTTTCTATACACTTGGGAAGGGGAATGTTGTTGCATATGCGCAAAACAGGAGGACTGGTATACAACTTCTAGGAGAGGCGACAGAGCATCTGTCTGCTTAATAGAAATCCATTGTGGATAGATATGGATTAGCCTATCTACAGTCTCTTACAGTCACTCCACCACTTCTTTAGTGAGTCAAAGAGGCCCAACGTTTGGACACTGACTGTGAGACACGGCGAGCTCAGATATCCATAGGGCAAGCACTAAATGGATTTTCTGATGGTGGGGAGCAAGTCATCCTCTTCAGAGGATGTACCTAGGTACCAACGACACTTCAAGAGGAGGTGTTGAGGGAGTTCCACACATTCCCTCTAGCGTTACATCAAGGAGTGGCAAAGATGTACCAGGACCTTCGACGATAGTAGTAGTGGCCAGGTATGAAAAAGGCAGTAGTGGAGTTTGTCTCACAGTCCCTCTCTTTTCAGCAAGTGAAGGCAGAGCACCAACTACCTACAGGCTTGGTTCAGCCATTAGAGGTCCCAGAGTAGAAGTGGGATGGGATATACATGGAATTCATGACGGGTGTTCCACGTACATCTAAGGGTCACGACTCGATTTGGGCAATCGTTGACCGACTCCCCAAGTACGCCCACTTTCTACTGATCTGAGAGCAGGGTTCAGCAGAGAGAAAGTTACGCCTCTATGTGTAGGAGATTGTGCGTTTACATGGAGTACCTTCTTCTATTATCTCCGACTATGACACATGGTTTACTTCCCTGCTTTGGAAGGGGTTGAAGGAAGGTTTCAAGATGCAGCTACATTTGAGCACTGCCTTCCATCCTCAGATAGATGGTCAGATTGAGCAGACCATTCAGACCCTTGAGGACATGCTACGTGCATGTGTCCTCATCTTCGGTCGCAGCTGGGAGGATCATTTACCCTTGGTGTAGTTTTCCTATAACAACATATATCACTCCACCATTGGTATGGCACATTTCGAGGGGTTGTACGGATGACCATATAGATAAACCTTGTACTGTAATGACCCAGGGGAGTAGGCACTAGTGGGACCATAGATGGTGTGAGCTACAACTGAGAAGGTGTAGATCATCCAGGAGTAGATGAAGACTGCACAGAGTAGATATAAGTCATATGCTGACAGGAGACAGAGACCTCTGGATTTCAAGGATGGTGACCTTGTCTTTCTACGAGTCTCACCTCGATGAGGCCTATGTAGATTTGGCTAAGGCGGAAAATTATCTTGGAGGATCATCGGTCCATTTTATGTCCTCAACAGAGTTAGCGAGGTGGATTACCATTTAGATCTTCCACCACCATTGCACTGGGTGCACCACATCTTCCATGTATCTTAGCTGTGGAATTACATGCACTACCCTTCCCACATCATCGACCATGGAGAGTTGGACGTCGATGATAAGGCAACTTTAATAGAGGTTCTAGTGGAGATTGAGGATCTACAAGAGTGGGTCCTAAGTGGATGGTCGATACCTCTGTTGTGCGTTCACTGGCAGTACGAGAACCTCTAGGAGAGCACATGGGAGCAGGAGGCTCAGATTCGTGCTCAGTACCCCCATTTGATCCCGTAGTTCGAGTAGTATCTTATTTTGATGTAAATCCCTAAGGTGGGGATAATGTAAAGACTCAGAAATTCCATGGGATTTTTTTGTTAAATTAATAGGAATTTTACGAGTCCGAGAAGACTGACGACGTGTGATTCTGAGGCCCAGTGTTCCTGGAATCAATTTCTAAAGTTCCATTCAGGTACATTCAGTAAATACATGAGCGGATTTTTATTAATTTTGAACTGCTTCTTGGAATTGAATTCCAAGGGCACCGTTGAACTCGCTGTGCCGGTATTCGCTTAAGAAGACATTCACCTCGACGACAGTTTGTCAAGAAGAAAAGATAGTTTTTGGCTTCTTATAATAAATTAATAAAATAATGTGATCTAATAATTTATTTCATTTTATCCACCATGTGGTGGTTGGGTGGTTAAATTATACAAGTGGAGGTTAGAGGTGGGGCCCACTACACCTTAACCTCATATGAAAGGTTATGGTTGTGGGGCCCACCCAAACATAACCTCCCTTGGGAGGATACTTTTGGTGGGGACCAACCAATATTGTAACCCCTTGGAACTACCCATTTAATGTGGAGAAACTCCTTGAACACCCCTCACCTTAATGAAGCCCACTACCCTAGAAATTAATAGTGCCACTACCCCAATTAACTGCCTAATCCACCTTTTTGAATTTTTGTGCCATCTCCCCAAATTAACTACACCAACGTGTGTGAATTAATTAAGGGGAGCCTCTTGAAATCCGCCAAGTTAACTGTAACACCTCTCGTGCAATTAATTTGGTGGAGCCGGGTTAATTTATTTCACCTTTTTGATTTGTTGTGCCAACAAAATAATAGACAAACCATTCATCTATTATATTTGTTGGGGATTTGGTGGAGCTTGGTAGGAGGAAAGCTAGGGAGAAATGATGTTCTCCCAACGAAGAACGCTTCCAATGAAGAACATGAAGAACGCCCACAACGATTTCCTCCTTCGACTTCCTCCCTTAGATCCTACCAACGTGGAGTGTCTTCCACGGCCGACGTAACTCGGGAGTGGAAGTGTGTGGCAGCCACAATGAATGACATCTTCATCTTCTTCTCGCAACTCCGTCAACAAACATCGAGCGACGAATCAATGGTAGTGGTTTACTTTTTTTAAGTTCAATGTTCTTCTTTCTTTTTAAGAATCGAAGAATGATGATGATTATCTTTTACGGGTGGAATACTGTGCATCATTCTTGAGAGTCAATTGTTACCACCCAAAACACGGATGGTGCGGGCCAAACCAACATGGCCCTACCCCTCCACCGATCTTGTTTTGATTGAACTTTATCTTGGTGATGAAGCAAGAGGCAACAAAGGTAGAAACGACGAGGGACGTGCTACCTGCAGCCTCTGCAAATAGTGACGCCCCTGTGGAGCACCTGTTCTCCCAGCAAAACACCGCTGGCTGAGCGGCACCCGACCTACCTACCTATGGTGCCCCGCGGCCTTCCCGACCCTACCGGCGCCATTACCTGTGTCCTTCGCACTGCCTGGCACCCTCGCACGCTACCTGGTTCCCCCGAGCGCTGCCCCGCGTGCCCTGAACGAACCCACAACCTGCCCCGCGGCCTGCCCGACCTAGCCGACGCACTTCCCGGCATCTCGCGCACTGCTCGTGCCCTGGATTACTACCCCGTGTGCTACCCTGTGCCCCCGCATGTTGCCACGCATGCTAGTCGGCATCCCCACGCACTGCCCATGCACCCCCAATCCTAAGGCCTTCCCGTCCGCTGTCTCACCCTGCCCATTGCCCCCGCACCCTGCCCGGCCCCCCTGTGGCATCCTTGCTCCCTCGCGGACACCCGACCGAGCTGATGTCCCAGAACCCCTTACGGTGCCTTGACCGAACCGACCTAGCCGTGCCCTCTAGGGTGAGTCATGCTAGGATACACCCTCACAACACTCCAGGACAAACTGGCCCCGACCTTCGGGCTGAGTCATCTACGTAGCGACCTCCGGGCCGAACTGCCCTCACAGTCGCCCAGCGGACCGGGCCGAACATAACGGGGTGGGTGAGACCCAACGGGTCTGACCAGGCCAACCCAGACCGGGTTGGCCTAGATCTTGGTTGGGCCGAGTTGGTCCAACACGGTCGGACCATACCCGGGCCCATTACAGACCCATTACCTTCTTGGGCCATATCTTTGGCACCAGACGTCCGTTTGACGAACCATCAGTGGTGTCGACATTTATGGAATAAAGCCATCCCATTGAAAATACCCCACTGGAGTTCGGGGTATATTTGAGTTATAGACAGGTTGGATCTTACACAAATCCAACCGAGCCCCTGGGACTAAAAGGCTAATAACAAACAGATCGGGCGTCTGATTAATGCGTCATCTATTCAGTTGAGACCCCTATGACATGGAAGACCTTTGAGATACTTATTCGTGGAACTTCGTGAAAGTTGGAGTATTTCCCAGTAGCTCGTGGGGAGGATCCTTCCAGTGACGAGAATATAGAGTGTGAAGACCTAGTTGCTGGCAGACTTGACGACTGCTTGGATGAATCGACTTGGAGTGATCCGACTAGCCTAGTGGGGAGAGCCTGGTTGTTGGCGGTAGACCCACAGTACTTGACTGGAGGAGTACATCTGCAGGCTATTAGGGGGAGGACCTGGTAGTTGGTGGTAGACCCATAACGTAGGAGCACCTGGTAGTAGGCAGCAGACCCATGGTACTCGACAGGAGGAGTACCTAAGCCGTCCAAGGGTTGTGAGAAGTACTTCAGTGTCGTGACATGCCCACTATACTTGATAGAGGAGGAGTTCTTTAGCATCCGTGGTTACGATAATGAAAATACTGGTTTGATTTGGGTCAATGAATTTTGTGTTTTCCTCATGATTGAGATGGGTCACTGGATAACCTAGGTATATATATGGGCATATACCTAAGTAATGGTTATCCATTGATTCCATACATTATGGAAAATCCTTGTTGGATCTTGTGAGACCTTGAGGGTCTTGGGGTCCCTACTGAGTATAGTTATACTCACCCCTACACAAGCTATGCCCTCCCCTCATTGTGTTGTTTGAAAATGACAGACATTGCTGATTGAGGCAGAGAGTGGAAGGACTGGACGGTACCCGGAGGTGGACCACTTGGTGTGATGATACACGGAGGAGACAGACGAACATGGAGTGATAAGGAGGCCATATGTACCTACTCTTCTAGTAGGAACCCTATAGGACAACCCAGTAGTTTCTTTACTTCCTTTTAGTTGTACTTGCTTTCAGTTGTACTTGTACTTTCCTGTGGGGCTTGTATTTATGGCCCCTTTTACATTCCATCACTTATTTTGTATGTAGTTTTACTTAGTTTTTTGCTTCCAGTTGTGTACTCTCTTGTGTTTGTTTATAGTTATAAAGGCAATGCCTTCCCAGTTTAGGAATTTACGCCTTTGGTGCTAGTCGCTAGCCCCTAGCCTATGGAAGGCGGGCTTGGGGTAGTTCAGGATATGGGCCCTGGGGAATTATTCGTGACAATATTGAAGCATAAAGATTCATCTCTTGTGTGAATATTGAGATGTTGTCAAGGAATAACTAATTAAAACATATTAACACATGTGGAGTCATTCTCTTTCCATCACCTTTATAAAAAATCATGAAATATGAACCTATATCACTATATATTAAAATTTACTTCATGTATTAATGTTTATGGCATCTCAAATGGTTTGATATATTCTCCCATAGTTATTATTTTTTTGTGTATTGAGGATAAATTGGATTATTATATATGTCTCTAGTGAGTATCACGCAAATAACTCAAAAATAATGTAACGTGGATTCTTAAGAAGTATAATCACAATAAAGGAGTACCATTATAGAATGAAATATGCACAAAAATAGTTCCCATACTATGAATTCAAGATCCAAACGACATAATGAGAATCCTAGTATAACATACCTGTAAAAAAAGAAAAAATATTTTGTGTACAATTTAGGATACTATAAGGTAAAAATAATTAATTATCAGTTTCATCAATAGGGTTCAAATAAGAAACATAATACCTATCTAACTCATATCAATTATATCCTACGTAAATGATTATTTTTCTTATAAAATCGTAAACTAGTTATTATATCTCACTACTTGTTTTTCTATTCGTATAGGTCCAAATATGGTTCTTCCATGTAAAACTACCCATAGAGTAGCTTATGTCCTATCCAACCCTTGTTTTTTTATGACAAGGACAAATATTTACAGTAAAAAATGGCGATCACTTACTGTACTATAATATAGTGAATCCAATAAAATCATGATAATCAATCTTATGGTAAAAAAATTAATCAAATAATGTTTATAACCACTCCATATTCTAATGGGAATAAAATACATATTTTGTTTTTGGGTAAAAATGAGGATATTGACACATTATACATTATTATCCTCTCTCTCTCTCTCCCCATTGGCTCAGGATAATTGATATTTATCAGTTGGTGTATCTCCCTCCCGATATCCCAATTAACTATTTCTCCAATTTCAATTATTATCATCCATCAATGATGTATTTTATTTTGATATCTATAGGGTTTTCACTTATTATAGTTTCATGGTTTTCATATTTTTGTCATAGTAAAATTTCATGGGATTGACATTTGAGGTTAGGGGATCCATGTTCACTCTCTATCCTCTCATTTTCTTTAATAGATTTCACTATAAAAAATATTTATTCTATTGTGATAGAGATTATTCTCGATTACATGTATGTTGGTGGTGAAGCTGGTGGTGGATCCCTTTCACGTTCCAAGGGGTTTTAACTCAGGCTTATTGTTTGTGGGGTTTCTTACCAAACGATACATCCATTGAGAGTCTCTCTCATTCCCATCACTACTCTTTCTACATATTCACCCATGTTAGTACACATTTTATACAGAATCGGTGGGATATGTTATAGCTTTGGATTATGATAGTGAAGTTAAATTTAGGGATTGCATTGTATGAGGGTGATGATTGTAGTGGTTTTCTTATAGACTTTACTTTCTAGATATAGTTTTATCATATATCATTATTTACTGATGTATCATGGGGCCTTTGTATTGTTCTTCTAATTTTGGTTTTACTTACATATAGGGTTTATGTTAAGTTATTCAGACCTTTTATCTTGAATTTTTTGGGTACCATTTCATAATGACTCTCCAATTTGGTGTTCTCTATATTTCTTGAATATTTTTTCATGATGGGGTTATTATGGGTAATACAACATTTGTGTTATACATAGGATGTATTAGTGATTTTTTATGGTTATTTTGAATATTTATGTTGGTTGGTCTCATATAAGAGGTGTCATAAAAAACTTCATTGGTGATAAATATTAGACATGTTTACAGTGAAAATTTTATAGATGATAGAAAATATATATTTATAGATGTTATTGTCATAAAAATGTGAGAATTAGTTTTTTGATATAGACAAGTTGGTCAGGTGATGTATATTATGTTTTTAGGGTTGGAGTAAGTACTTAAAGTATATATAATAGTGGTGCCTCATTATGAAATTTGAATTGATGTTCTTCACCCATAAAAATAACATCATTAGCTACCCAAGGTGTGATAGTTCAGGGTAGGGTTGTCATTTCTCATGTAACCATACTATTCATTATGGAGATTTATTTTAGGTTGGTTAAAACATTTTCTAGACTTCCTATTGATTGGAATTTAGCTAATTTACTAAGAGTTTGTTATTTTTTTTGTTTTGTTATTTTTTGTTTTCCAATTAACAAAAAATATATTTATTTAAAAATCCAATAAAATATGATGATATAGTGTAATATGGTTTTACAGACATTTTGTACTGAACCAATAATTTTCTATATTAATTTTTATTAAATAAACATGTGTTACATTATTTCATATAATGTTATTCATATAAAACACATTGAGAAACCAGAAACACTTTATTTTAATTGATCCTTACATTTTTAAAAAATTCTTCCCATGAAAATTCAAAATAGTGAAATGGGAAAAAAATTACCAATTAAAAAATGTATAGTGGAATATTTGGATAGTACCAATCTATAAGAATTATTACCCACCATGAATGACTATAAGGGAAAGAAACAAAATATTAATGTATGCGTCAACATTTCAGAAAATTAAAATATTGAATATTGAAATGAATTGAGGTAAATAGTGAATGATGGAATTAAATGGTATTTATTGGAGTTAATATTACTATGTTAACAGAAACATAACCATTAGAAAAGTAATATGATCATTAGGAATATAAACCGGATCACTGTGAAATGTAACCCGACAAATGGAATAGAATATTGACTTCAAAATAAAGAAAAGTAGTGTACAAATTATTTATCTTGAGTAATTTAACAAAATATAAATATTACAATTTTAAAAAATATCAATTTTTAAAACTCAATGAAACTATAAGAAAATTTCCAATAAAATATATTTTCAATATATTTCATAAAAATAATAATTATTATATTCAAAATTTTATTATCCTTTTATTAAATTTATTTTAATAAAATTAATTTAATGTTTAGAATCATCATTTAGAAATTTTCTATCAGTTAATTTCTGATAATTTTAATGGAAACATCAAATTATACATGAGTAGTATAAATATAGTTTTTCAAGTAAGCCATGTTTTGTGACATAATAATGATATAATAATGATTTAATAAATATTAAATTAGTTATCTCAACCCAAAATAAATTTAGTAAAATAAATCTTTCTTAAAAAATGAATATTGATTCCAAACCAAACAAATTAATTTCTAAATTTTAAATGTATAATATTTCCCTTTTAATATTATTTTTTCATTTTTATCCTTTCATTTTGATTAAGATAATGAATTAAAATTGTAAAATTCTTTAATATCCAAAAATCATTTTATTTTCTTTAAATATTTTACAAAATTTCAAAAATATTAATATTCAAATGTTTAACATGTATATAATAATTTATTTGTTATTATAAAATAAAATACCCTTATCCTTATGTATAAATACCCCATCTAACTCCCCTTGTAAAACTACTTCACTTCCACTAAAAAAATCCAATTCTTTGAACAAATACCTTCTCATAATCCAATCAACATAATTAAGGAATTTATTGTGTAAAACAACAAAAAAAAACCATTCTATGATTCTATTGTTGTAGAAAAGATTAAACCCTGAGAATATAATATGGTTTCATATAGTTTTCTTCTAATTTTCAACTACTCTTCCTCTTTGTTTCTGTTCCATAAAAACCAAAATCTACTAATATAAATTTGTTAATATGTTTATATAATATAAATTATGTTAACATATATTATTGAATATATTTATGAAATATTTTATGTCAAATAAGTCTTTATATTCTTTGGACAATGTGTCGTCAATGGCTGGTTGACGGCATAAGAGGATATTTTCAACTCTCTTCTTATCACCTACTTAATGGATAGATAGTTTGAAATATATATAATATATATATGTAACCATATATATTTTAATATTTTGTAATTAGTTTCACTTATGTAGAAATTACATTAAAAATAATAGAAAAACAAAAACAAGTCTAGATAATATAATTAAAAAATTACATCGATGCAATTTAATTTTAATAAAGAGTATTATAAAATATAATTTGATAATTTTAATGTATAAACAGTAAAATAGAAGTATATAATTAACTTATAATTTCATATTTTATCAAATAAATATTTATTATATAGGAGCTGAAAATGATAAAAAAACATAAATAAATTTAAGGTAAGGTGATTCTCAAACAAAACTCCCACTCTTTTTAGTTATCACCTCTTTCAAATTATATTAAATATATATATATTTATATATTATATTTAATACATAAACTCACAATGAATTCCCTTTTCTCTAAAGGGATAAATTTTTTTTACCTTATTTAAATTTTTTTTATTCTTATTGGAAATAATTTTTAAAATGTCATTATTTTTTCAAAAACATTTCTTTAACTCTTATTGATTTATTTTTTATTCCAATAAAAATTGTATTTTATTCCAAAATATGATATAACTTTTTTATTTGGGAACCAAAAATAATTTCCTATGAAGTATGATATTTTAAATCCTTATTAAAATAATTAAATTCTATTGTTGTTTTTCATGACTATGATTGTTTTATTTCCTTTTTCGATAAAGCATGTAAGATATTGAGATTTTTTATATATGATAGTTTGTATTGGATTTATATAGACTTCCAATACATTTTTAATGGGATACATCTCATGATATTATGTTTATTATTCTTGAACATGATTATATTATTGTTTAAAATTACGATTTTACGATTTATACACATTTGTTATACGTCAACATGATGCCATATTTGTTCAAACTGATCTATGATATTTGAGAACTATGTTATAACATTTCATTATTATTTAAATTCCATATTACTTGATTTTTAAATTATTCCATCATGTTATAAGAAATATCTCATGTTTATGACATGGCGATGATTACTGTGATCACCAATGCTCTATTTATTTATAACTCTTATCCCATCTATGTAATTCATCACATAACTAGCTTTTATATTACCCCATTTCTTGATGTTTATCTTTAAGTGATCATAAATAATTAAGATAATATTGGAGATGTAGAATTACTATAGATAAACAATGAAATAAAATTAGTGTTTTATTATGTAAAAGTGATATATGAGACTAAATTTACCATGATTCTAAACCTTTGAATCCAAGAATGTATTAATATTATGTTATTTATATTAAAAATGATATAATAGTTGTGCATGAATAAAAGAGTCTCTATAGTTGGTATCTGAGTAATGTTTAGTTAATTTTGGTAAGAGGGATATAAAACATTATTGAAAATACTATGTATAAGATCTAGTTTTATGGGAATAATCCTAATGTTTTGATAAATTATTAGAGATTTTGGTTTCTATGTAATGAAATATCTATCTGGATACTACAAGAGGATATGGATATTTCATAGATGTACCGTAGGGTAAATACCCCCAAAGGGCATGTTGGACATTAACTCCACTCATTCCTATTTGATAACAAAGAATTCTTACAACAATAATGGTTTGATATTCTCCGGGTAAATTCATTAGTTAATCATAGGCTCATCAGAAAATATAATGAAGGAATTGTAACTGAAGAAATTATTTATTTTAATGTCAGAAAGGTTTAATGTATATGATTCTATATGCATAGTCTTAGAATAATTATTTATCGAACAGAAAGATCAAATTTGATGTGAGATTGTGATTTATTAGCACTTGAAAATAAATTATTTATGATTTATTGAATTATTTATTATTAAAATATTTTCAATTTTAAAAAATTATGAGAAACAGGGGAAATCAGACCAACAAACCATGTGAGGGATTATACAATGATTTTCTATTCCACATTCTGGATGTATTGGGAGGTGGATTTCAAATCATCAAATATATTATTACACTAATTATTCATTCTATGAATAATATATTAAAACTAGTGGGATGTTATCCTTCTTCCAATATGGAACAACTATCAATTAGTTCTTTTACGCAAAAATGACCATTGACGTTTAGCATATCCCCTAATCAAATTGTCACAAAATAGTGGGTTGTGTAAATGGAAAATAAAATTTATATATAATACTATTTTGAGGAGGAGAATGTTTTATTATTTGTGTTTCATTTATATAGAGAGGATGATCTATGGTGTATGTTGATAAATAATAAAATGTTGAAAGATGAAATAAAAAAAATAGATTTGAAATAATTTATGAAGATAATTCTTGAAAATTATCTCCCCCAAACAATTATAACGTTAATGGAGAGAGAATTCCTAGAGACTAAGGATAATGAGAGTTAATCTATCCTCGATTTCAATGATAATTTGCCATGCTTTTCAAATTTCACATATATTTTTTTATCTCCAATGATATAAAATAAAATAGATTATTTAATGGTTTAAAACATCACCACTGAAAGTATCTAGGTATCTATGAAAATGGGAGTTACAATGAAGTAGTTTAATTTTTTACAAAAATGTTGATATGGAGATTCTAGATTTATCCCATAGACCCACAGATAAGAACAAAATAATGACACATCAACATAGCGCGTCCAATGAAAAAAGAAGAGAACTGATCAAACCACCCACAAGGCAAAGATGTTGAAATACGAATAAAGGGAATTTCCTCAAAGGGATGATGATATATACTGAAGATAAGGATACTTATATCATGATTGTTGAAGAGAAATGATGATGTTATCCAACTTCATAGATTACAGAGAGGAACCTCACAATGCATGAACCGTGATTCATTGCTTTAACTATAAGTTGAAAAGGGAACTATAAAATCCTCGGTGCTAAACTGTAGGTCATCGATGGTAATCAATGTCAATAACAACCAAAATTGTAGGTGAAAGGTAATTTTAATTCCACAAGAACTACTGAAGTGTATAATAGAAATTAATTTAATAAAATTTAAATATAATATTTTCACATTCTTAATTTTTTTTATTCTAGTTCTACAAAATAATTTGTATACCCATGTTTCAATAAAATTTGAATACTAATAACAATACATTGATGTTGATATATACATAAAAATCTATAGTGGACCACTTAATAAAACATATATATTAGACTCCCATATAATTAGAATCCATCGGAATATTATTCTAGTTAATTTCATTATACTTACCTTAGTATAATTTGATTCCCCACAAGGCATGGAATAACTCTTATTATATAGTGCTCAAATAAACTGTTGGGAAAATAAAATATCATTATGTATTTTAGAGAATCCTTTGGTCATGTAAAAATTCAAGGATGATCATGAATTACTATTGGTAAATACTTCTATGGTGTCGGTGTTGATACCTAGTGAAAACATATATCATTTTTAAATGGTTCCTTCAAAGTAAAGAATCAACCTTGAGAAAATTCCCATTGTGAGGGAATATATTGATGTACTTACCAAAGTGTTTCATGGGCTTCCCCAGAATACTAGGTAGAGTTCTAAATATATTTCTTAGCTGGAGCCACTCATATCCCCAAAAGTAGCTATCACGTAAACCAAATTCTACTAGAGGAGTTAAAAAATCAATTATAAGAGAATTTGGGCAAAGGATTCATAATTCTTATTGTATTAACATGGGGTGTGATAATAGTATTTTTTAAGAAAAATAATGGATTAATGCAGCTATGAATCAATTATCAAATGATTAATTGGATATCCATAAATATAAAATATATCATTCCATAGTTTGATGACTTGTCTAATCTATGAGGAGCTAAATACAACACAAATGTGGATCATCATTCTAGATATAATCAGATAAAGTTGAATAAGGGAGATATTTAGAATACAAACTTTAGTAAAAGATACATACACTATGAGTTTATAATGATTACATTTTGTTGAACTTGTTCATTTTAACTTTATTGAATTTATGAATAGAATATTTCGTGACTAACTTGTATATTTATTTGTAGTATATATTGATGATATAATCATTTAGACAAAGTGATAAGACGAATGTGGAGAGGATATATAGATTTTGAGGGTATCAATTTGAATGGGGAATCTACACGAAATAATCAATAAGTGTGAATATTTTATGAAACAAGTCACATTATTGTGGGACAAGATCACATATGAGGGAATTTCTATGGACCCTTCAAAGACAAATTAAATTTTAGAATTCTCTATACCCTCAAGTATCTTGAGAGTAAATAGTTTCATGGATTATCAGGGTGAAATTGATGATTGATGATTAATGATTATTTATTTTAAAGCATAATATATTAGTTAACATGAAAATGGAAAAATTATGTTTAGAACTAAGAATGTGCGGAAATATTTAAGGACCATAAAGAGAATTTAATCACAGTGATTTTAATCAAACCATACTCATATAGTGAATAGTTGTTAATATATAGTGATGATTTTAAGAAAGTATCAGGAAGTGTGATAATAAAAAAATTATAAATTTATGTCATACACCTCACAAAAGTTGATGATTCATTAGAATAACCAATCTACACATGATATTGAGTTAGTAGATGTGATGTCCGCTATGAATATTTGATAATATTACCTCTATATTGGGAAGTGTGTCATATTTATAGATAAAAAACTTATAAAATATATAATCACATAGAAATATATCAAAATTAATCAGTGACTATGGTAATAGATGTGAAAAGACTTTGATTTCTCCATTCACATCCACTTTGGAATGGCGAACAAGGTTGTTGATTCTCTTAAAAGAAAAGAACCTACTACACTATGGATGATTATAATTGATAAAGAAACTATCTTCATAGGTATAAAAAAGTATGGATAAATAAATAATAAATAAAGGGAAGACATCATATGTAACACCCCAAGATTTCATAGTACGTTATCTTTTCAAAGTAATTCAATAACATGCGCAACAGACAACACCGAGTTTGCGCGCATCACAACTTACCAAACTAGATGTTCAAAAAGCTGCAATGAATAGTGTTAACTAAATTTTAAATTTTATATACTATATAAAATTTTAAAATCCATATTATATGTTTCTTATACATAATATAAGAAAAAATTCCTTTTTTAGTTAAAAGAAGTATTTTTAAAAAATGAAATTTTAATGCCTTTTAATGGAGAACCCATTATAAATCCAATATTTGAAACATTTATATATCATATTTGAGAAATTAAACTTCTTATTTAGGATCGGGCCATAAAAATTTAGTTTCGATTACTTTTTGGTGTTTTTCTAATAACTTTCATATTTGGATGAATAATGAAAATTACCAAATTTTAACTAGAAACAAATTTTATAATTAAAATAATTTGTATGGTTAAATTATACATTTTAATGGTTTAGAAGTATAATTAGATTATATTTTCATCATTTAATACAATTATGGTAATTATATGTTATTTCACATTTAAATTTGTCATAACACATGTCAATATTTTGATAGTTTTTTCTTTTTTTAAAAACCCACTTTTTGACTTTGACAATGGTAATTAATTTTAAATTAATAAATGAAAATTATTTGTTATGAATTTTCTAAAATATAATTCATTTTTGAATTCAAAATATCAAAATTAGCTTACAATGAATTTTTTGTATTTTTATGAAAACGTTCCATTTTTGACGAATAGTGAAAAGCACTATGTTATTGTTTAAAACCTACTTTTTATTTAAGTAATTAGCTATTTTATTTTAATTTATTTTAGGTAAAAATTTATAAAAAACATCTATATATGTTCAATGTGACTGGTTGGAGTCATTTTATAATATGTTTAGATATATAAAAGTTTATTGAACATTTTACCGTCTTTTACCCACCTTCTAAGAGAATTTGAAAATGTTCATAAAACATAATTTTACCACTTTTGTGAGTTGAATTTCAAAAATCTGAGTGACATAGTTAACCACTGTAAGTAAAATTTGGTTCAATAAGCTAAAAATAATTTCTGGTGAATAGTAACTTTTGACTTTTATTAACCGTGGTTAAAAGTTCTTAGGGTAATTAAAGGTGAAAATGACATTATAATTACCCTAACACATGTCATAATTCTATTGGATAAGTGAAATTAGACAAAAAAATCTTAGGAATAAAATATTATCATTTAGTTCCACTTGGATTAGATTAGGACATTTATTATTATTTTATTTAAAGAAGAGTTAAAAGTGTAAAATTCAATGTCTAAAAACTATTTTTTTTTATATTGGGATATACATAAGACAAATTCGACTATAAATATTAATTAGAAAGATAAAATAATTTCCTACATAATGGAGTTTTATTTATAATTTTTAGACATTAAATAATTTAATTTATTTATTACACAATGATGATGTAGTAATTACCTTATTAATGAAAGACTAAAATAATTGATATTATAAATTTCCAAATAAATGTGATTTGAGTGTTTTGATGAATTAAAATAATATTATAGGTTAATATGACATGTTAGGGTTGGTTAAATAAATTTAATTCTAAGTGATAAAGTTTTTATGACTTTCAAAAAAATCAAATACTAAATAGTGTTATAATTCACATATTTGAGTTTTTTATAAAATACTATATTATTAATTGATATAATCTTCCTAAAAATCTAAGGTTCTTCCAAAAGACTTTTATAAGGTTATATATATTAATAATTAACCACTTGGGGTTCACATGGAATGTTATAGTATGGTTATTAACAATAAAAATTAAAAATATAATGAGACATGGAATATGAAAAACTGTTTAACTTAGAGTTAAATAAAAAGGATATAGTTAATATGGTGACCTAAACCTATCTAAAACCTATTGGTTGAACTATTTTAGACCTATGAACACCTTATCATATAAATTAATCATTTAGGAGCCATTATTAACCTAAAATTATTTAATTATAAATTAATATATCAAGGTTTTCATAAAGTGACCCTCACCTCTCTTATAAAAGGGTACTTCCCCTTCTCTTAATTTCACACCTCTAAAGCCATTTTTCTTGGCCAAAACCTACCAAAATATCCTTCCAAATTTCATACCTTCATCCCAGGGTCCTTCCTTTGGTCATAAATCCAAACTATGGATCCCTTTTGATCGAATCAAAAGGAAGAACACGAAGAAGAGGTAAATATTTCATCACCTCTTTCAAGTACATTTCTTCTTCCACTTCCTATTTCTTTGTTGTTTCCATTATAAAATAATAACTCCAGTATCTTAAATATACTGTGATTTTATTATAAATATGTTGCAACCATATTCATTATTCTATCCATCCTATAAATGAAAAAGTCACCATACATGTGTACGTATGGCTTACCGTCTCCACGTCATGGTGTACTTTGTTATTCAAACACTTCATTATTTTAGATGGGTATAATAATGAATATAAATTATGTAAATATTAAATATAAAATTTTAATTATTCATTATATATTATATAACATCCAATTACATATTATTTCACCATCAATACAATGATATTGTTTCTTGTGCGTACGCACAGATCAACGTCTCCACGACACGATGAGATTAATTTCCCCGTTCACCATTCAATGATGACCGAAAAATAAATTATTAATAAGTATTTAATATATGAAATAATAATTATAATGGATATATATATATATATATGTATATAATTACATATATCTTATTCACTTTCTTATGTTCAATACGATATGAAAACGGAAACAAAGTTTATGCGTACGTATGACCTACCATCTCCATAAACAATGCCATCTATTTCATATATCTATCTATTATAAATATTTATATTATAAATATATGTGATATATAAAACATGTTATATATTTTTGAAGTATATAAATCACAATTAAAATGATACGATCAAGAATAAGAAGTTAAAACACGTATGACAAAGAAAACGATTATTACCCCAAAATGTTAATTTGACAAGGAAATCATTATTAAATGGGTAGTATAAAGTCATAAATGAATCATTAATGATATAATAAACTTGAATATGGTTATGGTTTAATTTAATAACATACTATGGTCATTATACATGAGGTTATGCATACCCTCGAACAAAGGAAAGTGCAAGGTATGGGTTATTTCCTCAATCTCATTATTATCCGAGATTATTTATATGTAAGTATTTACTGGGAAATATTTATCATTGATACACATATTTAATTAAACTGTTTTCAAAAGGAATATTTTAAGGTTTTATAGGAGGGTCTATTTTACTAAATCATCATTTAAAATGTTTTAATGATTAATCTTTTTATATCATTTTAATTAATGTCTATGTTTTCAAAATTATTTTAATGATTTATTTACATGAACATAAATGTTTAGAAATGATAATTATTTTCAAAAGTTTTGATGTGGTATGAGACAATTTGATTCTAAATATCTTCCAAATTAATTTCTTTATAAATGTGTGACTTTTAAATGTTTTCACAAAAAGGGGATATTTCTCTCAAAGAGTTTTACAAATCAATTTCATCTATGTCAACATGCTTTGATAGATTTTAAACTTGTTCGATGTTGATTTATTATGATACAAATCTTCCATATTGTATTTAATGTTTTGTAAAATATTTGACTGTATATGCGTTATTTTTATACCATTCATGGTTTGTGGTTAACGGATTGATATTTTTAATTCTATTTTTAATACGAATGTTTATGTTATGTTTAAATATTTTCATATGAGGAATGTATTGGACTTAGTAAGTGACGGCTGGAGCCCACTATAGCTCCTCGGTGCATTGGTAGGTCTCATGAGACAATTGGATTTGGAATTGGATGAGGCCTTTCCTAAATTTGATTTATGGTTTTGGCCGAGGCCTTAATCATTTTTAGATGTCTTGGCCGAGGCTTGGAAAAAATGCTTCAGAATGTCCAGCATTATAATTCCCTCATATATTATTGATGGCTAATGTGATTGTTCGACTAGTAGAATACCCATTAATATGTTTTATTATGGATTTATTTACTCATATCGTATTCATTCCATAATGTTTAAATGTTTATTATTTGTAAAGGAAAGTATTTTAAATTATTCACCATGCCAAATTTTCATGTTATCTTCCGCTGTATTTCTTACCCTTACTGAGCATTTGAGCTCAACCCTTTCTTATGTTTTATTTTCCCAGGATTCCAAAAAGTGTATTATGATAAATAATCAGGGTTAATATAGGTGATTTATGGGATTCTAAAAGGATCATTTATGTTTTTTTTTGTTTTCTAATGTGTGATGTTACATTCATATGTGTAATATATTTTCCAAGACTACAAAACTGATCGGTCTTTCAAGACTTGATTCTTGGTAATCATGAAAATGAATTAAAATAATGCACTGACTCTAGGTAACTGGGATTGGGGCGTTACATCATATATATCTAAAAATATTTTCCAACCATCTATCCAATATAATATCATAGAAAAACAATTGAATGATTTAGATATTCAAAATAGGTTAATGTGGTAATGGAAGTTAGTTTTCAAGTATTCAACATTGGTTAAAATGTTTTATTTCTATTTATAATTGGAATATATCTACATTAATCACATGATATAATTATTTACTTATTTGATAATGCATGTAGATTAACATTTTCCAACCATCATGGAATTAACCAAATGAAATTTGATCTTTAAGAGAACATCTAGTGAGACATAGTGGAAGTGATATTATTGAGTACACCTCAAAGAGAATTGTATGTGAATAAGTTAAATAAGAGTGAATAAATTCCAATGGGATGATAAAACCGTTTCTTATACCAACATGGAAATGGGAGAACATCACTATAGACGTTTTCACTCTACTTATGATGGAATCTAAATGATGAAATGCGATATGGGTTGTGGTGGATCGACTCACTAATACTACCCAAATCGTATCTATTTAATAAAATTTCTAACCTGAGAAAATTTCCAAGATATAATTAAAGGAAGTGTGTAGTATTATTGGGGAACCATATTTGATTGTATCTGATCATGATACAGGGTACAATTCCAAATTATGGAGAATTAGTTAATTAACACTGAATATCGAGTAGAATTTCAGCACGATTTACCACCAAAAAACTAGTAGAAAATTTGAATGGACCATTTCGATACATGAAGAAATTATGAGAGATTTATATATTGAATTTAAATTAAAATGTTTTCAATAACACCAATTAGCAAAGTTATCATAAAAAAAATATCTCACTTGAGTATTGAAATGGCTCTATATAAATCCTTATATGGGAATCAATGTTAACCACCAAAATGAAATGATAAAGTTGGTGAAAAAGATAATTGGGACAAATATTTTGTAATAAATGTCAGAGAATTATTAATCCATCCAAAATATATAAGTGTTTCAGTGATTTGGAAGATGAACTATGTTGAAAATCATAGAAGGTATCTAGATTTGATGTTAAAGGAAAATATTTGCTTTGAATATCACTATGGAAGAGAGTTATGTTTTTTTGAAATAAAGGGAAGTTGATCCCTAAGTAAATTATCCACTTTGAAATCCTTTATTATATAGGATTAGTGGCCTATTGACACCCACATTTACCAAACATAGCTAAATTTTATAATGTATTGTATATATCACTCATGAGGAATTAAATAACTGATCCCTCACATGAACTAATTCCAGAGGTGTTACATATAGATCATGAACTATGTTATGAGGAGAAGATAATGAATATCATAGACTGTAGATACAATGTGCTATGAAACATGACATCTTGCCTTGTGAAAGTGTTTTATCATAACTATAAACATGTAGAGGTTGCATATGAACTTTATAAAACCACAATATTTATGTACCATAACTATAATCAGTTAATAATATAAATATAAATTTTGGGTATGAAGTTTATAAATTAGGGAAGAATGTAATGATCTAGTATTTTCAAATAATTTTCATTTCCTAAGTTTATGTGTGTTATTTTATATTGTAAAACATCGTACACATAAAACACATAAAAAAAATTAGAACACTTTATATCATTAACAAATATTTTTACATTTGTCTACAATTTATCCCCAGAAACTTTGAAAAATTAAAATGGGATAAAAAATAACTAATAGAAAAATTAGGTTGGGAAATTTTCAATCATCCCAATATGCTCAATTTATCACCCTCACAAATAGTAATATGTAAAAGAAGAAAATTATTAGCAAAACATTGGAAATTTTAAAATAGGAAAATATATAACTTTGAAAATAATTGAGGTGAATTTTGAATGAAGGAATTAAAGGTTATTTATAGGAGGTAATGTGATAATTGGAATAGTCAACTATTTTTTTGAATAATATCATTTCCATTAAGAATAATAGCTTTACCATAAGGAATAAAAACCTAAATTTATCAATATTAATCTTAATTCAAAAAAATAAAATATCATATAGTTGTTATTTAAAATGAGTAAGTAAAGGAAATATAAATAAAATAATTCTATTCAATGAATATCAATATGAAAAAAAGAAACTATATGAACAATTTTAATAAACTCTATTTTAATGTATTATAAAATCATCACAATTCATATGTTATGAATTAAAATTAACAATTATAGAAAATAATTTCAATAAAATGAATTTCATTTTTTCAATAAAAACATTGAAATTTTAAATTGATTAATTTTTCACAATCTTTCAACAAACTTCATTTTTACATGGAAGGTAAATATACAATTTTTCAAATACCACAAGTTTTATAGAAAAATAATGATATAATATTGACATAGAAAATATTAAATGAATTATCATGATAAAAAATAAACTTAATTTGATAAATTGGTCATTTTAAGAGAATAAACTACATTTCCAAAAAACGAAAATTACAATGTATAAATGTCAAAAGTTTCAATTAAATATTTTTAAATATTTTTCAACATTCCTTTTTATTGAAAAATTAAATTTTAATTGTAAAGTGGTTGAATATCCTAAAATCATGTTATTTTAGTCAAATAAATATCAAAATGTTATAAATATTTATATTTAATGCTCTACCTTGAATATATCAATTTATTGATTATTATAACTCTAAGTACACCTCCCCTCTAGAATAAATTCCCATATCACTACCCTTGAAAAACAACATAAATTCCACCTAAAAATTACAAATATATTCTCAAATTATTTCTATCCATCAAGTTATCATACTTTTTGAAGTTCTATATTAAAACAACTCTAGTCAGTTAAGGAGTTTAGTGCTATATAAAGGAAGCATCACTAAGAAGAGGGTATAGTTTCCTCAAATTTTCATTCCATTATCCTACCCTCTTCCTAAATGTTCCCATTCCTTTAAATACCAAAACATATAAAGATTTATTTATTAGTATATTAAAATTATATAAACTATGAAAAATTACTGTAATGATTATATTGGGGAAATATTTCAGGTCATAGTTCTCTTCCTCCTCTTTTGACAATCTTCCCTTAAAGGCCGACTAACTTCTAACAAAATCATTTATAACTTTATTCTTATCCCCACCGATATCGATGGACAATATTAATTATATATAATATATAAATATTAAATTACATTTATTTTATACTTATCTAAGTAATTTTACCTGTATTTAACAAAAAATAAAAAATTATAATAAGACAATAAATTTTAATGAAAACATGACATATTAAATTTGGCAATAAAAATAAGTACTATAAAATAGAATTGAATAATTATAATTTTTAAAAAATGACATAAATTAATATAATTAACATCAAGTAAATGAGACGAAACATAATGAGATTTTAGGTAAGGTGATTATCTATCCCAACTCCATATTTTCTAGGTTATCACATATTTCAGATTATTTTTAGTATGTATATTTATGTAATTCCATTAGTATATCCTTTGAAAATTCATTACCATTTCATTACAGGGATATAAATGATTATAACTAATCAATATGATTTCTTAGTCAATTAATAAGATCATTCAAAAAGTCATTATATTTTTACAAAATCATCTTTAACTATCTTTGACCGGTCTCTTCATAAAACCACATTGTAGTTTTATGCCAAAATATGTTCTCCCTTATTCATTTGGAAACTGAAAATTCCATTACATGATTTATGATATATTAAATCATTATTAAACCCATTCCTTCTATGTGTTTACTTCATGAATATAATTGTTACATATACTATTTCCACATGACATGTATGATTATGATCATTTTTGACGTCACATGTTTGATTATAATTATATAGCACTGTAATTCATTTGTTAATGTGATACATCACATTTGATTATATGTTTTATGCATGAACATGAGTCTATATTTTTCCAAAATATAATGATATTATGATTTATGCACATATGATGTACATTAATATAATGTTATCATTATTTACAACATCTTTTGGTATTTGAAAAATATTTTACATTGTTTCACTATTATGAATATGTGAAATTCCATGTTTTTTTTCAAATAATTCCCTCTTTATTAAGGTGAATATTTTTGTCATATGATATGACGATGATTATTCTCACCCATGTACTATGGATTTATGAATCTCATTCCTTCTACGTTATCCACCAGATTACTAGGATTTTATATCCTCACATTATTTGATGTATACCCTCATGTGATTACATGTACTAAGAATAACATGACATTTTTTGAATAAATTGAAGAAGGTATAAAATAATGATAATGTTGTAATATTTATAATTGACGTATGAGAATATTTTTCCAAAGATACTATAAATAGGAGCATAGAATGTATTATTATTATGGTATTTATCTTAAAAATAATGTGATATACATGTATGAAAAATATGTGTTGCTATAAATATCCTCCAATATAATGAATAATCTCTTTGTAGCTTGATCCTTTGAATATATATATATATATATATATATATATACATTTAGATTTTCCCTAGATTCGGTGCTGTGTTTGGGTATCCCATGACCCAAAAAATAATATTTTAAGAATATTAATATATATAAATGCAAAAAAATTCAAATGATTAGAATAAATGGTTTTAATAATGATAATTGAATTATATGTGGAATCTTAGACCATGATTTTTTTCATAACATAAGGTTTATCCAATACATGACATAAAGCTGGTCATTGACAAGTGTTTCATTAAAGTACACAATTGTCGGGTGTATTAGGTAATTATGTAATTTAATTTACTTAAATTATATAAATGAAAAAATAATTCCTCTCTATTTAAACATTTTAATAATGATACAAGAGGTTTCCTATATAATTTTTGGAGATTATTGGTGGAAGTTATCATTTTTACTAGCTTCAAAAACCCAAGAACATGGATCAGTGAAGAAGGACCAAGGAGAATCACGAGGTGGATGATGAACACATTGTGATTTCACCTCACCACTAGTGGATGAGCTCTTCTCTAGTGAAAAATGTTTTGTTTATGTAGGGAATTTTATTTCATTGATTGACTCCCTTTTGATTTATTGATAAGCATTAGTTCTCTATTTTTTATTCACTAGGTTTTATATTCCATTCATGAACATGATTTCAAATATTATTATTGAACCCTTTTGATTATATCATCTATGACCTTGATTCACCCTTTTATTCAATTTGTGTAATTTTTGGACCGGGGAACACTATCAAATGATTGTATAACCATGTTCTTGTGATTTTGACTCCACCGTTATTCTCCTATGGCCCACAAGGTTGTTGTTAAAAATTTCAAATCTGGATTTTGAGAGTGATAAAACCCTCTATTTCATGGAGGATATTTCAATGAAATTTGAATCAATGTTTTATAAATTTATTGAGGAATAATGTGATATAATTTTATTGGTGGAATGAATCAGAGTCCATAAAGATGGTCTTTATTTTTGGGTTCAACATTCAGTGGAGTGGTGTGATAGTTCGGAATCACAAATATATCAGGTGGCCTAAAACCAACCACCAATGAAATACATGGTGTGGTGAACCCCACTTTCATGTTCCTTTGCCTGATTGATGGTATAATTTTAAGTGGTGGTGTTAGATGCAAAAAAAAAGACTAATTGAGTTTCTGGAAAATTCAATGTTAGACGACATGTAGTTCGGATGAACACATGCCATGTAAGTCTCTAGTTATAACAACTAGGGTTTCGTGAATATTAAATATCACACACAACATGGTATTATCACATGATGTGTGGATTGGTAATGGATAGTAAACATATTTCATAGGGGTAAACTGGTACTAGCACAACCACGTAAAATAGAATGTCTTGAGTACATAGTAACAAACATGGTCAGTGTAACCATGTATCAAAAGTGCACTAAGGAATGGGAAGGATATAAATGGATAGAAAGATTAAACATCCATAGGCCAAAGCACACGAGCATGGGTTGGGGGTCATGTGAATGACCTAATATTTCAAGACACACAGTGTTCTCTATGTACACATCTTATATATCCACATGGATATGAGGACACACTAAGGTGTCTAGGTGAGGTCACACCTCATGTGACCCTATGTACAGATTGTGTACTTTTCTACCAGACTTATACATTTCATATATGCTTCTTTGGGACTCAAATATTCACATGTGGGTAGCACATCATGTGTATTTTCCCACAAACAACATGACAGTGTATGTTTCTATAATTAATGTTTCATCAAGAGTTGATAATATAGGGAAACATCATTCCATGATGCCTATCCCATGACAGATATTGGGTGTGATCATCCGTGTGTTACCAGGGTCGACACACACCCTTAACTCTACAGGTAGTGGGTCCCCCATATCCATTATAAAGGTAGGGATGGAACTACACCATATTACAAAGGGTGGGGGTCCTCTATCTTTGGTGTGGATATTACTCCCTTATTTGTGACATGTAGTAGCATGGATCGGGAAATCTAATCAGTATGTTATATTGTTAAGTGATGTGTTTTTTGGCATCAATGATGTGACAATTGGAGTTACATGAATAATCTTAATTATTTGATGGTTGTGGAGATAGATATCCCATTACACTATTTACTTGGGTTTCTTTTGTTCATATATGGTTTCAGATTTATTTACCCTATATATATGGGTTATGTTGACTATTATTATATCTGTTTCTCCCTTTTTGTTTTTTGGTTAAACCTATTGGGTATTTATAGACTCAACGGATGATGGATTTTTTCCACATTTATTGTGTCTAAAAAATATGATAGAAAAATCATTAGTGGAGCATAATGGTTCTTATAACTGAATTTGTTTGGTTTTCGGACCTAGATATTGTAATATTAACTCACTTATGTCTTTCCATTTTTCTAATTGTTTTTTGCTCGGGACCTCTTTTTTGGTTGGGAAAATATTTTCCCCTTTACATCTTATTTTTTTTCACTGTTGTAATTTGATTTATTTTCTAGAGGCTAAAAAATTAATGGTTTAAAATTTTGTGGTTTTATTATTTTAATATTTCTCCACACTATTACATGGAACTAGTTATGTGCGTGTGTATAGGTACATTAGGATATGGTATCTCATTTGAGAGTTATTCCTACTCAACAATCAACGCTATCCCATGACCTATTGGAGCTGGGCTAGGGGTGTCACACTCTTCTTGATGTAGACCAGGTGGGACATGGTTTGTTGGGACATGAGAGAGTGGTCACCCAGAGTGAGTTTTTGGAGTTGGACATATTGTAAGGTTTGGTTTAAAAAATAGTAGAACAATTTCATAGTGTCCTAAGTTCAGATCTTTGTCTTGAGAACCCATTATTTTTGTGGAAACTAATATATAAAGACATCATGAATCTAACTACCCTTTTGTTGACTTATTATTCCAAGGAATCAGTTTCAGGGAATCCTATGGTTCATGAATTATATAATATTTCTTCTTTTTGACTTTTATTTCCCTCTTGAGTCAGCTCTCCAAATTTTATAATATAATAATGTTATGTATTGTAGACTTTTAGGATGTTTCTATGATGATATACAACTGTGATACATATACTAGGTCATGATGGTGACATTTTGAGTGAGGAATCCCCATGTCAAGGTCTTTATGACAACCATCATAGTATTGTGGCTCCCAATAATGAGCCTTTTTGTGGGTAGGTTTTCAAATTAGGTACAAATAAATATTTATACCCATTGAGTAGAGATCGAACCCAACCCCTATGATTCAGTTTAATGTTTAAAGATGGATTATTTAAATGTTATTTATAGATGTCAATTAAGACTATAAATATTGGTTAAGAATGATTCTAGAGTTCAAGGATCAAGGACCACCCAAATTCTGGTGTGACACAGGTCCTCAGGAGGGAGATACATGGAGGTAGTCTATGGTTCATGTTTTCCAACATATACAAGTTCCACAAAAAGTGAATGAAATGATTATTCCTAGACTCATTTTTGGGGTAGTGAGAAGTTAGTGGGGCTTGGTCACCTATGAATTTTATGAGGCGACACTCTCTTGGGAAGTGATTGAGTTCCTGTTCCACCACAAGTTGTATCCCTCTACCACCCAACCAATACATTTATTGGATATTCTTAATAATTTATGGGATATGGAGAGCTTATTGGGAAAGTATTGTTGGGGTACCACTATTCAATGTGGATATTATAGAGAAAAGTTATCAATTGAATCTAGTAGGTGTTAATCTTATAAGTCACAATATAGGATTTATACTGACATATATAATATTTTCATCATTTTTATTTGTTTTAAATAATTTAATCCCAACAAATTTATCAATTTGATCTTATTTACATCATCTTTGGATTTTTGGTGTGTTTTTGTCTAAAATATAAAAATAGATTAATTATTTAATTTTAACTGATTTTTGAGCACGTGTGTATTTTGGGAAAAACATTTATAATATTTTTCAAATTAGTGTGATTTATTTATAATTACTTTATTTATGGTCTTAGAATATTTATTCAAGACCAAGATCTGATTCAAACATCTATAGGGAAAACAAAATAAATTAATTTGAAAACCCATTGAGGGGGATTGAGTAGAAACCACCTATGGAAATGATGCATAACTCAGGCTACACACCTCCAATTTAGGTGATTCTAGCTAGATCTGAAATAAGACTCATAAGTGAGTTTCCTAGTTAAATTACACAGAGTTAAAAACTAATTAAGGAGGCCATTGAAAGCTAGACATTGAAGGATAATTTTGAGAATCCTAAACAATAAAAATCAATACACATTAATAATTAAATAACATCCTCTATGCATGTACAATTAATGTGAAATTTGGAGGGCTTTCATGAAATTAAATTTGGAAAACCCCATAAAAAGGGCCCTCAAGTTGATTCGAAGTTATTGTGGATGAAATAAGATCAAACATTCATAGAATAGATTCTGATAGATTACCTTTTCTCTTTTATTTTCTTTCTTTTATTTTCCTTAGTTTTATAATTCCCTCTCACCCATTCACCTCGATTACCCTTAAGACGATGGAGTATAAAATATTGTGATTTAGGAAGGGTTTGTTTTATATTTTTTAGTTATTTATTTTTCAGACTAAATGGAATGAAATATATTTCTCTCTTTTGTGATGTTTTTATCAATTTTTCATAGAAGTTTTTTATTATCATGTATGATCATATTTGTTTTTTGATTCTGCTAATGATTTTTTTCTTTGATCAATGACAATTATGTCCCTACACAAGGTCCAGGTTTATATATGATGGAATATACAATTGATTTTTTATGTACTCATTGATCTTTAGAACATGTGAAAGGGGTAGTGGATGTTCTCGACTGTTTTGGGTAAATAAGACCTAATCATATATTGACTAAATCATTTGATTATATTAATTGAAACTATCATGTACATGGAATGATTGTAGACCAAACTATGATCTTGTTATGGTTTATCTCACCATCACTATATGACCAAGTTAGTCAATGGAAATGATCATGGAATCTAACTTCAATCAACTTAGGAGAAGAGGATTGAATTAAATAGAATAAGGATAGAATTGAAAATGGGAAACAGAACCCGACATTATCAACTTTCTCATATCCTAGATTTCAATCACCTATGTTTCCAATTTAATTTCAATCATTTTCTTAATTGAGTTCTTTTATTTCATTTCATTCAAAACCATGAAATTCTGTAAGTACTACATTTATCCTCTAATTATAATGTGAAAAAATATTTTGTGTGAACTATCATTTAGGAGGACACCTAGGGTAAATCAAAATATTGTACTTAGGTAATATATAAATGGGTTTTACATGCCACCTGACTACAATTCATCAACCATGGAAGCATTTCCGGGGAGGTAGTGCATTGAAAAAAAGAGAATGTTTTTAAAAAATTTAATAACAAACAACTCAAAATAACCATTAATTGAATTTGATCCATAAATTGAAAGAACATTAACACAACTAAAAAAAGAATCATAACATGGGACTTTGGGGAAATAAACATCTCATATACATGTGAAACACTTAGTATTCACTCTAAACCTAAAATCATGGTTCGTAATCCCTACCAAACCCTATGTGATCTATACATGCCTCAACTTTCCATTCAAAATAACCTACACATTAAAACTAATTACCCAAAAATATTTTTAATTTCATGTCAATATGATTCTTATGCTTATGAAATTTCATGGCCCTGTATGATAAGACCCAAATAGGTACATGCACGAGTTCAGATTCAATTTCTCAAGCTTCAAGTCAATTGGATCACCTAAAGAACTATTTTAGTGGAGGTAATTCCCATTATCACTCAAAGGAGATGTGATGTAATTATTGTAAAATATACAAATTGGTTAGATAAATTATTAGGAACATCTAAAAATATGCTCTATCTATAGAATATTTCCCACATCCAGTGTTACTTCCATCAAAAATGAGATTTATATCATACATAAATAAAATAGAGAGGCCCTCTATGAATACTGGGAGCATTTCCGGAAGCTATGAGCTATATTACCACATCATTATATTGAAGAACATTGATTTCTTAGGTTCTTATACCAATGACTTCTCGAAAATGAATGAAATCTTATAGAAACCTCAGATAGAGGATCCTAGATCAATAAGTCACCCATGGATGTTAGAGGTATGACTGGGAATATTTAAAAAAACTCAAAACATTATAGAATGAAAGTTATGTTAAACATGGGGATACATGAGATACATAATTCTGCTTTATCTTCATTTATTTAAACTATATTTGACGACTTCTCGATATTAGTCCTGAAAATTGTTCTAATTCATGAAAATAGACAAAAAGATTCATCTCAGGTATGATGGTTATGTTCTTCTTCCACACATTATATTGACCACTATCCTAAGATACAAGGGAAAAAATATAGCATTACATCCTTTCATCCAGGAAAATTTCAGCAGAATGAACCATGTCAGCACCAAGCCCTGTAAGGATATGGAAACCAACAAAATTGATAGTGATCATTCAATCCTAACTAATACCCCAATAAAACTCATACTAGAAGACATAATATCAAAACTCAACACCATTACACAAACCCTATAAACATTTACACCAACATGAAAACATTCAACCATTAACATTCTAGAGACCCTATGAATAACCATCCACTAGTTAACAACCTTCAATTCAAAACCAATAACAATATGATATTAAGGGGTTGAAAGACACTATAAAATAATTTTACAAAAAATTCAATAGTCTCATGGGAATCATAAAAATTAATCAAGGAAAAATACATTCCCTTAAAATTGAAAACCGAGTGGATAATTTCAAAATGGTAACAATAATACGTGGAAAAGAACTCCCAACTCTACCACCATTTAGCCTAAAAAAACACCACCTATTCAGTGGTAGAATAATGTTGAAAATTATGATAACCTTGATAAAAATAAAGAAGAATAAGAAAAGAAAAAGAATGAGGGAAATATAGAATAAGGAGAAATGAATCACCATGAAGAGAAGAATTCATAGGAATGAGAGGATCAACTTGGGAAGAAGTGTCTCAGCCATTATCAAACTACAAAATACTACAAAATGTCAAGATCCAAGGAAGATTTGTATTCCATGAACAATTGTATTTTTAATTTCTATAATGACTTATGTGATTTAGGTGTTCCTATTAATGTATTTCCTCACTCAGTATAAACTTCATTACAGATGGGACACATGAATCCCTCAAGAGTGGTGGTCCAGCTTGAAAAAAATCGCCAATTTTCCATATAGGAGTTCTAGAAGATGTCCTTATAAAAGTGAAAGGTTTTTTATTCCCAGGTAGGTTCTATGTATAGAATATCAAAGATGATTGGATCCCGTCTCACTCACCCATCATTTTAGGGAGACTATTCTGATAGATAGAGAAAACCAATATAAAAGTCCATGAAGGGACACTCACTAAGGAGTTTGGAGATAACACTATCAACTTTAACAGTTTTTATTCCATAAGGCACCCATTATATGATAACTCACTCTTTTAAATCTCCCACAAAGTTCTTATTGATCCAATGGAATAATTTGGTATGTTCCATGAGTTCTTAGACACATTAGATAAATTTTCCATAGAAAATATCAATGAAAATGTGAATTCCAAAAATAAAGGAGATTCTAATTTCATGTTGTTAGAAGATGTAAAATATGATTTCTTTGATGATATGATAAATGTTTAAGATGATGATATGATTTTCTTGTGTTCATAAGGTATATCCTTTGTAAATGGAGAAACATAATTTAATTTCATCCCCTGAGAATTCGTCATATCTAGAATTAAAACCACTCCCCACTGATTTGAAACATGTGAACCTCATGGAGGGAGATAAATTAAATGTAATAATTTCTAATAATCTTTCTGAAGCCCATGAAGAATCATTTTTTGATATTTTTAGAGGAAATTTACAAGAAATAGGATGTATTTTTGGTGATATCCCTATAATAAACCCAATTATATGCTCATATATAATTCATCTTATAGGATATGAAAAACTTTCCAAACAACCCTAAAGGAGGAAGAATCCCACATTAATGGAAGTTGTGAAGAAGGATATTGATTAGATATTGGAAGATGAGATCATCTATCCCATTTAATATTTACAGTGGGTTATCTCCAATCATGTATTTTGAATACAAATTGGTATAACCACTCTATGTAATGCAAAGAATAAAATAATCCCAATGAGAATTGAGAATTGCTGGAGAGTTTGAATTGATTTTTGTAAGTTGAATCTGGTCACTCAAAAAGAATATTTCCCCATCCCATTCATTGAAAAGATGTTAAAGGAATTGAAAGGTTGAACTCACTATTGCATTTTGGAGGGATTTTATGGTTATTTCTAGGTACCCATTTACCCCAAGGATCATGAGAAGACTACCTTTACATGTCTCTTTAGCACTTTTTAATATAAAAGGATGCCATTTAGATTTTGGAATTCTCTAGGTACATTTTAAAGGTTCATGGAAATTAAATTTTTTGATCACATTAAAGATTAATTTGAATTTTTCTTAAATGATTTCATATTTTTAGAGATTCATTATACAAATATTTGAATAATCTTGAAAATGTTTTAAAATCCTTCATTCAAAATAATTTTCTTTTAAATTTTGAAATGTGTAATTTCATGGTTAGTAGAGAAATTTTACATATGAATGTCATTTAAAAAAAATAATTGAAGTGGATAAGTCAAAAATTGAAGTGATTAATTCATTACCTTTTCAAACTTCTGTGAAACATGTTAGATCATTTTTAGGACATGAAGGATTCAATATGATCTTTATCAAAGATTTCAGTAAGGTTTATCTCTCAATATATTGATTACATTTTAATGAGTCTGATTTTTATTTCAGTGTAGCATGTAAGGAATGATTTGATGAGTTGAATAGGAGATTGATTCCTCCAGTTGTGATATAACCACCAAATTGTGAAGTGCTATTTGAGCTACTTTTTGATGCATCCAACCATGTTGTTGAAGCAATAATTTATAAGAAAAATTGTGGGTAGGCCATAAGTAATTACTCATACTTAGAGAACCATAAATGTGGCTCAATTCAATTAAAAACCATGGAAAAATAGTTTTTAGTTGCTGTATTTTCTTTCTAAAGCTTTCGATCAAACTTCATTGGAACTAAAATCACGGTGTTATCTATTCATATAGATCTGATGTACAATATGAAGAACTTTGATGATAAACTAATGCTATTGTAACACCCCAAGATTTTATAAAAAATATTCTTTTAATTTCATTAACGTCTTATGTTGTACGCTACACCAAAATGAGCTTTCACATTACGCATCCCTTACTTGGGTTTCATTACACGCAATCGCGACCTTCCACGATAGCGTGTGTTGTACGCAATACCGAGTTTCGTTAAACAACGATATGCTATTAAAATATTATTAAAACTAGCCGTTATAAATAGTAATACCCACTTTTTAATATTTTATAAATTTTATTTTTGAAAATGGACTTCATTTTTGGATTCGGAATATCGAAATTATCCTAGGGTGAAATTTTGGTATTTTTCTGAAAACTTTCAATATTTGATGAATAGTGAAAACACTGGGTTACTATTTAAAAACCGACTTCTTATTTAAATAAATATTTATTTTATTTAAATTTATTTTAAGTCAAAATTGATACAAAATACCTATATATGTTCAATGTAATTCATTAGATTCATTTTATAATAATTTTAGATATATTAAACTTTTATTGAACTTTTGACCGTCTTTACCCACCTTCTAGGAGAATTTGCAAATTTACATAAAATGTAATTTTACCGCTTTTATGAATGGAATTTCAAAAATATGAGAGACATAGTTGTGGTCAGTATGTAAAATTTGGTTCAATGAGATGAAAATAATTTTTGGGGAATAGTAACTTTTTACTTTTTTACCATGGTTAAAAGTAAATAGGGTAATTAACGGTAAAAATGATATTATTATTACCCTAACACATGTCCTAATTTTATTGGATAAGTTTAATTTGACCAAAAACAACCTTAGGAATAAAATATGACCATTTATACCCACTTGGATTAGATTAGGACATTTAATATAAATTTATTTAAAGAAGGGTTAAAATAGTTAAAATCAAAGTTTAATAAGTAAATATTTTTTAATATAGGGTTATACATAAGAAAAAATCGACTATAAATATTAATTAGAAATCTAAAACTATTTCCTAAATAATTGTATTTTATTTATAATTTTTAGACATTAAATAATATAAATTATTTGTGACACAAAGATGATGCAGTAATTATCTTCTTAATGAAATATTGACATAATTGATGTTATAAATACAAATATAAATGTAATTTGAGACTTTTTATGAATTAAACTAATTTTATAGATTAATAGGACATGTTAGTATTGATTTAGTTAATTTTTTTCGAACTAATCATTCTGTTATGATTTTCAGAAAAATCAATTACCAAATAGGGTCAAAATTGACATAAAATAGTTTTTAAAACAAATATTATATTATTAATTGTTATTTTATTCCTAAAAATATATGGTTCGGCCAAAATACTTAGATAATGTTATATATATTAATAATAAACAACTTGGGGTTCGTTTGGCATTTTATAGTAAGTTTATTAACCTTATAGTCTAAGAAAACAAGAAGACACGGTAAAAGTAAAATTATTTAACTTAAGGTTAAATCTAAATGATAAGGTTAAAATAAAAACCTAAACTTGTATAAATTCTATTTTATGAGAGGGTTTAGACCCATACCCACCTTAGATTTGAAATAACTCAATTTGGAGCTATTAAAAACCGAATATGACTTTATAAAAAAAATAGTATTAGTTTTTCCAAAGGTGCCCCTCTCCTCCCTTATAAAAGGGCACCTCCTACCTCTCTTCCTCACACAACTTTGATCCTTCAAACTCAGCCAACCCCTACCAAATTCTCTTCTATACTTCCATAGAAACATCCTAGAGGTTCTGGTCTTCTACAAAGGCCAATTTTAGTGCCTTAAGAGGAGGTCTCATAGGGGCGCTTCAAAGAAGAGGAGGTTCGGATACGTACGAAGCATATCAGACCTAAGGTAAGGGATAATTGTGAAAATCTCATTTTTATCCGAGATTTCTTATTCGTAAGTGTTTAATGGGGTAATTTCTATCATCAATGTCCATGTTTTATAAAAATTTATTCATGTATGTTTAAATTCCTTTTTACCCATTTGACTTTCACCACATGGTATGGAAGAAATCTTTCTTTTATTTACCCTACAAGGTACTTTTTGACTTTTCCGAAAAAAGTTTGAGAAGAATGTTTTTTTACATATACGGCATGAAATGATTTTTATAGTTTTATAAAGCCTTATTTTCATGAAGCTTCCTCCAAAATATTTCATGACTGTTTTTAAAAAATACTTTTCTTATAAAATTACATGACGTTTTGTAAAAAGAAATTGATTTTGAAGAAGAAAGGATATTTTCCTCAAGAATTCATTTCAAGTGTTTTATCAAAATAATTTTACATCTAATATGACATTATTTCATATGTGTATGTTTCAAGTATAGTGTCTTTATGATTTACATGGTTTCACTTTTCTTATGATGAAATATCCATTTCTTTTATATGGATTATGTGATGATGGGATGATGTTTATGAAACCCATTTTATTCATTGAGTTATTATGAATGATGTATGTTTATTTTGTGGCACAAGTAAGAATGATTTAATTATGAGATGGGAGGGACCTATATCTCCCTCCAATGAATTGGGTAAAGATTTATATCTCATGAGATAGACATGTCTGGAATGACAGGTTAAATCGGTTCAGTAATATAGGACTAGAACGAGGAGTGAACTCGATTCAGAAAGGGAATTTCTCCACTAAGATAGTCTTGGCAGCAATGACTTGGCTACTATGGAAATCATAACATGTGCTTAATGGTTGCCACAATTACATGTTTTATTCCCATGCTATTTTATCATGATTGATGTTCCCTTATGATATATACCTTACGTACTTCCAAGATTCATGTCTTTGCTCAAGATTTTGATGTTTATATTTTATGTTCAAGTTTTTGCATTTGAATGTTTATGGATTGTTTTATGTTCTCTATGTTTACCCTTACGGGGAATTTCATCTCACCCCTTTTATATTTTCTTTTCCCCAGGATGTAAAGAAAGGTTTTAGGTAATAAAAAAATGGACGATCTTTATTGGGAGATGTTGAAGATCTTTCACCATGACTAGAAGATTTTATTCCGATTTCCAAAGACACTAAACTATTACGATCCTTGTGTGTCTATTTTTGTTATGTATTATGTATTCCGCAAGAGTAATTTATTTTCCATGTACATCAAGCTTCGGGTCTCTACAGTTGGTATCAGAGGAAAGTTTTAGTCAACCTTTGGAAACTAGGATGCGAGAACTTTAGTGAGATCCCTAGAGATATTTCTAAGGTTTGTCTAGGGATGTCCTTAAGGATAATTATAAGTATAGGTTATAGTCCTAGAGTTATGGTAACGATATTAGATTATATCTATGATTTTAGATATTGAAGTTACTCCCCCTTTATTATGATTTTTTCCTCTCACACTATTCTTTTTGGGTTTTAGAAAATGGATGGAAACATGATGATTCATGATAATGGAGGATATGATGGACAATGGAATGATATTCTTCATGAGCAGCCAAATGAAATGGGATTTAGAAGTCCAAACATCATTATTATGCAGAATCAGAAATATCATAATATGATCAACAAACACAAATTTGGTATGTTTCTTGACTCGGCTAATAAGAGAAAGATGGATCTTCATGATGATCATGGAGGAAAGAAAGTTTAATTTCCCCTATGTAAATCATGTGGGAAGAGGCATCAAGGAGAATGTTTCAAAGGAACTAGAAGTTGATATGGGTGTGGAAAAGAAGGACATAAAGCTAGTATGTGCAAAGGAAAAGGTTCAGTTAACACCATGGATTAGGATAATGGTATTTCTATGACATCAACAATGGTTAAATGTTTTAAATGTGCAATGTACGTGCATTATGAAAACCAATGCCCTAAGGGAAAGTCTCAAGAAGAGAATAAGTATGGTCGTATGGGTAGTATTTATGTTGATGATGATGAAGAGACTAAAAATGATATGTGAGATGAAAGAATTTTTGAAGCTCGGCCAATGGTTTAAGAAGGTAGTGGAATGATTACATGTTTATCAAGTTTAATGTTGTATAAGTAATCTCATGGTACTATGGAATAAAGAGACCTCTAAGGATTGTTACACTGTTGTCTTTCCTTATCTTTTGAAAGTGTGCGATGAATGGTACCAGTATTTTTGGAAAGTAGATGATATGAGCATAATGAAGGGATAAGGAGAAAATGAAATGTTTGATAGTATTCATGAGCTCATGACTGATATAAGGAGAAGGTTATATCATGGTTTAAGTATATAGAATTTTTTGATTTTGGTGTGTGGAAAGAGTTAACTTTTGAAAACATTTATTTTTTCACTAAGGTTTATTGGTTATTCATTTTTCAAGAGAATACATGATTAAGGTATTCACATGATTGGAATGTGGCCAACAAGATAAAGGGGGATAAATGATGGTTGGATGATGACATTTCAAGTAATCATTTTCTTTATACTATGAGCTTGGACCGAAGTATTTTAGATAAAGATTGGCATGGATTATGTTGGACATAAGATAGTATTGTTTAAGGATAGAACTTTTTTAGATATTATAGATGGGATGTTAAAGTAATGTAGTTTTAGAAAAAGGAAAACCTATAGGATGGGCGACAACCCATCGCGTCAGACAAGGCTGTGGGAATCGAACCCACAACCGAAGTGCGACTGGCCTTTATTGCACACCACTGGCCTACAGGAAGTCCCTAGTTAGTAGAAACTAGTTTTATTTTATTAAGTGGTATGATATATGAAGTATAAGTTCATTTTTGGAACCATATACGATTAATCTAACCATATTATGGACTTATAACTTTTTCTAGCCTTTTGTTTGAAACAGATGGAATGACCCATCATTCAATCACAAGATCTGCTAAATCATCACGAATAACAAATTCCACTTCATTTCTTTTAGGGATGAAGTGGAAATTGTTCAATTCACGAACAACAGTGAAATTGTACCAAAATCATGTATGTATTTCTTTTAATTCCTCAACTTTAGGAGATTGATCTTGAAAAAAAATGTTGTCCTAGTTCCCTTATATCTGATGAATCATATGGTACCCTAGATCATCACAAATTTATGGCTTTGTGATTGATGGATTTTTCATAGCCATGTTCTCTACCACTCTCCATCAAGAACATGATGGTTAGATTTTTCTTCCATATCCATATTTTAACCTATGTTCTCCTATATAGAAACCCGATGATGAGTTACCTTGGGTAATCGTTACGTTTCATACTTTAGTTTTTAAAATTAAGTTTTAGTATTCCTTTTACAATGTAGGTTTCTATTAAATAAAATTTTGAGTAGTAAACCATTTATAACCCCGACGAATTTCAAGGGAGAAATTCATTTTAAGGGGGGTAGAATGTAACACCCCAAAATTTTATGAAAAATATTCTTTTAATTTAATTAATGACTTGTGTTGTATGCTACATCAAAAGGATCTTTCACAACACGCATCACTGACTTGGTTTCATTACACGCAAGCGCGACCTTCCACGACAGCGTGTGTTGTATGCAATACCGAGTTTCGTTAAACAACGATATGCTATTAAAATATTATTAAAACTTGCCGTTATGAATAGTAATATCTACTTTTTGATATTTTATAAATTTTATTTTTGAAAATGGACTTCATTTTTGGATTAGAAATATCGAAATTAGCCTAGGGTGAAATTTTGGTATTTTTCTGAAAACTTTCAATTTTTGATGAATAGTGAAAACACTAGGTTACTGTTTAAAAACCAACTTTTTATTTAAATAATTATTTATTTTATTTAACTTTATTTTAGGTCAAAACTGATACATAATAACTATATAAGTTCAATGTAATTCATTAGTGTCATTTTATAATAATTTTAGATATATAAAAATTTTATTGAACTTTTGACCGTCTTTTACCCACCTCCTAGGAGAATTTATAAATTTACATAAAACATAATTTTACCGCTTTTGTGAATGTAATTTCAAAAATCTGAGAGACACGGGTGATATCAGTAAGTAAAATGTGGTTCAATGAGATGAAAATAATTTTTGGTGAATAGTAACTTTTTACTTTTTTTACCACAGTTAAAAGTAAATAGGGTAATTAAGGGTAACAATGATATTATTATTACCCTAACACATGTCCTAATTCTATTGGATAAGTTTAATTCGACCAAAAACAACCTTAGGAATAAAATATGACCATTTAGGCCCACTTGGATTATATTAGGAAATTTAATATTAATTTATTTAAAGAAGGGTTAAAATCGTTAAAATCAATGTTTAATAAGTAAATCATTTTTAATATGGGGTAATACATATGATAAATTCGACTATAAATATTCATTAGAAAGATAAAACTATTTCCAAAATAATGGTATTTTATTTATAATTTTTAGACATTAAATAACATAATTTATTTATGACACAAAGATGATAGAGTAATTATATTATTAATGAAATATTGACATAATTGATGTTACGAATACCCAAATAAATGTAATTTGAGACTTTTAATGAATTAAACTAATTTTCTAGGTTAATATGACATGTTATTATTGATTTATTTAACTTTTTTCGAACTAATCATTCTGTTATGATTTTCAAAAAAATAAATTACCAAATAGTGTCAAAATTGACATAAAATAGTATTTAAAACAAATATTATATTATTAATTGTTATTTTATTTCTAAAAATCTAAGGTTAGGAAAAATGACTTATATAATGTTATATATATTAATAATTAACAACTTGGGGAACGTTTGGCTTTTTATAGTATGTTTATTAACCGTATAGTGTAAGAAAACAAGAAGACACGGTAAAAGTAAAATTATTTAACTTAAGGTTAAATCTAAATGATAAGGTTAAAATAAAAACCTAAACTTGTCTAAATTCTATTGGATGAGAGGATTTCGACCCATCCCCACCTTATCTTCTAAATAACTCAATTTTGATCTATTAAAAACCGAATATGACTTTATAAAAAATAACATTTTTAGTTTTTCCAAAGGTTCCCCTATCCTCCTTTATAAAAGGGCACCTCCTCCCTCTCTTCCTCACACCACTTTGAGCCTTCAAGCTTGGCCAACCCCTGCCAAATTCTCTTATCTACTTCTATAGAAACATCCTAGAGGTTCTGGTCTTCTTCAAATACCAATTTTAGTGCCCTAAGAGGAGGTCTAAAAGTGGCTCTTCAAAGAAGAGGAGGTCCGGATACGTACGAAGCATATCGGGCCTAAGGTAAGGGATAATTGTGAAAATCTCATTTTTATCCTAGATTTCTTATTCGTAAGTGTTTAATAGTGTTATTTCTATCATCCATGTCCATGTTTTATAAAAGTGTATTCATATATGTTTAAATTCCTTTTTACCCATTTGACTTTTACCCCATGGTATGGAAGGAATCTTTCTTTTATTTACCATACAAGGTACTTTTTGACTTTTCCAACAAAAGTACGAGAAGAATGATTTTTTAACATATATGTCATGAAAGGATTTTTATGGTTTTATAAAGCCTTATTTTCATGAATCTTCCTCCAAAATATTTCATGACTATTTTCAACAAAATACTTTTCTTTTAAAATTGCATGACGTTTTGTAAAAAGAAATTGATTTTGAAGAAGAAAGGATATTTTCCTCAAGAATTATTTTCAAGTGTTTTATAAAAATCATTTTACATATAAGATGAAATTATTTCATATGTGTATGTTTCAAGTATAATGTCACTCTGATTTACATGGTTTCACTTTTCTAATGTTGAAATATCCATTTATTTTATATGGATTATGTGATGATGGAATGATGTTTATGAAACCCATTTTATTCATTGAGTTATTAGGAATGACATATCTTTATTTTGTGGCAAAAGTAAGAATGATTTCATTATGAGATGGGTGGGACCTATATCATCCTCCAATGCATTGGGTAAAGATTTATATCACATGAGATAGACATGGCTGGAATGGCAAGTTAAACCGGTTTAGTAATATAGGACTGGAACGAGGAGTGAACTCGATTCAGAAAGGGACTTTGTCCACTAAGAAGGTCTTGGGAGCAATGCCTTGGATACTATGGAAATAATATCATGTTTTTAATGGTTTCCTCAATTAAATGATTTATTCCCATGATATTTTATCATGATTTATTTTCCATTATGATATATGCCTTACGTACTTCCAAGATTCATGTCTTCGCTCAAGATTTTGACGTTTAGATTTTATGTTCATGTTTTTGCATTCAAATGTTTATGGATTGTTTAATGTTCTCTATGTTTACCCTTACTAGGCATTTTAGCTCACCCCTTTTATGTTTTATTTTCCCCAAGATGTAAACAAGGGTTTTAGGTAAGAAAAAAAGTGAAGATCTTTATTGAGAGATGTTGAAGATCTTTCACCATGATTAGAAGATTTTATTTCGATTTCCAAAGACACTACACTATTACGATCCTTGTGTGTTTGTTTTTGTTATGTAATAAGTATTCCGAAAAAGTAATGTATTGTCCATGTACGTCAATCTTCGGGTCTCGACAAATATTGAGATGGATGATACTACTAATTGAGGTCAACAGTGAAATCAAAGTCAATATGGGGGCTAAAAACCAAGTGTATGGTCACATAAGTAGACTTCCCACCCCTCTAATGTAGAAATTACTAATAAACACCCACTGAATGATCACAGTTTTGTAGAGTATTTATACTTGATTGAAGGATAAGTTACTTGGTATGATTACATGGTCAATTATCTAGTAAAATCATAGGTCCAATCTTAATTAATTCTAACCAAAGTCTAAAACTAAAATTTGAATCCTGTTATTTCATTTGGGAAGATCCATTTATTTGGATTATTTTCAATGATCAGGGGATATGAAGATGTTATACTAAAAGTTACATTAAATATTTCATTGATTTTTGTCACAATTTGTCCCATGGATTCCACTTTTGAAATAAAAGGAAAGAAAATAATGTTTTATAATTTAGAATATATTTACCCACCCATTTTAAATATTCTCATAAATTTAGAAAAAGTTTTAACAAATTTTAGTTCTCTATAAATTTTTTATAGTGAAACTAAATGCCTATAAACCCACTATTATTTTGTGATATTTTTTAATTTACAGGGATATATTTTATGGACCCCTTCCCAATTTCATTTAGAAATTTTTATCTATTTCTTGCAATTGATTATGTTTCAAAAAGGGTGGAGGAAAAAGCTAAAAAGACTGATATTGTTATAGTTGTTTGTAATGTTGTTAGGGATAATACAATTTTAAGGTTTGGAGTACCCATATCCATAATCCAGGATAATTGAACTCAATTATATAAAAGGATAGTTGAGGATTCACTGAATATGTATGGGTGCATCATAAAATATCTACTCCCTATCATCCACAAACTAATGGTCAAGATAATGTGTCCAATAGGGAAATAAAAGAATATTGGGAAAATACTTTTAAACGAAACATAATGTATTGGTGACAAATTATAGATGATGTATTATTGGAATTCAGGATCATAGAAAAAATATACAATATGAATGAGTCCATATAGGTCTATTTATGAGAAAAACATCCACCATTTGGTGGAATTGGAACATAAGGGATATTAGGCTATAATAAAGATAAAAATGGATCTAGAAAGTGATCAAAAAAGGGAGAAGATTTTATTTTTAGGATATGGATTAAAATATAAGGGATGTTCTTGTAAATTATATGATTTACCAAGACATAACTAAAGTGTATCATGACAGGATGATCTAACTTAAATAATTCCATCCTTGAGACACAATGGTGTTATTCAACTCAAGAATCAAGATGATGTGAGTTAAACTTCATTCCAAATCGGAAGGTCCATTTATAGTTACTTATGGATATCCCTTCAGTGCAATATAATTTATGAAGGATGGAGATAAGGATATAATCACTATTACTAGACATAGGCTGAATAAATTCTATTGGAACGTAAAATCAGAGCTAGTGGATGAGATTACACTTCACCAACCTATTTATCAAGAATATCCATTAGGTTGTACCAATCCATAACAATTTAATTCCCACACTAATTCAATTAAATATCATCTTAAATATAAAAATATACTATAATTCATTAAATAAACTATATAATTTATGTTATGGGGGAGGTAACTTTTATAGTTTAGGATTTTAAAAATTATTTTTCATCTTCTTTAAAAATATTCAAAATATTGTGTGTTTATTTTTAGATTTTTGTTTGTTGTTGAAAATTTGAGATAAAATAATTATCTTTTACAATTTATTCCCCAAAACTATGATTAAACTAATACTGAAAATCACTTTTTTTCTAGTTCAAAACTTTCAGGTATTTTGGGAAAATTCCTTTAATTTTTGAATCCCATGCAATAGTTCACTATATTTATATTTTAAATCAGTTTCCTGTAAGGATTATGAATCCTTTTTTCGTAATATCTAGATTCACCTAAATTTTTTATATAAATAAAAAATTATTTATTTAAATATGATTTGATTTATTTCTATCAAAACTTGATGGTTTGAGTTACACGTGTTTTATATGATTCAGTAATTTATTTCATTTTAAACCCCCTTTTTTCAAAATAATTATTTTTATTCTAGTATTAATTTTATATTTAATCCTATTATCCCTTTTAATCCATGAAAAACATTATTTTCTTACCAGATTAAAATCTAATTTTCCCTATCCAACATGCTCTTGAAGTGAAATTTTGTGATATAGTTGAACTTATGTATAAGAGGAATATGTCTTATATTGTGATACCACATTTGGTGAGACATTGTGTGGAAATTTAATTCTTAAGATAAGATTTTACGACTTAAAATTTCATTATTTTTATTGTTTTTTCATTATACGGCTTTCATGATAAAATAATATTTTCATTTTTAGTGCTTCCAAATGAGAAACAAAGTAGTGCCTATTTGAATATTTAAAAAAGAAGTTGATATGATAAAGATGAGGAATTATATAATCTTTTGGATTTATAGGGAAAAATATTTGTTATTATTATTAGAGACAATCTACAACTATGAGAAGTTAAGAGGAGACGGTACTTAGGTTAAAATTAAAATATTTTAATTTTTCTTCATAAAATATTGAATCTATCCTGATTTGGGCTCAAAGGTTTTGACATAAAAATCCTACCAACTGAAAGAAACAAAACAAAAAAGACAAGTCATCATGATAATAACATGATCATGTCTCACATTAGATATAGATATAAGAATTTATCAATCTTATAGTGACCCTTGCATGAGTTTTGATGAGAACAGCTTTGTTGAAAAATTGAAATTCGTGTGATTGGAGAAAATTAATGTGAGGTAGGTGTTTGGTGTAAAGGTTATTAGAAATGATGTTGGGATATATATATAATTATTTTAATATATAACTTTAATTAAAATTTTAATGACTAATGAAGTATTTTTTATTGTAATATATTTTTGATCCATCTCATTGGTTTATTTTTTGAATATTGTATGATTTTATTTAAATTCTGACATGTCTAGGAGTCCATCTTATAAGTGTGAGGGAATTGATAGAGATAATATTTACCTCATTTTTTATATTTTTTTAAAATATTTAATCTCTAAAAATCTATCAATTAGATATTATTTGTATCAAATATTTTGTTTGGAGTTTTTTGGGATAGAAGTCGAAAATTGCGTAATTCTGGAATTTTAACATGTTTTAATTACTTGGATATTTTGGGTATTACTTTTATGATTTTAATACAATAATAGTGATTAATTGTTTTTAGGATTCCTTAATTTATGTGATTCAACTCTACCTTCTAGTGAAATAGCTAATTCAAACATCATGATTCTTGAAAAAAATCAATCAATATTAAAAACCTTTAGGGCAGAAATAGTGGACCACTAACCCAGAAATGAGGCATAATGTTAAATACACATCTATAATTTAGGTGATTCCATCTGGAATTATAGAAGAAAGAAAATCATTTACCTATTAAATTATATAGATTTATTGACTAATTTAGGTGTCCATTGGTTGTTAAATATCGGTGGATGATTTCTTAAATTCTTAACCCAAAAAGTAATACCAATTAATTATTCCATACCTTCCTATATATGTGTCCAATTAATGTGAAATTTGGATCCGATATAGTAAGTTTCAATTAATAATAACCAATAAGAAGTTACATTATAGATATTTGAATATATGGTTATTGAAATTGGATAAAAAATTTAGAGGATATATTCAGTTGTATAATTATATTGATTTTATTTTCTTTATTTTTTTCCTTATTTTTGTAAAACCTTCTTATTATCCATTCATCTTGATTACAGTTTATATGGTTGGGTAAAAATTTGAGTGACTACGGAAGGGTTGGTTTTCTATTTCTGGTTCTTGAGTTCTTTGAATTAATTGAATAAAATTTATTTCTCTCTTTTATGACACTGTTTTAAAATTTCATATTACAATTTTTATTATCAATTAGGATCATATTTGGTTTTTGATTCAGTTATTGATTTTTTATTTTTTCCATTATCATTATCTTGATCTGCTAGGTTTTATTTTATATATCATGTAATATACTATGTCTTAGTGGTGAAGTACATGACAATCTTAAATACGTGAGAAAGGGGTAGTGGATGTTCACAATTTTTCATATAAAAAAGACCCAATTAGGTATTTTCTAAGTCATATGACGGTATTAATTGCAACTCTTTTTCATAAAGAATGATATTAGACCAATCTAAGATCATGTTATTATTTTCTCTCACCATCAACATTTGAGAAAGAGAGTGAGAGGAAGAAAATCACGGAATATCTAATTAATAAAATTATTAGAATAAGATTGAATTAAATAGAATAAGGATAATAATAAAAGTGGAAAACCAAAACAACCCCGATTGACCTTATCATATCATATTTTTCAATCAAATGGGTTTCTAATTTAATTTCAATCAACTTCTTAATTGATATATTTTATTTAGTTTCATTCAGAGCCATACAATTCCAAAAAATATCTCATTTTTCATTTAATTAAAAAGTGAAAAACTAATTTTGTGTGCACTCTTCTTTAGAAGGATAACTAGGGTTAATCACTATAGTATACTTTGGTAATATAATTGATTCCTCAACACATGACTGGAGCATGTCATATACTCATGATCAGACATAGAAATTAGGATATCAAATTTTTAAATCACATGGTGGACTCAATCTGATTGAAGGATCATTTTCTTGTAAGACTTATTGAATATTCATAAGTCACATACCTGGGAGATTATATGACTATGGTGGGCTATATCATTTTCTAGATACTACCTGACATGTTATGATGGAGTGGGAGGAAAGACAGAATCATCTTTCGATCTTGGGATTCTAGATATAGTATAGGCTATAATCTATGTTCCTTTTTCTATTGTTCAGTTAATTAAATTATAAATACTTCCATTTTATATGTCTTGTCCTTTTATTGGTGGTGCATAATGTGTCATTGACCATATAAGGAAATGTAGTGCTTACACCACCATGTTTTATTCTTTTATGATGTGATTTAATGATGTATGAGGGATTCAGTTCCACTCAATGTAGATAGTGTTGAGGTGGGGTGATTGAGTTATTTTTATGTATATGTTTTAGGATTCATTTATTGTTATTGGATTTCTAGATGATCCTTGGTTGTGGTAAAACAATATGAAAATTAATGGATTACTTTACTTAGTGGAATTTTACAATCCCAAGGCATCAGAGTGATCTGTGGTATGACCCATGACTACTTTAATTTTTTTAATGCCTTTTAAGACTCAAGATCATGAAACTACATCATTTTAATATCACATTTTTTAGAAATAGGGTTTCCAATGCATATTTTATCTCGACTGTTGTTTCTATATACTCATACCGAGGAATTTTCAACAATATCAATTGGTTTCTAGTGGTTTACATGAGTATTACAAGAGTGGAAACCTTATAGGATCCTTCTATAGATAAAATTATAATCTATTATGTTTTCATGTATATTCCTATGGGTGTAATGTGTTTTTACAACTTTTTAAATAATAGTATCTAAGTTTGGGTAAGTTGGGAATGTATGCAAGATAATAAAATAAGATCTCTTTAATTGGATAATATTATCCTTGGAGTGGTGGAGTCTATGAGAAGGATTATTTTTCACTGAATCTTACCCCTGGGATGATTTTGAATTATTCATGAAAAAGGTGTATGAGGTCTTTAATTTTTTCATCAATTACAATGGCATAAATCCAGTGATAATCAATAAAATGTACCCCTTACTAAAGATTGACCACATGTTTAGAAAAAATAATGGTGTGAGTGGGTATCAAAGATCAATAATAGGTTTGAGTACTATTAGATTTTGGATCAATGGGTTGATATTCCAATAACATAATTTCAATGTCTCTACAGACACAATGAGTTCCTGGAGATTATAAAAAGTGTAATAAATTCCCCCATCAGGTTCATGACTCTTATGAACTGGATCTTTCATCCATACATGGAAAAATTCACAGTTTTCTTCATCAGTGAATTTATTATTCAATCTAAATATGGTTAGAGCAAGAAATGAATTTAAGGATGGTTATAAACTAACTTCGGGATAACCATATTTATGTTAAGATCTCAAAGTGTCAGTTTGGGGATTTACAGCTTCACTATCTTTTTCATGTCATCTTTGAAAAGATTTTACCCGTGGATCTAGTAAATATTGATGTAGATAATTCTTGTGAGATACTCAATATTTTGGTGGGGGTGTGGGGTTTCTGTGGTTTTTCAGGGTGCTATCAGAGAGGGGGATTGAGTAAATGGTGTTTTATTACTCCTACAGAGCTAGAATCAGATGCATGTTTATGTAGTGGTTGGTAGTGAATTATTATGAATAGAGTTATATTAGACCCCATCATATGTTTTATGTTATCCATGAATTTGGATTTGACAGTTGTAGTATTCACCATCATGATGTGGAGATGTTATCCTATGGGTGAGTGTTTCATTGTTTTCTTTGACCAACATGGCATATTAGATACAGATTATCTTAGAGAGATCTTATACCAAGACATCAGTATTGGTTGGAATTCATATAGGAGTATGAATTTGAAATATTCTAAAATCAAGGTTCGGGAAATGTGGTGGTATATTCCCTTAGTATTAAATTATGTTCTCACATGGTGGATGTGGTGTTAGAGAAGTTTTCCTTATTGTAAGATAACCCTAATAGTGGAGATGGGTACATCATTATTTATCTAATGTTATTGACTTGATTACTTCCTCAACATGTGAGGCATTATTAATTGGGATATGTTCACTTTGATGTTTTTCATTACTCGATATCCTTAGGATATGCACCAAGTTGATTTTATGATGTATGGGAGCACATCATCATTTTCAAGGAAAAACTAATATTTCTAGTCACGTTGTGTGAGTGGGTTTTGAGGGAGTTTCATACCTTCCCCTAAGGTGTAAATTTATGTATATATGGGATGTACAAAGACGATTTGTGGCCATTTTTGAGAGTATTTTAAGTGTTTATGTGTGGGTTTTTGTCTTGAGAACTTGGGGTAACATTCTATTTGTATTGTTTTACTTTAATAGTAGTTATCCTTCCACTATCAGCATAAAACCATTTGAGGCACTATTTGAGAGACCATGCAGGTCACCCTTGTTCTGGACAGAGGTTTATGGGAGATTTTTTTTTGTTCCATAAATGACGTAGATAATGAAGGATATTATTCATGTGATTTTTGACTGTATAAGGTCTATTGAGAGCCAATTGAAATCTTACTTGAAATGAAATCTTAAAACCTTGTAGTTATTGAAGTGAGACCATGTTTTCTTTAGATTATCCATACTCAGAGTATATAGAGGTCAACCTAGGAAAAAAGATATATTTTAGGTTTAGTGGAACATTTGAGATCATATAGAGAGTTGGAATGTTTTCTTACCACTTGTCCATTATCGAACAGTTGGAATGTGTTTATGACGTCCTCCATGTGTTGTATCTAAGGAGAAACGTGCATGGTATGAAACATGTTACTGATTTTGGGGAGAATAGAATTGAGGATGTATAACCCTTCTCATATTACTTGATGGAGTTCAAGGATCAGAAATAGAGGATCCTATGTGGATGGTCTATCCCTTAGGATCGACTACTTTTAATGCCTGAAATTGCACATTAGAGCTCATAGAAATGTGACAGACAAATGCTGGATCAATTTACCGACAATTTTATTATAGACTGATATTTTAGGGTTAAAATAATTAAAAGTGAGGAAAATTTAGTGACTCTATTTTTTTGTTTCATCTTTCAAAAATTTATATACATATCCAAAAATGTTTACTTTGAGTCGATGCTTTGTTTTAGTATTTAATGACCATGAAATTAATAAAATAACAATATCAATATATATTAAAACATGGGAACACATATTTTTAGAATATGTTATTTTTATAACAGATCCTGACCACATATGGGATATATAAGACAAAAGGTTTTTCCAAAATGTGGGATTTACCCTAAGAGTGACATAATGTTTGTCATTATCAGACATTCGTTTAATGGATACCATTGGTGGGTACATGAAGTAATTAAATAATTAAATATATTTATTTTACTTAAATTAAAAAATTTTAATTCACATCTATTTATACATTGTATTAAGAAATGTATAGGGTTATTTTCCAAAACATGGAAGATTATTGGAGGATGTGGGATCTTTTATTGGCTTTGCCAACCTGAAATCCTGGATCGACGAAAACAGTCAAGGTGAATCCAGAAGTGGATGGTAGACATAATGTGATTGTTATCTTCATCACTAGGGGATGTGTTATTTACAATATATTTACATGTTTTTGAGGGTTTTTATATAATAATATGGATTTTAACCCATTATATTTATTGATAAAAATAAATATTATAATCTTCTTAGTTCATGTGTTTTATGTTCTTCGCCTCAGCCCAATTTCAAATAGTGTTCTTAAACTCTTTATTTATATCATGAAAACCATTTATTCTACATTGGTTCTCCTTTTTAATGTTTTTTTGGAGTAGATCGCTTTGAACAATGATATGATCACCTTTCTCCTTTTCTTTTCTCACTTCTATTATTCATGTTCTTTTTCGTTGGGCCATATGGCTGTGGTTCAACATTACAGGGTTAGAATCATGCATGATAAAACCAAAATATTCTTAGAAGATGCATGAAAAATGTAAAAATCAGTGTTTTGTGGATGGATTGAGTCATGATGTAGAATGTGGGTGTTGGAAACGTAAACCAGAGGCCAAATCAATGATCTTTATTCATGGGATTTAGTGTTCGGTAGGGTGGTGTGATAGGACCTAATTGTAAGAAGTTGAGGAGGTTGGAATCCAACCACCGATAATGGATTTGTTTTGGTCATTCCTAGATCCTCATTCCTTAGTAAAATTCATGGAGGACTTTTTAGGGGTGGATGTATTGGAAATAAGTATGAAGGCTACAATTTGTTTTGGAAAATTATGAGTCAGACATTATGTAGTTCAGATACACACACACCATGTAAGTACATGAATTTAAGAACAAGGGTTCCTTAAAAATTAAATATCACATACTGAAGGTTCCAACCATACTTTGTGTGGATCGAGACTGGTTGATCTGTGTGTACCCAAAGGTACATGGTCACTGACATGACTAGGTCCACATGAAGTACATGAATACATGGACACAAATGTGGACTATATACTTGCACATGAATAGAGAACTCATGAATGGGTATGATACATGGGAACAAAAAAAGTAGGATAACATGGGACATAGTACAAAAACATGGGTTGGATGACCCATGCATGCCTTAGGTTGCAGAGGGAAATTTTGTACTCCATGTACACTCTATAGAAATCCACATGTCATACCAATCCATGTTGAAGAGTGGACATTACAAGGTGTCTTGGTGAGTTCAGACATCATGTGACCCTATGTAAATTCCATTTACATTTCATTGAGAAATATACATTTCATTTCTATTTCTCAGGGAATAAAATTTGGTCTTGTGTGTAGCATATCACGAGTATATTTATACATACAATGCAATGGAATCCTTAATTTCAATAATAGGGTTAAAACATGATGTTATTCAAGAATGGATCTTCTTTCGGTGATGATTATTTGGTGGAAGTTATCAGGTGTGATCATGGGAGTGATTCCAAGGCCAATACACCTATTAAACTCTATGTTGAGGTTCTACCATATCCTTTATATAGGTAGAGAAAGAACTCAACCATATTACATAGGGCGAGGGTCCTATATCTATGGAGTGTAATCTCTATTATTGATCTCTAAAGATGGATGGGTCTTCTATTTTAGTAGTTATCCCTTGATTAAGACACGTAGGTGTGAGGTGTAAGACCCCCATATTCTTGAGAAGTTATAAGAGATTCTTTGGTTGGAGATAGTTTTCCCCTGGTTGTTACACATAATAATAAGGAGCAGACCTCCAATCGATATCTTATGTAGTAACTGAGGTTGTTTTAGCATCAGTGATGATACATTCAGAGCTATGGGAAAAATATTCATTCTTATCTAGAATTGGTGATAGATATCACCTTTTTCTCTTCACTTGGGTTTCATTTGAGCATATAGATTGTTGTGTTTCTTTAACCTCTTACTTTATGTGTTGAGATGATTGTTGTTATTTCTATGTTTCCCTTTTTGATTTTTAGGGAATCGTACTAGAAATTTATTACTCACCCATACATGGGATTTTCCCTTATGTGGTTTATCTTATTCTAATGATATAAAGATCAATGATGATATTGGTGGAATGAGTTTCAGTGGAACATATTCATTATCATCAATAACCATGTTCTTTGTTCATCCGTGGTGATTGTAAGTCAGGATCTCTTAAATATATCACATTTACCAATTGTTTTCAGGTTGAGACCTCCTATATAATTAGGTGTGTATTTTTACATTTATATATTTTAATTACACATTTTATTGTAATGTATTTCTTAGAGGAAGTTTCATGCATGGATTACAAATTATATGTTTCATTATTTCATTATGTCCTTAAACTATAGCATAAATCTATTTGTTTGCATGTATATATACACTTTTTAAGGCCTTATATTTTATAGTTATGCTTAATCCACACTTATCTCTATCCCCTAGACTATTGGAGATATTCTTGGGGTGTCACAATTGGCATGATGGTGGCTAGAAAGTCTATAGTGGGTTAGGTCATTACATATAATCATATCCCATAACAAGCATATGAATAGTCTGAAATGGTGATATCTGAAACATAGATTTTTATCCACCTATTCAACCCCAAGAATAATCCCTATAGTAATATAGAATTCATGTATCTAAACCAAAGAAGAATCAATTGAACCATTAGTGAGATACTTCTTTCAAGACCTCTAGTAGCTCCATTATAAGATTTTATTAAATGTGTATATTCTACAAACAATTATTTTTCAACAGATAATATTTTTACAAATTTTTATATAACTTACCATATAGTTTGTGAGGTAACATGTTTGGGTACACATATATAACTTTAGGAGTTCAAAATTGATCATAAAAATGTATTCTATGATATTATATTCAGTAAACCATCCCATAACACCTAAAATATAGATCCTCTAACATAAAATGTATATTTTTTGTATCATGTATCCTAGTATATCCAATATCTATATTGACCATGTTCCAGGACCACAATCCCATGTAGAAGAAACCATTATACCATGGGATGTAATATGTTATTTTTCATATTCAATCTATGATTTTATGTATCATAATAATGGAAACCAATTTGACTTCTATCTTAAGGCTATTTCATAATACATAAATTATATATATAATCGGAAATATATTCACTACTATTATTATAGTAACAAAGAAAAACTTATCCTGAAGTATCTCTTATATAACTAAAAAGTGATTATAATATGTGGTATTTGACAGAGGACTATGGGGACTAATGATAGATTTCAAAAGAATAAATAAATATATATAAGTGTTAAAAAATTAATTACATGTTATATAGTACACTCTCATACACATATCATAGTAATTATAAGATATCTTATAGCTCTAATTTCCATTGATTATATTCCAATCACACACTATGTGTGATCTCTAAATTAAGTCTTTCGAAACATGATGAACCGACCTAAATTATTTAGGAATAGTGCGAGTTAAGAATATTTAAATTGAGATATTTTAATCATGGTATTCATTTTTATACAAAGAGTAATAGTACTCTAATAAACATTACAATATTAGGTAATTAGGTACATAGATATATTTCAAATTTAAATCATACAATAAAAACAAACTCGATATAGTCATATAGATGTATTTATTGTACCTATATATATTTTCAATTACGTAATTATTATCTTTAATGCAAAGAAAATATTATCTACCTTTTAACCCTCCATTTTTTTTTGAAAATTATAATGTCACCCAGGTGTTTGTGTGGATTACCACCTCCCTAAATTAATGTTCATAATTTTTCATTTTTATTTAAAATGGATAGTAATAATGATATATTAAATGAATATATATTTAATTTATTATATTATTATGATTATATAATGTAATATTAATATTTTATTATCATCATTTACATTTGATGGAAAATAAAAACATCACCTGTGTGTATGGATGGACTAACAAATCCACAAAGTGATGTAATTAATTTTTCATAACCATAATATATGAATTATTAAGAGAGTTTATATGATTAAAAAATATGAAACATTAAAATTATTAAGATTTTATAAATAGTGAAATGACGACCAAGGTGCGAGAGCTCAAACCGCTGAACCGAAACATGCTTGTGAAATTGAAATGTTAACAACCTAATAAATATTTTAGGGAATAAATTTTAATATATGTGTAATTGATAATTATATATGAATAAAAAATTACAATATAAATATGAATATGGTTCTATGATTTACATATTATAAATATAAATTAATTGGGATAGAGGTTATGTGTGTGTACAACGCAAGATAGGACATGAGGTAAGGGTTCGTCCCAATATTGATTCATTGCGACTAGTTTCATGTTATGAACCTATATATATTTATAGAGTGTATATATTTACAATTTAATGTATTATATCAGGAATTTATTCATATTTAAGGTATTTAAATTTCCATTAGAAATTATTTCTTCCAAGTGTTTAGGATTTAAATGATACAAAAGTGGTAAGAGTTTAGGTTTCAATCTAATTTTTTGTGATTGTTTATGATAAATTTATAATGACTGAAATTATTTGGTACTTATAATTAAAAACCATATGGTTTATTCAAAATTATTTATTTATAGGATTTTCATGATTTCCTCTCATTCTCCTCTATTCTATACTGAAATTGATAGAGATGTTTTTTATAAAAATGTGACCTTATTTTTAGTTTTTGATAAGGAAACATTATCTTCCATATGAATGTTTTTAAACTTTTTTATTGATGTTATTAAAATTAATTTATTTTAAAATGATCATTTTCACTACTATTGAATTAATTTAATAATCATGAAAATTAATCTTTTGAAATTGTTTTAATATGACTCACTTTTTATTTTTTACAATAGATTGAGAAGAGTGTTCTCCTCTAGCATATATTACATAATCTTTCTTCCCCTAGTCATGAATTTATTTTATCTATATTCTTTATTTTTAAGATTATAATTATTTAAAAAGAATATCATATTCTCACTTTTTTGAAATAGTTTTTTAAATGATACTAGACAAAAATTGATGTTTTCTATTGTTTTGAAAAGAGGATTTCAAATGTTTTTTTAAAATATAAATATAAACTTTTTAAAAATACTTTATTAAATGAAATTTTTAAATGGGGATTTTACCTTATGATACCATAAATTATTTATATGAGTGTCTTATGATGATAACTTTGGAAGGGTGATTTTAGGAAACCATTTTTTTGCACGAATTATTTATGAAATGATGTAATGATGAATGTTTGTATGATCTTGTGGAACACTAATGTAGGGTTTTTTAGGGGATGTATGGGCCCCATGTTTTATATCCCTCAATGAATTGTGTAATGATTGAAACCTAATGAGATAATATGAACTATAATTTATTGGTTTACCATGGATATAAATGGTATTTTTCTACAATGAAAATCTATATCATGAGAATAAATTTTTGCTATATATTAAATATATTTCTTGAAATATGTTTAATATATATCCAATATTGAAAGATACTAAATATTAACAGTTTTCAGATGTTTATTATTGTAATTTATATTTAATATTCATCTAGAATTTTGAAATATTAATTTATTTAAATCTTAGACCAAATGAGGATCTCATATTTAATAAATTATGGTTACCTCTCACAATTTAGCAACCTAGTTCTATAAAATATGTGTCGACTATACTAAAGCCAATAGAATGAACAAATAATCACACACAATATGGCCATAGGGTTTCTAATAACTATCCACAATAAATTCTCAATTACCTTTAGTGATAAAAGGAATAAATAGTTTCCAATTATACTCGTACATTTTAAGGGAATCAATGCACTGCCTGTCCACCTCGAATCATTCATGAAATATATGAACAAACAAAATCCTCATGCATGGGTAACTGCCTGGTTTCATCTAAACCATTCATAATGTTAATTTGAATAATAAATTTATGTATAAAGGCCATTGAAAAACCAATGAAAACTTATATGGGCTTCCTACATGGTTTACCAAATCGTGTTGTGACCACACAGATGTAGCGCATAGATGAAGATTTCAAAATAATTCAAAATTATATATGAAACTATGGAAAATATAAAATCAAACCAAAATAATATAAAATATAAATAAATAATTACATGGGGGTTTCATAGTTTTTAATATATAAGGATAAAAAGTTTAACCCTTCCCTATAAAATCCACCATTGGAAACCGAATTTTTATAAAATGAATGCTGAACCCCAACATATAGTCAAAATTATTTGAGGCCATAAAATGTGGAGTTGTGTGTTTATAACATAAATCAATTATAGTTTAATTTATTCAAAATATTATAAAATAAATTATTTGAAAACCTAGTTTAAATTAAAACTAAATAAAATAAATGTATAAGATAAATTAAATGAAAAATAAAAAATCCATATAATCATGGTAAATGTATATTGATAATGATGAAATATCTAATGAGGATTATTCAATTAATTTTCCTAAATTATTTAATTGATTTATAGGAAGCCATCTTGGTAGTAACATGAGTTGTATACAAGAAAAGTTTTTGTTGATAAACATAGGGGCTTTATTAATTTAAATAACCATCAAACATAACCTCTATTAGTCCCATTGGGGTAAGTGTCTTAGATGGGGTATGATCTACACTAACAGATGGTATAAGGTGTAGTATTATTACTATTTGTGTCATAAATATATGGTTATCACATAAATACCTGATTTTTAATGAAAACACCCATGTGTAGGTGAGTGGAAAATGTTTCATTCGATCAAAAAATTTATCAATAATAAAATATAACAAATATTTTTTCACATTACCTCTAATTTCCTCTTACGAAACAACCTCAAAAAATATTATACAATCATCAAATAAAAATAAATTCATCCGATATGAATTTAATGTCCATATGTGAAAATAAGTTTTTTTCACAAAAATGTCTATCCAAACCATAACGGGACCTGTAACAACCCAAACTGTTATAAATAAACTTTCCGCTGTGTTTTATCAAAAAGTATTATTATATTACATAGTTATAAAAAATAGATACACTTAATTAGATTTATTATATACTATATTTTTTAAAATATCATTAAGTATAATTACTGTTGATAATATATCCATTTAATAGTGATCACATGGTTACTATAAATATAGGGTTTTGACAAATCTAATTGAAACAGACCAAGGAAGTGATTGCCTAAACCAGTAGGATTTTACCCAATGAATCCCATTTTTCAAATATTCTTAGGGAGATAACATAAATGGGAATTCACACTATCCAAGACTAAGATGAGATCCAAAAACATAAGCATGAACAAAACCATTTATGGGAGAATTTCTATATCATCGATATCATGACCCAAACCATGTTCACCTATCCACCACATTAAATTCTCACCATCACGCACATTAACTTTTTCCTATTTTCTACTGTATTAATGGGATATGTGTCAAGAACTTATAAATATTCTTATATAAATAATTTTTTATATAATAATGAATATATTTTCATCATATTATTGTTACTTTATAAATGTTTTTTATTTTAATATAAAAAAACACAAATAGTGTTTTTGGGTAATAATCAAATTCTGCTAAAATGAATAAATAGATTTTTGAAATAAAAAATATTTGTATAAAATATTTTTATTTAATAAATTTTATTAAATATAAATTATCATATAATAATAATTAATAAAAATATAAATTTTTAATATGTTTAAAAACTTTTATTGTCATAAAACCTATCATTTCTTAATAAATTTCTATTTTTCATTAAAATTAAAAATTCAAAAACTTTCTGAGAGAGTCAAATTTTGTGATAAAAGTTAAATAATGAATAAATATATTTTGTGTATTATGTCATCAAAAGGACCTAAAAGTGACTAAATAAATACTATTAATGGTTTACCGAACCAAATATAGGGTTTATCTTCCAAATATTTAGCTTTTAAGTTTATTTTATTCCTTTTTTAAATCCATTATGAATCCTCCAAACCTATTAATAGATTTTATGATTTTAAAATAATTTATTTAAGAGAATACCTAACCTCCACATATCCAAGGTAATTTATTTAATAATTTAGGCCCTTCTACAAATAAAAAAATTTAAAACTACTCCCATTTTATAGAAACCATGGGAGAACCACAGAATGGTTTGTGGGGTTTTATATTTTATTATATAGAGTCCAAAACCTATGTTTGAGAAATAAAAAGGAAATAATAAATCAGTTCCTATATAAAAACACCATGATAACATTTCTATTCACTAAAAAAAATTGGAGAATGTCCTTACTCTTCGCTAAACACTATAGAGTCTTAAAATGTTTCCTCCAAGTTTTCAAGAAGATCATACCAATCATTTAGACTCACACACTCAAGTAAGGGATAATTTCCTGTATCATTTTTATTCGTGTATCTTCTTTACCTTATGAGTTTTATCTTTAGTTACTTATTATGGGATATGTTATTCTATATCCACCATGGATTAGAATTTATTTAAAAATTATAAGAGACACCTTTCTCTCTCAACAACACATATTTTGAATTACTAAGTGTCACCATTATATTGATGCAATTTCACCATGATTTTCCATTCCAAAACAATTGTGTACTGAATATCATACCAATTTCCTATCAATGGTGTTCACCATTATAAATTTATAATTCTTTGACTTGGTACTTACATGAATATATTCCTAAATCCTTGATCATGGAATAAAATATGATGGTTAATTAATCTGTGGCATATGATCTATGTGGAACACTGAAGCATGAGAATGAAATGAAAGTGATGGATGCACTAGGAATTATATTGTTCTCCAATGCATTGGGTAATGTTTAGTCTCACGAGATATCATATTGGGATATGGAGCGAACCTGATTCCTTAATGCGACATTTTCCATATTGATGTCTTGTTAGTTATCCTTGAACAATGTTTATGATGTAGTGTTTTAGTCTGTCTCTGTATTTCCCATGTTCCCACATTTCCCATGTTGCCACATTTCCTATTCCACCTTTATGTTATCATGATATATCATTCATTATTATTCGTTTTCATTTTATTCCCCACTTATATGCCTATCTTCTAACACGTGTAACCTTATTCTATTCTTATTCCGATACTAAGATTTATAGCCAAACCTTTCTTATATATTTCCCAAGGTTATCCCACACTATTTTATGTGCGAGTATCTTAATGATTTTTTCAATAAAGATGATTAAAGTTGTTATGTAATGTACCTAATTCCCAAAGATAGTAGAATTATTGATATTACAAGTTATATTTAAGTTTAATTTTATGTAATAGATAATGAATTAGTATTTAATAATTATAATGGTTTATATGAAACCCAATTGGTATGGTTTTGTGATATAATTTTCAAGAAACATGGAAATAATGGTAAAAAAAATCCCTTCTGACTTTGAGAGGCTAAAAAATTTCCATAAAACATCAATATAATCAATATTACTTCAAGTAAAAGCATATAGTTAAAAAATATCATGTACCTTTGAAAAATCATGAATAATTTCATCGGAATAAATATACAATTTTATTGATAAAAACTTATTGAAAACATTGTTTCCTCTCCCATAGGAATCCGTTGAATATTAAAATATATATTTTGTTTAAAACAAAACATTAAAAAAAGAATTATCCTTTTTTCAAAACACTTCATTAGTTATCAAATACACACTGAAATATCATCTCTGTTATTTTTATAATGACATGGAATGCATATTTTGTTTTATAAATTTGTGATACTGATTCAGGTAATACCATCATTCAAAGTGTAGAAAGCCTAGTTTTTTCCAAAAACCATTTAAATTTTATAATATTTTTTATAACATAATATGAAATAAATTTTAAAAAACCCAACATCACATGACATGTTAAATAAATTTAATTTAAAAAAAGACAAACCTCGAGTTGTTAGAAACAAGTTTCCTTTAATGATAATAAAACAAATGTATTCGAAGGAAAAAGAATATAAAATTACAAGAAAAATAAATCATTTATATTTGAATAATAAAATCATATTTTTGAACACCATGGAAATTAGGGAATATTATAGAATAATAAAACCATGAATTAATGTATAGTGGAATATGAGGAGAATATGATTGATGTAAGAGGATTTTACCGTTCCAATCATCATGAAATCCCAAGATGAAAGTTGTAGAAGAATAAATGAAAATGAATAAAATATCCCTTCACATATACTTCTTAGTAGATCTTGTGATGTGAGGAGATATGGGTTATTTTTTGATGAAAAAGGAAAAATAGAAGAATTGAAATTTCATGGGGCCATTTATCAGTGACATAAGTGGTTTGGAATCAAGGTCTATAAAACCATATTTTAAGAATGTTTATGACAATATAATCTTACTATATAACTTTACGGAGTTAGGTTAGAGGGTTCCCTAACCAGATTCATATATTTTTCAAGTCACTAAATAAATTTAACCCATGTAAGGTGACACTGCAATGTTGTCTATAAACCTGAAATTACTGTGAAAAATTTTTGTATAGAATTTCTTAAACATGTGATTTATTTTCAATGTTTATTATTAGAAGAACACTAGGTATTTATATTCCATGTGGTTATAGTTAATCGTGTTCTAATCATGTACAGTTCAATGGATATGACTTGAAAATTTATGAATGATCTATATGGTTAAACATAATCATTTTCATACCATGTAATGATTTTTTATAGTTGGATGTTTTTAAAAATATAAAATTATAAATTCTAAAACCTAAAATATGTAAATTAAACCTCTAATTATACAATATATTATACAATAGTGATATGAGGGTGTCAAAATTCTTCCCAATATTTTAGTTTCAACCACTATAATGTCATCTGTTAATGTATAGAGAAAAATATATAAAATCCACTTCATCGAGTCAATGGTTCAATGGAAAACCATGAGAAAAAACATAGTAATTCTATATTTGTATCCCATATATTGAATTAACATTTTATATACTCTTGAAATATATGTTGATATAATTGTTTAATACTAAAAATCCTTCTTATAAACAAATGAGGTGGGAGGTTTAAGAGAAACCCATGGAGTGGAAAAGATTAATTTGAATAACAAAATATATGATTATATTATAGGGTAAAATATTGAAATAATAACAAACAAAAAACTGAAACAATTCATCATTAATCCTCAATATCAATGAAAAATACTCAAATATCACCATAAAATACCCTGTATATCCTAAAACAGAATAATGATACGAAAATGTAATATGATTGTTTCAAAATGAATACTCTAATAAGAGATTGATTATATATGATATATAATTTTATATAATACAGATTTATGCTATAGGTATCAAATCCATTTAAAATTCACTATATATTTATGATTAAAGGTATAGAAACTCTTAGACATATTATATTGAAAATGTAAAAAAATATTTATAGATTACCAAATAATTTTATAATCATACACAAACAAAAATAAACTAGCCAAGAAACTAGTCATGAATATATAAATGGAATTACAGACTGATAGAATACCCAGAACACTATAAGATGAGGAAAAAATATTAAACAAAATATAATAAAATTTAATTGTAAGTGATACATAACAAATAAAAATGCCTTATCATGAAACAAACTTGTATCTAACCGTGTGTTATACAGTTGAATGAGAGGGTCTCCCTGGATATCATTCTTGTAAAATTGAACATTGGTGATCTTGAATGAAACCCATCACTGAATTACCTCTTTGAAAATACAGTTTATTACCCATCTTTATGGATTTATATACATTATAGGAATTGATCAATTGAAATTAGTATCCAGTGTATCAGTTATGCAAATTTCCTAAATGTACACTCAATGATTCCCATAAGCAACCCATCTGAAAAATACATTAAAAATATAGTGTCATTTAAAAATATCATGAATCCTGTTATCAAATTAACATATAATACTTTATTGATTTATATATATGAATGTATTACACAAACATGAATATTTATAATCACTTAATTTTAATATGTTTGAAAAAATTAAAATACAAATTACAAGAGGTCTATAAAAAGAACACCGTTTAAGAAATTAGCATTGAAATGGTAAATAATAACCACATGGGGGAGGAGAACAATAATACAAATAAATTAACCTCAAAACATTTTACCATTACCTCACCATGATGAAGACTCATAAATTCGATGTTTTTAAACACCACAATAGATTTGGTTATACAATAATTCCTTAATTTTTTTTTTCACATATGATGTTTTTAGTGTTTCTATAGAATTTCAAATTTCATAAACCCTCTATAACAGCTCAGTTACCTTAATAGAAACCACATCACATTGGCATGTAAACAACTAATGAATTAAAAAAATTTATAAAATAGTACAAAAATAATATTTTAAGATCATATTTTTTTATATTTTCATGTCCTGTTATTGAGGAAATGTCTTTGAAGGCGACATTGTATATATTTTGATTAAAATAATTTCTTAAAACAGACCATAAATGTATGTTTTATGTTTTTTTATGAATCCTAATTTTTTAAAAATTCATATAAACGACCATATTTTATAATGGTTTTTTAAACCGATGTTAGAACCCTATTTTCATGTCTTTTTTTAGAAAACCAAAATGAAAAATAATCTTTAACATTGGTTTAAAAAAACTAACTTGCAAGATTTTTTAACATATGTTTTTAAAAAACCAATTTTATATCATTTTTTATGTCGGTTTTTAAAAACTGACTTCATAAAATATTTTTTCATAAAATATTATTTGATTTATAAAAACATTACAAATATCTTATTTTCAAAATAAAAATGAAATGACTTTATCAAAATGGGTAAATAACTATTTTACACTATAGATTTAAATATAAAATGATATTTTAATGATATAATTATAAAAATCAAAAAATAATTATTACAATGTCGATTACTCCATCGAAGGTGAATTGAAAATCGATAAGCAAGAAAAATATCAAATAAAATAGATGAAATCAAGAAAAAAATGTAAACCTTTGTATTATTTTTCAATTTTGTCAATATATTTGTTGATATAATTTTCTTCTAAGGAATAATCTCATGGGAAAAAAAATCCGTGATTTAAAGGATTTTTTTGATTTTGATGGAATAATTGTAGTTTTACCATAATCCAATTAATGATTCTTTATTATAAGAAAATAAGAATCATTAACTAGTATATAAATTGGGAAAACTAATCATAAAAACATTAAATCAAGGGAAAATAATTATAAAAACCATGTAGAAACCACTGAAATAACAATTAGTGTATTGATGGCGAATATCTAACGAGTTGAATCGATGGAATGATGATGATTGAAAGACACAATAACGAAATGAATACATGTGGATCATTAAAACATAAAAATGACAGGATAAAAACGAAATAATTAACAAATATTTTAGGTGTAAATCGAAAAATTTTAAGATACACGATAATTTTATTAAAATATTTTGATAGTGGGATATTAAATTTTAACATAAATTTCAGTTTTACAATAATAATAATGAAAAGATAATATTCAATAAAGGTTATATTAAAACAAACCTTTAAAATTATGTTTTTTACATCTGTTTTACGATAACGAATGTTAAAATCTCTATTTCCATGTCAGTTATCAAAAAACTCACATGAAAACCTATTATTATTATTTTTAATGTCATTATTTGAATATATAACATTAAAATACTTTTATCATCAGTTTTTAAATATCTAACATTAAAACATTTATGTAAATGTGAATTTTTGTTATAGTGATATGATTTACGTAAGAAATGTGGATCCAAGATGCACCCCAAGGATTTGAGAATGGTAATTCCCAATAAATGAAATTTTCATTCCCACGTAATGAGGGGAATCACAATTAAGATCAGTCAAGATGTAGAAATCCTATATCACGTTGTGTCCCTTATAGAAGAGATACTCTAAATAATACGAAATAGATACCCCATCAATATTTACATCGTAAATCCAATCAAATTATCCCAATATAAACCCAAGTACCAAGCCTAAATTAAATACATCCAAAATATTGAATGCATTTATAATACAAAAACTCCATTTACCACCTCAGGATTTTAGTTAAGAATATACAATATAATTTTCAAAAACCCTAAACTCTTTGAGAAAATTTTACATTATTCAAACCTCAAAATAAAATATATTTTAAAAATATAATACATGATGAAATCTAAAAATAATTCTAATAATTCTATCAAGAAATTCAAAAATAATAATATTGTTCCAAAATAAAAAAACCTCATTATATAGTTTCATTAGTACTTTAAAAACCCCACTTGAAAATAATAATATAACATATAAAAATTTGGTCATATCATGTAACACATTGAAATAATAATAACTAATGTTCTCAAAACATTACAATTTCCATAATTTATTAATGCTAAATCCTCTTTATTCAAAAAAACATAAAAATTTCATTACAACTCATGGACTTTTGAAAAAACATCATGAAAGTGTAAATATTTCTTTTAATAAACCCCAAAACCTTGTTATAAACTCAATTATTTTTTAAAAATTCCATTTACAAATGGAACTATATTTCTTATCCACAATAAGAAAAAAATCACATTGAATACTAAACATATTAAAATGAATATTATCATTTCATTATTAAAACTGCAGTTTTATTTAACTCAAATAATTAAGAAACACATTAAGGTTGTTTTAGAGGTATAATTTATCAAAATCACAATAGTTATATAGAATAATGGCTATGAATATTATTTATAAAAGTATTGGTAGATGTAAAAAACTTATGTGAATATCGCCATAAGGTGTAATAACCCATACACACAGAGTATGCATGATTTTCAAGATGATGTAGAAAGTTCCTCCTTATTTCCTCTTCAAATTTTAATAAAAAACAAAATGAAAACACAAACTACCTCATAAAACTCCAATAAGTATCAACTAATCATAATTGTATATCAAAATATTTGAATATTTATCATAAAAAATGTAAAATTCAAAACTCCCATATTGACTACCCTTACTAACACATGTATCGTCATCAAATATACAGATAAAAAAACATAATCAAGACCTAACACTTGATTTCTAACAATCCAATCACTACTCCACTATTATGTACACAAATGTTTTAAAAAATTGGGTTGGGTAAATACTTCCTGGAAAATGAACATATCTTATAAAAGACATGAAGTACATTCCTGTTCAATTCTGTTTTCATAAAATAACAAGCGAATCAAACACACCAATGTGTGAATGATTCATCCATTGGAAAATTATAATTAATAAGTAACAGATCATTATTAGGATTATTGTATTCTGCATCCATACATTTTACATCCTTGTATACGAAATAATTTTTTTAAAATAAATTCTAGAAATGTAATCATTGAACTAATACAACAGTCAATAAAATTCAGTTTGAGATTTGAAAAATCACGATGAATACCAAAAAAGTGTTAGATAATGATAAAAAATATAAATATAGTTTTCTATTTTGGTTTATATATAAACACTAAATTATGAACCATAAAACTAAAATTAAAATAAAATCATATCTATGTGACCTGTGGTCACCCACCACATCCAACACATCAATCAATATAATAAATATGAGATCATACTATAATATATCATAAGTGAAGAATCAATATAAATACATAAGAGTTGTATACACATAGAGAGATTTATATAGGCTGTAAGATAATCATTCATAGTAGGATTTCACTATGGTTTCAATGAATTTTTATTTGTAAGTTATTTTTAAATTATTAAATTTTAATCATTCCTTCAAAAATCAATCCCTATTTTACTAGTAAATGATAAAAATCCATTCTTGAAAAAATTCACTTATAATGCTCGAAAATATTGCTATTGAGCATATAATGAGAATCCCATAGTGACTTTTTTCCTAAAATATTCCTCCCAAAGACAATTTCTATAATTCAATATATAAACCAATACATGAATGGAAAATGGTTTGAAATGTTTTAAATTATATATAAATGTGTATGAATGAAAAATAATTACATTATCTTCCTTTAACTCTAAACCAATTTTAATAAATCTTGTTGAAATGAAAACAATCCCCAAGGGGCATTTAGAAAAAGGAACAATAATCATAACTATAAGTAAATAATTATGTACAAAAATTAGGGGAAAATTATAACAAGGAATACAGATGAAGGAATGAATATTTTAATGAAATATATAATAAGGGGAATAAAAATAACTAATGATACCAATATAAAATCATTATAGACAACTAAATAGTTCTTAAAATGCTACAAATTCTGGTTATACATGGGTGGAACTAATTTATAACCGATTATATGATCCATAATAAAATAAAATCCAATCATACTCTGAACTGGTCTCTCATATGGAACTCCAGTAGAAAAATAATGAATTGAAATATGGGACACTAGCCAAGTAAGTAATCTGTGATGGTGTATATTTAATTAGTATCTCTCATATATCTACCTAATGTTACCATGAAATATCACAAGTGGAGTTAATGGAAAAATGAAGCCACAATGTCACTAATTTTTTCAACATTAATTCTTAAAAAATAATATATTAGATCACCCATCACAATAAATTAAGAAAAAGCCCATTTTAAATTTATAAAATCATTACATAATAACTCATCTCATCCAATATAAGGAAAATTACACATATTTAATAACATAAATGGTCTAAAAAATGGCGTCACAATCTACATGAAATCCATTTATTCATGTTTTAAATAACTCAATAACAATGAACATGGAATAAAAGTAATCAAAAAATATATATACCAATATACTGATCAAATAATCTAATAAAACATCGATAAATTCAATATAATTTCAAATAAATATATAAAATTTTAAAAACATACAATTTAACATATATAAATTACAAATAATTAAAAAATGAGCTCCCCTTTTTATTAATTATTAAAAATTTGAATAAATTTGTTTTCTCCCCAGAATGACATGATCTGAGAGGTTAATGAAATTACAATAAAAAAAACTCAAATTTTTAGAAAAAAATAAAATTTGATGATAAAATAAAATAATCGATTAAAAATGAACATTAGAATACATCATCAACTAATTACCTAAGAATAAACCAACCCAAATCCTATGATTAAACACCATGGATATTTGTTTCATGGGATGAGAAGAAATGAATATGAAATTGATGGTGGATGGAAATGAGAAGAATAATAACGTGAAATGTGGTGTTAAATGTTCAACTTGAATTTAAATTCATGGATGAAATATATATAATCATAGACGAAGTATAATGGAATATCCCCTAAGCTCACCCAATGGATGAATATAAAAAATTATAAGGTTAGAAACAATTGAGGATAAATAAATGAGGATTTGAATTTTAATTTCATGTTTTTATTTATTTGTATCTAGTATGGGTAGAATACAAGGTTTAAGAATCAAGGTTCCATCATTGGATCATCATATATAATCAAGAACCATAAATTCACATAATTTATCCATCAGGTTCCCTTAAAAATGAAAAATTTATTCCCATGTTGCTGATGGAATAAACATTATATAATGTGAGTACGCATGGTTATACCTAAATATGTGCTATCCACACAATAACAATATTATACAATTACCATACATAATGTCTATCTATAAGGTCACTACTAAGATTGATCTAAACTTGTAGATATTGGTCATGGTTACTACTAATCATGTGCTGACTATGTGTAACTAACTATATTATGCTCAGATATTCTAGGAATGGTTAGTATGGTCACAAAAAACCATTTAAAACAAATGACAAACTAGGGAATATTAATAATCAATAAATATCCTATGTTATTAATTTTTATAAAAATATTTTACTAATTCATAGATAATATTATAATTTTATATGATTTTTTAGTCATAAAAGAAATGGTATTATTCTAATTGAATAGTTTTTAATGAAATATATGGTTTCAACTAAAATATATTTATATTTTTTATTTTATTTTAATATTGATATATTTATCTTTTCATTTATATTTATCCCATGTAAATAAGCATAGTTTGAAATTATGATAATTTTCTAAAATAGTCGATCTTGTGCTCTTTTGAAAAAAAACTATTTCTCATCATATTACCCATAAATTGTTATTGAAAATTGACAATTACCACATCTAGATATTAAAATATAGATTTTTTTTGTATTTTTAATTAGAATGTTAAATTTTTTTAATTTTTTAATTACATATATTTTCATTATAAATAGTTACTAGTGTAAAAATTTATCTCCCATTTAAAGCTTAAAAAGGTTTATGGGGGTGGGGTTAAAATAAGAGATAATCAATAAAATATCTTTAAACATGTACAAATAATATTTTTCAATGTATTTTTATGTTAAATGATCATATATTTAAAATTTGAACACATGGTTCAACTTTAGCATGAGAATATAATTTATTATATTTGAATGTTTAATGAATTTTCAAGATTGAAACTCTACTCCCTTGTAAAAGGGACTATTTTCCCCTTAATTACTCACACATATTTAGCCACATAGCTCAACCAAGACCTACCCAAATCATTTTCCAATATCCCCCTCCACTTCTTCAATGTCTTCATCTTCTCACAAAGTCAATCCTTGAAGACATATGGTGAAATAAAAATTAAGATATTAGAGGAGGATCTATATGTCTCAACAGACCAATTTTTTATTTATTTCTTCTTAAACATGCTTAAAATATTTTCTATCCACTATAAAATAATTAATTAAATTTATTCTATACACAAAAATGTTAATTTTATGATGAAAAAAATATGATGAATCACCTCTTGGATACTATTAGAAATGAAAAAATTTCTCATGTGTACGTGTAGACAACCACATCCATGAAATGATGAGTTTGGTATTTCATAACATCCTTTCATTTCATCACATACATTATTTCCCAACATTTTTGGAATATTATAATGTTTCTCAATTCATATGTATGGAATACCACTTCCATGAGGTGATATATTTCTTTTTTCATTAATGAATCAAATGGATTGTAATGTGATTAATTTTTTTAAATTTACTATATAATTAATATTATAGTGAAATAATATAGAATGAAATTTATTTCATTTACCTTGAGTAGAAAAACGGAAGCATCACTCACTTGTACTTTCAGACTATAACCTCTATATAATGATGTGTTTCATTTTTTGTGACCACTATATATATTGTTCTAAAAATATATCGAACACACATTATTATAATGAAAATATGTTGATGATTATTTAGATGATGTAACCCTAAACCCTTGACCATATTCATTGCACTGATGATATTTAGAGGTTATATGATCAACAAACCCAAAACCTGTAACATGAATTTAACCATTTTATAAATTAAATTAATCATGTTAATAAATTTAAAAATGTGTATAATTATAATGGAATTCTCATGAAAATTATTCTTATGAAATTAGAAAAATAATACTATTTTATTACATATTAATGAATATGCATGAATGGAATGATTCAGGACGCTAGGTCAGAGTCTTCCTTTTTAGAAACCTTCTTTTAATGTTTTTATTCTAACGTTAATTTTCCCATATTAATGGTTTTTATAATGGTTAAATCATATTATTGTCTACTATTAAATGATTTTTTTAATATTGTTTCCAAATATCCATGAATTCTTAAAATGGTTTTAAAATTTAATTTTTCCAATGTTTCCCATCTTTGTTTTCTTGAATTTTTACCAAACTATAAAAATAATGTTTTTATTTTTTACAGTATGACGTCCCCTTCCCACTACCACAACTGATATTTATTATTAATATTCCTCTAATAGTTGAAATTATTTTTTAATTTAGATTCAATTCATACAAATTTGATAATTTTATTTTTAATTTTTTAACTATGAAAGAGAAACTTCTTCTCAACATTAAGTGAAAATTGAAAATGTTATTACTTATAATCATGATGTAGAATTAAAATGATATTTATTGTTAAAGTGAAATACATATTTTCTTAATTAATTTTATGATCCTTAAAAAATTTATAATAATTATGAGAGAACATTATATAGATCTAAGGATGGGTTATTCTAATATAGCTCTTTGATGCATTTGATAAAGTGGAGAAGTATGCTTGTGGTAGGTTAAACCTAAGAGATGTGAGAATTATCAAGTTAGGTGCTTCAATTTTATGGTTTATTATATGGATGAATTAATTAATAATTTCCATATGTAACTATATGATCTTCATGAAAAAGTATTCAACTGAAATGATTGATTTTATAAAATTTAATAAGGTGAGTTTATTTTTAATTAATGTTTATAAACTTCTTAAAGGTGAAAATATTTTTTTAACTAAAGGTATTCATGAGTTTTTATATTTTACCAAAAACACTAATTATTATTATTTTTACCTTTAAGATATCTAATTTAAGGTTTTTTTAAAATATATTGAGAAATAATTATTTTTTAATGGAATTTTAAAAGGATATATATGGTAATTTTATTTCACAAAAAAACAAATAACATTCATAATTTTTGGGGTTTATAAATCGACAAGTGGATTTCATTAAGTTAATGTATCTTAAAATGAAATTTCATAATCTCCTCCTATATTAAACTGATATAAAACATGTTTATGTATGAGTAGGAGCATTAATAAATTCATTGATTCGATTATGGGAGTTACCATGAATGTATCTAGTATTTCATCATTAAGAGAATATTTTGGGAAGAAATGATCATTTTTTGGATGTTTCAAAATTTTTGTGTAACGTTTTTACTTTTTTTGTACAATAATAAATTTTAAATAGAAATTAGGATGTATATGATCTAATAAACAACATAAATCATGTAATTTATGGGATATTTATACATGCATTTTTATTCTTGGCCTAATAGAAAATGATTCAATGATTTTTTAAGTTAAGATGATAATAAGAGATAATATTATGTTATTTTAATTTATGGATATATTTCAATGAGATATATTTAATGTATTTTCAAGCTTCGTAATGTAATATTGGTATATTCAGAATGATTTTCTATTGAGGAAATAGGGTTGTTGATGTAGAGAGGCTTTAGGAGGAAAATATATTTTTGAACTAGTAACCTCTAATGTTTTAAAATAGACCAAAATATTTTCCAGCTATGTTATGATTATTGAAACATGGTAGAAATAGTGCTACCAATTTAATTTAGACACAAAATTCTCCATATAAGAATATGATGATATGATATAATTTCATGAAATATCATCACATGACATTTGAAAGATCCTTAGACCCAATGAAATATGAAGGATGGATTAATGATTTGGGGGTGATATTTAATGTCCTTAGATGTTTGAAGCATCATATGATAACCATTTCTATTTATTATATTGATGGTGAATCTATTCAATGGTGTTATTTTATTAAGAGAACAATGGAAATTGAATAAATTAATGCCATAGAATAGAAAATATTTAATGATCCCTGCCATGAAAAGTATTTTACAAATATTATTTGATAGAGAATGGAAAAGTAATATCAAGATTTCTCGAAAATTGAGGACTCAATTGATCCCTATAAAGGTAATTTTACTAGATTGTCGAGGTATTGAAAAAAAATTCATTCTAGATATTGATATTAAAACTGACTGATTTTACACTGGATTGAATCTATTTTTATTGATTTCATTGGTTATATTTGAGGTAGAAATATGTGAGGAAATTTTGGTGTGTGATAGGAAAGTATAAATACTATTTTGATGAGTTTTAAAATAATAGGATTAATAACTGATCCAGGATTTAGGTAATGAGGAATAATTCATTAGAGAAAACTAATGGTAAGAAAATTCAATAACCCACTTGTGATATGTGTGGTAGGAATAATTATAGGGAATGTATTATGTAATTAGAGATGTGTTGTGGATGTGGAATATAGGGAAAGTTACCTCCTAATTATAATGAAAAGTGAAATTGTAGTGTACAAAATAGTAATAAATTATAATAAATTAAATGTTTTAATTTTAATTAGATACTTCACTATGAAAATGTCTATATATAGAAGGATATTAAGGATAATAAACAATAGTAATGTAATAAGACCGGTGTGGAAATTTCATTATTTATTTTTTGGACATCAATTGAATTGGTAGTAGGTCTATTTATCATTTTCTCTATTTATTCAAAAATCTTGTTTTATTTGGAATCTAAAAATCATTTTATTTATTATAAATTTGAATTCAAAATGAAAATATCAACTCAAAAAATAGAGTTAGAAATTTTGTAAAATAATAATAGTGAAAGTATTAAATTAATTTATATTTATTGAAACCTTCATATTATTATTTGTGGAATGGTTTTTACTAAAAAACACGATGACTAACCCTTAGTGGAGTTTGATGTCATAATAGGTTAGGAATGACCATTAGTTTTTCAATATAAGTTATATTGAAGAGATAAACTAGTCAAATTAAATAAACAGATTGAGTTTCAAATTATAAATGAGAATGATTTAGTACATGTGATAACATATTATAAATCTAAAAAATTGATAATGGATGTGCTGGAAATTTTTATGTTACATATTATTGAAAGTATATAAACTATTCATATTAGAGGTGTGAATATTATAAAATAATATTTATACTTTTTTATAATGATCTACCAACTATTTTTCATGACCAATTGGTTGGATTTACTATTAACATTTTTTATTATACTAATCAAATTTCAAAACCTCCTTATCTAATGTCTTCTATTGAGTTGTTAGAAGTGAAAATGAAGACACACAAGTTTCTTCATAATTATTTCATATCAACTATTACATCACTATATAGTTATTATATTTTTTGAATATTAAATATGGTTTTATGAGTATTTTAATTGATTATATGGGTATCAGTAACATTACATTTAAGAACATTTATCATTTTTATCATATTGATGACTTTTTTTATTAACTACATGGATCTTGGTATTTTCTAATGAATGATATAAAATCCATATAAAATTATATAAAAACGATGGATAAAAACATTTCATGGAAACTATTTTAGAATAGGCATATAAATAATGTGTTTTTGGTTATTTCTTTTGTGTTAACAAACACAATCATTATACTAATGGATCTAACGAAAATACTTTTCCATGTGTGATTAGTTAAATTTTTGGGTATTTTTATTAATGATATTATTGTACATTATAGAATTTTTAATGATCATTAAAAATATCTAAGGATTGTTTTAAAGACAATAAAATAAAATAGATTGTATAAAAAACATTCTAAATGTGATTATTTGTTATAAAATATTTATTTACATGGACATAATATTTATAAATATTGAATGATGATTAATCCTAATAAAATAATATGGTGGAATAGTGGACTAGACCGACCAATGTAACTGAGGTTTGAATTTTTAATAAAATAAGAGGTTACTAAAAATGGTATGATGAACAATTTTCTAAGTTAGCTAACCCACTAAACAAGTTTACTAGAAATAAAGTTAAATATATCTATAAAAAGGAATGTGTTGAATATTTTCTAGAATTAAAAAGAATATTTCTTAATGATATTTTGTTATCCTTTTTTCTATAAATTATGTTTTTTTATTTACAATGGTTAATGTTTAAGGAACCTTGGTTGTATATTTATGTAAAATGATGGGGTGATTTCATATGCATCCAGACAATTGAAACCACATTAGAAGAATTAACCTATGCAAGACCATGAACCAACTACTATATTTTTTCTGTAAAATTTTGGTAAATAATATAAATAGGAATAATTGTCATATATATACTAATCAGAACATTCTAAAGAATATATTTCCTTGAATATAATTGAAAACAAGGAAGATAATATTTTTTGACCTAATAAAAGACTATAAATTTAATATCTAATATCATCTAGGTAAAGCCAACATGGTAGATTATCCATTGAGTCATAATCATAATACATTATTATATATGTTATGTTAGGAACATGATACATTAGTTAAATATATAATTAATTTTGGACTACAAATAATATATGTAGAAACACTATCACTTTTGGATAAGGTATTAGTATAACCAACAATATAGGAAATAATTAACAAGGATTCAAAGGAAGACCGTGTTTTTCCAGAAATAGTATAATTGATTAACAAGTTTATGTTTCTAAAGTTTAATTTTGATGAAGAATTTGTTTTATGATTTGGAACAAGGTTATGTGTTCTGAGTGGTTCCCTTTTGAGGAAGTAATTATTGAGTATAGATCATATCACTTCAATTACTGTTCATCCTAGAAGAAAATAGTTGAATAGATACCTTTAGGAATATTATTGGTGGCAATGTGGGATGAATGGTATCTCTAATTCTACCATTAATGAACTGAAATTTCAATAGGTTAATCCTAAATGATAATAAAAAAGGGCACGCTTCAACAGTTTTATGTGCCATAATGGAAATGGTAGAACATATCCATGGATTTCATTATGGGATTAAAAACATCATCTCAAAATAATAATCTGATTTAATTTAATTTTGATCAATTGATTAAATCTCTTAATTATCTTATTATTCAAGATAATTTGTATTTGGATCATTTTTTTAGACTTTATCAGAAGGTGATTTTTATGTTACAAAGAGTTACCCTCTCAATTTTATGATTTTATGATCCCATAGTCATGAAAAATTATTGAAAGGTAATTAAAAAGTAAATAATTACTGAGATAATTTTTTACAACTTTTTATGATCAATGTAATTTCAGATAAAAAATACTATTCAGACATTGGATGATATTATTCAATTTTTTTCATTTTGTTAATAAGGTTATCTGGATCACTATATTTTTGTAGATGAATTTTATTTTAATAACTACTTTATTTTTAGTATTCATATGGATAATTTTGATGCGTTATATGGAAAGTAGTGTCAAAATCTAGTAGGTTATTAAAATATTAGTGAGATGAAATTATTGGGACTATTATTTTAAGAATATATGTTTTAGAATGTATATATTTTTCACCACCACATATGTTCAGCACATAGTATGAGAAGGTGTTATGTAGTTACCTAAGGGATATACATTTTTATTTGATGTTGGTCATAATTTATCTTCTAAAACAACTAAATGGAACTATTTTATGTGTTTTTATAGATGGGAAAGACGAGTGAATAGTTCATTGGACCCTTAGAAATTTAAGAGAATTATTGATAGATTTCTTATTGGGTAGCCTTATCTGAACATTTATATCATGTACATAATGTGTTTCATGATTAAATAGTAAGGAAGTATGAACCTAGTGAATATAATGAATTGATCCTTGATGTGGAATATTTAGAGAGGAATAACTCTTATATAGAATGAGAAGTTTAAATTTATGATCAATAAAATAATGTTTTTTAAAATAAGGTAACTAACCTTGTTAATTCATTATGGTGAAACCATTTTATTTCTGGAGTAATATAAGAATCTGAAAAGGCTATGAGGAAAATATACTCTCCCATATTTAGTTTTGAATAAAATTTAGAGGATGAAATTTATAAAAGGAATGAAGAAGTGAAATCCCATGTAATAATAATAAAAAATATACATTTAATACTATAGTAACGTTGTAAAACAATATTTAATGTATTTATATATAATATGATAATTTTATAGGACTTTTTTAGTTTTGAAAAAAATGGTTTATTATTTTATTTCATGAAATACATATTTTTAATTATAAAATAAATTTCCAAATTTTTAATCTTAAATTGATAAAATGAACATCATTTTTAAACTCGTTATAAAAAAATTACATTAGGGTGATTACTTTTATTTTATTTAAAAGATGAATTTTGGGCTGTCTTGAAAATAATATATTTTTCAGTCTTATTCATATCTGTTTTATTTTTTTACCATGATAGGAAAGTGAATCATTAATTTTTGTTTTTCATATTTAGAATATTTATTTTCAAATTTTTATATTTTTAAATATAATTTTTGGCCTTTTTTGAAAACAAAACACACTCGTAATAGAGATTTCTATGAATGAATATATGTTATTCAGATAATATGGGATGGAATGGGCCTAAAATCAATATCATAGGATAGATTCTAGAAAGGATAAACCTTTGTGAGAAAAAAAATATTTTATATGGTCCTCCAACTGATGTGAAAGATAACTCTTATGAATGATAGTAACCATCATCCAATATATTTTTTCATGCCAATATCTGTTCCCAATATCATATATTACCTAAACATACCCTATAGATGGTAAATTTTACAATATGTTCCCTCCCATCTTCATAGTTCCTATAAATACCTCTCTCCCTACAACATTTAAGGTGAGTTACCTTTTTTACTAATGCATAAATCTCTAAATTTCTAAATGTTAACCCATAATGGGAAAAAAATAAATGGATCCTACTAGTGGAAATCATCAACGAATACTCATCCATGAATTCTTGAAACTGAAATAAAATGGTAGATATTTACATCATGAATCTATGTGGCTTTAGTGATAGAGAATAACCCCTTGAATATCATGGGGTTTTGAAAGATAATTTTCATTCATTAAATTGACCCAATGAGAAGAATGACTTTAATATAAGGAAACAAATCCCTTTTTCATAAATATTTTGCTATAAAAAAAATCAAACCTCTACAAACTCAGTTATGTTCATGAAACCCCATGGGTAGTCCCTACATGATTCCTCCATTCAGAAAACCCCCCATCGTGAATGTTGGATTCTTAGTGGCCCAATTACCATAAAAACCTAGTTAATTTATGGTTGACATTATGAATGACTGATATAGTCATCCCTTATGTCCATCATCTTTACATCATTTTGGGAATAAATATTTTCATTTCCTATTTCTACTATGAATTGGAACCCGAATGTCGGGATCCCCATTTCTCAGTTCACCACATTAGTGTTTATGCCTTGTGCCACCTAGTGGTGTATGATAAAGGGAAACCTAAACCCTAAAGGTGGCATCATCTAGGTAAAATACAAATATTCCCCTATTATGAGATCTACTATTGTAACATTCTCTCCTTATTTGAAATGGGTTTCCTATGAATATACCCCATAACGTCCATGTTTCATTGTGAAAAATTGCATAGCCCAACATCCATATGCACAATATTAAAATTCATAACAATGACCTCAATATATGAATTAAACTATAATCCTACAGTGAATGGTAAAGAAAGGATTCCCCAATTATGATTGTCATGGGATTCCATCACACCTTTTACCCTATGTAATTAACACTAGATTCCCCATGTATGATCATCTAGGAATGAAACCTCCCTATACACCATGGGATGAGAGACCTAAAATAATAAGCCTTTATTCATATTACCTACTCTCCCCCTTAATGACACCCCTTATATGATACAATCATCCATACCATATGATGTTAAACATCATGGACCTTCCCAATCACATAATGATAAACCATGATATAGAACTGCATAGGTTTTTTATCCCTATCTCCTAACAAGGTATATAAGACACTTCCCAAAGTTTTATACCTAAATCACATAGGATACCTCAAAAGATTATTAATCATGATTCCTTAAAAAAACCATTTAATCTATATTACTTCCACATTAAAGGGAGAATCCTCAAATTCTGATCTTATTACCCATTTGAATACATTGAAATCCCAAAAAAAATCATCCCCTAAAAGATTTTATAAATGTGACCAACCTATTCCAACAAGATGATAAATCTATGACTAACCTATCCCCATAAGATGCTAAATCATTGAATAATACGTCCTTTGAGAATTTTAAATTATTTATCACCACGAGAATTTTATGAATCACAACCTCATTCAATGGAAATTAGAAGCCTCACCCTTGTTGGTGAGGAATTATCATGTGTATCTAAGCGACCAAATATCAAATCCGTGTGGAGACATATTTTCCAGGTTACATTAGAAGCACTGTAGCAAGTACTATATCAGATGTTGTAGCAGCCAAAAATATTCATCTGTTTGTGCTTTTATCCCCCCTAGTTTGTTCCTCATGTTATTTAAGGCCTTTGGGCTACCCAAGGCCTTTAGGCCACCTTATGGTATTAGGGACACCTTAAGGCTTTTTAGGGACCTCAAGGACTCAGGGCCACATGAAAATATGCACAAAATAGACAAGGAATACATAAATGGAGAAAACATTAGATGGGGATTCAGAGTAGGAACATTTACAAGAGTAGATCAATAAGAATGGAAGAATGAGAGGGTATTGTAATCGCTACCAGGACTATCCTCTTCATGCATAGGAAGCTTAGCCGAACAACCATGTGAAGGTGGAGAGTTTACATCATTATGTAAATGGTGGGGAAAATTAGTTCCATGTAGTTATAGTCTAGATTAATTCATCTAATAACTACGGTTCATGTATTGGTAGGAACCCTATAGGCCATGTAATGGTTCCCATTCAACCCTTAAAGGGGGGACTGTCAAGAATGAATAAAAATAGAAGGCCCTTCGGGCACTTGGGTATGCATGTCAAACACCCCTAGGGAAAAACACCATATGATAGACATGGTATTCCTTGGGTTCCAAACATAACATGGTTAAAGATTTATATTCCCTTGACTTTAAAAGTGGAATACTTTATAAGTGACTAACACAAATACATACACTAATGTCCATATGTGTCTAACATTTCCATAATCTATGACCACAAGTGTCTAATCTATCATTATAAAATATATTTAATTAACCAGCATCAACATCAAGATGAAACCAAGAACAATATTCAAAAACCTTATTCAAATCTATGAGGGAGACCTAGAATATTCCACGACCTCCATGGATAAATCCATATAGGGAGGAATATTGATCTCATGATCCCATTCTAATCACAGAGAGAAAATCACCAATCACAGTGGTAGCATCCACCCACTATTTGAAAAAATAAATTTGGGACAACTAACCAACCACCTCGGAGGAGGTGCAACCAGTACGTGGTATAAATCACATTATGAAATGAAATAATGGAAAAAAGTGCTCCAGAATACCTGGTGAATGTCAACAACATGGAAGTGTAAGAAGAAATAGTGAACCCAACATGAATCACTTCACCTTTAGTTATGAGTAGATCAGTAACATTAGACATGACTAGAATTAGATGTCAATGGATCAGGTCATTCTATTTTAGGATCACAAAACCAACATCTAGACCTTTTCATGAAATTGTTCTCCATAAACTAGGGGAAAATGAGAGATGATGGTCATCTCCAGTCCAGGGCATCATTAAGGTGGATCCATCCTCAAAATTGAAACCATCATAGAAATGAATGATAATGTTGGACAAATTATAATTTTTTTCATCTTACTAGTACTGATGGATGATATCATAAATCATACAAGACTCAAGTCACTGAAAATTAATGACGACCCAATCCTGGTCAGAATAGTGGTAGGAGTACTAGATTTTTGGATAACTCACAAAACTATGCACCTTCCATGATAGTCACCAACAATAAAACTATCAGGGCACCTCACCCAATATCCCCCTATTAAGTCATTCAACATAGGGTCATAAACAAGTCAGTTTATATTTATGAATAGGAAGGGGTTATACTAACCATGTAAATGGGATGATATTACCTTGTAGCCTCAGAACCTCACTAATTCCCCCTCAAGGGCCTCACATGGGTAAGAACCTCCCGATATACATGAAAATTGTTTTGGGAGACTCTACCCAGAGTGATTAGATGGGTCATTCCCCTATGCAGAGGAGGTCTAGGATATGTGATTCATATCTATGACTACATCCACTAGGGAGCTGCCCTTGAGGGCTCCCACATGACTATACTTATAATAGTAGCCAGTTATAAAGTTCAATGTGTGACGAATTATTATTGTTTGTCTCCTATCCCTAGTCCAAAACACATAGTACTAACGTTGGGGAAATTTACAAACCTTTACCAATATGAGGCCTCTCCAGTGGTTCGAATGGGCCCCTCCACCTCCAATTCACCTCATCCCACCGTTTAAACAGCCACACAATGTCCCATAATTTCTTGATTAGGATCAAGACTCAAATACCCCACTAATTGAGTTAGGCTGACTCTCCCCACCATGGGAACTATTGGTGATGATGAATAATACCACATAGGTCCCCCCTTTACTAAATCTAATTTACATGGAGATCCTACCTATTCCAGTGCATTTCCTTGCCCCAAAGTCCCATTCCTCTGAAAAAGGATTAATAATATCTACGGGATAATGCCCATAGTGATATTTTTAGCACATTCGGAAGGAATACCCATTACCCTTAGGGGCTCACACAAGGGAAACTCCAAAACTTATTATGTTAGGAAAGTGTAAAAGACACATCAGCATCGATCAATCTGATTTTGAGGTGATAGAAAAATCAATTTAAGAAACACTATCCTTACCATAAAAAATGGGGGTAGAAGCATATCGATTATGTTTGACTATCCTTTATCCCAAGGTCTATAGGGTCCATAAGTACCTTTATAGGTAGATTCACATGGAGGATGTTTTGGACCCATTTTATGGAATTTCTATGAAAGCATCCTTTCTTTGATCAACTTCCTACTCTTAACCTCCAAATACAAAATAGAGAGAAATCATGATCAATGTTGGAACCGTCAGTTGATGGTGGGCATTCTACTGATTCATAGGGGGATTTTGTCTATTCTAATCTGCTAGAGTCTAATAAAGAACCATACTACATGGGTATGTTCACTATGTTGTCCCAACCTGTGGAAGACACTCAAAAATTCCTGTGATAGTTGGACATTGTAGAGATTCTAAAATTAGCAGAAGAGTAGGTCCTCATCATTGACACAATTAGTTTACCATCTGACACCAACTGGAACATGGGGTGATTAAGAATAAGATATCTAATAGATGAATATGGAAAGGAATATTTTTTTGTGAAATAATGTCTAGTGATTAGCTACGGGTTGTGTTATGGATTCGTTCAATCATACACATTAAAATCCCAAGCTCTTTCACTATGGGACATGTCCTATATCTATACGAAAATATGTGGGAAACATACAACCACCTTATGAGATCATCAATTGTCCTACCCAAGAATCCCTGAGAGTATTTATACCATCCATTATTAGTGTCATAGTGTTGACATCATGTTGTTTCTATTGTGTTATCACCCTTATTTATATGGATACATACTTATATTCTAGTGAGCATATGTTAGGAGCTTCACTGTGATCCAGTGAATCATGCATGAGGTATACCACCATTAAAAGATTATAGGCTGGGTTAAATATTCTTCTAACTACTTAAATCCCCTTCCTAAGAAAAAATGGAACCTTCAATAAAATTATCCCATCAGCATTGAAAGACCTCTAATAATAACCAATTTAAATTTCATAATGATCAATATAGAAGAAAATCAGATAAATCGAGTCGACAACCAAGGGTGTTATGAAGAAAATACCCTATAGGGGAGATGAAATATCATTTAACCCCAATGATTATTTCCCTCTCTATTCATTATTGAACAACATTTGGCCTAGAGAGTTCCCCTAATGAGGTACCACCACCCATATATCAGAATGTCAAAAAAAGAAAATGGTCCACTAATATTTTTTTCATGTTAGTGGCGTTTATAGATACTAATTTAGACACTAGGTTGGGTTCTTTAATTGTAGATATTGAGGGTTATTAGTGCCTCACTTTTAAGGTCATCACCAAACAACTCCGGAAATTAAAAAAATGTTAGAGGGGACCCTATCCCACCTCCAATAGAGTATACAGTTATTTTTGGCCAATAATCCAGGGCTATGATTGTAAGTACAACATATATAACTTGGTAATACTTTATTGGTGCTTTAAATAATCCAATATATAATATTCCTACCTTTCTTAAATAATGTGACTTCCCCTCATGCGACCAATGTCACAATGAATCAAATTATAGCTGATCGGTCAGAGCTTTTTTGACCAAAAACACCCACCTAGATGACATAATTACTAATATCATCACCCAAATCAATCTCTAGAAACAAAATTTTTGTATTTTCCCCCATAAGGGAATTCTTACTCAATATGGGTGGACCATGGCCATCCTCCCCCAAAATTCAGTAATCCTAAATTCACCTCATCAAAAAGAATGTGTGATCCACAGAAACACAAGTCGAAATCCACATTAAGGTGTTACCAGATTCTCAAGACTACAGAGAAATAAGAAGCATCCATGATTTGTGGCTTCATAAAGATATTGGACGGACCTACATTCATATAGTATAGTAACCTACACATAAGGTATGTCAATAATAGGGAATATAATCAAATGTATTTCCTTTACTAATATAGCTCCACCATTCACAAGGACAACATCACTAACCTATTTAAATTAATTCAGAGGTCTAGAAAGAGGTTTTATAACTCTATTGACCAGTGTAATGGTATCACATAGTCCCATGACATTCAACATTCCTAGGAACATTTTTCAATAAAGTGTGAGGAAAATTTAAAAGTTTATTTTTTACTCACTAACAACTCTCTAAAATATCTAGGATGGTTTCAAGAGTTTTTTGTAGGTGATCAGTGCTTGGAAGAAGCCTTGTACTGAACCAAGAAATAGTACCACCCATTACCTCTCAAATATATCATATAAAAGGGTATGAATGTGGAAATAACCAATGATTAATTTTTTGATTATTTATAGCACGTACACCTTCAGGTAACTCCTACGGACATGTCCTTTCTGCTGTACATGCCTCATTAGTCCAACTATCCTTAACAGATGTAGCCTCATCAGATATACTCATTCAAGGAATCATTTATATGTTCCAATGTTTTTTTTGAATTTATGTACGTGTTAAGTTTTTTTAAACGCTCTTTTATTTTTAACAAGTGGATCTAAAGTTCTTGAAGAGTTCCAGGAGTTTTTTGGGGTGTGGGACAAGAACATAGGACAAATTTTCAAAATAGTTCATAGTGCATAGTAAGCGCATGGTTAGTGTAAACCATGTGCTTGGTCCAGGAAACTGTGCAGCATGGGAGCCATTCCAGACAGAGGGATATAGTACATTTACTGCATAATTTTATAAATTGTTTAGGTATCCCCATGTAACCATGCATCCCAACTTCTCTTATTTAGTGTCTTTTGTATGGTTTGTAAAAAATTTGGGTAAACTATACACCCCATTAAAAGTTGAAAATTTATAGTTTTCCTCCATTTTTTTATAATATTCCATATTTTCCTCCCATTAAATCCCATATAATCTAGGATATGAAGAACTATCCACCTCCTCCTCTATGGGGGGTTATCCTTCAATTCTTGGGAATTTTGAACATGTTTGGATGAAAACCAAAGATCTAGGTGAGTCTAAAACCCCTATTTGCACTAATTTTCAGATTAAATCTTATAAAATCTCTCCTCTTATACCAAAGAACTAAAACATTCACTTTGTCAACATATTTTATGTTTGGGCTTTATCTATGGTTTAATATTGATTCAAATTAGGGGATTAATTAAGCGTTCATCCAAGGACATGAGGTAGGTGGTTTAAACATTTCAAAAAGTATTGATGTTTTTTATGTGTATGCGTTAGAGCCAATGTGTTTTCTCATTTAGTTTCTTTATCATTGATTAAAGATGTGATATGAACCTTATATTGAGGCAAGGCACCCTTTACAAACCCCATGGGTTTTTTTGGTGAGTGAGACTGAACCTTGGACTTCACATGGGGTAGACTGAACCCATGTCAAAGCTAAATAAAACTGGTAAACATTGAGATAAGGGAGTTATGGGAAAAAATATATTGTATACGTGTAATTGGTATATGATTAGGGACAATGGGTTATTCTAAATAAATGTTTTTGGATTTTGTAAATAATTAAGTTGATTTAAAATGTGTTTGATGGTATGTTTTAGGGCTTTGACCCGAATTAAGATTTATTGATTGAAAATGATGTTTTAAAATGAGAAAAAACCCCTGTTTGGAAAATGTTTAATTGTTTTTTGGATAGTTAAAATGGAAATAAAATCCTTGTGGAATATCTTAGTTTCTCAAAGGGGAAGACCAATATTTTAAATTTTTGTTTCAAGATGTTTTAAGGAGTATTTGGAATATTTTATATTGCCTTGATGTTGTTATAATGGTCTGGTGGGACCATAGTTATTGAATGGATGTGAAAATTAATAAGATATAACCAATAAAATTATGTCATAATGTTAACATGATTATGAATTGAAATACATGAAGAATGGGATTAGTTAATGATATATAAAAATGGGGTGTTTGGAATGATGTGAAAATGGGTTAAATAGGAATAATGTTAATGTGCTAATGGATTTCAGGTCATACATGAAATTAATATGTGGTTAATACATGGGGAATGAATAATTGGTTAAGTGTGTTAAAATATATAAATATTTTAATATATTAAATGTGCTAATGTATAGGTAGTAGTGGTTTTTCTTAATGCGTTTAGGTGTAAGGAATCCGAATTGGGATATACAGCTATGTAATATAAATGGGGAAAGGTGTTAATGCCTTATAGAATAATATTAATTCTCATGTTGATTGTAATGGATTATGAGTGCTATTTTTATTTATTTTCCGTGGACTTTTATATGGTATATGTGCTAAATGAATATATAAGCATGCACAAAGGGCATGTTGGTGTGATACTTGACTGATTCTCCTCCCACGTGTTTGGTTGGACTAATGATCTATCCCTACCATGTAATGCATAGGTTCGGGAGTCGAAATGATGCTATATGCCCCTAATGGTTGCATTGGATGAATCTACCGTGAATTAGGATCCAAGGTACATGTTATGTAATTATGGGTTGGGATGTCAAATTGAGGCTCTATGCTTCCCCACATATGGTAATGTTGTGGGATGGGATGTCAGACTGAGGTTATTTTCTTCACAAAAACGTTGACATGGTATGGTCATCAGACTGAGGCTCTGGGGAATGTTAATAATTATGATTAGCAAAGGCCTTGTGAGTAGTGCTGTTTATAACCCCTTATGTTTGATAAATGACCAGATTGGGTCATTGGTTAAATTATGTAAGTCCCTATCCCATGGAATATGAGATAAAGATGAATATAGTAATGATGTTATCATAAGTGATGAAATATTAATAATGATTAAAATCGATTAAATTTTTTCCGTGTTACTTGTTTATTACTTGAAATTGTTACCTGGATACACCATTGTACATATATCTTATTTCCTTAGACACTATTTTCAGTGGCATACTGTGTTTTAAACACACACTTATTTTTCCTAGATGAAACTTGGGTACTAGATATGATTCTATGTGTTTTAGGTTCATGATCTGGAAATGAATGTGGTGTTGGTTATGATTGGGATTATGGGTTGGAACAAGGAGGACAAGAGCAGGTTGGGACTTCGAAATAGTTTTAGAGTCTTTAAATAGTCTTCGTCTTGGTTTACATTGTATTCCTACATGAAATTTAGTGTAATAATTATATATTTATATCATATGATCATGGTCACTTGTTGTTTTTTATTACATGATTTAAATTTATTTTTCTTGTGTTTATTTTATCTGTTGGTGTTAATTTATTGTGGATTCTCTCTTATAAGTGGGTATAGTCTCCCCATGTTCCTCTTTAGACATATATTTCTAGTCAACAACCTCTGGTGTATAGGGAGGTGCGCCAACAGTCATGTGACGACCTGACACATGGAATCAGTTATAGTGACTTCCAGGATAGGGATGTTACAATGTGGTATCAGAGGTGGTTGTATTTTTTCATACTATTTTGTTATGGTATAAAAGATACTAGGATCTTATCGGGATTTCGTAATGAGCTCTTACGTAGGTGACTCTAGCACTCTATATGAGGGAAACCACTTATTTACATGTGTGGGAAATGTTGCTCTATTTTTTAATTTTATAGTTGGCTATCATTTTCACCTTGGATGGCACACTTGGATGTGATGTTATTGATTTATAAGGTGTCATCTCTTCGCCCCACATGAAAAGATTGGGTGTCTGATTTCATGTATCATGAAAGGAATATAAGATAGAAATGTTACGCATATGCTGGCTATGATTGAATTGTGAGTGACATTTTTATGAACCAAATGGGTATAAAAAGTGAAACTGAATTAAATAATGAGTCATGAAAAGTTGCCTAAAAAGTGGGTTTGGGAGAAGTAAATCCTTGAGTTTGAAAAGGAGATATGTTTTGAAAATTGATTTGGAATAAAAATTGAGATTTTTGAAATGATGGGCTGAGAAAAAGGGTTCTGAATGTGTAATTTATTTGGTTTTGAAAATTAAATGTTTTGAAAAGTAATTTTGTGATTTAAATGGTACGGTATATTTAAAAAGATATATGAGAAATTGATGGAAATCTTATGGAAACCAGTGATAGTTGTCCCTTGTGTTGGTTTTTGAACTCTTTTATGGGTGATTAGGGTAGTGTTAGTGACATAGTATGATACCTAAAGTTACAGGATGTGAGATCTTATGAAGTTGGATGTGTTAGTTAAATGGAATTCTCATGACCCCTGAAAATAGGGCTTGTTCCCTGACTCGCCATGACCTCCTCCAATTGGAAAAGGGCTAGTTACTAGCACTGAATAAGCATATCACTAGCATGAGAGGCATTTTCTATGAACCTGTATGTAGACAACCATTTCTAGTATCAAAAATGTTTAAATGTAAAAAATACTATGAAATAAATTCATTCATACCACTTTCACAACCGACAAAGTACGATAGAATGTAAAGAGCAGTAAATTAAATAGTTCCAGAATACAAGACCTCCAAAAGAAGGTGTCTTTCATCATCAAAATCCATCCTATGAAAAAATAGGCACTAGGACTGCTGCTTGATGTCGTAGGAACACCCCGACCTACCTGAACTCACAAAACTCTATCTAGTCTAGGTCCTCCCTAGACTCCATCAAAATGTCACTCATCTACAAAAGACATAACACGTGCACACATGTACTATGTATTGTTTAGTAGAACAGTAACAATTAGGACACACGAAAACTCTAAAGAGATACACAAATTAAATATATAGTCGTCTCTAAATAATAGATGTCACAACACATATAAAAATAATATACAGATATACTAAAAACAAGACTCACAATCTAGAGGTAAGTCAAAACTACTGTATACCTGTACTGGGTATTCAACTTAAAGATACCATAAATAAATCCTCTAGGAGTACATAATCCTGAGTCCGATAGAACTGATGACATTCTTCTAAGAAATACTATTTGTTAGAAACTATCATAAGAGTGATACACTGAAAGATCTGAAGAGATATACAATACCACATATGCGGATCAAATCTAGGGACAAGGGGTGATACTAACAACCCCATCTTGATTAACATTATAAGTTGAGGTTTGATTATTGGTGAAGTTGGTGACATAAATAATGAGGAAAATACCTAGGGAATGATGAATGAATATAGGATTCAGATCGAGGCCTCTTGGAAGGGATTCCAACAACTCTGCCTAGAAAATACTGCAGAACAGATAATACTTCTATGAGTAGTAAATGGTATGGATGAACCTTTAGGGAATGTATCAATGAAACAAACCTTAATGAAGTTTTTCAAAGATATTGTGGAAAAGAGATTCAAGCCATGTATAAATGGGTACACAACATTTAGTAGGGTTACACATCGCTTCCCTTGACCCCAGGTACTGTTCATGTAAAATGGCTCATGTTGTTTAGATAATATCACATAGAAGATGGATACACACCATGTAAAAGATCACAGACCTTGTAAAAGTGTCACAAAATATGTCCTTCCATATGGGGTCTTCTTGTGTACTCTTTTTGTGTGCCATTAAATGGTGTCTACCCATGTCCACCTACTCGTGTATGAGTAATTAGGATAACCCATGTAACCAGTCTAGGCCAAGCCGTGTGGTGGGGTACAAGCCAGGTAGGCAACCCGTATACTACACCATGTGTTTGTGTATCTCCTGAGATAGACACTAAGTCTCAAGGAAGGGCCCACATGCCGTTTGACAGGGGTTACATTCCACCTAACACTTTACTGCCTCATGATACCGTAGCCGCTGCATGGTGGGGTCCACATGCCATGTAGCTAGGACTACAAGGCATGTTCATTGGAAATTACAAGAAGCACCATTCTTCCTTCACGTGACTCATGTGGTTTTTCTATTTTTTATACAATGTTAAAATTGCCCCAAAAATGTATATACAAGGTAATATCACCATTGTAGCATAGAATCAGTGGGTTTCTAGCATTCAATCGGCTATGAAACCTAATTTTAATCACCAACATAAAAATCACTCAAAGAATGCTATCTACCAATGAACATTTATTAGTTTATATCCATCATTGTCACACCTCATCTAGGGTATCATAGTATTAGATCATCAATTCCAGATAATTTCACCAAGAAACTAGGGTCCAATGATCATCTTTTCATAATCCAAAAAGAATGAAGAAGGCATAGATCATATTGGGGATAGTAAATAATAACAGGGAAAGAAAACCGAGGAACATACCCTGATCTTTTTTTCATTAGATATCAATATTTTCCCATAATAATGATCAAAAAATCAAAAAATAAAAAAACCCCAAAAAACCCACAATCATTCCCCATCCTACATGAATGAGTGAACTGCAGATCAACCTATTATTTTGTTGTACCATGTTTGTCATTGAATCTATGAATGAGGAAAGAGAAATCAATATAACAACAGTTTACATTATGGACAGATCATTTAATTTAGAGGATCGATCATCTCGTCACCTATTTTGGAAAGAACCATCAAAAATAAAATTCTTTGATCTCCAATCCATGTTTCATCAATGTTTTCCATCCGGATGGTTCTCCAGGGTTCTCTCTAGAGCCTCAAAAAAATTTTAGGTCTATGTGGCTTACCATAGATCCCTAGTTAAAAGGATATTTTAAATGAAATGTCAATGCATTACTAAAAAATGTAAAAATAAAATAAATTATAATTTAATTTTATTGATTCAAATGAGAAAAACTACTTTTCATAGATAAATGACACTAATTGATGTTAGGTCACAACTAGGTTGAAACCAATGCTATTAATTGAATGGTACCATTTGATTTTTAATTTGGGACCCCATTCAACATTTATTAAACATTTTAGGAAAACTATACATGCATGATATTTAAAAATTTAATATTATTCAAACATTTATTACAAGAACACTGGTCCTCATAATCATATGCCATATTAGTTACTATTCAGAAATTAATTACATATAATATTTTAAAGAAATACAAGGAAAATTATAGTACATTACCATATTTCCACTGTGATTCATTACGTCCCCAAAAATATAAAACAAAGGATATAGAAAAGGGCTTGGGTACTATGCATGAACTTGATCCTCCCACTACCATGTTCTGTCCAGGAGATTCTCATGCTGCCACTAGACACACACTAAAGGAATCTCTCACCCACGAAACAAACCCTCCTGTTAATCCTCAACCTCCCCTGGGTACTACCTTAAAGTAACTCCATCATCAATGTTGAGATAGACCCCATTGATGACGTGTGATGAATTATTATCATACCTCCTCACTTGTGACACATGGAAGACATAATGTACCTGGTCCAAATATGGGGTTAGATCCAAGATGTATGCCACATCACCACCCCGACCGAATATCCACAATCTGGTTCAAGGAGAAACACAAAAAACATGGTCTCCTTACTCGTACTGCAACTGCCTCCACCGCCTGTCAATATAATATTTTTAATGAATCTGTGAAGTCTTCATATATTCCTGGATGATCTATACCTTCTCAGTAGTATCTCACACCAACTCCAGGTACTTGATTACTAACTCTCTAGGGTTAATCCAACAAAGGGTTAACTGGAAGGGTCACCTGTAGAAATCCTCGAATAGTGCCATTCCATTGGGGGAATGATACCTATTGTCGTATGTGAACTCCACCAGAGGTAGGTGATCTTACCAACAATGGGAGGATTCCAAAACAGAATCCCACAAGATGTTCTCCAGGACCAGAATGGTCTGCTCCGTTTGGCAATCTTTTTGGGGGTGAAACATCATGATCAAGCATTACTGAGTTGGAAATGCCTCCTGTAATCCCTTCCACATTCGGGATATAAAACAAGCATCATGATTAGAAAATATCATATATTATACTCAATTTAGTCAAACTATATTCTAAATGTAGTGGAATCCTAGTATCTCTACTAAATTCTTCTCTTAGATATCTAATAAGTGGTTCGACGTGGTGAGTCGGTCAATGATCAAAAATATGGAATCACATCCTCTATTTGTATATGGTAAAACCATCATGAATTACATCGATATTCTATCACATGTCCAGTCTGGCACCTCAAGGGGTAGGGGTTGAGATAAATCTACTAGAACCTAGTGCTCAACCTTCACCTAATAGAACTTAATCCATTGAGAAACAAACTCTTCCACTTCCGTATTCATTCATATCCACCAAAAATGTCATCAAAGGTCCATGTAAATCTTCTCCAATTTATTTTGTACCACTAAAGGGTACGTATGAAACTCCTATAGAACCTCCCCTCATAATTCCACTTGTACAAATATGTTTTCTCCAAGAAGAACGTTGTGCTACCCACCTTAGGAATATCAATCAGGTGCATGTGTTGTATAAATATGAGCATTTCTGGTCTCACAGTAGGTATCCCCATGCTATGCCTCCCTAACTCACTGTAAGAGTGGAGGGGTGACAACCATCAACTGGAGGTATGCTACTCCATATTCATCCACAAATGATAAATGTAATGAGAAAACTGCTCTGATGTCTCTCTTAGCAACAGAAAACTAGATCTCCATATGATAGAATCATCTACCATGTCCCCCTTCCTAAGAGTATAGATAATATCAAAGTCATATTACCAGAGTAAATCTATCCATGACCATTATCTCATGTTCAGATCCTTCATAGAGAAGATATTATTGAAAATTTTTGATCGGAGTAGATGATAAACTGCTCACCCATTAGGTAGTGTCACCATATCTTCAATGTGAAGACTACAGTTTCCAACAGAAGATAAGGGGTTCTGTATTTTTTCTGATGTGACATCAACTGGAATGAACCAATGGAAATCACTGGTTACCTCTATATCTAGACACAACCTTGTCAAGTACCTGATGTATCAAAAAATACTATATACTTGAAAAAATCAACTAAAAATCTCAAGTTTAGAGCGCTCATAAAAATCATCCTCATCTACTCGAAAGACTGCAAAAATTCTCTATGAACATGAATGGATACCCATTTCGAGTCAAAGATACCATAGGTGATGGTATCCTAGATAAATCATGAATTAATACCTGATAATATCCAACTATCCCAAGGATTCTCCAAACCTCCATAATTCTCTTAGGTGGATTCTATGTAAACACTGCCTTCATATTTTCCGGGTCCACGACCACTCCATCTTCTCAGATAACATGTCCAAGATTGTGGACCCCCTGAATCTAGAACTAGCACTGCGATATTTTCCCATAAATCTAGTGCTCTCAGAGTATGTCCAAAACCATCCTTAAGCATTTCACATGCTTCTCCTCAAACACCGAGTATACAAGGATATCATCACTGAAGACTAGCATCGATATTCCAAACACAACCTCAATCTATTGTATACCTTTTTGGAAAACAAAACTGGTTCCACAAAGGGTGAAACACTAGGTCTTAAAAACCCCTTCCTCTATTTTTCCCCCAACTACACCCTCAACTCATGAAGATATGTGGGAGCTATCTGATATGATGGTGAAAATATTGATGTCATCCTGGGGTGTAAGTTGATATAGAAGTCTTTCTCCTTGTGAGAAGGTAATCCTAGAATAATTACATGATATAATTCTTCATAATCCACCAATCCTATTGGGAATTTGAAAATCATAACATATATTGTATGAAGGGTCAGGCTACCCGACTCAGAGTATTCGATTTAAATATTCAATACATTACTCCATCCTAGTATTCATGGATTTCCCATTCACCTTCAAAGGAACACATCGTTCTATCGCTACAGACACATCACACACTTCACCTAAAATAATAAATCTAGGCATGGGCTTATGATAACAAATACATACCATGAATTATGTTGTAAGGCCCCGACACTTCCACAAAGAGGTTACAACAAAAAACAGGACCTCTAAGGGCTAGGTCACACTGTTGTGATAAGTGTGTGATCCTCGAGTTTTCTCTCATAGGTGTATCAAAGTGTATGGGTCACTTCAATGGTTCAACCTAAATATCTATATCTCAAACAAGATATGTGGTGAGGATGGAATGAATAGAAAATGTTCTTTTTAGTACTATTTATAATTTAGAAAATAAACATATGATATCTCGAATCATTCCCATATCCCTTGGGGCATATGCCTCAGCCGCATCCAGAAGTCTCCACCCTTAACCTCCAACTCCCTATTCCTAGAGCAGACCTTTTATGGGTAGTTGTGGTAACAAGTTAAAACCTCAACCACCTCTTGATTCTCTCCAAACCCCTCCTCCATGTATATTGCCTTGCAGATCTTCCTACTATTGTAATTGGATCATTCTCTGTGGTCCTTCCACCACCCCCTATTATCATCTTGACAGGTTAAAAAATATTGGGTGAGATGTAATGTTCCATCACATGTGTAGCATACCCTCTCCCAAGGTTGACAAGATCTAGATGGAGATCCCTAGATAGAAGATCCCCTATCATGGGACCTCCTGAAACATATTGCACATCTATGTCCTCAATTTTTATTCCAGCTCCCCGATATAGAGGAATCTTCTCAAATAAGATGATTTCGACCATCAATGCTTTCTCGAGAACTCAAACACTAGTTAGAATGGATTGAGGTATATCGATAGATCATATGTGTCTATGTAGACCTATCTGGAAGGTCTGATCTTTGATGTAATGATCTCTAACCATATCCATTGAGTACATGGAAAGGATGGTAAACCTCGATGAATAATAAACCTCATTTATGCTAGCCTACTAGAGTATAAGAAGCTCTAATATACGCAAAACTCTCAGTGTAACTGGTGATAACTACTATCTAAAGATATGCTCTAACTATATCCTTGAATGATTCAACTCTTCATGAGCAAGGATAACTAAACTCTACCATCACCCTACTGATCCATGTAGAAGGATCACTGCCAGGACCACAGTCTAATCTGGTGGTGTCTAGAGTATGCAAAAAACATTGGTCACCTCCTCGTTATAGTCCTCAATTGGTTGAGGGTCACACTCTCCTCAGAACCTGAGGGGTCTTTGTATCTAAAACTGATGGAGCACGATCATCCTATCCACCACATCTGATGGTTTTATGGGTACCATGTGCTACTCTACGTGTGGCAGTATGGATGGGGCAACAACTGGAAGTGACATCTGGGGAACTGGTCCCCGTATCAAATCCTTTTCACTGAGGGGGTAATCCTCAGGATCGAACTTCTAAATCCTAGATGGAATGCATCTATAATGAATATTGTATAATAATGATATACCATGGTCTATGAATATATCTCTAGAGCTACTCAAGAAGGACATGTAACGAAAACTCTTTCCTATATAATGCATGTACTATTATTTTCAAGGCAAAAAGGATTCTCATGTACTAAGTGAAAAAGTAGGTTATCCAATTCAAGGTGGATGGATATGTCAGCCATATGCACCAACACTAGAGTCCGTGGCCTAAAAGTCAAACTCAAAACACTTAACAGTATTTCTAAAAACCCATCTCACAGACTTGTGTTCCTAAGTTAGAACAGACGTACCACTATGACCAATCTACCACGACTCCTCCTAGTGGGGACCATTCCATGACTCCCCAATACCACCTCAAAGAGGCTAGGGTATGGTTACATGGACCGTAAGGGAATATTAATAACATGGGGGGAATTTCTTATGTAACTGTACACATAAATAAATATCCAATACCACAAATGATAAAATGATAAAAAACACTAAGAAACAAATGAAAAAATACTACTGTACCAAATGACATATTACAATAGGAAGTAAATTTATGTGAAGTAAACTATGATGGAATACAAGAATACCAAAATAAAGAGTTTGTAAAATAACACATCCAACCGTTAAACAAAATAGATACTGGGACTACTTCTTGAAGCCGTCAGAATACCTCGGCCGACCTAAACTCACAAAGAACTATCAAGTCCGGGTCCTCCCTTGATTCTGTCAAAAGGTGTCTCGTCTACACATGACACAACATGTGAAGTAAAATCTCATATAGGGGTGAGTATAAAAATACTCAGTAGGACACCCTAAAACCTCAAAGCTATACACAAATAAATGATATAGTCATCTGTACAATGTATATGTCTACGACACATAAAACAAATTATCAAGATATACTCAACCCAAGACACAAAGTCTAGAGGTAAGTCATTACTACCGTTTACCAGCATTAGGGATTCATATTTGAGATTACACGAAGAAATAATTTGGTAAACCACACTCCTGTGTCTGTTAAAACTGATAAGGTCCATCTGAAAAGTATTGTTCTTCAGAAACTGTCATGAGAGAGATATGATAATAGATCCGTAGAGAGATACGATACAACAAATGAGGTTCAAAACTAGGGCCCAATGGTGATACCAAAAACACTATATTTATTAACTTACATAGCAGAGGAGTGACCCCAAGTGATATTGGTCATATTAATATAATGAAATCTACATAGGTCATAAAGAATTAATAGAGGATCCCTCTCCAAGGCTCTTGATGGTGTTCTAACAAATCTATCTTGAAATTCAAGCTAAAGGGATCATACTCTAATGATTAAGAAACAATACAAATCAAAATTCATAGAAAAGATTATTGTTAAAAAATACCTAATGAATATTTTCCAAGATATGGTGGACAAGAGATTCAATCCATGTAGAAAAGTGGTAAAAAGCATGTAGTGGGGTCACACTCTATGTCCCTTGACCCCAGGTACTTCCCATGTACAACTACCCATGTCATTTATAAAATGTCATTTATAAGATGGGTACATTCCGTGTAGAAGGGTCACACACTGTTTCCTTCCATCTCGATTCCACACATGTACTCTATCCATGTTTCAGTAGGTGGTGTCAACCCGTGTCTGCCTACCCATGTACTAGTACGTGGGATAACCCATGTAAACGGTCTGGGCCATGCTATGTGGTGGGGTAGACACTGTGTGGAAAACCCATGTACTCTAACTTGTGTCTTTGTATCTATCGATATAAATATTGAGTCTTTATGAAGGGACCAAAGGACATGTGACATTGGAAACATGTTGTGTGACACTTTACTACCTCCCAAAACCCTAACCTCTACTCAGTGGGGCCAAAGACTGTGTAACTCGGACTACACGTCGTTTTCATTGAAAATTTCTAGAACCTACATTATTCCTCTAATATCCATGGACAATATTCTTATATTCGGCCCACATTTCAATTCACCTTTAACTAGAGATCCAAGGTTGTATCTCCATTGAAACACCAAATCGCTGGGTTTCAAGATTTCAATCTCCTCTGAAAACCAATTATGATCACCGATATGAAAAATCACTCGATGAATGATATCTACCAAACCACATAGATCCATCAATATCCATCATCATAATACCTCTTCTAGGGTTTTAGAATGTTGCATCTTCAATTTTTGATCAATGCACCAAGAAACTAGGGCATAATGATCATCCATTCATAATCCACGAAGAATGAAGAATGCGTTGAACATATTGGGGATAAGAAATATGAACATGGAAACAAACAAGAGGAACGTACCTAGAACTTTGTTCATTTTGGTCTCAATCCATTCTTGTAAGAATGATCAATAAATCAAACAATAATATGACCCCATAAAAACTAGCTATCACAGCCCCTCCCTCAAGAATGAGCGAATTGTGAATCAACCTATTTGTTGTTCAGTGCACATTAGTCATTGAATAAAATAATTGGGAAAGATAAATCCAAATATTAATATCCTACCTCAAGGTTGGATTTTTCGCTAGAGAGGATCGATCATCATGTCATCGTCGTTGGCAAGATTTGTTGAAAACAACATCCTTAGATCTCTTATCCAAGCTTGGTTTTCATATTTATTACAAGAGTCCTCTAGGGTTCTCTCCAGAGTGTCCAAGAAATTACAAGGTTATGAGCCCAACCCTGGATGCCTTCATAAAAGGATAATGTAAAATAAATGTTACTACGTAGCATCAAAATTATAAAATAAAATAAATTAAAATATTATTGTATTTATTAAAATGCTAAAACTACTTTTCACAACTGACCACCACCAACCAATGTTAGGTTACATCTAGGGTAAAATCACTACAATTAATGAATAAGTGCCCTTATATTTTTGATCCAAGAACCTGTTTATATGTTATTGATCTTTTTCAGGAAAATGGTGTTTGCACGCTATTTAATATTTTAATATTATTAAAACATTTATTCTAAGAACACCGGGCCTTGGAATCCCACACCATCTTAGCTCATGGTCTCAAATTATTTGTATATAATATGAAAAAATAATAAATTAAAAATTAAGTACATTATGTGAATTTTGTTTGTTATTTCCTTGTTTAGGATGCGACCTTGATGATTTGAAATTTCATCTTTTAATGTTAATGGGGCGACTATTGTGAGGAGAGACATTGTGAGTTGTGTTTTGATTCCTATAGTGGGCATTCGGTTCATGGTGCTAGTGTATGGGTGTAGGTATTGTTGTTGTGGGACATAGAATAAATTGTTGATTGGTGGATTTTCCTCAGTGTGTTTGGAATAGTGGTAGGATGACCACCATGAATAGTAGATTGTTTCTGGGTCAGTATGGATGGCTTAGAGAGATTTAGTGACCTTATCTTGGTGTGACTCAAGTTTAGAGAGTTATTATAATTTGTATTTTGAGGAAAAACTATGAGAGCATTTGGTCAGGATGATAGTTCTTATGGGTAGGTGTTTTATAAGTAGGTAGTTCGAATATTGATGCATAGTGGTTTTCCTATAGTTTTGATAATGGCGAAAAGTAATGCATTAGATTTTCTACAAGGAATCACATGGGTTATTACATTTTTTTATAAGAGTGGTTGTGAAGGCTATGATCATTTGAAGTCTTGGACCCATGATTTTATGGATTTTTATATTTAAGGAAATATTGAATAGGGGTGAAAAAGGAATGGGTGAAGCAGATGTGGATAATTATTTTTTGTATTTAGAACACATGGTGGAGGGTGGTCATAAAAATGGGATGTTTGTTTGAGTAAATATTTTAGGGTTAAATTTTGAGAAGTTCTTTAGTTTGATTAAGCTGGAAGATAAGGTCATATTAATCGTTAGTTTGAGAAAGAGATGGGGTTTGTGTTTCCTCATAGGAGAGTGTTATACATCGATGGTTCTAAAAAAGTGGTGAATGATTGCAATGTGATAGGAGAGCCTGATATCGTTGAGACAAGTTCCATGTGGAATGGTTGTAACTAGACATGTTCTCCATGGAATGAATGTGTAAAGGCTCCCATAGTGTGGGAAAATAGTTAGTTAGGACCATTGTAATAAATCCTTGTGTGTCAATCATGGTCAGAAAGACCGTTCAATAATAATGTATGTGAGATAATGATAATGGTTCAAAATAGAATTTTGGGTCATGAACACTTGTTAAAGGTTTGTGATGTGGTTGTGAGTTTGGTTGGAGAATCCCATATTGTTGTGGTGTTCTTGTGTGGCTGAGGCAATAATTGGAAGGGAATCATGATACCTTTAATAGATTGAGGTGTGCTCTTGGTGAGAGGTGACGATGGTGGTGGATAGTTTTTGGTGGTGATCATTGAAAAATTATTATCATACTTTCACTAGTGATGATCATTCCCAATATCTTAAAATAATCCTAGGTGTGTTGATAAGGCTCTGGATTTACACCTATTGACTTGTGTAACACCCCAAGATTCCATGTTACGTTTCTGTTTGAATAATACAATAGCGTCTGTTGTACGCAACACTGAGTTCAAGTACACCACGGCTTACCAAACCAGCCGTTTAAAAGAGGTTATGAATAGTATTAACTGAAATTTAAATATTATACTATCCTTATAATTATAATCCATATTATGAGTTTCTAAGACATGTTTTATGAACAAATTCATTTTTTTCAGATAAAAGAAGTATTTTTCCAAAAAATGAAATTTTACCGACTTTTAATGGCGAAGCCTTTTTAAAACCAATATTTGAAACTTTTATATATTCAATTTTACAAAAAGAAATTCTTCTTTAGAATCGGGACAAAAGAATTTAGTATCAATAATTTTTTGGTGTCTTTCTGATAACTTTCATATTTGGGTGAATAGTGAAAAATTACTAAATTTTAACTGAAAACAAATTTTTAAATAAAAATAATTTATATTGTAAAATTATACATTTTAATGGTTTTGAATGATAAATAGATTATATTTTTACTTTTTAATCCAATTATGGTCTTTTTAAGTAATTTCACCTTGAAATTGGACATAAACAAGTGTCAAACGTTTGATAGTTATTATTTCTTAAAAATACTCCTTTTGGTTTCGAAAGAAGTAGTCAATTTTAAATTAATAAATGCAACTTTTATGTTTTGAATTTGGAAAAATAGACTTCATTTTTGGATTCGGAATAAAGAAATTATCCTAGGGAGAAATTTTGGTACTTTTCGGATAACTTTTATATTTTGATGAATAGTCAAAAATTACTAAATTTTAATTAAAAACAATATTTTTAATCGAAATAATTAATAGTGATAAATTATAAATTTTATTGGTTTTAAATTATATTTAAAATATATGTTTACCATGTAATACAATGAGGGTCATTGAACATAATTTCACATTTAAACCAGACATAAACAAGTGCCAATCTTTTGATAGTTATTATCTCTTTAAAACACGCTTTTTGTTTTAACAACGGGAATTAATTTTAAATTTATTTCTGCCACTTATGTGTTTTGAATTTAGAAAAATGGATTCCATATTTGGAATCAGGATGTTAAAATTGTGTAAATAGGTAACTTTTAGTTTTAGACATTTTGGACAATTACTTCGGTAAATATTTTATTTACCATGTTTAAGGGTAAATCCGGTAAAAAAGGGTTAAACAAATAATATTATAATAATACTAAATTACCCTAAAACGTGTTTTAACCATATTGGTTGATACATGGTAGACCATGGGCATCTTTGGGTCGATTTTGGGACCCCATGGATCCACTTGTAAGTGATAGGGACACTTTATTTTAATTAGGTTAAAATGAATACAAAAATGACACGAGCATATATCTTTTAGAAAAACAATTATTACATAGGGTTATATATGTTGAATTTTAGACTATAAATATTCATTAGAAATATAAAAATATTTCCTACATAATAATATTTTATTTATAATTTTTATACATTAAATAATTTAATTTATTTATGACACAATGGTGATGCAGTAATTACCATAATAGTGAAAAATTAGAATAATTGATATTATAAATACCAAAATAAATATATATTGATACTGTTATTGAATTAAACTAATTTTATAGGTAAATATGACATGTTAGGATTGATTTAATTACATTTTTTCGAAGTAATAATTCTGTTATGAGTTTTACAAAAATCAATTTTTGAATACTGTCAAAATTGACATAAAAGAGTTTTTAAAACAAAAATTAAATTATTAATTGATATTAAATTCCTAAAAATCTAAGGTTCTGCAAAGAGACTTATATAATGATAGGTTAATCATTAATGGACCATTTTTGAGTCTCTTGGATGTATATAGTATGTTTATTAACTATATAATATAAAAATACAAAGTGACATGGTAAATGTCAAACTATTTAACTAAGAGTTAAAACTAAAAGATAAGGTTAATATAATGACCCAAACCTGTCTAAATTATATTGGTTGAATGGATTTTGACCTATCCCCACCATAAACTTTGAATAATCAACTTTTTAGCCATTAGAAACCAAATATGAATTTATTATAAATTAATATTTCTAGCTTTTCCAAAGGTGCCCCTCACCCCTCTTACAAAAGGGCACTCCTCCTTCTCATTACTTCACACCATCATAGCCTTTTGGTTCGGCTAACCCCTCCCCAAATACTCTCTCAGCTTCCCTCACTACAACCTAGAGGAATTAGTTTGATAATAAAGCCAACCTAAGGATCTGTTTTGGTCTAATCAAAAGGAAGAACCCGAAGAAGAGGTAATGTTTTCACCACCCCTTTTCAAGATCCTTTCTTCTTCCACTTCTTCTTTCTTTGTTATTTATATTCTAAAATAATTAATCCAGTATATCCTATATACTGTAATATTATTATAAATATGGTACAACCATATTCAGTATTCTATCCACCCTTTGAAGAACATGTCACTATACGTGCGTACGTACGGCTTACCGTCTCCACGTCGTGGTGTAATTGTTGTTCAATAAATTATTATTTGGATGGGTATAATAATGATGTTTAATTCATGTAAATAATAAATATAACATTAAAATTATTCTGTATATATTATATACCATCCAATTATATATTATTTTAATATCAAAAGAATGATATTGTCGCTCGTGTGTACGTACGGACAACCGTCTCCACGAACGTGATGAGATTCATTCTCCATCGTATCTATTCAAGTATAACTCTCATTTAATGATTAAAAATAATGTTTAAGGACTTGATATCATCCTGGATATGAATAATATACATCCCATTAATAACAAATATGGCTCACATAACAAAGAATACAAAGTAAAAGGAACCCGTTAACACCCGAAATGACGATAATTCTAAGTTATTATTAACAAATCAATGTTAAAAGATCATATATGATATCATATTAATTTTAATGATTCTTGTATAATTAAATAACAATTATTTAACCATTATACAGGAGTTTAACCTACTGTGTACCAAGGAAAAAGTACAAAGTAAGGGGTTTCTTATCTCACTTTTAATTCCGTGAGAATTCCATTGTTCACTACTTATTTATTAGATGTGGTGTGTGTACTGCCCATGTTTGTATTCATTGTGTACTATACTATAATTCATGTATATTTATATCATAATTTTATGATCCTTCTTTCATGGGTGTATGTTTTGTATGTTACCAAATCAATAAGGTAATTTGGAATTTCAATTTCCATTTATTCGGCTTTACGCAAACTTCATTGATTATTTTACTCCGAGATTATGTGTGGAATAACTATTCATTTGCTTATGTCATAACGTCCACTCCCCTTTTCTGTGGATATAATTTTTATACACATAATCACTCAATTGATAATTTCTCAAGTCATTGATATGAATATGATAAGAGTAATTTTAACTCACTCTCAATTTGTTGAGATAAACATCCAATTCATTGGTGTTGTTTTTATAAGATTATGTGTGAATATCCTTTGATTTATTTACACTGAATATCCAATCATATTTAGTGTATTTATATTTTTCATACATAACTATGTCATTTAATTATCCTTAACCTAAGGGTACGACCTTTATGAGAGATTTCATCTCAATTTACATTCTATTGAGACTTCTTTGTTGATATACACCAAATCACTTTTATGTGGTGTATATAATGTACTTTTGACATAGTATATCATGAATCCCTTTATTCTCATGATATTAAAAAGTTTTGATTACCTCAATTATTTGTATTCAAGTGTCTCTCTTTTTTTTAGAATCTCAAAGTAAAATACCATTTTTAAATATTTTAAAGACTTATTCATCTAAATCTTGCTCATTAATGTCCATGTTTTAGAAATGGTTTTAAGGATTTATTTATATGGACATTAATGTTTTAAAATTAAAACTCCTTTTAAAAATTTTCAAAGTGGTATGGGACACTTTGAATCAAAAATTTATTTTTAAATGGCTTCTTGACAAATAGTGTGACTTTTAAATGATTTCAAGAAAAAGGGGGATATTTCTCTCAAATAGTTTTGATTATTATGTTCATCTATGTCAACATCCTTCATTATTATTGATTGAGGTTAATGTGATACAATAAAAGCTTCCATAATGTATCAAATGAGTTATATTTGACTGTGGATGTGCTATTTTTATACCATTCATGCTTTGTAGTTAAAGTATTGACATTTTGTATGCTAGTTTTAATATGAATGTTTATGTTATGTTTAAACCTATTCATATTAGGAATGAATTGGACTTAATAAGTTACGGGAGGATCCCTCTATAGCTCCTCAATGCATCGGTAGGTCTCATGAGACAAACTAGTGTCTTGGCACAAGGCCTTGACAAAATCTTATTTGTAGTCTTGGCACGAGGCCTTGGCTATGTGGTTATGATAGTCTGGCATTATGGATTCCATCCTTATGAAAGTGGTTATTGATATTGCATGTGATCATTCGACTAGTATAATATCCATGTGAGTAAGTAAATGGAATTATTTCATTTTATCTTTTCCATATTATGCTGAAGTTCAATTTTGAAAGGCTTTTGTTTTAATTATAAATTGCCTTAAGAGTTTATGCTTATCTATGAAAGCTTCTGCTATAATGTTATCCTTACTGAGCATCTGAGCTCACCCCTTTCAGTGTTTTATTTTTCCCAGGATTATGAATAAGTAATTTATGAATGACCTGCAGGGATAGTATGAGGGGATATGAAGATAAGATGGTTTTTTATGATGTAATGTAAAACTTTATGATTGTATCTAGTGTTTCCAAGGCTACTAAACTAATCGGTCTTTCGAGACTTGATCTTTCTTGTGATCATTACAATGTTATGTAATAATGCACCGACTCTGGGTAACTGGGGTCGGAGCGTTACAGTTGGTATCAGAGGAAGTTCAGTACAAACCATGGAAGCTAGATTTAGATAAACTCTGATTAGAGCACGTAGACCTAAGATGAACTTTGAGGATTAGTATTGAATAACTTCCTAGAATTTTGGTATTGTAGAGATTTTGGGAGTTTTCTAAGAAATACATCCCTGTCTGGATACGAGCAGGTAGAGGCAGCTCTGGCACAGATTTACCTAGGTGTAAAACCCAAAAACACCGCTTTGAGCTGGACTTGAACGGGAACTAGTGCACAACAACGGGCCTTGCTGCACTCTTGGTTACGACACTCCCGGGGGATATGCTTAGAATAATTTAAATTTTCCTTACAAACAGATTTGAAGTATTATATATAAGATGAGATTAAATGACCTTGGTTAATCCTAATGTGTTTCAAATTGAGAATATGGTGACATGTTAATCTCTAAATGATTTTATGACTACTATTACTCACACAATTCTTTCTGGTTTTAGTCAATGGTTGTATTCCAAGGAAGTCATAGTGACTTTGAGTATGATGTATAAGGTGGGAACAGTGGTGGCAATGAGCAACAAAATGGAATGTTGATAGGCATAAAAGATATCATCTTTATGCCAAATCAGTTTTCCAAAAATATGATCAACAACATATATATTAACCAACTCCCGGACTCAACAAGGAAGAGAAAGGTGATGAGTGATAAGAGCTCTAGCAGTAGAGACCATAGAGAAAAGAACCCTCAATTCACATCATGCAATAAATGTGGTAGGAGACACCCGAGAAAGTGTCTCAATGGGACCAATAAATTCTTTACGTGTGGGAACGAAGGACATAAAGTGATGAATTGCCGAAGAAAAATGAAGAGTACTATGGAAGAAGATAAAAAAGGTCCCAAGAGTCCATTTACAGTCATTTGTCGTAAATGTAGGGGACCTGGCCATTACCTGAGTGAATTCCCTATTCTATATGATATTTTCTTGGTCAAAGAAGAATCTATGTGGAAATAAATGGTTGGAGAAATGTTTAAAAAGTATTAGTTCTCATTGTTGATGGGTTTACTTTGAATAATTTTCTCTTGTATCTGTAACCCCGCAGTTTGCCATGTGAGAATGATATTTGAGGAATAATTATCTCTTCTCTTGTGGATATAGGTATAAATAGCCATTTGGTTTTATATGATCATTGGGGTTTGAGATAATTATAAGTTATTATAATTTTGGATGAAAATGCAAGGTATGAGATAATATTTGTGGTTAAATTATGTTATGGTTATTTTGATGAATTTATCTCATTTTGGTAATGTTATAAATCATAGTTTTTGAAAAGGACAACACGCAGACCGCGTGACAACCCGTCGCGTCGGAAAAAGCTGTGGGAATCAAACCCACAACCAAAGTGCGATTGAGATTTATCGCCTACCACTAGACTACGTGAAGTCCCTAGATAGTGTGACTAATTATTTTTAGATAAATGATTTTATTGATCAATAATAAGTTGATTTGGGTTCTTATGTCTTATTAAATGAATACCCTTGGTATAGGAAAATGATTTGGTGATTAAGTGATAGATGTTATTTTGGAAGTTGTTTGATTTGTTTTGAACACTATAAGACCAAGGAAAATAGAATATTATGGGATTTCATTTGAGGAGTAATGGTGTATTTTTATCTATGTTTTCATTGTGGATTTATATTGATTTGGATTATTTATGGAAATGATTAGGTTAATTACTTTTAAGTATGTTATTTTAAGAGTAATTAATGTCATTTGGAGATACAATTTAACGTGGAAGACTACATTCTTATGAGTTTTGGGTTTCAATATTAGTTTGGATTATAATGAAGGATTTTAAGGACAATTTATTATTGAATGATATTTATTTAAATTTAGGGTATTGCGGTTTAATTTTAGAAATTAAGATTAGTGTTTTTTTATCTAATGGAATATCCATTTGGGGGATCATCAGATATTATACTAACAATTTTGGTTTTGATTAATCCTTAAAGACAAGGTAAATATATAGTTTATCCTACGTGGATCATGTATTTCTATAGATGTTTATTCTAGCTCTTCCATTGTGACCAAGTCTTCTTGAATACTCATTTTTCAAAAAAATGAGTTAGTGGTGAGAAGTTATTAAAGAATGAAACTCTACTTAAAAAGTAAGTATATCTCTTTATGTTCTTAGTCAATATCATAAATGAATTCCTTGTCCTTATGTAATGTAACTTAAAACAAAAAAAAATTGACCGTTTACTTTTCCTACTGGGAGAATAAGGACCGTTTGTCCCAACACAAGTTTTTGATTTTCTTATTGTTAACTTTATCCTAATCATGTTTTCTATACCTCTCCATTAGAACTAAACATTTAGTTTATTATCCATATCCATGTTTTTCTACATGGAATCCTATTATGGGTTATCTTGGGTGACCTTTATACCTCTCTTCCTTTCTTTTAAAGTGATAGTTTTATTAACTCTTTTTCCGATGTGGGACCTTCCAATATATTATCAAGACCAATTTTAAAAAATTGCGAGGATGCAATTTATTGAAGGAGGGGAGAATTTAACACCCCAATATTCCATGGTACGTTTCCGTTTGAATAATACAATAGTGCGTGTTGTACGCAACATTGAGTTCAAGTACACCACGACTTACCAAACTAGCCGTTTAAAAGAGGTTATGAATAGTATTAACTAAATTTTGAATATTATTTTATCCTTATAATTTTAATCCATATTATGAGTTTCTAAGACATGATTTATGAACAAATTCATTTTTTTCAGATAAAAGAAGTATTTTTCAAAAAATGAAATTTTACCGCCTTTTAATGGCGAAGCCTTTTTAAAACCAATATTTGAAACTTTTATATATTCAATTTGACAAAATGAAATTCTTCTTTAAAATCAAGACATAAGAATTTAGTATCAATAATGTTTTGGTGTCTTTCTGATAACTTTCATATTTGGGTGAATAGTGAAAAATTACTAAATTTTAACTGAAAACAAATTTTTTAATCAAAAAAATTTATATTGTTAAATTATACATTTTAATGGCTTGGAAGTATAAATAGATTATATTTTTACTATTTAATCCAATTATGGTCATTTTAAGTAATTTCACCTTGAAATTGGACATCAACAAGTGTCAAACCTTTGATAGTTATTATTTCTAAAAAATACGCCTTTTGATTTCGAAAGCAAGAATCAATTTTAAATTAATAAATGAAACTTTTATGTTTTGAATTTGGTAAAACAAACTTCATTTTTGGATTCGGAATAACAAAATTAGACCGGGGTGAAATTTTGGAACTTTTCGGATAACTTTTATATTTTGATGAATAGTAAAAAATTACTAAATTTTAATTAAAAACAACTTTTTAAATTGAAATAATTAATAGTGATAAATTATGAATTTGAGTGGTTTTAAATTATATTTAAAATATATTTTTACCATATAATACAATGAGTGTCATTGAACATAATTTCACATTTAAACCAGACATAAAGAGGTGCCAATCTTTTGATAATTATTATCTCTTAAAAACACGCTTTTTGTTTTAACAACGAGAATTAATTTTAAATTAATTTCTGCCACTTCTGTTTTTTGAATATGGAAAAATGGATTCCATATTTTTAATCAGGATTTTGAAATTGTGTAAATAGGTAACTTTTATTTTTATACATTTTGGATAATTATTTCGGTAAATATTTTATTTACCATGGTTAAAGGGTAAATCCGGTAAACAAGGGTTAAACAGATAATATTATAATAATACTATATTACCCTAAAATGTGTCTTAACCCTATTGGTTGATACATGGTCGACCATGGGCATCTTTGGGTCGATTTTGGGACCCCATGGATCCACTTGTAAGTGATAGGGACACTTTATTTTAATTAAGTTAAAATGAATACAAAAATTACACAAGAATATATCTTTTAGAAAAACAATTGTTACATAGGGTTATATATGTTTAATTTTAGACTATAAATATTTATTAGAAATATAAAAATATTTCCTACATAATGATATTTTATTTATAATTTTTAGACATTAAATAATGTAATTTAGTTATCACACAATGGTGATGCAGTAATTACCATAATAGTAAAATATTAGAATAATTAATATTATAAATACCGAAATAAATATAATTTGAGACTTTTATTGAATTAAAATAATTTTATAGGTTAATATGACATGGTAGTATTGATTTAATGAACTTTTTTGGAAGTAATCATTCTGTTATTATTTTTAAAAAAATCAATTTTTGAATAGTGTCAAAATTGACATAAAAGAAATTTTAAAACAAATATTATATTATTAATTGATATTAAATTACTATAAATATAAGGTTCGGCCAAGAGACTTATATAATGATAGGTGCATCATTAATGGACCACTTGGGGGTCTCTTGGATGTATATAGTATATTTATTAACTATATAATATAAAAATACAAAGTGACATGGTAAATGTCAAACTAATTAACTTAGAGTTAAAACTAAAATATAAGGTTAATATAATGACCCAAACCTGTCTAAATTCTATTGGTTGAATGGATTTAGACCTATCCCCACCTTATCCTTTGAATAATCAACTTTGGAGACATTATAAACTGAATATGAATTTATTATAAATTAATATTTCTAGCTTTTCCAAAGGTGCCCCTCACCCCTCTTATAAAAGGGCACTCTTCCTTATCATTACTTCACACCTTCATAGCGTTTTTGTTCAGCTAAACCCTGCCCAAATACTCTCTCAACATCCCTCAATAAAACCTAGAGGCCATAGTTTGATCATAACACCAACCTATGGAGCCCTTTTGATCAAATCAAAAGGAAGAACCCGAAGAAGAGGTAATGTTTTCACCACCCCTTTTCAAGATCATTTCTTCTTCCACTTCTTTTTTATTTGTTATTTATATTCTAAAATAATGAATCCAGTATCTCCTATATACTTTAATATTATTATAAATATTGTACAACCATATTCAGTATTCTATCTACCCTTTGAATAACATGTCACCATACGTGTGTACGTACGGCTTTCCGTCTCCACGTCGTGGTGTAATTGTTATTCAATAAATTATTATTTGGATGGGTATAATAATGATGTTTAATTCATGTAAATAATAAATATAACATGATAATTATTCTGTATATATGATATACCATCCAATTATAAATTATTTTAATATCAAAAGAATGATATTGTCGCTCGTGCATACGTACGGACAACCGTCTCCACGAACGTGATGAGATTCATTTTCCATCATATCTATTCAAGTATAACTCTCATTTTATGATTAAAAATAATGTTTAAGAACTTGATATAATCCTGGATATGAATAATATACATCCCATTAATAATAAATACGGCTCACATAACAAATAATATAAAGTAAAATGAACCCGTTGACACCCGAAATGATGATAATTCTAAGATATTATTGACAAATCAATGTTAAAAGATCATATATGATATCATATTAATGTAAATGATTCATGTATAATCCAATAAAAATTATTTCACCATTATATAGGAGGTTAACCTACCGTCGACCAAGGAAAAAGTACAAAGTAAGGGGTTTCTTATCTCACTTTTAATTCCGTGAGAATTCCATTGTTCACTACTTATTTATTACATGTGGTGTGTGTACTGCCCATGTTTGTATTCATTGTGTAATATAAATTAATTCATGTATATTTACATCATCATTTTATGATCCTTCTTTCATGGGTGTATGTTTTGTATGTTACCAAATCAATAAGGGAATTTAAAATTTCAATTTCCATTTATTCGGCTTTACGCAAACTTCATTGATTATTTTACTCCGAGATTATGTGTGGAATAACTATTCATTTGCTTATGTCATAATTTCCACTCCCCTTTTCTGTGGATATACTTTTGATACACATAATCACTCAATTGATAATTTCTCAAGTAATTGATATGAATTTGATAAGAGTAATTTTATCACACTCTCCATTTGTTGAGTTAAACATCCAATTCATTGGTGTTGTTTTTATAAGATTATGTGTTAATATCCTTTGATTGATTTACACTGAATATCCAATAATATTTAGTGTATTTATATTTTTCACACATAACTATGTCGTTTATTTATCCTTAACCTAAGGATACATCTGTTATGAGAGATTTCATCTCAATGTACATTCCATTGAGACTTCTTTTTTGATATACACCAAATCACTTTTATGTGGTGTATATAATGTACTTTGACATAGTATATCATGAATCCCTTTATTCTCATGATATTACAATGTTTTGATTACCTCAATTATTTTTATTCAAGTGTCTCTCTTTTGGATAGAATCTATAACTAAAATACCATTTTTAAATGTTTTAAAGACTTATTCATCTAAATATTGCTCATTAATGTCCATGTTTTAAAAATGGTTTTAATGATTTATTTATATGGAAATTAATGTTTTAAAATTAAAACTCCTTTTAAAAAGTTTCAACGTGTTATGGGACACTTTCATTCAAAAATCTATTTTTAAATGGCTTCTGGACAAATAGTGTGACTTTTAAATTATTTCAAGAAAAAGTGGGATATTTCTCTCAAATAGTTATGATGATTATTTTCATCTATGTCAACATCCTTAATTATTCTTGATTGAGGTTAATGTGATACAATACAATCTTCCATATTGTATCAAATGAGTTATGTTTGACTGTGGATGTGCTATTTTTATACCATTCATGGTTTGTAGTTAAAGTATTGACATTTCGAATGATAGTTTTAATACGAATGTTTATGTTATGTTTAAACCTGTTCATATGAGGAATCCATTGGACTTAATAAGTGACGGGTGGAGCTCTCTATAGCTCCTCGATTCATCGGTAGGTCTCATGAGACAAACTAGTCTCTTGGCACAAGGCCTTGACAAAATCTTATTTGTAGACATGGCATGAGGCCTTGGCTATGTGGTTATGATAGTCTGGCATTATGCATTCCATCATTATGAAAGTGGTTATTGATATTTCATGTGATCATTCGACTAGTAGAATATCCATGTTTGTAAGTAAGTGGTATTATTTCATTTTATCTTTTCCATATTAGGTTGAAGTTCAAGTTTAAAAGTCTTTTGTTTTAATTATAATTTGCCTTAAGTGTTTATGATTATCTATGAAAGCTTCTGGTATAATGTTATCCCTACTGAGCATCTGAACTCACGCCTTTCAATGTTTTATTTTTCCCATGATTATGAAGAATTAATTTATGAATGACCTGCACGGATAGTATGAGGGGATATGAAGACAATATGTTTTTTTATGATGTAATGTAAATCTTTATGATTGTATCTAGTGTTTCCAAGGCTACTAAACTAATCGGTCTTTCAAGAATTGATCTTTCTTGTGATCATGCCAATGTTATGTAATAATGCACCGACTCTGGGTAACTGGGGTCGTGGCGTTACAACTTGAGTGTGTTTTTTAGATGCGGGACGTCTTGTATATGCATGAGAAGTAGTATATGTTCAAAAGTTGTGTGATGGGGGATTACACCATTAAGTAGATGCAATGGAAGTCCTTGTAATTGACTAGTGGTAGAAAAATTCCATGTGTGTCATTAAATTCAACCAATAATTTGTTTTTAGTGATGTTTGTTTTGTCATGACATTTAAAGAATGACTACTATGTCTAGGTTTTTTGGTTCATCATGTGTTTAAGCGTGAAATGGAAAGGTAGATATTTCTTAAGGAAAGAAGTTACTATGATACTTCTAAGGTGGGGAGTGTCATGCTAATTCATGGATGTGTAGATAAAGCTAGACGTGGATGCGGTGGCCACCAGAAGTGAATGGAAAACCTATGAGCTGTATGTTCAGGTTTCTTAAGAAAAACCAGGGTTAGAATTCGGTGTGATGATCTACCGAACCATGTGGTGGCTTCAGTATCTAGATAGTTTTGACTGTAAATAGCGTGGTTGCATCTGCGGTGTTTTGAGGGGTGAAATGAAGCATGAAAATAGTTGTATAATGGATAATTACATGATGGGTATGTTTATCAATCTTCAAGGATTACATCTGTAGGTTTTTGTCGATGAGTGTAGTATTCCTTGAGGGAGAGGTCTTTATGTCTAGTTGAAGCGGTGATGTACCAAGAGAGGAGGTGTCCAATGCATATGGGTTTTTTGTAGGGACAACATAATAATGTGGGGAATCACTATTTTTGATGTTTGAGTGTGGTGAGTGGGAAAAAACATTTCTGGTAAATTGTAAAATACCATTTGAGGTTTTATGGTGATTTTTTTAATTACAAGATTGATCAACACCAAAAAAGGGCGGTGATAGGTTGAAGTATATAGTGTGGAGTAACATAGTGGGAATGTGATTGGTTAATGGTATAAATGGCCGGTCAAGTTGGATGGAATCAAGTGGGATCCATCTTGGTGAAGTGGTGTTAGTGACAAGCGTGGTATTGAGTTTTGAGTGGTTGAGTTCTTGGAGGTAAAGAGTATGTTTGGGCTGTGATTCAGAATGTTATTAAATGGATTGAGGTTTTTGGTCCATGTAATGTGGATATGATCAAACTAAGTGTGTTTTGGTTGAATCTACCTGGGTAATGTAGTGCCTTTTTGGTGTTCTTTCATGCAGTAATGTAGTAATATTGTCCAAACCTTCTCCTATGCTTGGTGTAGGTAGTGGCGAGTTGAGAAAGATGTTTGCTTTGGGATCATCATGTTGTGATTGTGAACCTCTGTGAGGGAAATGATTTTTGGGTAAGAATATTTCTTTTATCCTAGTTTTGTTATCACACAACTGAGTTCAATGAGTAACTAGGAAAATGGATGTTGATTGATGGGTCCATGGTTTGAATATTTTGGCCTTGAGGGCTTTGGTATGCTAGTACGTGTCGTTTGATGAAGAGCCATTATAAGGTGTGGAGGATATAATATACCAACCTTTTGTGAATGTAATTCCATGTTAATTTTTTTAAACACTCAAGTATGGTTAATAAGTGGTTATTCAGTGCTTGAGGTGTTCTGAGAGTGTTACGGGGGTGAAGGACATAAAATGAGGTGAAAATTGGCCAAAATAGTTCATAGCACATGGTTGGACCATAGTTAGTGTAAACAATGTTCCTACACTAGGAAACTATGTAGTATGGATGAGATTTTAGACAAAGGTCCTGTGCATGGTTACCACATGGTTTTATAAACCGTGTGGGTATCCCCAGTTAACTATGCAACATAACATCCCTTAGAGAGTTTATTGCGCACAGTTTTCTTAGGGTTTGGAAACCCATTTGGATAAACCATGCACCCCATTAAATGTTGAAAATTTATAGTTTTTTCTGCTATTGATTTTTGAATCCCCTGATATGTTTTCTTACCATTTGACCCCCTATAGCCTTAGTGATAAAATATCAGACCCCTCCTCTTCCATGTATGGTTCAACTTGAATTCATGGGAATTTAGAGTGTGTTTGGTTGCGAATCAAAAACTCGGGTAAGTCTAACACCCATATTTTCCCCATTTTTCAGATTAGGGATTATAAAATCTACCCTCCTCCTAAGAATCCCTAAAAAAATCAATTTTATAATATATTTTTGGTTTGGGATTTAGTTTGGGCTTGATATTGTGTCAATGGTGGAGATTAACCATATTTTAATCAAAAAAATGAGGTGGGTGGTCTTTAAGCTTTTGAGTATAGTCTTGATGTTCTATATGCTTATACTAATGTTACAATGTTTTTTCTCATTGAATTTCAATATACTATATTTTAGAAAGTGCTATGGGGCTTTGATTGAGGCGTGAATCCCTTCACGAACCTCCATGGGTTTGTTGGTGACTGATATCGAACCTAGGACTACCCATGGGTATGATGAACCCATGTCAATGGTGAATAAAATTATTAATAATTGAGATATGGTGTTATGGGAGTGAATGGGTTGTAAAAGTTTAATTTTTATGATATTAGTGCCAATCAGTTAATTGAAATAAATATTTCATTGATTATGTAAATGTACAAGTGGTTTTGAAATGGGTTTGATGTTGTGTTTTGGGGATTTGACATGATTAAAAATTTATTGATGGAAAATTGATGTTTTGAAAAGAGAGAAATTCCCCTTTTTGTGAGATTGGTTTAATGGTTACTTTGGATGGTTATAATGGAAATAAAATCTATGGTGCAAGTCTTAGTTTTCCAAAGAGAAATACATGTGTTTTAATAGAGTATTTAGAGATGTATTTATTTACATGATGTAGTTATGAAGGTCTGGTGGGTCTATAGTAACTGAAGTTATGTTAGGGTTAGTATGATTGAACCCATACAATTATGTTGTCATGTTACATGATTTTGAAATGAAAGACATGAATAATGGTCTTAGTTGATGATATAGAATAAGTGGGTATTTAACATGATGTGAAAAAGGGTTTAATGGGGATAATGTGAATGTGACAATAGATTATGACTTGTAAATGAAATTAATAAGTGGTTAATACATTGGTAATGATGAATGGGTTAAGTGAGTTAACATATGGAAATTTTTGAATATGTTAAATGGGTTAATTCATGGGGATTACTGAATATGCTTAGTGAGTTTAGGAATATGGAATGTGTACTGGGGTAAATGGCTATGTAATATAAATGTGAAATTGGTTTAATGGGTTATGAATAGTTTTAATTGTCATGTTGATTATTATGGATTATAGTTTCTATTTGTATTGATTATTCTTGTACTGTGTTAAGGTATATGTGGTAAATTGATAAATAATCATGTGCACCTAGATTTTTTGTGGGATAAAGAACTCAGGATCTTCCCAAGGGTTAGGATGGACTGACGCTCTAACCCCACCTAGGAATGCATTGGTTAGGTAGTCGGACTAATGCTCTATGTCCTTAATGGTAACATTGGATGAAGCAAACTAGACTAAGTCTCTAAGTAAAGTGTTATGAAATGAAGGGTTGTGATGTTGGATTGAGAATCTATGCTTCCCAAACACATGGACATGGTCTGGGAACTAGACTGAGGCTCCAAGGTATGTGGATAATTATGAATAGTAAATTTATTATGAGTAGCAGTGTATGTAATCCCTTATACTTGATAAATGAATTTATCAAGCTGTTTGGTAAATGATGTAAGTCCTTAACCCATTGAATACAAGATAAAGAAAATTTTAGTAATGAATTTAACATAAGTGTTGAAATAGTAATAATGTAGAAAATGGATTAATTTCTTTAGTTGTTACTTTTTTTATTTAGTGCACTTATTATGTACATACAATATTGTATAGACTACATATTTCTTTAAATAGTGTTGGTGGTGGCCTAATAAGTTATACTCACACCCTTCTTAGGCCACTATTGAACAGGGGTACCTGAGCAGATGCTACTTGTTTCAGGTACATGTTTAGGATGGGAACGTAATGTTGGTAGTGCATGGGATGACATATTGGAGGAAGGAGGTCTGGATGGGTTTGGGTATTAAATTTGTTTTTATATTATTTATATAGTTTTGGACTTGGTTTAAAATGTATGACTCACTTACTTGTAGTGTTATCATTATATTTTGTTACTGATTATGTTCATGGTTAGTTATTGGTTTTTTAATTTTGTGTATTTATTATTCCAATGGTTATTTTATTTATTTGTGTTAATTTTTTTTGGATTCACTCTAATAATTTGGTATAGTCTCTCCATGTTCCTCTTTTTACCCACGCTGATAGTTGGTAGACTTCGGAATATAGGGAGGCACATTAAGGTCACGTGACAACCCCGCACGGGGAACTGGTTATAGTGTCTTATAGCCCAATGATGTTACATCACTTGTTCCAGATTACATCATTTGTCTTTTAGTGAACAACATCGTAATTAACCTGAATATACAAGCACGGATGAGGCTAAACTCACTGGCCATTCCAAATTTTCCCCATACCATAGGGTCCTCGAGTATACTATCAATTAGTCTTTTATCTAAAAATGTAATCTCTAAGAAAATTTGGTTCATGGAATAGTCAAAATATTTGATATCCCAAGACATATAATACTTGTCTTGAATTATTCTGATACTAGTTATGAAGACTTCAGTGAATGGAAATAATCTATAGGCTAGGGTATACAAAAGTGCAATTCATGTCTTGTCTGTAAGATGGTCACTCATGCCCTCAACATTATCTATTCCCATTTGTGAAACATTGTGCCCCATATAGTCTTCACAAGAAATATGACCACTTCAATAGTATATCCACCTTATATGTCTTGGATTAATAAGTTACAATAATGAAAAATAATCATTAATCCATCATCGGTTCCAAAGACATCCTGCAATCTTAGTGACTTCATGACTTTTTAAGAGGTAGGGAGTCTCAGGATCCATATTGTACTAAAATATTTCATTGAGGAATGACAAGAATATGTATCCACAATTTCCATCAGTCTAGTAAATTTTTGCATGATACTTAGCAATGAGGAACACTCCTATTCTCCCTATAATGCCTATAGAAAGCAACATCCGAGGAGTGGTAGAAGCCACACTAACATGAATTGAGTATAATCTAGTTCTTTAGAAGAGGATATTCATACTCTTGAGACCACATGAAAATTCTCAAATACATTTTAATAAAAACACCCCCTTGAGACACTCCATCATGTAGGTCTATTCACATGACCATACTATTTGATCACTAGACTCTACCACATCATCAATGTGCTTAGATAGGCTAGAAAAGGCCTAGTGTAAGATATCTAGTTCTTAACTTGAATAATCAATACAACTAAAGAACATGTCTAGAACTATATGGGCCCCAAACTTTAATAAACTATTCCTACTACACTCCCTAACAAAGATAGAATGTTCATAAGTAGAAATATTCCACTTTGTTGGAAGAATGATGTGTTGAAACACCTCACTAAGAATTTAGTGAGATTCTAAATCCTCAACGCACTCCACCTATGAAAAGAGATTCATGAGTCCCTTATAGAAGCCTTGAAAAGACCTCCCCAAATTGAGACTGAGGTATCTATCACTATGTTTTATCATGCAAGGAAAGTTGTGTAAGGGGAATGCCAATCCATCAATACCTTCTATGAAGACGATGATGGTGTAATTATTCAAGGGCACAATCATCTATTTTAAATCAATGTCTAGATTAATATAACTGGAATCCATCACATTATTGTGAATACGGGCTCTAGGATCAGCCTCATTCAAACCCAAAAACTCCACAAGATAGGGATCATATAATCTGATTTGAGTCAATCCATCCTAAAAGTCCACGAATATGAAAATGAAAAAAAGATGATGTATGGAAAGATCTGACTGAAGTCCCTTACCCATATCTTGATATCATGAATTTAATTTATTATAGTTTAATAGGGAAAATCATAAAATCACATTTTAGGAAGGCCTGAGATCCATATACATGTGGCGGTTCCTTCTTTATTCCATCAGTGCCTCAAATACTCCCTCTAATCATCATAAGGGGTACTCCAAGGTGATTCTTCCCCATAAACATTTGGGAAACCCACTATCTAGACATTGAATACTATAAGAGTCAGGTAAATAGATCTATTACGACATGGTTGAGCATATATATGCACCTAATGATATCAGTTCCACTTTAGTGGACCCCCACGTATATGTTAAAGAAAAATTCATTTGATCAATCCTTCAGTGAGAGACCACCACCCAAAATGGGAAATTCCAGCATAAACTCCATGAAGGAGTTATTTTACATTTCCTCATAATCCTATATGATACAAGATTTTTTTGGTTATATAAATCCTTACACTTATGGAAAACAAAGGGATCCACTCCACGACCACTAATACATGACACCGCTGCATGTTCCAAAAGGTAGGATTGACTCTGTGGGAATGAAATCAACATCGTTGCATTGATATCAAAGGTGTTGGATCTATGATAGAAACATTGTGGTATTAGATTAAAAAATTCCATCTCTACCATCTCTATAGAAAAGTAATCACCATTAAAGATGCCACCTCTACAAAAAAAATTATAATTCAACTACCAGATCTATAGCCCCCGTAGAGTCCCCCCTCCTACAGATCCTCATGTTTAATAGGAAGAAGACAATCCATATGATGACCCTACATTATTTTACGAGGCTGTATCCACCAAAGTTTATGAGACAAACTAGAAAAATCTTATAATAAAGTAACTCCCAAGGCCAACAAAGATTAGTGTAGTAATGTATCTGGATGAACAAAAACAATATGCAGCTTTGTTGGAATAGTTCTGAGTTTTTTTCACTTATGGTTATAAGGAAATTATGATGTTAGATCCTAAATTTTTTGTTCATCAGATTTTCCTCATAGTGAGCCACTATGGGTTCAAGTAACCTCCCTAGAAGATGCATCAACTCCACTATTCTATGTTCATGCCCGAAGTCGAAAATATAATCATATATACTTTTTCCATTTATGATTAGTAATACTTGTGTCTATACAAAATTCTGACATTTAGAATGAATAATGAGAGGATCAAATTCTTCTTCAACATCCAGGACCTCAACCACCATTTCTCAAAAATGGTTTCCCCCTTTCGGTAGTAGGGATACAAATTGATGTGACATATATAATCCAATCCCTCTCTTTCAAGGATGTGTATTCCTCTAATAACTGTATCATAAGGCCCATGTGGATGAGTAGGATATTACATTCATATTTCTATAGGTAATCCTCTACTAATGGGTGATTTTGTTTGGATTAGAATTATAAATCTACCTACAAGTGTTCCATGCACCACATTTTCCAACTATTCCAAGGGAAATCGGTATATTGATACATGGATGATTCAGTGGTAATATATTTCAAGTGTTTAGATCATATCAAGGACCTTGAAAAAGCCTTAAAAATACACTTCTCCTTTCTACTAATAAATAACCCCTTAATGTATGTGTTTGGGGTCACCTATGGAAACTTTTTCAAATTATATTTTAGGAATGGATGGAAGGACATTAATCTAGAGATGATGAAATATTTCATAAATATTTCTCATAAATACAACCTCTAAGAGTTATGACACCTTCAAGTACCATTGGTATATATCAATAGATTAATTATAAATTTGTTTGGCAAGTGTAATCCCTTCTCAATGACCATGAAAAAGGACACCAAATACCAGTGGTACAAAGAATTCAAAAATGCATTCATGAACATCAAGAAGTATTTTATGTATCCTTAATTATTGATGAAACCCGTCCTATGAAGGCCTATAGTCCTATATATGACCACAATTTAATGGTCTGTTGGTTCCCAGAAGAAGAATAATGGTATAGAAAATAACATGGATTATCTCATTGCATTTTCCTTGATATGAAGACTATATTTTTTCCATTAGAGAGATTTTAATTACGTTGGTCTTTGAATTTATAAATCTATTAAACCAAATTCACGACCATGAGATATATATGGTATCCAGTTCTAATCTACTAAATTAAATTCTCAACCTCCCTATGTATACTAGATGACTAGCACATTTGGAAGTGATTATGTTGTTGTTTGACATCATGTTTTTTCCCTAGAGATATGTCAATGGCCAAACATTGTCATATTTCCTAGACATGTATCTAAACACTGTGTAACTACCATGAGTTGTTGATTTACTAGATGATTTAATCCTCACCATAGAGTATATTACACCTTTTTTGAAGATTCATTTCGATGGTGACTGTTATAGTCTAATAGGGAGAAGGAATAAAAACCTTCGACACAATAGGATGGGACTTGGAATTAGCTTCATCAATCCCACACATGCAATCTTTCCTTACTCATTCCTATTTTCATAAGGCTACACTAAAATCAAGGATGAGTACTAGGATAGAATTAGTATCCTTGAGTTCCACCTTAATATAGAGGTCCCCCACAAACATGTGAAGTGAGAAATTGATTTAGTTATCAATAAGATCAATGGTGAAAAGTTAATTAGTAATTTGGAAGTAATTACACTAATAGATAAGAAACATGAAATTATTTCGTAGTTCACCTCCAAGATAGAGGTGACTCATATAACCTAATCAGTGAATGACCAAGATCATGCTTTAGTATTCTTGGATTCATCTACTGAGAAACATGACTTAGAAAACATAGTTATTCATGTGAAACATAGAATGTTCATTATACACATCACATATGTTGAAGAAGCATGATAGTTAAATCAATTAGTTTATAGATATTCTAAAGTAGGGATAATCATTACCATAATGATGGAAGAAAGTCATGATTTTATGAATCCCTTTTTCGAGTAACTCCAATGCAGAACTCTCATGGTTGATTGAGGACAGAATTGGTGAATGGACTAGAGTTTAGTGAATTTTATCATCATTTATGGAATTAGGCTTGAGAAAACCATCTAATAGCAAGGATTTTATGGAATCATTTTCTTTGGAATGAAAAGAAAGGATATCCATCATGTTATGAAAGTGGTCCATGTCAGGGTATGAGTGACCCATCATGAAAATTTGATGGTTTCCCACTAGATCCTAGAGTTGGGTTTATTTTTTTAAATCAGGGTCTGCAAATTCAATTAATACACAAAAATATTGAATGATTTCTATGCATAATCTAACTTCATGCATTAACCATTCAAATTTATCTATATAACCATGTACTCCTAGACTATTTCTATACATGGACTTGATATTGTGTGTCTGTACCCTCAGTTGAAAACTCAATAATGTTGGATCATTTAGATTTCCAAAGAATTATTCTTGAAGTGGTTAAATGAAATCCCCCCAAAAGAGGACAATACCAAGTTAATGATAGAGTTTTTTAAGTCCCACATCATCCACCAGTTTGGGATTCCTCACACAATTATCATGGAAAATAATACCAACATTCAAGACACCAAACAAAATAAGTATTACTCCAAGAAAAATATTTAGTTAAACCATACATCCCACTACCACATATAAGAATATTAGTTGATTGAGTCATTAAACAAAACTCACTCAAATATCTTGTAGGAGTTATTCTAACATAATAAGAAGAGTTGACCTAATAAGCTCCCTAATTACCTATAATAATACCATATAAAAAATTAAAATTCCAACTAGGTGAACCCATAATAAATGGTGTATGGGATGTATGAAGTTATACCTATAGGGTATTGACTACCACGACTCTGAATGGATGTTTATGATTACAAGATACAAGATAAGAGATCTGATGTTTATTTCACTGAGTTGGATATTCTCAATGAATATAGGGTCTAGGAATCGCATAATCATGGAAGATATCAACACATGGTGGCATGAGAATTCAATAAAACAGATTTCCTTCACTCCAGTATTCACGATGATATGGTATCATCTCTCAAGATGCTATTGATAACCAGAAATATTCCACCAAAATTAGAACCCAAATGGGAAGGTTTTTTACATTATTCACATGGTATGCTATAATTATATATACTAATTGATCACCATGGGAGGGGGTCACATTATACCTCCCAACAATGATAGGTTCCTCATGTGTTACATTTCATGAACTAGTAGTCTATGATTTAAAATTTTATACTAAAAAGAGAAACATCCCCATCACATGAAGTAATACAATAACCATACCATGTTTGATAAATACGAGATTCCATATATGATAATTTTGGGAAATTCCAAAACCAAAATCCCCAACACATGATGTTCAACTGTAGCATTAAAATATGTGATAAATAAAATATTTTTCATATGATAAATGTCAGATGATGAAAAACCATCTTCCTAAACACATGATGTTAAACAATATCTTTACCATGTTTACCAAACATGGGATACATCATATGAAAAATGTTATATGATTCATAAAAATCCTCCTCATCATATGATATTAATAATTAGAATTTCCCTATGTGATAATTATGAGATTAATCATATGATAAATGTGAGATGATCCAAAACCAATTATCTAAGCAGAGAGGACACCACCATAGTACTGTTGGTATCCCATTGCAATATGTTTTAGGGATATTTGTTTCTTGATTCCAAGCTCCACGATATATTTTGTGTTTCTTAGACTCATTTTCTTCAGGTCTAACTACCATTTCACCTCTAGGGTTAGATCATATCTTCCTAATTCCATCCATGTATCCACTCCACATTGAATCCCTCATTATAGGTATACATCCTAGTCAAAAAATATAAAACTATATGAAATCATCCTAGATACATTAGGTAAAAATAAAATATGCACATTGTGAAAAGCATAGGATAACTCCCATGACAAGAATGAGATTCTTTTTATATAGAGTGAAATATGACTCATTTAATATTCATGATATGACTCCTAAATAGTCCCCTTGGGATTTTCATCCGGTTCATTCCCCAACCATATTCCTTGACCCACTAGTGGGAAAAGAATCCCTAATATATATCCCAAATAAACACAAGTGATTTCCATGGGCCCCTTCCTAAGGTTTATTCCAAGATTATACTATCCAAACCTATCAGTAAGACGAGATTCCCTTATATAATTAATTGAGGAGGAAACAATGAGAAACCCTCATGTGAAATCCAAAATATGTACCTGTAAATACCATGGCACCCCCATTGGGGATGGGGGGGGGTGTAATCTCTAATCATTTTCTTATAGCCTACCAGTAGGCCATGATTACCTCACATCCTAATATATGGATGGAATAATAGGCAACTCAATGCATAATCCCTCTTCCCACTATACTTGCATCATGACGTTAAACTATGGCCTTAATCCATATAATGACCCTGTGATGTCCTAGATAATGATAAAATGATTCCTCATGTGATGGGATTAGATTCCTCACATGATAGGCATGAGATGATACACTCACCCCTGGGAAAAATCCATGTGTAATCCAAAATCATACCATTGCTATCCCTAGTACCCCTATGAATGTTCCACATTTAAGCACCAATAATACCATTTCTTCCCCTATAGTCTCTAGGAAACATCCACATTATCCCATTATCATACCATTTCTACCCCTAAAACACCTAGGAAACTTCCATATGTAATCTATAGTCACACCATTTCTACCCCCATAGTTCCTCGGTGGATTTTACTTATATTCCACCCAATCATACAATCTTTTCTCTTCAACAATAGTCGGATACAACTAACATAATACCACCATGGTTAATGCTATATAACCATAAAAAATAGAAATAACATTCCTTTAATGTATGGAATTAAAATACTTGGTCCATTTCACTATTTCACAAATTAAATCTATATGATAATATGTTCCCTCGCTCAAGAGGGAAGTGTTGGTAATCTAGCACACCTTGTTCCATAACAATCTGTGTGTTGATTACATGCTCTATAGGAAACATATTGATTCTTGATTCTTATATTCTAGGCTAAGAATAACCAAAAACATATTATGATGCCTTCCCCTTTTAGAACATGATGAACATTTTCCTACCAATATGCTAATCTAGTTCATTTTAGTGCATGAAAAATTATCTCTAGGAGTGTTTAATTCCCCTATGCATCCCAAATTTTCCACATCCACAAATCATGAATTCCCCAATTGAAAAACTCATTAGGCATGATCTAAGTTGTAACATAACATCAATGGATCCCAGCCATGAAGTATCACCTACAGTACTGGGTAAATTCCACAAATGATCTTTGGAAACATATGGAGGTCCTCGTGTTTTTAAAAATGTTTAATGGACAATCTCAAATTTTTTCACCTTTTTATTGAATTTTGTGGTTGTGTATCCTTTTTTGAACATGGTAAATAGTTATTCCCAATATATTGTACACCCCTTTTCATATTCAATGTCTTGGAAGTCCAAATTTACCTTTCTTACCATCTCCCTTTTTTATGGTTGAACTTCAAAACTATTTGTATTGTTTCCCATTTTGTTAAAGAACGATTAAAAAACATCAACAAAATTGGAAATTTCCTAAAGTCATTTTATTTTTACCCTAGTCATGATCTCCCTTGTGGATAGAGGAAATACTTCCCAATCCGTTATTTATCACACCGATCATGGATCATGTGATCTTAGGCATCTAGTCTGAGCCTTACCTAAGAACTATTGATAAAAGAAGAGATCTCCTTGATGAAATTATACCTACCCATATGTTATAAAGTATATATCCCTGAACTAGTATTATTGGTATAATAATCGAGATCTTTAACTATGTGACAATTTCCTCAAGGATGTCTCTCGTGTCACTGGGTCCCTTTGGCCCTCTCTTCACATTAGTTTTCCATTCATTTTAAGCAGCACAAACATCTTTGAAATAGATTCTACCACTTTATTAAATGATATACGACCTCAATCTAGTAGTAAACATGATATAAGAATTATAATCATAAAATAAGGGAAATTTATCCCATGATACCCAACCTGTATTTGGTTTCCCCCATCTTATATTGTTGAAAAAATAATGTCCCCTCCTTCGGTTGCATCCTCATCTAATTGGATAACCACTAAATTTTTTCATGTCTATTATAGATAGAGTGAACTTAAAATTGATCTCATAAAATAAAAATATGTTATTTGGGGTTAATGAAATTATGGGTATGATTAATTCTAAATTATTACTTTCTAATTTATAATTATTTAGTTTTGGAAATCGCAATAACCTTCTTAAAGCTATATTTAATAAAATTTATATTTCCCTTGTTTTTATTATGTTTTACAAAAGAACATTCTTTCATTCTAAACGAATAAATAATTCTAAAGTAAAATGAATATAAACATTATATTACTGAATATTATTAATAATATTGAAGGATAATTTGATGCATTAGGCTAAACTTTATTTTAACAATTTGTGAGACTTATGCCCAGTCTATCAAACTAAAAAAGTCATGAACATCAGAATAACACCTGAACTGATACATCAGACTAAAACTCATTCAATTTAATGGATTAATAATTAATTAGAATTTATATAAGACTAACAAAGATTTACAATCAGAGTAACTACGTATTTTTAAAATCAGATAAAATAATTTTATTACTGTAATGGTGAAAAAAAACAATATATGACATTCATTTATTCCTTATCACTATGTGATGTCAAGTGAAAACTATCAGATTCTATTGAAACTAACTCTAAAATATGAACATTTGGAAATTTTCTATAAATATATAGTTACTTGAAGAGTTGGGTCAAAAAATATACATTCACAACTCAAATATTCTAAAGATTGAGTTGTATGAACATATAATTCTTTGTCATTCTAATTATTATAGAGTTAAAGTTCTACGGAATATTTTTCAGCATTATAATTCCTTATAAAATATTTTCTTTTGTATTTATTTTCTGATCATGGTAATGATTGAGATAATCCAAGGATACGAAGATGGTGAATCCAATCCATCAAATTGAGGGATTCCAAGGCATAAAAGATATATTTTGATCATCATATCTTGGGATTTAGAGGATAGGAAGATACATCCATATATATCTTTATATCGAGGTATTTCCTTTTAAATAAAGAAAAAACATAAAGTGGTACAAGAACTATGGATACTTTTTTAGTGTTACGAGATTCCTTAAAACCTAATTTTAAATAGCGTAATCCCTTATTGATATATAAAGACATTCTTAATTTTATAAGTTTTTTTATTTTAATTACAATGTTATAATTCCAATGTGCGTGTATTAGAAATTTAATCGTAATATTTATCCTTCTAAAAAATTTATTTTATCAGTGAAACTGTGATACTAATAAAATATAGTTATTTAATTGGATAGTCTCTGGTTATAATTATGATACTCTGATAATCACACAATTATTGAGTCAGATCATTTTACTTTAATAGGTATTGTTTTTTTAGTTTAATTTTTTAAACTAAAATTCACTCACCTCTTGTATTAATTGTAAACTCTTTTGATCGAATAATTAGTAGTATAGAAGGTTCTTCCGCATATACTTGCTGAGTTTTTACATTTTTCTTATCAATTTCATGTCTGTTATGATATTATATAAAGCTCTTATTGATAATATTTTACACAAATTTTATTTATTGAAAACATATTTTATTATTTTTAATATAGAAATGTAAAATGTTGGAACCCCTGAATATATCAATCCCAATCGACCACCAATCATTAATGGGAATTATTATGATTATTAGAAAGATATGACGTGATTTTTTTATCATCAAATGAGTTGAATTTTGTTTAATGCTTATTAGTGATAAGAAGATACCTAATAAAGAAGTTATAACATTCAGTCATCAAGAGAAAGAAGAATATTAAATAAAATATAAATGAAGGAAAAATCTATTTTGCTCAAAAATAAGAAATTTATATAGTCTTATTTCATCTTATGATGCTACTGATAGCATTAGGAAATATTCAAAATTGAAACCTTGGTACTTATAATGTTTTTTACATTAGAAGAGATATTAATAGAGGGCATTATAAGTATTTTTATTTTACAACTAGAGAATTAGTTGTAAGGATGGATAAAATATTCATGAAAATTTTGACTAGTTTTCATTATCTTGGAGAAAAATCATACAGAGGAAATTTTGGTTGAAAATATAACAAAAATTATGCCCAATTAATAGGAATCCAAAAGGACTAATTTGTATAACATAAGTATTATTACTAATATTTCATTAGATGATCTTATTGGTACCCTATGAAATATGAATGAATATTAGATAGAGATTCCAAATGGCTAAAAATTAAAATGGTTGTGTATCCTTTCAAACTACTTCAACTGTTCCCAATAAAGTTTAGTTAGATTAAAATGTTATAACGTCTACAAGGAAAAAGAAATTGATTATTGAATATTATTCTACATGTTAAAAACCTTCTGAAAATGAGTTATAATTTTTTTCCAGAAATATGAACAAGACCGTTGGAAAGAAATATTTTAAATATAGATAAAAATGATTCATAAGGATAAAAATGATAAGAAAGACCTTAATGAGGTTACTTATTATGAATTCAATAAGGCTGGACATATCAGACAAGGCTATCCTATATTGAAAAGAAAAAAGAAGGAAAGTGTGAAATATAAACCTAAATGTAAATATGTATTATAATTCTAAATGAAAATAGGTTTTGAAATATTATAACACTTGGAGTGTGGCGGTGGAGACAGTTGACCAGATAATTCTTTGGACAATAAATCTTCCACAGTAGAATATTTTAATTCTTTCTGAAATCCCATAGGTGAATAATTATTTCATTGAAAATGTACAAATTTATGAATCCCATACTAATATTTCATCAAATGAATACAATCATAATGAGAATCATTCTACATCATTTGATTAATTATACTCATTATCTAATGAGGATGATACTCTACCTAGTTATGAATAAGTGTCTAGGTTTTCCAAAATTATTGAAAACGAAAATTTTAATTTTTCTAAAAAACATGATTATTCCGATGAAAAACATGCAAATTAAAATTCAAGGATTACTATTTTAACTACTGAAATATCATATATTTATAAAAATCTAGAAAAATACTACACTAAAAAAGGAAATATTTCAAAAGATTTTGAGAACTGTATTCATGAGAAAAATAATTTAAAATCCAATTTTTAATAACATAGTTCTAATAATATTTTTAATTAGGGAAAACATAGTTATTAAAGTGACGTATAAAATATCTTGAATCAAGAAACATATATCTATTTTTACCTCTATTAAGGAATTTTGTTTTTATAAAATGTTTAAATGAATCAGACCTCGAACAAGAATTTCATTAATGGGTTATAATAATAAAAAGTATGTTTTTAATAATAATTACATTATTCCTAAAAGTGCTCCATTTTGAACAAAATGTCAAACTGGTAGACATTATAAGAGAAAGGGTTCTTTAAAAATATAAAATATATTGGTTTTTTGATAAAGAATAATTTTCTATGTAAATATCATTTTCTAAATGTAGTAATGTTGGAAAAATGTGGATATCTAAAATTTTACTTTCTAACTACAACAGACATAAGAAGTATTTGGCTATAAAACAATAACTCGTCTGATTTTTGGGAATGAAATAAAGTACTGAAAATGAGAAAATTTGGTACATGGATATTTGTTTCGCCAGAAATATGACTTGAGTCAAATAATGTTTTATGTAGTTTATTAAGATGAAAGGGGGCATAATATCTTTCATATAAATTTCTCAAGGAGAGATTATTAGAATATATAATATTGTTCTTCTTAGAAAATATTTAATTTCAAATGATTTATTTATTTATACATAAGAACAAAATGATAATCAGAATTCAATTTGGTGATGAAGTCTATCTTATGAACTTTAGGAATTATAAATTAACTATACATACTTTAAAAGATGAATGTATTGTTTCTTCTGATCGATATGAAAATGTTTACACTTTAAACATAGAAGTCCTTAGGCTCCTAGACCTACCTTTTCATAGTGAAATAGATGATCAATATTGGTTATAGAATAGATGTTTTGGACTCTATAACATTATAACAGTAGCTAACTTGACTAAGAAAGGACTTATTAAGGATCTTCCAGAACATAGGATTGATGCATATAATGTTTGTGAACACTATCAATATTGTAAGAAATAGACGTCAAGTTTTAATTATATAAGTGGAGTATCATATACTGATGACATAAATTTAGTGCACATAGACTTATTTTATCATAAAAAACATTGATTATTGTTGAAAAATACTATGTATAAGTTTTAGTTGATGATTACACTAGATACACATGGGTATATTTTATAATATAAAAATCTAAATCCTGTAGTTATTTTAAAACTAAAGTAGTCGTGGTTAAAAATGATAAAAATCACTCCTTGTTGAAATTTTTTAGTGATCATGGGGGTTAATTTTTAAATTCCGAATTTGAAACTTTTCTTAATAATAAATTTATTGAACATAACTTTTCATCACCTAAAACTCCATAAAAAGCTAATATAGTCGAAAGAGGAATGAGTTCTTCAAGGGATTACTAGAACCATGCTGAGTGAGTAGTCAGTTACTAGACATTTTTTGGAGGAAGTGGATTTTGATTTGATTATACTATAAAATAATTTTTTAATTAGACCTTTAATTAATAAAACTCATTATGCGTTTTTGATAGAAATATACCCAATTTTATTTATTTCAATATTTTTGGATGCAAAGTACTCATTTTGAACACTAAAGATAACTAACATAAATTATTATAAATGTCTGATAAAGTAATATATTTGGGTTATTGCATAACTAATAGTCTTATAGAGTTATTAAAAAAAATAAAACTTTTATTGATTGAACAGTACATGTTAATCTTGATGAAACTGATCCCTCTCTTTCCAAACAACACCAACTTACATATTCAGATTTTATTTCTAAAATTGATTCTCAACCTATATTAGAAATATATTCTCATAAAACAATAATGAATATGTTATTTATGATATCCCAAAATAATATTTTCAACCTATTTTTTTATGAACATACTTTTGAATATTTAGGAAACCAATTTTTTTTTCGGAATCATCATAGTGTTAAAATTAATTGTGATATAGATCAACCAGTTTGGGCTAGATGTTCATTGAAAAATAAAAATGAAAATATAGATTTCATATAAAAATTTGAACATAATAATGTTTAAATGGATTTACGTGATTAGGATTGGATAAAATAAATGAAATATGTTATAAATTAGTTTGAAAGGAACCATGTCTGGACATTAGTTGATCATCCTAATGATATATTTATAATTAGATTAAAATAAGGTTTTTTTATTCAGAAAATTGTCATTAAAAATATTTAATAGTCATATATAAAATCTAGACTTTTTATTAAGGCTTATAATAAACACGATGGAATGGAATATGAAGAAAAATATGCCCTGATATCATAACTTGACGATATTAAAATACTTATAGCTTATGCAACTTTCTTAAATTTAAAACTTTTATAAATAATGTGAAGTGGAAATTCCTTTGACAGATATGTTTATAAGAATGTTTAGGTTGTTAAAAATCCCAGTTTTGAAAATAAAAAACATATACAACTTTTTTATATACATGTGAAGGAGCATTATTTATTTCAAAAATCCCCTAGAGCATGGTATAATAGGTTAACTACATTTTTGTTAAAAAAAATTATGTTATGGGAGTTACGGATCAAGATCATTCGTTAAAATAACTTAATAAAAATACTATTATTATACAATTTTTTTGAAATTATATTTGGTTGAACTCACAAATACTCAATATATTCATTTTCAAATCATAAAAAATATAAATTCTAAATTAGTATGATGAGTGAGTTAACATAATTTTTTGGTTTCCAAATTTCATAAAAACTAGATGGAATCATTATATGTAAACATAAGTATATAAAATATTTACTTAAGAAATTAAGTAATTATAATACTAAAAGTTTATTTATTACTATCTGAGCCTTAAATTCTTTAGATATTTATGAAGCTTGAAAACCAATGGATTAAAAGAGGTATGATTGGAATATTAATTTACTTACTTTCTAGTCATCCATATTTAATTTTTTTTGTATTATTATGTGCTAGATATCAATCTAATCTAAAATAACCCCATCTTAAATATATTAAAAAAATATTTTATTACCTCAAGAAAACCATGGATTCAGGATAATTGTATTCTTCTGGAAATTATTTTGAACAAAAAAGATTTTCCGATGCTGATTTTAGGGGAGGTAGAATCTATAGAAAAAGTACATTCAGAACATGTCCTTTATTAAGAGAATATTTAATTTCTTATTATTGTAAGACACAAAATTCAGTAGCACTTTCCACTATTAAATCCTAATATGTGAAAAATATGAATTTTAATGCTCAAGTGTTTTGGATGGAACACTCACACACTAACTATGGAATGAAATTTAGTAAAACTAAATTTATTTGTGGGAAATCATGTTCAATTTAACTAAATAAAAAAACACATCACTTGAGTTCTAAAAACATAGGCATATGACACCATTTTATTTGGGATCACACAAATAAAGGATAATTTTGTTTTATAATTAATCAGGATTCATCAAGAACTTGCACATATTTTCACTAAACCCCTTAGTTTTGATAAATTTGATTACATTAGTCTGAATCTTGGAATGATCAATATCAATCGATTATTCATATATAATTCTTTATTTAACAAGATTCTTAAATTAATGATGTCTTTCTCAAATGGGGAGTACATATTTTTTTATTTTTGCAAGATTTTTTAAAAAAAAGATATATTATTTTCAAAAATGTGTCTAGGTTTTTGTTAGTTTATCATAATACAATTTTTAGAATCAAAATTTTTATAAAAGTTTTAGAGTCTATAATTTTAATATTTTTCTGGACATAAAAATTTTCATCAAAATTTATCAGACAATATTTTTACAATAAAACTACCATAATCAGTTTTTATAATAAAATTATCATAATTAATTGTTATAATATAACTATTATAAGTAGTTTTCATAAATATAATATCATAATATGTTCTCATTAAAAAACTATCATAATTAATTTTCTATTATATAATTTATTGGAATCTGTATTCTTTACAAAATCCATGAAGAACTAGTTGTTCTTGATGATAAAATTTTTCTACTATGAAAAATAATATTATATTATTTTCTGTTTTGTACAAATAATTTAAATTAGTTTATAAATGTTTTCAATTAATTATATTTTTAAAACCAATTATTTGTTTAAAAAAGTGTTTTTGATTGTATTAATACTCAGTCTGATGATAAGTATAATAAAAATATCAAGAGATTAAATTTTTATTTTTAACATTCTTCAAATAAATCCCAACCATCAGAATTTAAATGAAATTTTAATATCAACCATCGATTATCATGGAATTCCAAACATCACCAACATCACCATAATCACATATATAATGTTGGGACATCCCATGTCCCAGATAAGTTGTTATGGGATCACTCCCAAACTCTTTTCCTCCGTTTAGTGATCGTACTTACTTTTTACTATTTTTCCCACCACCGATACCTATCTCAAACTGATAGACACTAAGAGAATTTTTTACATATGTAATTCTTCTAAGATAGACTAGTTTAAATAAAATGGTTTAAAAAATATTATTCTATTCATAATAGGATTATTTATTTTCAGGGCTGGGAGAATGTCTATATAAAAAATCTAATAAGGTCTTTTTCTTGAATTATCCTAAAATCTACAAAGAAATTTATGCATATGTTCAGTTTTAACTATTGGTCATAATAATATATTTTTATTTACTATATTTTCTAAGAATTATATGATTTCATAAAAAAAGTATAATTTTTTTTCTTAATGAATGTGAATCTTATCAAACCTCACTAAAATTACTTGATAAAATTTGATCTCTTGAAAAATAAAAGGTAGATGATTCTTTATTTCCATGTTTTGATAAATATTTGAAAGCATCACATATTTCATAAAATTATAGAGTATTATAGATATGGATGAAGGGGTACCTTGTATTCTATAAGGGTTATTGGGACACCCAAAATGTATTAGATAGATTTGTTTTATATTACCTCATAAACTAAAGGGATGTAAGATTGGTTATTATTTTCTTCATTAATTTGGAATAAATCAAGAATGATTTGATAAAGATGAAGATCATAATGTTCATTTATTTTAAAAATAATTTTCTTGTGATGATTATGGATCTTTTCAATATTTGAATAAAACATTTCCAATGAGAGAAAATATGTAATTTATTAGTAAGGAAACAATATTGATAATGAAGTTAGTTTTTGATTCAAAGTATAATAATTTTGTTGATAAGGTTGGAGGAGATGAAAATTAAGCTCAACCTTATAATAAAGTTGTGGTTGAAATGAAGAATATAAAATTTAAACATTCCACAAAAAATATATAGAAAAAAGTAATGAATATATCATATGATGATTTTAAAAACTGAAAGAATATAAGGCACAAAAGAACCCCAGGAATGAATATTCATTAAAAATGAATTAAGATAGATACAAAAGAATAACAAACATAATAATAGGATAGCCGAAGAAAAGGTGTTGGAATGAATAATGAAATATGTTTCATTGAATTATGAGAATCCACTTTTATCAGTTTCACCAGATTATATTGCAAAAAAAAATTCAGACCAAATAAAGGGCTTATACCGATAAGATATTTCTAGATTTTAGACATCAATTGGTCGAAACATCATATATTACTCTAGTAGCTCCCTCAATTGTTAATAAGGAAAAAGATAAAGATGTTTAAGATGTCATATAATTAGTCCCAAAATATTTTCAGGAGAAATTTGAGAAATAAAATGAATCATTACCTAAGAAGGATGGAAAAGGACTACTCAGAATTGCATGTTAATTAGAGAAAGAAATATAATAATAAGATAAATAATGAGAAGAGTAAAAGGAAGATTAAAATAATGATGAATAAATTGAAATGGATGAAGATACAAAATAAAATAAAACCTAAGAGTCCTCATTATACCCTCTATCTTCTCAATCAGAGAACGATTATGACTTAGAAGGGTCCCATGAAGAAAAATCATCATCAAAATAAGGAATGTATTAAACAAAAAAGAAATTAAAGTCTTCATCAATGGAAGAGGAAGAAAAAAAATAGTACCATACTAATGTTCTTGAAAAAATTTAAATAGATAAGGGTGTGAAAATTTTCAATGTTTCTAATGATGAGAATTTTTTTATGGAAGGAAAATAAAAAAGTGAAAAAAATAAAAACATGATACCAGATATCCAAGAATGGAAGCTCCTAAAATATCATCAAGATGATCATATTCAAAAGCTACAAGTTTTAAGAAGGGTTTCAATTATATCATCAAAACTCAAAAAAGGATAAGTGACACCATTAAATATTTCAAAATATTGAGGCCTAATGTAAAATCATTCAGAGTAGTCTTAATGAGAAATCAGAATCTATGTAATTTATCCCCAAATCAGTAATTATAATTAAAGATGGTTTGAAAACCCACTAAGAAAAGTACAGGAGTCCAAATAGATAATACTATAAATTCTATAATTTGAAAAGCCATGTGGATTGTGATATCAGGGACCATGATGACCAATTATTATAAGTAAAGAAACTCCCTTTGTAAATGGAATATTCTATTGAAAAATTATCAACAGATTTATCATTCAAATTAATGTTTGTGAAAGGGTTCTGGGATATAACTAAATAATAGACTATGTAAGTCAAATTTCTTAAATAAAAAGTTCACAATTTAGGGTTATTGACTAACCATCTCAAAATGTGTGAAGACGAACTATTTCTTTTCAAGGAAGAAAATAAGATGATTATTTAAGATATTGAAATATTTAAATTATATGTTTTTAAGGAATTTTTAATGGAAGATCATATTGTGAAGCTTCAATAAATGATATCATAAGATCAAAATTATCGAGATGAGTTCAAGAAGACAAAGTAAATTTTGAAGAAGTTGGTGAAGAAGGATTGATTTTTTTTCATTTTTAACTAATTATGTAACATTTTAAAATATTTGAATGGTTTTTTAATGTGAATAAATTTTATTACACAAAAGTTTTATTTGAATTGTTTCAAATTACTATTGGATATATATTATTTCATTTTTTTCTTGTAGGATTATCTATTCATCATAAAGTTTTTTTCATGTGTTATCTATTAAAAATATTTCATGTTATATACATTCCCAATTATTTTTGAAAATAAAAAAATGGGAGATAATTTCATAATTTAAGACTAAAGGGTAAGTTATATTGAAGATGAGATGATTTAATAAATTTGATCATATCAAAAAGGAGTTGTATACTCTTTTGGAGTTATGTATTAAATATATATTTAATTTTATTAAAAAAATGGGATGCATGTTTTTAAAATTTATTGTTTTGACTTATTTTTGTGTTTTATTCATTAAAAATAGGGGATTTTTTTGTCAAAAGTATTGATATCTAATTTTCCATTCATTTAGTTTTGGAAATCACAAATTATTTATTAAAACTATATTTAGAAAATTTTATATGTTCTAAGTGTTTTAGTATTTTTTAAAAGAAAACATTACTTTATAATGAATGAAGAAATAATTCAAATGTAAAATTAATATAAAATTTTTAATTCTCCATCCAATTCATCATACCGAAGGTGTTTCTAATAAATTTTACTGACATCTGTTATAACTAGTGGTGGGAATTATATTTATTCTATCAGACTGAAATAATTCATGAACATCATATTGACATTGGTATCGATACATCAGACTAACCCTCTCTCAATTTATCAGATTAACAATTAATAAGGATGTCCATCATAATTACCAAATATTACTATCAGAGTAACTATGAATTGTTTCAATTAGATGGAATAATTTTTTAATTGTAATGGGGATAACCAAAATGATGTCATACATTCGGTTATTCCAGATCAATATTAATTTTCATGTGAAATATGATGGAGGCCATTGAATATAACTCTAAAATATGACCATTGTTATATCATCTATAAATAGCAGGAAATTTGAAGAGTTAGGAGAAAAAAAATAGCCTTTCACAGTTGAAATTTCATAAATATTGTTCAGTGTGAACTTCCTATTCTTAGTCATTGTGATTATTTCGACAGATGATGTTATATTGAATCCCTTTTAGGATTGTAATTCCTTAAAAAACATTCTTTTGTTTTCTTTACCCAATTGTGGTACTGATCAAGGGATTTCAAGGATATGAAGATGGTGCATACGATCCATCATATCGACAGATTCTGTGGCTAGAAAGATAGAGTTTGATCATCGTATCAAGGGATTCTAGGGATAGGAAGAAAAATCCATATAGATCTTTATATTGATGGTTTAATTTGTAAGGAATGAATGGCCTAATGGTAGGTATAAAAATGAGGGTAAATTAAGTCAGGGTTACTGGATACCTTAACACTTATGGTTAAAGAGTGAAATATTTTATTAATCTTTTAATTTATTCATACATTTATTGGATTTGTATTTTGATTTTTTATATGTTTCTATTGCATCTATATATGTATTATAAAGTGAGTGTTAATAATTATATTTCTAAAAAACTAATTTATCCTTGTGACTATGATTTCCAATAAATAATAGTAATTTAATCATATTGTTGATCTTTCTGATTCTAAAACATTGATAATTAGATGAAACAAGAGTCTGAACATTTTAATTAAAGAGGAATTGCATTTTAATTTTGTTAAAATTTATAAACTCAAATTGACCCCTGTTGTAACCATCATAAACTCTTACGATCCAATAGGTATCTTGAATATGATTTATACATTCAGCCGAAAATTCAGGCTTTTGACTTGGGATAAATGAGGGTGCAAATAGAATATGAACAAAACCAATGTGGCTCAATGTCAATTCTTGAAAGGAGAATAGCTACACGAGATAGAATCACTGGTATTGGAAAATGTTAGAATCACATGTTAACCCCCTCTACATCATTCTATCCTCAACGTGATACCTCCATTTGTGATCCCTTTTCATAAATCCTATTACCATGAATGGGTGGATTTCCCTTAGTGTCAGTTAAAACCTCCTGATCATATGAAACTAAACTATACAACACTATGGTTAAGGCTTGGCAACCATAAATTGAAGCAATAACATGTTCTCATTGTATGACATTAAACAACATGTTCACCATTTTTTCAATAGGATAAACTGCACACCCTCCACCCACATTTCATGATGTAAAATTGATAAATATATTTTTAAATATCCTAATAGGAACTTTTCCACCTTAATTTTTGGTTACCAATCACACCATTTGAGTTATTAGAATTTTTATTGGATATAAAGTTGATTTACACATTGGAAGGAGAGTATGGAATTTTTTTTAGACTAACATGCCCACCCCATATACTTGGAACCACAGTTTCACAATCCCAAGAATGTTGAAATTGATTTTAGAATTCCATTTATAATCCCCTATAACTGACATATATTATCATTTGGAACCCCTTTATATTCCATGTCTGATCATGACCCTTAATGATGATGGTTCTTAGATAAAATGGTTTACCTACCATCCTGGGAATAAGAACTAAAGATATGTAGATGATAATTTTATAGTTATTAGTTTCAAACCTATTGAATTGTTGAAAATCATTTCTATATCTCCATTCTTGATAGTATGATATAGGAGTTTTCATTTAAAAAGGTCTATAATCGTCCTATATCATATGGTGACTCCATATGTTCCAAGTCCAAGATGTCTCGATTCACGTCCTTCATCTTCCCCTTTGATTGGGTAGAACACAATTCCCTTAGTGTTACCTCGTTCATGAACCTATTATAATTTGGAAGGAATGTTAGATATGTATCTTCACTCTATATAACCAAGGATTTCCAAATCAGAAATCATTGGGTAGAAAATAGATAATTCTGACCGCATTTGATCAGTCCCTACTTGGCACTTTCATACAACTGAGAAACCCATGATTGATCTCCTGTTTCTCACACCATGCATGAATAATGTGGGTTTATTGGTTTACATATTGTTTATATTATAGTGTTATTTATATTCATAATAAAATGGTGTATGTATTCAATTCATTTAAATAAGTAGTTTTGAAGTCTTTATTAAATCTGGATCACCCATAGGCTAGTGCCTCTATTTATTTTAAACAAATGAAGACCCCTAAGACTCGGCCTAGAATAGGTACTACTCATGCTTGGGAAAAATCTTACAGGTGTACTCAAGTGCAAGAGAACACTCAAAAAATACATCCAATCCCACTTTAGGGTTAGGTTAAAGCACTTCAGCTCTAACATATACCTTTCCTTATTCAACACTGCACTCTACTGCCATAGATGGTGCTTCTGCCACATCATCCTTGACTATCACTAGCTGCACCCTCAAATATTTGATCTTCCCAACCATGTAAGTGATTATGACCACTTGATATTATAATTCACATTACACTAAATATATCTCTTAATATTTCACCTTGAACACTTAAGTGGATATATATTTTTATTTGAACAAGGAATCATTAAACTCTTGAAACTATGATAACACCATTTAATAATAAAATCCAAAAAAAGAGTTTAGAGACCATTTCATTCCACCCCGCTAATCCCCAAACATACCATCCAATAGATTAGGGTTCCTACCCGGACATGTATGTTATCCATATGAGTGAAAGTGATGAAATTATACATGATACTTCATGATCTGCATCATATGATATGATTATCCTTAGACACATTAGAGATGAATTGATTGAATTCCTCATGTGACATTAGATCTTATGTTGTGAAAGACTCTAGAACATCCTCCAAATAATTTTCTAATGAAATTTGTTTGGACAAGTTGTGATGCCCATCCAAATGATGGTTTTTTCCGACTTCTCGACAACATCTGATGGCACCTCTAAAACAATATCGATAATCATAGCCACTTTGGTCACCACTATTGGTTCCATAGCTCCATCCTGCTCTTCTCATAGAATATATAGTAATGGGTGAATGACCACAACCTCCTCAACCACCTCTATCAAGGGAATAAACATGCTACCTCCATTGAGGCTCCCCCATCGACCATCACCACCATGGTTATAGGCCCTTCTTGGTCAATCACTACCATTATCTATTGGCCCTCTAGTATGGGTTTCACTTCTATTAATCTGCACGGATATTAGAAATCAACTTTATAGAGACAAAAAAAGGAATAAATCAGTGAAGAAAAAAATTAAGATGTATTATTGGAATGTCCATTAGGTTAGGGATGACCACTAGAATCCCTTCCAATGAAAATATCTCTATAAGGACCAAGGTCAGGACTATTAAGGCACTCTCCTTAAACCAAGATATTGACCCTATTAAATAGAACAACTAATTTTGAAAAAATGGTTAATAATAAAATCCTTAAGATACATATGGAATGGAAAGTATTAGAAATTACTAGGTTTTTCGTAAGGTTATTGAAACTCCACTCTATCGACTAGAACAACTACTGTGATATCCAAAAAAACCACTCATGACAACAAAATTTGGTGGAGAGGATGCATCCCTACATCTATGGTCACAATCATGCTCTTTACATCTAAATATTCTTCACAAATATTCTTCTCCAAACTACATATAGATTTATGCCCAAGTTAAAAGGGGGTAAGATAATGTTTCCAAAAGAGTAAAAAACTAACCATATCCCATGGAGCCTAGAAATTTTTTGGTATGGTAGTAGAGTCTCTTCCCATGGAGGAGTCCATCAATGAATAACTCCCATAGGGTTTTCCTTGAGAAAAACAATCTTGGTCAACCATATCTGTAGCAGATCAAACTACTAAAAGATCTTTAAGGGAGGGAATATGCAACAAAATTCTCACCCGGTGTGTCTAGAGAAATGAAAAACCACTATAGTGGATCATATACTCCATCTCCTAAAGGTATTGAACTTCTTTATCACAGAGAGTTAGGAATTCCAATGTGAAATTACTAATACCAAGAAGGTGAATCCCCTTACATAGATATGAAACCATATTTCTAAGAGGGAGTTAATTTTTCGAAACATCTCCCACTTTATCTAGGAATTAGGGAAGATAATGTTTTATGGAATATCTTTTTTATGCACCTACTTTCCTAGAGCCATACCCAACAACCTCAAAACTATCCTAGAGGGTCCACTAATTTTACATGGCCACTTATATGGGAGCCTTAGCCCTGCCACATCTACCCCTTTCAGAGTCACAACAACCACTACAATAATTGGGATGAATTATACTCCTTGTAGTTCCCCATTAATATAGAATTCCCCTAGACATTAGGTTTCAGAACCACCTCTTAATCATCTTCTCAAACAACTGGGAACCTTAATATATCATCAGGGTATGCACACTCCAAGATATTCATATACTCATAGTGGGGACCCTATGGTGCGTTGGTGAGTGGTAGCACATCCCTTACTAAAAAATAATATATAATAAACATAAATCATATCTTCTAGAGGACATGATGGTGGCGTTATGACCATGCATTGGTGTAAACCTCATGGGTGGGATTCTAGATGCAGTGGAATTGGTGAGTGAATCATTTGGGAAAAATAGTTTGAAAACGACCTTACAGTCCACCCCTTCCACTAGAACCACAACTAAAAAGGCTAGGATAAATGAATATATCTCCATTAACCCCATTCTATCATCTATGAAAATCTTCATTGATAGAAATAATAATTAAAATATCAAATTCTCAATTATCCTTAATTTTTTGAGCATGCCAACCTACCACAACACTGAAGGGAGGCTCCTAGTAATGTTAAATATTGATATATAAATGTTTGTACGAAGAGGGGAGATCATGATTGTGTATTTTCATCCTCCGATATATGGAACTATCCAAAAATGCCAGAAGTGGATGGGTGTTCACACATAAAGAGGGATCCTCCTCTATACGATGTTCTGCAACACCTTATATAATTTTGATTATACTAGAACCACAAGAATGTTCTGCTCCCCCATCTCCATGATCACTTCCATAATCAATGTTTTTGTCCACAAAGCCATGTGTACATTACATATTAGTACCAACCACCCACTAATGATTTCTATAATGAATCATTCCAATCTAACCATTAGAGAGACATGATTTACACGATACCACAACAAGTTCTATTTACTAACCTCTACGATCCTCTAGTATGATTTCCCCTTCCCCCGTTTATAGGGATTCAGTCATTATAGATGCCTCATGATATCCTATCCATGGGGTTGTTTAAGAATTAGCTACACCAATGATTGAATGGGATATATTTCATCCCAAGCATGGACTCATGATTCCCTTACAATTGGAGAAACCGTTTCCTAAAATCCACCAATATCTATTCCAAGTCCTCTGATATAACCACTATAAGGATTTAGCCATTATAAATCCCCCCAAGATAGGGATTATGTAAATTTTATCCATATCCTATTAGAATTTTCTGACTACACCAAGATGAATGTGAAATGTGATGGTCCTCGGTGAACACCAACTCAAAAGTTCTTCAATAATATCCATGTCGTGGTTGATGTGGAACATTGTAGTTGGAATTTCTCTGTATAGCCTCACCCTCATCAACTCCACCACAAAATCATCATATTATTTGGAAGAATAGTATTCCCAGACCTATTTATCAATGAAATTACAACCCCAGTGTAGATACAACCCTTCTGTCCAACCCTGAAGACATTCCACCATACCCACCATGAATGTAGTCTCAAATTGAGCGCACCGGGGTGAATTTGTCCTATAAGAACCTATATATTGATGATTGTTAAATTATTCGAAAGGTAATACATTGTGAATGATGGATGTTCCTTCACATGGTGGTCATTTTGTGTCCTATTCCATCAATACAACACTAGGGATCATTGGAAGTAGTAGGTGGGGGTGTCTTGATCAATGTTGAGGAAAAAATCACCCCTATGTTGAAATTCTTATAACGATAGAATCATACATAGCATATTTTCTAACTATGACTCTTTAAACAATTTTTTATGGGTATCTTAGTAAGACATGTAAGAAAATCTTTAACTGATCATTATGTTCTGGTCCCTAATCATGCACTATGAAAAAATAGATTTGGAACCTCCAGAAGCCATACTTTGGAGTTTTATGATTTTTGAGGTTAGGTTTATTAAAATCATGTTATAGAAGATCTTGATAATAAAATTCATCTTCTCATGGAAAGTATTTCTTCATAAATAGTATTTTCAAAATTTGAAACATTTTAGTTGTGCTATGGATTAGAATTTCATATCATTGAAGTGGGTCCTGAGTATTTTTGAAAATATAGGTACAAAAAATATTTTTGAAAAGGAAATTGTACCCTCTAGGACCCTCCACCAATTTTTAGGCTAGGGGAAGCACCATGTTCTGTGATTTGGTGTTCAAGATTCACTGGTTTTTAGTGATTTCATCACAAAATACGACTATCCTCTCAAAAATAAACTCTCATTATGAAGTGTGTGTGTGTTGGGGGGGGGATTTTAGACATAAAAAAATTGTTACACGATATGTCAATGAATTAATAGACATTAATAGGTTATTTTAGTATTAAATAACTCTGAAATATATCTAATGAGATGGACTCGTAAAGGTAAAAACTATAAAAAATATTACATTATATGCTGATGTCCTCTAACCACCATGAAAGATAAATCATGAGAATGAAGGAAACCTCTGTGAACCATATTATTTCTTGTAAAGGTCCTCTACCTAGTTCATGTTCGATAAAATCTACATCTTGGATGGTAAGAGTCATGAATTATACCTTCCCACATTCATGGAACTATAAATACATCCCTCCCTTCGATATTTTAGGGGACATAACCATTGGACATATGCCTACAACTTAGAATTCATGAATGATAATCCATTATGAGAAATAAAAAGAGTTGGATCCCAACAAGTATCAATTATTCATGAACAACATCCCATGTTTTATTGAAACAGAAAAACCATGGTAGAGATGAACACTATGAATATATATGGAATTCTAAAAAGAGGAAATCCCCTTGATCATCTTGGGATTTCATGAAGAAATTATCCATTGTGGTACTTACCCCATGGGAACCAAGACATTACCTCATTCCACGGTCACCCTATTTAATGAATATATTACCTTTATGAACATACTAACTACTATGAAACCACATACCATTGTGAAAACAACCTACAATTAAGAAAACCACATAGTATGTTCATACATTTTTCCTCCTTTCTGAAGACCCACCTTACAAAATTTGAGTGCTCATTTGACCTATACCCAAACAAATAGGTTCATCTATGCACTAAACTTATGGATGATTGGTATCATCAACCCTCTTGCCTGACCACTTTTCTTGAAGTATTTCAAATATAATTTCATAACCAATTGTTTCTAAGAATAGGAACCCTACTGTTAGGATACCCATTTTCTGCTTCACCATGACAATGTTTACTCCATTCACCACCCAGAGGAATATGAGAAGTGGAAATGTATACCCTAATGGTAGAATCATCAAGGGTTGTTCCCACCTTTCCCTATTAAGATATATAGAGTTGTAACCTCATATAATTCTTTGAAAAGGTTTACTTGGGTGTGGTACCCACACAATCTGAGTTTCATGATGTAAAATTTCATAGCCTAACATCAAAGTCACGTGATGTTAAACTATACGAGAACATCTTCAATACATAATGATAAACTGTAATCATCCCATATGTGGTAAGAACTTGATTCCCTATGTGTGAATGGAATGGAATAACAACACACCTCTTACCCTATGTAAAGAACATAGGATTCCTCATCTTTGATAATTATAGGATAATCCATCCCTCCCAAATATGGGATGAGACACATATAACAAAAATCCTCCATATATAATCTCCATACTACCCCTTTCTATTAGTCCTTCGGTGACGTGAGCATCCTTACTACAAGACATTATATTGAATGGACTGGTTGGATGACATGGCCATAAAATTTAACAAAGAACTACATAGTTATATTCTTATAGGATATACAGGATTCCTACCTATTTTTAAATATTTACATACCTTGGATACCTCCCTAATTTTAAATATCAATCATTCAAAACCTCCATTAAATTTTCTTGTCATCCATTGGAAAGAAGAAACTCCAAACTGTGATCATATTCCCCATGGGAATGAACTGAAATACCACAATGAAATGTTTCTACATAGTATGTTAAATATGTGAACAATTTTTTCCCACAAGAAGTCAAATATGTGACCAACTTGTCTCCATAAGACATTAAATCTGCTACAAAAAATTCCCACCTAACTTTAAATCTGTGACCCCCACTAGAAGCACCAAAATCACTACCTCAACAAATTAACATGATATGCTTCATGTGAAAATCCATATAAGTCGTATTTCTTTGGTGAAAAAATAATCCCTGATAGACATGGGATTCTTAAGGTTCAATAACACTATGAGATATTGTGAATTTATTTTGAATTAATCTAATATTTTGGATATATTTCCCTTCAACAACAACAAATATAACTTTTAGAACATACAAGAACTAATTAGGGATTTATTTATACACACCACCAATTTAATCATTCCCTAATTGAAACAATTATATTAGATTTAGCTATAGGAAACACAATGTTTGGCTTGTATTATACACAACACCATGTTTTTTCAATCACTTACATTATCTACAAGCCCGAGTTTTACCAAACTATAATATACTGTTAATATTGTTTTAAAATATTATATTAGTTACCACCAAGCTATTGGAATGGAAAATACGAATTAGATTAAATAAATTATAAAAATATGATTTAATTTTTTTAAAAGGAATAATTTGGTTATCAATTATCTTTAAAGTAATGTTAGAACTATTTGAGAAGAAAGAAATTCCTTTTCTAAGAAAACTATTTTTCTATGTACAAAACCCATTTTGTCTCAACAAATTTAACTAACCGCTATTGATGATTTTTTTAAATAAAACTTATATATTAAATATTAAATCAATCGTTTTCACACTCATCCAATATTTTTTATTTTCTTAAGATAAGAATAAATCAAATTTAATGAATAAAAAGATGTATTTTTCAAAAGGATAATTTTACCGCATATTAATATCGAACCCATTTTAAATATGTATTTATAAAAATTAATAACATTTATATGAAAAATTAAACCTAAATGTTTCAAAAGGTACATCAGAATTTATATTGGTTGAACTTTTTGAATCTTCCTAAGAAGTTTCATGTTTTGATGAATACAGAAAATTTTTGGATTTCAATTGAAAAATGTTTTTTTATCTAAATAATTGATAGTGTACAATTATATTTTTTATTATATTTAAAGTTTCATTTGATAATTTTTATATCCATTAATACAATTTAGGTCAATATAATCAACTTGAAACTGTATTTGGATATAAAAACATTCCAATCATTTAAAGGGTTTCAATTTAAAAACACATTTTGTTTCATTCCGTCAATGAGAATAATTTTAAATTAATTTTATCTAATTATAGGTTTTAAAATTTTAAAAATGAATTCAATATATAAAATAATAAGATCTAAATTTATTAATTAATTACCATTTATATTTGGATAATATGAATAGTAATATTAGAAATATTTAATACAATTGTTATGGGTAAAATTGGTAATAAAGAGTGAAAATAGTATTTTAAATGTTATGTAATTACCCCAAAAAATTAAAAAATGTTATTGGATGAATCTAGTTACACAATTAATACATAGGGTTCTAAATTTAATAAATCAATGTACACATTTCCAGGAAAATGACATAGATAATATTAAATTCAATGATAATGAAAAAATTTCACAGTGTTACTTTTAATAAGAATAATATTTTTAAAATAGGGTAATGTTAAATATATAATTGAGTTTAAATATTTTATAAAATCTAAAATGTTTATATATATCATATAAATTTAATTTTTATTTGTATTTATGATATATTTTTTATAAATAATTACACAATGATTAAGTAATAATTATTCAATTAATGAAAATTTCACTTATGTGATATTAAAAATATAAAATAAATAAAATATGAATCAATTAAGGTTTTATAGGATTTTTATAGGTGGATATAAAATTTTGGGAATTATTAAAGTAATTTTTATGATGTTATATTACCGTCTTTATTTTCTTATATTTAATGTAATGAATAGTTAAAAAACTAACAATAATGACATTTTATAAAAATATTATTTTATTAAATTGGTGGAAAATCAAAAAAATAATTTTTAAGTGTAGAGGTCATAAATTATGGTTGAATATATAATAAATTTACTATTTATGATTCAATTTACACCTTTAAAATAAAAAATAGCCACCTTTTAATATTGATAATGTCGTTACCATAGTTAAAATTAATATATGTTAACTAAGAGTTAATAAAAAAGATAATGATAAAAATTACATAAAAACATGTATAAAATATACTGGTTTATTAGATTTACACCATAAAAAAATTATACTCTAATTAATTTCTATTTATAGGTATTTGGTTTGGGATTTAATTTATTTGAATTTAATCTTATGATAAATTCAAAAAGTTCCCTCAACATCATTATAAAAGGTAACCTCCTCCACAATCTTGTATAAGCACCATCAGACTTATAGCTTGAATAAATTATGAAAAATTACATAATAAAAATCTTTATAAAAATTCTATAATTTATGCTCTTCCAAAATGCTCAACTCTAGAGCCCCTTAGTGGAGATCTAAATTTCCAGTTTCGAAGAAGAGGTAATCACTCAAACCGATCAATCTATTTTTTTAATCATCTATACCTCCTCCAAATCAATTTATAAATTTTTATTATACCAATTGTAGGGTATGTGGGATCCTAAAAATATCCAAAATACACAAAATATTGCCATCACGGACAAAATACAATGGAAATGTGAAATTCAAAAACAATCACACACAACATACAGTGGGAAATAGGAATTTCAAAATAAATTAGAAAACATCAACTCCTCGGCATAGAAAAATCACTCCAAATATAGTAAGCCACCCAAGGAATTTATCTTGAGGAATGTCATGTGACATCCACAGGCCTTCACCGTCATCATATCACCAGTTTCATCAGTACATCGCCATCAAAAACCACTATAGAATCCCACAACAATATCCATCACAAAAAACACCCTCACCATCATCTCTTAAACCTCATCATCACCACTTACACTGACTTAAATCAATATAAAAAACATAAAATCATAGAAATCTAATGGAGATTATCAGACCACCATTGAACGGGAAATGAAAGTATTGCTCATGCGTAGTGATACAATTCATTTTAATCACCTTATTTTATGGTTGGGAATTATTATTGGTTTAATATTTATATATTATATTTATGAAATAACTATTCTTACAGAATTATATTATCATATCTACCTTTTTACCACATAGTATTTTGGGAAATGATAATATCACTCGTGTGTACGTATGAATTATCATCTCTACAATGTGATGTGATTCATTTGTCATCTATATTTTACATTGATGGTAATAAGGATGAATTTTTGGAATACATAATATATATATTAAATAAAAATTATTTTTTTAATTATATGATATATTTTAATTAACTTTATTTGAATATGAAAAGAAAATGAAAACACCGTTCATGAGTACGTACGGCCAACCGTCTCCATGAACGGTGTATTTTATTTTTTTATCTATAAATTTTATAAATAACTACAAATAAATATATAATGAATATATATATATGAAAATAATATAATGTTTATAATTCTGGAGATAATAAAATAATGATATATTTAAGAGGACCAAGGATAAATAATTAAAACATTAACGAAAAACAAAGTAGTTTTAACCAAAACATTAATTTAACATGTAACTGTTAACAAGTATTTTTTATAAATTCATAAGTAAATTATTTTTGGTGTTATATATATAAATATTGTTCTTTTTAAGATTTTTCATAATCTTTTATTTGTTATACAGGTGGTTTTAATGTATATAATATAATTCAAGACAGAAGGTATGGGATTTTTGTTACACATTTATTTTAATAAGACACATGAATTATAAAATACTAATTTATATTATGTTTTATATATCCCAACCATAAATGCATTTGATGAGTATTATTATATATATTATGTTATTTTTATATCAATATAATTTTATTTTTTGTAATGTGGTAGAGGATTATACCAAATATAAAGTGGTATGAGTTAATTTTACAATCTCATTATTATTTGATATTGTTTATAAATAAATTTTTAATAGGGAAGATTTATATTCCATGTACATGTTTTAAAAAAAATTCCAAAAAATCAGAATTTTTATACAATTTTTTTAAAATAATTTTTATCCATGTTTGATTTTTCACTAAATGGTTTTGAGTGTAATATTTTGTTTTGTTTTTCAAATGAGGTTCTTTATTACTTCTCCTGAAAAATTATTAATGGAATTATTTTAACTTATACTATATTGATGGTTTTTTATTCCTCCAGGATGTCTTAATTCCTCGAATATTCCCTTATATTAATCCATTTAAAATTTCAAATATTGTGTTTTCTTTTAGAATTGCTTAGTATTTTAAAAAATAAATTTTCCTCATTAATAATTGAAAATGATGTCATCATCATCATCATTATTAAATTTATTATGGGGAATGTACAAGGCACGTGAGGATGAAAGGAAACCACAAGACCACGAAACAAAGCATGCCCCACATTAGTGAGGCCTAAAATAGTGAAGGACAAGGGAATACCCTCAAATTAAATTGAATCCTTATGGGGTATGACATGTAATGTTAGAGAGACAAGTGACATTGGAACCATGTACTTCCAGTGAAGCCACGTGGTCTGCAACCTTATTACCTTCCCTCCATGTGTGAGTGATCTGGATGCTCCTATTGAGGATGGCCTTAAATTTCCTGGTGAGTTAAGCAGCAGACCAAGTGATTGACCCTATACTATGCAGGGATTCGTGAAGAATAATAGTGTCGGTTTCTAGTTGTGTCAGAAAAAGGTTCTACTTGTTGCAACGTTTGAGGCTGATAAAAACTGCACTCGTCTCCGCCTGAAGCAATGTGCCACTTCCATAATACCCAATGAAGTCCAGGAGTACAATCCCCCTAGTTTCCAGCACTACACCTCGACCATGAATGTCACCCAAAACACATGATCCATAAATATTTAATTTCAAACTCTTTTCTTGAGAGAAGCCATTGAACCGATTGTACCTACTTCCTAGAAGTCATAGGCATGGATAGTGGTAGGCTGGTGTGAAGATGACACAGATACATGGCCACCTTCAAGTTCCCAATGATGTTAATTATGTTTATTTAGGGCATGATTTAATGCTACTATTCTTATTCTTCCTTGAAATGGATTATTTTTTGGATTGATCCTTAAGAATTTTTTTTCTATTCCATGAGTTATTTTGTGATGAATTTTTTTTTGAATACCACTTTTTTTAGGTGCTTTGAAATGATTAATGATTTATGTTCTTGTGGAACATGTATGTAAATTTTTAATTAGGTGATATGTTGAACCTATATCCCCATTGAATTAATTGTGTAATGATTAATATCTCAAGGTATATATCCGACTAGAATAGGGAGTGAACCCAATTGAGTAATAGAGGGATGGAACGAAGTGCTAACTCAGTTCAGTAAGAACAATTTTCCACTATAATGTCCATTCCAGTGTGCCGTGACTAATATGAAAATAATTTTATATTCTTATGTGTATGACACAATTTAATGTCTTAGGTTATGCCCTAATGGAACATTTTCTATGATTCCTCATCAACTTCTATGATTTATTCCATGGAATAATATCATAAACTTTGATAAAAAGGATCTGATTTTTTAAATGTTTTGTTTATATAATTATTCATTATTATTATCTAATGTTTGATATATCTATTTTTTACCTTCACAAAACATATAAAGTCACACTTTTCATAGGTTTTAATTCCCTGAGAAATAAAGAAAGGATTTAGGTAAGGATATTAAATAGTAAGATATTTGTTGGAAACATTGATCATCTTTCTCTAGATTAGATGTTTATATTCCATGATTCCCAATTCACTAAACTAATATGGTCATTAGGAATGTTTATTATTTAATGACCGAAATTTTCATTAAAAAATATATGATATCTGTATATGAAAATACTTTATCATTATAGTCTGTATAATAGAAATTGTTTTTAAATCTTTGTAAAATAGGATTATAAAACCTTAGTATGATCCCTAAGGATAAGTATTTGTATTGGCTACAATCCAATAATTTTTTTAACAATCATGGATAAACTATAATTGAAAAAAATATATTATATATTGAAAGTAAATTACCTTTGTTATGTGGTTTCTCACTGTTTTTTGTGTTACTCACTCTATACTATTGGTTTTAGTCAATGAGTGGAACCCAAAAGAAACACATAAATGTTGAATAAGATGGGAAATGAAACGATTGTCCTCCCGAGCGACCAAATGTTCTGGGAGTTTGAATGAAAATTTTTATCTCTATAACCACAAAAGTTATGAATCATGCTGAACTTTCAAATGAGTAGTGTTGGGAAAACTTTTTTTGAGTCCTTCACGAGGAAACACCCACCTTCTTTCGGGGGGTCTTTTGATACTCTTATTTCTCAATAATGGATATATTGCATTGAAAAATAATTTTCCACCCTTCATTGTTCAGAAAAAGAAAAATACATTTTGTATTTTTATCATTTAGAAGGTGAAGTGGAGAAGTGGTGGACACTGATCAAGTATAGGAGCAAACAAGATGAAATTAAATCCATGAGTGGGATGAGTCCAATAACATATTTGTCAATAAGTAATTTATTTTTATTCTTAATAAGAAGTTGAAAAATTATTTTCTTGAGATTTAGAAAAAGGATGATTAATCCATTATTACCTAGGAGGAAACTTTTACAAGGATTTCATGGTATGTTTCTAGTATTATCATCAAACCTGAATGTATGGTTGGTAGATTCAATAGTGGATTAAAATAAAGACTTTAGTATGTGTTAGACGTAAGATAATTTAATACATGTGAAGAGATTGTGCATTGTTCTATCATGGTGGAAATGGAACTTCATGTTACATATCAATCTCATGGATTTGACCTGAATGTAAGTTTGATTTTAAAGGAAAATTTAAAAAACATAGTGAAAATAAGATGTGCATTTCTTTTTGCTCAAAGTGTAGAAATATTTATGATGGAAATTTTCTTAAGGTAACTGGTAGAAATTGTATTTTTGGGAAATAAGTTCATTAGGATTTTTAATGATAAGGTGATGTAAAAGAGCATCCAAATGATTCGAATAGAGAGAAGGGTGCACAAAATTCACCCCCACATTAATGATCTAACTGAAAGTAAAATAATAAATTTTCTAATCCATTCCCAAATTTAAGGGTTAATGATGATGATCAACATCGATATCTTGTTCAAGAAAAATAAAAAGGTAAATCTCATTAGATCTCTATTTTTGATGTGTAGTACCACAACGATGTAGTGGAATGACTAAGTGATTATGTAATATAATTCAATAATAACATTGTAGAATTAATTTTATGGAATTACAAAGTAATTAAACATCTATGAATTGTTCTATTGTAGTTTTTTACTTTTGGATTTAAAAGAAAATGTTTAAAGATACTTGTAACCATGAAATGTGATTGATGTGGTAAGGTGATATTCTTAGAGAACCCACGATTAAGGGAAGGATAACCCATAATATGTTCCTGATGTTGGGATATTTAAATAAATATATGTTTTATTGTGATAGAATTTATGGGATAATATAAATTAGCTTGGGACTGATATGATGGAAATGTGGTTTATGGTATCATGGAGTGGGTTTATAGAATTTTTTGATTTATGGAATGAGTAAAGAGATAAATTTTGAATTCATGAATCTTTTCACTAAGGATTTATGGAATTTTAGGTTATTACAATGTTTCAAGAGAATACATGAAAATAGTATTCACATGTTTTGTGTGTGATAATTAATATTTACATCAAAATTTTTTCGGGGATTAATGATAAGTAGATTTTAGATATTTAGTTTCCTTCTTTCAAAAGTTTTTTATTTTAATATTTTCGGAATGATTTTACAGGTAACAATTTTTGAATTAATTTACAATAAAATTGGACTGATGATTTAAATATTAACGAATTATATCCCCATATAAGGATTTATGAATATAGGATAACCTCTGTTAACATTTATCTGTGATGTTAAAATAGATGGAATAACCTATCATTATATGGATATGATGATATCTTAATGCTTCAATAATAGAAATTTCACCTTTATTTATTGGAAGAAGAGATGAAGTGGAAATTGATCAAGGCATAAAGAAAGGACTAGACTATACTTATGAAATGTAATCGAATCAATGAGTATTTCTTCTCATGAAAATTTTTTAACTCTACAAAATGGATCTTCTATGCAAATTTTTTATCCTATTTCCTTATATTATAAAGAATCAAATGGTCCCTTAGATCATAAAAAATTTATGGCTTTGTGATTGTTAACATTCTACGGACCATGTTCTCTATTACTCTCCATTAGAACTTGATAGTTAGATTTATCTTCTATGTCCATGTTAATACTTTCTACAAATGATATAATAAGTAGAAACCTAGTTATGAGTTACTTTTAGTAACAATTAAGTTTCCAACATTAACTTTTTAAAAGGAAGTTTTAGTGATCATTTGTAAAATTTGGGTTTTTATGAATGTTTCTTTTATGAATTCAAAATTGAAAACCCTGATTAATTTCCTGAGAGAAATTAATTTTATGGGGGGTAAAATATAATACCCACATTTTTTACTTTTTAGAAATAATTTAATCATTTGGATATTTTTCATTTCACAGAATACATAATATATATTTTATTATACAAAATAACTATGGTGAGATTGTGTTACACACACCACCAATTTAAGCCTTCACTATAAACACCACTTATATTAGATGACAGTACAAGAGAAAAAAAATTATTGTGTTATACACAATGCTTAATTCTTTCGATCTCTTTTTTTACTTTCAAGACTGAGTTTTATAAACTATAATTTAATTTTAATATTTATATTAAAATATTATTATATTTATGACATATCTATTGGAATGAAAATTACAAATAATAATATTTAAATTATGAAAATAAGATTAAAACTTTTCTATAAAAATAATTGTTTCATTTTTAATTAGCTATAATTGAATTCTAGAACTATATAAAAATAAAGAAAATCATTTTCTAAGAAAATATTTATTTTTATTTACAAACATGATTTTATCTCAATAATGAAATAAACCACTATTTATGATTTTTATTTTTATAATATATATATATATATACCATATTATATGATTTTTAACACTAATCAAATAGATTTTATATTCATAATATTATAATAAATTCAATTTTATGAATAAATAGATGTATTTTTAAAAAGTGTAATTTTAACACATTTTAATAGAAACCCCATTTTAATTATAAATTTTGACAATTTGATAATTTTTATATGAAAAAATATTCTCCATTTTGGAAATCATTGTATCAAAATTTACTTTGGGTGAAATTTTGGAATTTTTCAATGATGTTTCAGGTTTTAATTAATAGTTGAAAATACATTATTTTAATTGAAAACAATGTTTTCACTTAAATAATTTAAACTATTAGATTATATTCTTGATTGGTTTTCAAAAGTAATTAGATAACGTTTTTTTCATTTATTCCAATTTATTTCATTGGAATCAATTTCACCCTACACATGGATATTAAAAAAAATTGTTATTTTAATCATTTTCATTTTAAAAACATTTTTTCCTTCCCGTCAGCAAGAGTAATTTTAAATTAATTTTATAAAATTACTTCTTTTGAATTTTGAAAAATTAATTCCATATTTAGAATCATAAGGCCCAAATTTCGTAAATCGGTTATTTTTTTGTTTGGACAATATGAATAGTAATTATAGTAATTTTTATTAACATTGTTGTGTTTAAATCATGTAATAAATGGTAAAAATAATATTATAAACATTTAAAAATTACCCTAAAATAATAAAAATTGTTATTGGATGAATTTTATTCAATCCTTAACATATAATATATGAAATTTAATAATTTAATGGAAACTCGTTCATGAAAACAAATTGAATATTAATAAAATCAAAGAGGGTGGCAAAATTTAACTCTTACTTTTAATAAGTATAATCTTTTTTTCATATGGGGTAAATATAAGATATTATAGACTATATATATTATTATAAAATATAAAATGTTATTCTATATCCATGAATTTTATTTTTATTTTTTAGTGATGAAATAAATATCATAAATAATCACAAAATTATGATGCAATAATTATTCAAAAAATGAAAAATTCAATTAAGTGATATTAAAAATATTTAAATACTTTTATTTTATATTAATTTAGTTGACCCATTAATTTTATAGTTTAAAATGATATATTAGGTTTTTATTAAAGGAGCGTTTTATATGTTATTTTATTGTATTGATTTCCATAAATTCAATGTACTAAATAGTGTCAAAATTAAAAATTATGATATTTTATGAAAATAATATTTTTTTAATTAGTTAAAAATCATAAATATCATGAAAAATAAAAAATATGATAAATTATGGTCTACTATATCATAAATTAACCATTTATGGTTCAATTTTATCCTTATTATTAAAAATATAAATTTTTTAATATTGTAAATGCTATTCCAATAGATAAAATTAAAATTCATCAACTAAGGATTAATTAAATCGATAAGGATTAAAATTTTGAAACTAAATTGTCTAAAATATATTTTTTACATTATTAAAAACATATACGACATTATATTTTAATTCCATTACATTTGGAGGTATTTTTATTAATATATAATTTCTTTTAAATTAATCTTTTGAGAAATTCCAAAAGTACCCCCCACCTTCATTTTAAAAGGACACATCCTCCTCATCCCAGTCCACATCTTGGAGAATTATAGATTTAAAAAAATATTCTAATTTATATTCTAATATTGTATATCCACATTATAGAGGTTTTGGTATTTCCAAAATAATAACAATAGCATTCTTTAGAGGAGATATAAATGATCCGTTTTGATGAAGAGGCAATTGATCTAACTGATCACTCTCTTTTTATACTCTTCTATACCTCCAATAAATCAATGAAAAATATCATAAAATAATAAATTCGTAATCCTCAATATTATGAATTTTTATTATGATTATGAAGACATAAAAATACATCCGCTTCCCATCGAAAATTAAATGAATAAACTGCTCAATCCTACGTATGACTTACCATCTCCTCGAAGAGATAAATTTTTTTTTCTATTTTATGAGTTGGAATTATGATAGGATTATTGTTTATATATGAAATAGTTAAATAATTAAACATCTATAATGATAATATTATATATACCTTTTTCCATATAATCTTTTGGGAAATGATAAGACCGTTCATGCGTACATATAGCTAACCATCTCCATGATGAAATGTGATTCTTCTTCCATCTATATTTCTGATGGTTGATAATAAGTGTTGTTTTTTTAATATATATGTTATATATGACATAAAAAAATTATTTAATGATAATATATCATACACTTATCTTTCTTTTAATATGAACATAAAATGGAAACAACGTTCATGCTTACGTACGACCTACTGTAACCTTGAACTGTGTATTTTATATCCTATCTCTATGTTTTATGAATCTCTGAAAACAAATATATAGTGAATAATTATATGATATTTATATCCTGTTTGTCATTTTTTATTTTATTAATGAATAATATTTTTGTGTGGAAGAAGGATAACAATTATTAACATGAATGAAAAAATAGCGATTATTACTCAAAATATAAATTTAACATGAAAATGATAATAAGAGAGTAATATAAAGTCATTATTAAATCATATATAGTATTATATATATGAATATAATTATTTTGTATATTTATAATAATTTATATTAATTATAAATTATTTTTGAATGTATATGAAAAAAGTCAGGACTTATGGTAAGAGATTTTGGTCTTAATTTTATTTCTACGAGAAACATGCCTTATCTGTAGCTCTTTTATTTTATGTGGTGTATATAATGAATATGAATATATTTTATGCATTTCATTCTAAATATTACAGTATTCTCATATTCATATAATTTTATTTCTTTCATGGGGGATACGATTATATTTATTATAAATTGGTAAGGGTCAATTTAACAATCTCATTATTATTCGGGGTATTTTATATGTAAGTAACTGCTAGGGAATATTTATCTTCCATGTCCATGATTATTAGAAAAATTAAAAAATATTTTATCTATTCTTCTAAAATAATATTATTTAATTTTTACACATCTTTTAATTTTTACAAAATTATTTATAAAATAATATTTTCTTCATTTTCCAAAATAGGTTCATTGTGAAATTTTCAAAAAAAGTATGAAAGGAATGATTTTTTAACAAACACGACTTGAAAATATTTTTTCCCTTTCATGAAACCATAATTCCCTGATGGTTTCATTAGAATATTATAATGTATTTTTTGAATACAATTTTTTCTTCTAAAATTGAGCATTATTATAAAAAATGATATTTTACCCATGAATGATTGGAATTTATCTCTCAATATTATTTTCCATATAAGATAACATTATTTGATGTTAGAAATGTTTTACTTGGGATATTATTCAATGTTAATATTATTATTCTTTTTAAAGATAATTTATTTTAATGATTTATTGATCTATAAGATTTTTTTCCTTTTCTATGAGTTATTTTATGATGAAATGTTTATACAACACACTATTAATGTATTATATTATGATCAATGATTATTTTTATAATAGAACACATATTTATTGTTTTCATTATGTTACTGGTAGGACCTATATATCCCTCCAATGAATTGGGTAATGATTTATATCTCAGGATATTTTAACATCCCAAGCTTCCATAGTAGGTTTCCCGTTGAATAATATAATATCTTATGTTGTACGCAACTTCAAGTTCAAACTCATAACAACCAATCAAACTAGACATTATAAATAGTAGTACCCACTTTTTGAAACTTAATAAATTTTATATTTAAAATGGACTTCATTTTTAGATTCGTAATATCGAAATTAGGTAAGTGTCTTTTTTTGGTATTTTTTTGAAAACATTCAATTTTCTATGAATAGTGAAAGAGATTGAGTTATACTTTAAAAACAAATTTTTATTTAAATAATTATTATTTTTATTTAAATTTATTTTAGTTCAAAATATATAAAAAATAAATATATAAGTTCATTGTAATTCATCGTATTCGTTTAAAAATGAGTTTAGATATATAAATATTTTTTTGAACTTTTTATCATCTTTTACCCACCTCTTAGAAGCATCTGCAAATTTGCTTAAAACATAATTTTACCACTTTTGTGAGTTGAATTTAAAAAATCTGAGAGACTTGGTTTATATTATTATGTAAAATGTGGTTTAATAATATGAATATAATTTTTTGTGAATGATAACTTTTGACTTTTATTTACCAGGGTTAAAAGAAAATAGGGTAATTAAATGTAAAAATGATATCAGAATTTCCCTAAAACATGTCATAATTATATTTTAAAAGTATAATTCAACCAAAACAACCTTGGGAATGAAATATGATCCCTTTTGGTCCACCTGGATTCCATTAGGACATTTATTATTATTTTATTTAAGAAGAGTTAAAAGAGTAAAATTAAATGATTAATAACAAAACCATTTTTAATATAGGGGATACAGAAAATATAAATTAGGCAATAAATATTTATAAGAAAGATAAAAATATTTCCTAGATAATTATAATTTATTTTTATTTTTTATACATTAAATAATTTAATTTATTTATGACACAATGATGATGATGTAATAACTTTATTATTGAAAGATTTAAATAATTGATATTATAAATATCCAAATAAATGTAATTTGAGACTTTTGAGGAATTAAAATAATTTTCTAGGTTAATATGACATTATAGGGTTGATTAAATATTTTTTTTCTAATTAATCATGCTGTTATTCTTTTCACAAAAACTAAATACAAAATAGTGTCAAAAGTGACAAAATTGAGTTTTTAAAACAAATGCTATTTTATTAATTGATATAGTATTCCTAAAAATATTGGTTTCTGACAAAGGAATTATATAAGGTTATATATATTACTAATTAACCACTTGGGGTTCACTTGTAATTTTTGAGTATGTTTATTAACAATAAAATATTAAAATACAAAGAGACATGGTAAATGACAAACTATTTAACTAATAGTTAAATCTAAAAAATAAGGATTATATGGTGACCTAAACCTATATAAAATCTATTGGTTGAGAGGTTTTAGACCCATACCCACTTATCCTCTAAATCAATCTTTTCAGATCTGTTAGAAACCGAAAATTATTTTAATATAAATTAATATTTCAAGCTTTTCCTAAAGTGACCCTCACCTCTCTTATAAAAGGGCTCTGCCCCTTTACTTAATTTTACACCAAAAAATTCATTTGTCTCAGCTAACCCCTACCCAAATTTCCTCCCACATTTCCAACAATTATCCTACATGCATTAATATTTTCAGAAATCCAACCTAAGAATCCCTTTTTATCAAATCAAAAGGAAGAACCCAAAGAAGATGTTAATATTTCATTACCTCTTTCATGTTATTTTCTTCTTTCGCTACGTATTTATTTGTGGTTTACATTATAAAAAAAATCTAGTATATTATATATATTTGGATATTAATATAAATATGGTAAATCCATATTCATTATTCTAACCATCCTATAAATGACAAAGTCACCATAGGTGCGTACATACGGCTTACCATCTCCACATCGTGGTGTAGTTTGTTATTCAAACACTTCATTATTTTTGATGGGTATAATAACATATATAACTAATGTAAATAATAAATATAACATGTTAATGATTCTTTATATATGATATAAAATCTTATTATGTACTAATACACTATCAATATAATGATATTGTCGCTCGTGCGTACGTACGGATTACCATTTCTACGAACGCGATGAGATTCATTCCCCATAGTAATAATTCAAGAATAATTTTCATTTTATGATTAAAAATAATATTTAATAATATAATATAATTCTATATATAAATAAAATTCATCCTATCCATAACAAACCTAGATTACACAACCAAGTATATAAATAAAATTGAATTAGTGAAACACCCGAAACGATGATACTACTGAAATATTATTAACATAGAAATATTAAAAGGTCATATATGATATCATGTTTTTGTATATAAATATTGTATAATTTAAAAAAAATTATTTAACTATTATACACGAGGTTAACGTGCCCTAGACCAAGTAAAATCACTAGGTAAGGATTAACTTTACAATCTATTTATTATCTAAGTTTGTTTTTACGCAAGTATCTACTGGGACCTCTTTTTCATCCAAATCCATGCTTTCTTAAAAATGTATTTCAAAACAGTTTTACTATTTACTAGACAATGGGAAATATTCCTTTATAACATTATTTTATGTTATATGTTTTGAATGGAATCTTTTTGTTGTTTTCCAAATAAGGTAATTTATGACCTTTTCGACAAAATTAAGGTAAGAATCTTTTTTAACTTATATGGAGGGTGTGACTATTTTCTCTCATTATAACATCGTCGAATATCCCCTTACAAAATTATAAAAATATTGTCCAAATAAATGTTTTCTTTTATAATTATATGACTTTTAAATGTTTTCAAAAAAGAAAGATATATTTATCTAAGAAATTTTTGATTTCATCTATGTCAACATCCCTTGATGGATTTTAAGCTTATTTGAAGTTGATTTATTAGGATACAAAACTTCCATATTGAAGGATTTGTGATATGTTTGACTTTGGATGTGTTATTTTTACACCATTCATGTTTTCTTGATAATGTATTGACATATTTATGCTAGTTTTAATACAAATGTTTATGTTATGCATAAACCTTTTTCATATGAGGAATGTATTGGACTTAGTATATGATAGGTGGAGCGCACTATCGCTCCTCGATGCATTGGTAGGTCTCATGAGAAAAACTGGTGTCTTGGAACAAGGCCTTGAAAAAATATTATTTTTAGTTTTAGAACATGGACGTGACTATGTGGTTATGATGTTTGACATTTTGCATTCCATCATTAAGAAATAGGATATTTATATACCATGTGATTATTATACTAGTAGAATATCAATGTGAATAACTAAATGGAATTATTTTATTTATATTTTCCATATTATGCTGAATTTTATGTTTAAAAGTACTTTGTTTTCGTTTTATACATTACCTTAAATGTTTATACTTATTTGTGAATGTTTCTACTAAATATTTATCCTTACTGAGTATCTGAGCTAACCCCCTTCTTATGTTTTATTTTCTAAGTATTCCAAGAAGTGTATTATGATTGATAACCAGGGTTATACCAGAGGATTAATGGTGTTTTAAAAGGATCATTTATGTTGTGTTTTATTTTCTAATGTGTAATGAAACGTTCATGTATTTAATCTATTTTCTAAGACTACTAAACTGATCAATATTTTGAGATTTTATTTCTTGTAATCATGCAAATGTACTAAAATAATTCACTTACTCTAGGTTATTGTGGTTCAGGTGTTATAGTTTGTATCAGATGAAGTTTAGAAAAAACCTTGGAAATAGATTTCGATATACTCTGATTAGAGAACATTACCCTAAGATTGACTTTCAGGATTATTATAGAATAACATCCTGTAATTTTTAATGTAGAGATTTTGTTTATTTTGAAATAAATACAACCTTGTCTAGATATGAGCAGCTACAAGCGGCTCTGGAACAGATGTACATAGGAGTGAAAACTCTGACAAGGAGTTTTGGGCTTGACCTGGGGAATCCTGGTACACGACAATGGGCCTTGATGCACTCTTGGTTATGACACTCCTTGGGGATATGCTTAGGATAATTCAAATTTTCATTATAATACATTATGAAGGATTTAGATCTAAATACTTCCTCAAGGAAAAAATTTTATGATTATAGACTATATGCGTAAACATTTCTATTTACGTTAAGTATTTTACAAATATTGAATTATGCGTTGCAATGAAAAAACTAACCTAGTGTATGCCATTGTCTAGAAATGGCACTTAGTATAAGGAATGAGAATTCTATCAATACGCATAATCGAAAGATTAAAAAGGATAGTATCTTTCATGGAATTAATCCAACATCTAAAAGGGAAATAGTGTCCCACATATTCTCGTCATATGAATAAATAATATCATGTCTTAATAAGATAAGTAAATAATTCTATGCGTCATATGGATTTGAAGGTAAGAAAGAGATGAAAAGGATGGAATAGAGAAGGATAGATAAAGAGAAGAGGGGAAAGAAGGAATTTCCCATATATGTTTACTGTGGAATGAATCTCCTTGGTAAATGCTTGAATGGATTGGGAGTTTGTAATAAGTGTGGAGAAAATGGACACCAAGATCATTATTTAAAGGGAAAGAAAGATGATGCCAATGTTGAATGCTACAAATTTAGAGAAAAGGGGCATTATGCAAATGAATGTCCTAACCGCTAAGGGAACATATCTCAGAAAAGGACAAGGGAGAAAGACCAAGCTTATGTGATCACTACTGCTGATATTGAAGCACCAAAATATGCAGTGGAAGGTAATTTAATGGTTTCCTCATGTTTAACAAATTCTTTATTTGATTTTGTATCATCACATTGTTTCTTATCCTCCTAGTTTTCTAATAAAATTAGATATTTTCTATTTGATTTAACAAGGAATTTTTCCGTAAAAATTCTTAAGGGAAGAATCATTGTAACAAATTTTTGTGAATCAGTTCCCATTAGGGAATATAAATGTTCTTTATCTACTAATATTGTCGTCATACCCATGATTAGATTTGATATAATACATGGTATGGATTGGCTTTCAGACTATGATACGAAAAATTATTTTAAGAAGATATATGGTACAATTATTTTTGATGATAAGGAGTACCTTATCATTAGAGATGAGACGTCACCACATGATTCTTATCTAGATACACCCCCAGTAGCTCAACTAATTTCAATTATTGGGGAGGAAGACTATGAAATAAATATGGGCGAGGAAAAGAATGTTCAATTAGAATATGTACTAATTGTGCAAAAATATGTTGATGTGTTTCCAAAGGATTTACCTAGACATCCTCCAGAACAGGAAATTGAGATTTACATAGATTTACTTTCTAGTTCAAGGCCCATATAGAAGACCTCTTTTAGAATGGCCAGTGTGTAATTAGTGGAACTAAAGAAAAAACTAGTGGAATTGAGTAATAAGAGAAATTACTTTATTATTATATGATATTCCAGCTTACCTTTTAACCAAATGATAAGGAGTTTCAAAAGAAGATTAAAGTTGTGAATAATAGGAGAATGATTGACTTCATATATGAATATGGAATTTAGAAATTTGGGAGGAGACTTTGTGTTCCTAACATACCAGATCTAAAAAGATAATTGTCAGATGATTCTCATAGATCCAATTTCTCTATACACCATGGTAGCAATAATATGTATAAAGATTTGAAAGAACATTTTTGGAGGGAAAATATGAAGAGATATAATACAGATTTTGTGTCTAGGTGTATGGTTTGTCAATAAGTGAAAGCTGGAACACAACATCCTAGAGAAGTCATGAAACCTCTTATGATACCTGAGTGGAAATGGGATGATATTACGATTGACTTTTCAATGGGTCTACCAAAGAATCCTACGAGAAATGATGCAATATGGGTCATTGTTGATCATCTTACCAAGTCAGCACATTTTCTTTCTTTAAGTAATGATTTACAACTTGAAAGATTAACAAGACTATATATTAATGACATTATAAGAAATCAGGGTGTACCCCTATCGATTGCTTCTAATCATGATCCCCATTTTACATCAGGATTCTGGAAACGACATTAGAAGGCCCTGAATACTAAACATTGTTTGAGCACTGCCTACCACCCTCAAACTGATGGACAATCTGAACGTACTATTCAAACCTTAGAATACATGTTGAGATCTTTCTCACTTTTATTTAAAGGTATGTGGGATCAATATTTACCTCTTTTATAATTTTCCTATAACAATAGATTCCATTCAAGTATTCATATGGCATCATATGAGCCATTATACAGAAATAGATGTTGCACACCAACTTGTTGGGATGATGTGGGTGAAAGAAAATTCGTAGGCCCAGAACATGTTGATGAAATGATGGAAGAGGTGAAGGTTATCAAAACCAACATCAAAGAAGATCAAATTAGGCAGAAGAACTATACTGATAACCGAAGGAAGGATTTATAATTTTGAGTTGGAGATCATGTTTCCTTGAAGGAATATCCATGGAAGGGATTTATATTATTAATTAAGAAGGGTAATCTATGTCCCAGGTATGTCGGACCTTTCAAAATTCTAGAATCAATTGGGGTTGTAGCTTACCATTTGGAAATTCCGCCACGTCTCCCCAAAGTTCATGATGTGTTCCATGTATCACTCTTGAGGAAATACATGCCTGACCCTACGCATGTACTCACCTATGAGGAAATTGAAATGGATCCGGATCTGTCATATTGTGAAGTACCTTTCAAAATTCTTGATACCAGAGAACAAGTGCCGAAAAACCGGACGACTCATCTGGTAAAAGTTATATGGAGAAACCATAAGATAGAAGAGGCGACGTGGGAACCTGATGAACTTATGATGAAGATCCACCTCAATCGTTTTATGCATTAATATTATAGAAATTTTGAGGATGAAATTATTTTAATGAGGGGATAATTTAACACCACAACCTTCCACGGCACATTCCCTTTGAATAATACAATAGCTTTTGTTGTACGCAACTTTGAGTTCAAACACACCACAAACAATCAAACTAGATGTTTTGAATAGCAATACCCACTTTTTGAAATTTCATAAATTTTATCATTCAAAATGGACTTCATTTTTGGATTAATAAAATCAAAATCAGCTTAGGGTGAAGTTTTGGTATTTTTTGAAAACAGTCAATTTTTCATGAATAGTGAAAAACACTGAGTTCTAGTTTAAAACCTACTTTTTATTAAAATAATCATTAATTTTATTTGAAATTATTTTAGGTCAAAATAGATACATAATTAAGATATATGATTAATATAATTCATTAGAGTCATCTTATAATGATTTCAGATATATAAATATTTTATTAAACTTTTTATCGTTTTTACCCACCTCCTAGGAGCATTTTCAAATTTTCATAAAACATAATTCTACTGCTTCTATAGGTTGAATTTCAAAAATCTAAGAGACACGGTTGATATTAGTAAGAAAAATGTGGTTTAATAAGATGAAAATAATTTTTGGTGAATAGTAACATTTGACTTTTATTTACCATGGTTAAAAGTAAAAAGGGTAATTTATGGTAAAAATGATATAATAATTACCCAAAAACATGTCCTAATTTTTTTTTGGAAAAGTGTAATTCAAGCCAAAATAACCTTAGGAATAAAATATGATCCCATTTGTTCCAATTGGATTAGATTAGGGAATTTATTATTATTTTATTTAAAGAAAAGTTAAAGGAGTTAAATATAATGTTTAAAAACTAAAGAATTTTTAATATATGTTTACACCCAATATAAATTAGACTATCAATATTCATTAGAAAGATAAAATTATTTACTACATAATAGTATTTTATTTATAATTTTTAGACAGTAACTAATTTAATTTATATATGACACAATCATGATGGAGTAATTACCTTAATAATGAATTATTAAAATAATTGATATTATAAATATCAAAGTAAATTTAATTTGAGTCCTTTTATGAATAGAAATAATTTTATATGTTAATATTACATGATAGGGTTGATTAAATAATTTTTTTTCTAATTAATCATTTGGTTATGATTTTGAAAAAAACTAAATACTAAATAGTGTTAAAATTGACATAACTAACTTTTAAAAAAATACCGTATTATTAGTTGACATAATATTCCTAAAAATATAAGGATCGTCCCAAGGACATATATAAGGTTATAAATATTACTAATGAACTACTTGGAGTTCTATTGGAAGTTAATAGTATGTTTATTAACCATACAATATAAAAAATACAAAGAGAAATTTTAAATGACCAACTATTTAACTAAGAGTTAAATCTAACAGATAAGGTGAATATGGGTACATAAACCTATCTAAAAACTATATGTTGAGAGGTTTTCAAGGCATACCAACCATAGAATGTAAATAAATTATTTTGAATCTATTAGAAACAGAAAATTATTTTATTATAAAATAATATTTCAAGATTTTCTGAAAGTGACCGTCACCTCTCTTATGAATGGGAATTTCCCTTTATCTTAATTTCACACCTCAAAATCCATTTGGATCGACGAACCACTACCCGAATATCCTCCAAAAGATATTCCCTTCCTCTTATAGGCCTTAATTGTTTCAGAAATCCAACCCAGGGAGCCCTTTTGATCAAATAAAAAGGAAGAACCCAAAGAAGAGGTAAATATTCCATCACCTCTTTCAAGTTCTTTTCTTCTTCCACTTTCTTTTTCTTTGTTATTTCCATTATAAAATAAAACTACACTATCATATATATACTTTGATGTTATTATAAATATGGTACAACCATATTCATTATTATATCCATCTTATAAATGACAAAGTAACCATACGTGCGTACGCATGACTTACCATCTCAACGTCGGGGAGTAGTTTGTTATTCCAACACTTCATTATTTTGGATGGGTATAATAATGAATATAACCAATGTAAATAATAAATATAACATGTTAATGATTATTTATATATCATATAATATCCAATTACAATGTATTTCACCATCAATATAATGATATTTTCACTCATGCGTACATACGGATTACCGTCTTTACGAACACAATGAGATTAATTCCCCATCAAAATCATTCAAGAATAATTTTCATTTTATGATAAAAAATAATGTTTAAGAACAAAATATCATTCTATATCTGACTCAAATATATCCTATCCATAAAAAATGGCTTACATAACCAAGCATATAAAGAAAAACGAATTAGTTAAACACCCCAAACGATTATACTACTGAAATATTATTTACAAAGAAATATTAGAGGGTAATATATGATATCATATTTATGTATACAGTTCTTATATAATTTAATAACAATGATTTAACTATTATAAATGAGGTTATCATACCCTTGTCCAAATAAAATTACAAGGTAATGGTTCATTTCAAAATCTCTTTATTATCTGAGGTTGTTTTTACGTAAGTATCTACAGGGACCTCTTTATCATCCACATCTAAGTTTTATTAAAAATGCATTTCAAAGTTTTTTTTACTATTTACTAGACAATGGGTTAAAGTCATTTATACCCTTATTTGAACTTATATGTTTTGAAAGGGATCTTTCCATTATTTTCCAAAAAAGGTATTTATGACCTTTTCGACAAAATTAAGGTAAGAATGTTTTTCAACTTGTACGGCAGGTGTGGCTATTTTCCTCCATTATAACACCGTAGAAGATTCCATTAAAATATTATAAGAATATTTTGAGAATAAATTTTTTCTTTTATAATTATATTAATTTTAAATGATTTCAAAATAGAAAGAGATATTTCCCTAAAACAATTCTGATTTCATCTATGTCAACATCCTTTGACGGATTTTAATCTTGTTGGATGTTGATTTATTATGATATAAAACTTCCATATTGAAGGTTTTGTGATAGGTTTGACTATGGATACGGTATTTTTACACCATTCATGGTTTATGAATAACATATTGACATTTCATATGATAGTTTAAATAAGAATGTTTATGTTATGTTTAAAACTTTTCATATGAGGAATGCATTGGACTTAGTAAGGGACAGGTGTATCCCACTATAGCTTCTCGATGCATCGGTATGTCTCATGGGAAAAACTAGTGTCTTGGAACAAGGCCTTGAAAAAATATAATTTTTAGTCTTAGTACAGGCCCTTGACTATGTGGTTACGAAGTGTGGCCTTGTGCATTCCATCATTCTGAAATTCGCCATTGATATTGCATGTGATTATTCAACTAGAAGAATATCCATGTGAATAAGTAAATTGAAGTATTTGATTTATATTTTTATTATTATACTATTGTTTAAGTATAAAAGGAATTTTTTTTAGTTTTATACATTTCCTTAAATGTTTATGCCTATTTGTGAATGTTTCCGCTATATTGTTATCCTTACTGAGCATCTAATCTCACCCCTTTCTTAAGTTTTATTTTTCCAGGATTCCAAGAAGTGTATAATGATAGATAAGAAGGGTTAAGCTAGGGGATTAATAGTGTTATCAAAGGATCATTTATTTTTTGTTTTATTTTATAATGTCTAATGTAATTTTCATGTGTGTAATCTATTTTTCAAGACTGCTACACTGATTGGTCTTTCGGGACATGATTCATTGTAATCATGCCAATGTATTAAAATAACGCACCGACTCTGGGTAACTAGGGTCATGGTGTTATATATATATCTAAGACTGGAATGGGATGTTAATCTAGTTCAACAGTACATGGATAATATGTGGAGGGAACTCAATTCAGTAAGGTACATTATCCGCAATACTGGTTTGGTAGTGAGCCTAGGATGTTATGAAAACGATTTTTCAATGCTTATGTGTATGCCAAATTTTCATTTACTATATCATTTTACCATTCAATATGTTCTTTGAATCTTGATGAACTTATTTTATTTATTTCATGAAGTGATATTATAATCTTTTAAATAAATGATAATATTTTTTAAATGTTTGGTGTATGTACATATTACAATGATATTGTTATGAAGGATATCTCTGTTGCATACCCTGAATGATAATCTTAGATCACCCATTTCAAATGTTTCATTTCCCTAGGTTATAACTAATGGTTTTTTGTAAGGAAACTAATGTATAAGATATTTGTGGGAACCATTCAGAACATTTCACAAGACTAGAAGTTTATGTCCCATGTTTCCAAAAGAACATTACTAATACATACTTTTGGAAGGTGTTTGTGTAATGTTTGAAATATGCAACAAAAATCATTTAAATTCAATGTATAAAAATCTTGGGTCATTTTTTGTTCCATTCCTTAGATCCATTTTTCGTGAAATTCCATCAAATTTAAAGGAGGAATAGTTTATTGGTTTTAAGGACACCCAATATCCAATGATGTCCATATGAGTCTAACATCACCATTATCTCTATGAAAAGGTAGATAATCACTCATGAAATATATAGTGTAATAAACTAGAATCCACTATGATATGAATTCAATAATGATCATAAAAACATGGGTAAAATATGTAAGAGATACCTAGACTAGGAAATGAGATCAAAGGAGGAAACCATGGAAGGTGGAACTACAATTGAATCATCATGTTCTGATCAAGGATTTGAAATCACCAACCATGGTGGTAGATGCCACCCTCATATGGATAGTGGGTGTATGGGGAAACAAACCTTCCACTGTAGAGGAGACATAACATGTATATGGAAGAAAACCAATTCAGGAGACCCATGGAAGGATAAAAGATGATGAAAACACCCAGTGCACATCCCTGTCAGGAAAGTGTTTGAAAAATTCATTATAAACAGTTACTATGGTAAACCATTATAACATCAGTAGTGTTCAAAAGGGTTATGGGGGGGGGGGGGGTAAAAATTCATAAGCCATAAAATATCTCAAAAAAATGGAAAGAGATGATTAGTTGAATAAATTTAGAACATACCCATTATTATCATTGAGATATGGAATTTTCTTTTACTATAGCTTCATAAAATAATTTATTATATTTTAATGTTTAATGTATTTACATGATTGATACTCCTCTCACTAATAAAAATAATCTTCTCTCTTAATGGCTTTATAAAAATTAAGACACATAGAATGTCAAATAAATAAGAATATAACATTAAAAAATCCTTCACTTTGTCTAAGAATTCCTATTATTCTTAGAATATCAATCCTAAAAGAGTTAAGGTGTACCCTAAGGGGAGATATCTGAAGAGGCAGAATAAGTCCTTACTCACCTATTTCATGTTATTTATTATTATACCTTTATAAAATCTATTATATTGACTATAACATAATTGAATTTGTATCATATATATAATTAAATGTTAAAGTCTTTATATAACATCACATTTCCATCTACTTTTTCATCATATGGGAAATAAAAACATCACTCTTATGTTTTTGTGGACTACCACATCCATAAAGAAATGTGTTTAAGTGTTTATCTAGACATTAATAGAGGGTTATTATAAAATATTATATATATATATATATGATATATATAACATTATTAATATTATATAATGATAATATAATAATTAATTTCTTGTTAGTCCATCTACTGTAAAATGATAACATCACTCGTGTGTATGTACAGACTACCGCTTCCACTAACTGTGTGATTCCTTTTTTGTTAACATATTTAGTTGATTTTAATAAGAATATTACTAGGGAATAAATATGAAATTTAGAACATAATTATGAATTTATATTATTAAATAGTATTTAAATTATTTCGTTTCAACCCTATAGGAAAACAGAAACAATAATCTTAGGTTTGTAGGGACTACCGCCTCAATGAAACTATGAATTTTATTTTTCATGAACACATTAAATAGATAGTTCAAAAAATATATTTAATTCATAAAAATGATAACTATAACATGTTTAACATTTTTGAGACCATGTAAAAAATGATCCTTTGATAATGATCATAACACCAATGTCATTTTGGGGTTATAAACAAAACACCCCCAAAACAGCCAACACGAACTTAACATTTTAGTAACTATATATTACATTTTAATAAAATAAATAAAAATAATATTGATAAATTAATGAAAATAATAAAAACAGTAATCATGTATAAAAATAATATTCTATTATTACTATGGAGGTTATGTGTATGAATGAAATGTTTTGGGACTCATGGAAAAGAACCTCCTTTTGAGAAATATTATTTTAATGATTTTTTTCAATACTTTTTAAATCCAAGGTAAAATTATTTAATTTTTTTAAATAATATGTTTTAATATACTAAAATTATTGAATAATATTTAATAAATAATACTTTAATGTAACACCTATAGTTTTTATGTATTTGGTTTTAAAAAAAATTAATTTCCTTTATAGCTTGCATTACACCAACATCAAGTTTTACTAATCCATGATATACAAAATATATTATTAATTAATCACGAATTTAATAACCTAGAAATTATATTTTATGTTATTAATGTGAATAAGAAAATTTTGGAAAAAATATATATATTTTTCAGATATATTACATATATTTATAAATAATTACTTATGTTTTAGTAATGTCTTTATATTCATTAAAAAATAAATATTTTTCTCAAAAACAATTAATTTTTTTTTGTGAAAAAAAATGAAATTAATATTTTGTTATTTTATAAAATTTATGTTATAAAATTAACATCAATTTTTTTAATAAAAAAATAAAAATTATATTGGGATAATTTTTTGAGAAAATTTTTAATGTTGTGAATTTTTTTGGCATAAAGTGAAAAGTAGTTGTTTTTTTAAAACATCTTTTTCATCTATGGAATTTTCAAATATCCAAATTGTTTATATTTTTTTAAAAAATAAAAATTATTTAATTTTTTTTATTATTAAAAAATATGTCTTTTTTATAAAATTAATTTTTACTTTGGATATTCAACCATTCTATACTTATGAAAATGTTCTTTTTGGAAAACTGTTTTTCGTCATGTATACATGTTTAATTTAAAAATAAAATTTAATTACTATATGAAACAAATATGGTAAAATGAATTAAATTTTTTTGAATCATAATAATTAATAATGTCAAATAATTTCAACTTATTTTTTGGTCAAAATGAATAGAAAAATATATAAATATTAATTATTGTGGTTAAGGATAAAACATTTTTACTGGGGGTTAAATGAAACAAATAAGTGGTAAAATAACCAAAAACCTTGTAAAACTCCCTTTGGATGGAAATATTTCTACCTTATATCATCTATTATTCGTGAATGATCAATTACTGAGCCTTCGTTCATGTTTTAAATGTGGATAAACATTTTCCTTTTAAAAATTCCATGTATGCCCTATCCCCCACTTATTAAAGGGAACCACTCTCATCCCCTATTCACACTTAAAAATATTTTTTTCATCCAATAAATGATAAAATGTATTATAAAATTTAATATACACTTACTATATCCCTAATTTTTATTTTTAAACCTGACTATAAAGGCTTATGGTGGAAACATAAGGAGGTTGTCTGAAGAAGAGGTATTTTTCCTAACCAAGCATTTTGTATTATTTTTTGTTATGGATACTAAAAATATTTTTAATAAATTTCAATATAATAAGATCAATATCACTCAAATACCAATAAATTATTATGTTAATCGTATAACCTATATCCATTACAATCCCATTAAATCTGAAATAAAACAATTGATCATGTATTCAGTGGACTACAACCTCGCAAGCCGATGTAATTGATTTTCCCTGACCATATCACATGGATAAAGATTATTATTGATTTAACATATTTATATAAAATTTATGATATAAATATTCTTAATTTATTATAATATAAAATATACTTCCTTACCTTCAAATGCATTGGATGACGATAACATCGCTCAAGAATATGTCTGGACTATCGCATCAATGATGTAATATGATATGATTTTCATTTTATTTTGATATGGAAGGAAATAAGGTTATATTTAAGGAATATATATGAAATATATAGTATATAAATAATTCTACAAAAGTTACATATTAATTATCTTTCTTTCATTCCATCATTTATGAAAATGGAAACAATGTTCATGCGTACATATGACATACTATCTTTATGAATGGTGTGATTCATTTTCTATACGTAAATTCTAGTGAGTACTTTATGTATATATGTAATGAATCAATGTTATATTTATTTCATAGATATAATTCAGGATATTATGGAACCATGATAAATGTAAAATTATTGAAAATACCAAACGAAAATATATATGAAAAATGAAGTAGTTATAACCTAAAATGAATTTCTAACAAGGAATTGTTAATAATCACATAATAAATATCCATAGCAAAATCACATATGCTATGATATTTATGAATATTGTTTTATAATATGTTTTTAATAAACCTATATTTATAATATAGGAGGATATAATATCTAATAATTAATTTGAGACTTGAGGTAAGGGATTTTTTTCTCCCTTTTATTTCTATAGGACACATGCCTCATACACCACATGTTTGTTTTTTTGTTGGGTATATAATGAACATGAATGTATTTTATGATTATTATGATAAAATTATTGGCTATTAATATCCATCCAGTATTCTTCATAGAATGGGTAAAGTGATTCAAATTATAACAAAGTGGTAAGGGTAATATGTTACAAACTCATTATTTATTAGGGTTATTTATGACTAAGTTGCTGTGATTAAATCCTATGTTACATATCTCATGAAAGTCTTTAATTATATTATAATTGAGTTATATCTATAAAATAAATGTATTCCTATAATTTTTCTCTCATTAGTTACTTAGTTGATTGAAAAAATATTCTAAAGGATTACCAGATTTATTTATCTCTTTAGTCAAAAATCCATTTTCTTAAAAATCTATGATTTCATAATTTTTTTTAAAAAATTTATTTATTATAATAAAATTATTTTCTAAAAGTATTTTTACAAATGTTTTATGTTTTGAAAAATGGTAAAAAATGAATATTCATTTAATTTTCCAAACAAGACCCTTAGAGATTTTACCAAAAATGTTAATGGAATCTTTGTTTTAATGATTACAGTATAAACAATATTTTCTTTCTCCATAATGGATAAATGATTTAAACCTTAATAAAAATTAATTTAAGGATATTTTCAACTAAAATTATTTCTTTAATATTTGGGAGATATTTAATTTCTAAAGAAATTTTTTCAAGGTTAATAGGATATTTTCCTCAAGAAATGTTCCCAGTGATCTTTAAAATTTATTTTTTATATAAGATAACATCCTTTGATATTACCAAATATTTTATAGGTACATGATACAATTTTATATTTATTATAATTTCTCTATATTATTTATGTTTATTATGACAAGATATTTATGATATCCATTAATTTTCAATGAATTATGTTATAATGAATAGATGAAATGGTTATTTAACTTGTTTATTTTCCCACTATTTACTATAATGGAATGTGTAAGAAACCCATTTATTTCCATATGTTTTGATATGATGAACATTTATGATCTTCTATCACAAAAATGTTTCGATTATGTGATGGTGTAAAATATATATCTCTCAAAATCTTTTGGTAAAGATGGATAACTCATTAGTTAATTATATTAAGTGTAACCCTGATTTCATGCTCACCATTTTCACATATAGACTTGGTTTTCATGTCCATAAAATTCCTGCATGGACCTAGTTTTCATGCCCATATGTTTAAGCATGGAACTAGATTTTATGTCCATATGTTTATGTGAGGACATTATTTCAGGTCATTAACCTAATTAGTGAACCTCTCTTTATTGATACATGTTCAAAATTTTATGAGCTTATGTTTTTTCACATTACTATTTTTGTGTTTTTATCTTATGGATTACATTAAATAATTTCCATTATGATTCATGTCTTATGAATTTCTAATATTTATCGCATGAATCATATTTATAATCTATGACATTTTGAGAATGATTTTCAATTGTTATTATAATGTTATAACACCCTAATGATAATGTTTGGCTGATATCTACATTTTTACCCTTACATAGCATTTGATCTTATCCAATATTATATTTATTTTCCCCACATTATAAATAATGGTTATTTTCAGGGTTTTTCTAAGAAAATTACTATAGGGAAAGATCATTATTGGATATATTGAATATCGTTGAATAAATAAGAATATTGTGTGTCTAGTCTACAAATAAACTAACCCTTTAGGGTAATTAAATATGTTTTTATAAAATGATATGGATACACAGCTATTAAGATGAAATATTTCTATATGAGGATATTGGTTCATTATAATTGGTATTAGATGAAAGTTTAAGTTATCCATTGGAATCTAGGATGAGAAAAAATTACTGGGATCCCTAGGATATGTTTCTGGTTATGACTAAGGATATGTTTAAAAATAATCACATGTATAGGAAAGCATCATGACATTTTTGTAAAGGATAAAGAACGTGGTTTACTTGTAATTATATCCATGTTTGGATTTTAAAAGTGGATGTGTCTATGGAAAATTATTACCTATGGGTAATTACTTTGAAAAGGGTGCATTGAAGTGGAATTGATCATTATCTGGTGAAATAAAATGATCCTTAATGCACATATATAATGAAATTCCAAGGGTATATGATTTGTAAATTCACAAACTAATTAAGAATCATCATGAATTATTTGAATAATGATAGTGAATGACATAGGTTAAGACTATGTTGGAATATATTAAAAAAATAGTTTCATGATTTAAACATCTTATATGTGTTCTTACATTATTAGGTGATTACCCAATATGATTATTATTTCCTACACTATGGTTTTGTGATTTTAGCCATCAAATAGAACCCAAAGGATATTTGTTATTTCTGAATGGAACAGAAAATCAAAGGATTTTCCTTACGAGTAGCAAAATGTTATGGTTGATGGAATCAAAATTCTTATTATATTCTAATAGAACTTTCCTAATATATGAGTCATGATAAAATTCCAAATGAGAAAATGAGGGAACAATTCTCCGTTGAGTCCTTCATGAGGTAATAACCACCTTATTATGTATTTTTACTGATCTACAAGTTTCCATGAAGTGGATAAGCACCACTATGAAGATATCTTCCATTATTCAGTGTTTGGAACATGATATATTAATTATGGATGTCATTAATTTGTCAATAGAAGCATATCAATAGTGTAATCATATAATGAATACAACGAAACACTATGAAATTGGATCTGTGGAGTGGGATGAGTTTAAGAGAGTATTATTTCATAAGTACATTCCATGTATTATTTGTATCTAAATTTAGAAAGAATGCCTTTAGTTAAAGAAGAAGGATGATGAATCTATTGGTACCTATGAGGTAAATTCTAAAATACATTCAAGGTAAACATCCCTAATTATCATATAAATTAATGTTTAGGATGATCGATTAATTAGTTGACTGACAACAATTCTCAAAATTGTTTTACCCATAAGGGATATTGTAGATATGATGAAATCTTCTGATTTTTATCATGGTGGAAATAGAAATATTATTTACCCATCAATATCATGGTTTGGATAAGAAAAAAATATGGAATTCAAGATAAATTATAAGAAGTAATGGATAGAAGAAGATGATCTTTCCTTAATGAAATAAGCCTAGAAGGAAACATGGATGAAATTGTCTTAAGGGGACTAGATGATGTTTTAACGATGAAAAGTAAGGGCATCATATATAAAAATTCTAAGGTAATGGAAATTATTCAAATAAATTATCGAATAGATAAAATTATCCACAATATACACCACCTTCACTATAGTGATTCAAATGAAAAGAGTATGGGAGTTATGATTCTAATTCTCAAATTTGAATTCTAAGGATGATTTTCATTGTCAGAAACCACTGAACATAAGAGAAAATGGGAAATATCATGTGATAAATATTTCAGATGATGGGTACAATAATGACATGGTGAACGTTGGATATACTATCTACTCTAGAACATATAATGCTTTATTTGATGAAAGATATACCCACTCTTTTATACCTAAAAATTTACAAAGGGTTTTACAAAAAAACTAAATGATTAAATGTAGATTTATTTGTGAAAACCCTTAATGGAATGAGGAAAACATCCCAATCCTATGATTCTTTAACAAATGAAGTTTTTGGGAAATACGCTTCAGTTTTTTTTACATCCACCCTCTAGTTGAAATAAATAATAACTTAGTCATGTATTGGATTTATTTATCTAAATCCCACATCAATTTCTAGGTAAGGTATGTCCTGTTCAATATTTGAAACAAACCTATGATCATTTACAAGAATGATGATAATTATTATCATTTTATGGAAATTGAAACTATTATATAGGTCATAATTACTGTTAAAATGGGGTTCTTATCTCATATGGTTTTGAAAAAACACAAAATTTCTCATATACTTATTTATGGGTGTTTGTAAATGTTTTTATTGAAGAGTTTCATATTATTACACTAAATTGAGAAGTTGAGTTCTTAATAGAACTCATACCTAGTGGTACACTTATTTTGAAAACTTCCTATAGAATGGCAGAAATTGAGTTGCATGAATTGGAGAACCAACACCCGGACAATCAAAAAATTGTATTTATTCACTTAAGTCTGCCTCCTTTTTATAGACCTGTTCTTTTTCTTAAAAAGTAAAATATATCAATGTGACTCTTTATTGATTTTTGGGAGCTGAATAAGATCACATTTATGAAAAAGTATATTATAACACATATTTATGACTGGGTGGATCTACTTAATGGTCATAAATACTTTTAATCATTTAAAATTGATTCTATATATCATAATTTGAGGTCTATAAAGGATGTTATACCCATAAAAATCATTCATACAATGTATGCAAAAATAGTTATATATTCATTCCATTAGGTATTACTAATGTGCCTATTATCTTCATAGATTTAATTAATAGATCCTTTATATATTAAATTGATAAGTTTTTGGTAGTATTTTAGAAGATATTATTTTCCTCTTAACACTATATTTTATTAATAGAGAGAAAAATGAATGAAAATTTAGAGAGGTCTAAAAATGTGGAGACCTAGAGAATCTCCTATAATTCTAACATTAGCACCAGGAGGAATAGACCATGTACTAGATAATTCCACAAGGGAAGCATTATGAGATTCCTTGTAAGACAATAAATCTTCCACATAGTTACCTTCTCTCAATGTGTGGATAATTTATAGTTCATTGGACCTGAGGGCCTTGCAGATTTGGATGAAATAAGTGATCTTCCAGGGGAATTAAGAGAGGCCTCTGAGAAAATTGTATTTTATCTCCAAATGACTCTCCATAAAATATAGGGGAATATTTTTGGAGTACCATAGGTAAATAACTTGAAACAAGTCCTTTAATTTTAAAATTATAGAGTGAACATTACCTAAAATCCACTGAATGCAAAGAGGAACAAATCTGAAGAATCATGAAAAACACCCCTTTTATGTTACCTAGGGTGAAGGAACTACAGTTGTTGAGTTTTATTACCCAGGATGGGGGACTCCACTTCACCCAATGTATGCCCAATTGCGGATATGTAGCATTATAGTGATGATTGATACCCATATATCATGTGATGGAGGGTTTAATATATTCTGGTTTCAGAAGGAGAGTGAAGTCCATGAAGAGCCATATAGATTTTGTAGCCAAGGTCTGACTAGTCTAGCATGAGTCAAAATGGCTGGAATTGTTCCTATACTTCAAGATTCTCCAATATCCAGTTCCCAAATGAATTTCCCGAGCACATTCCTTTTTATTCAGATTGGTTATGGTGATCTATCTTTGGATGAAAACAACCATCAGTTCCACCTCCAATACTGAAGAACCCTATAAATCACCCAAAATTTTCCACAACCTCATTTCTCAATAATTATGGTAGAAGAGATGTAGGGATATTTCCTATTTAGTCACCACATTATAAGAGCATTTAGAAGACAAATGTTTTCCATTTCCCTTAACAGCAATGTCCATAAAAATTACATTGTTCTAAATCCACCAGATTATACATTTGTATTTTCAGGGATAACATTACACCTAAGAATATTACCCCACTCTTCTCAACAATGAGGAAGTCATGTACCCTATTTTTAAGCCTCGTGGTGAAGAATCCAGATGATGTTCCTGAAACAATTAACACATCAAATATGTCCTCAATTGGAATACACATATAAGAATTTTACTGGGAATTATTAAGAATTGAATGTATGAAAGAGGGGTGAATACATGCTTAGTTGATAGTGATTTGTGGATTTGGACACCCAGGGTACTCCAACACCTATCCTACCCAATTACATTGCCAAAACTTAATCACCCCACATCCTTTGATCCACCCAAAGAGATGCTGCAAGTATAACATGTTCCCCTGGATAGCCATCACGAGAGGGGAAAGATGAATACTATAAATGTTAAGAACATTTTTATAACTTCTTGAAATGAATTTACTCTAGAGTGTATCAACATCAATAATATACCTTGAAATCATACTAGAGATGTAGTACATTTCCTCATTCATATTATTCACTTTGATACATCCCTCATCCACCAGTTTGGTAAATCTGTGCTAGGAGTCCCAATAGAACCTCACCTCTCCATTGGCATCCCAAATAAAGAAGCAAAATAGAATTTAAATATCATTGATAATATTGTTTGGAACCATGAGAACCAAATTTATGTGCACAAGGATTTAGGAGGGCATGAAATTAACGAGAGTGAGTTTCCCACTGAAGGAGAGGAAACTATTTTTCCCATTGGTTAAATGATAGGTAATTCTACTGAACAACCCCTTATAGTACCTCATAATAATTCCACCTAGTGTAAGAGGGGAACTTGGATACTCCATGGGAATGATTTTTTATTATGAATTCCCAGTCTGTTTACAATGTTTTGCTTGTGGCTGTCCATGAAATATAAAGAAATGAAAACAAAAACTTTATAATGGTTAAGGATTTTACAACTCCTTTACATGAAATCATCCATATATTGAATGAAGCCTTTAATAGAGTCACTACACCCATTTAAAAATAAGATCATGTCATCCGCAAAAAGAAGACGTGAAACCCCCCTTGAGCATCTACTAAAATGATAGGGCATGATCGTACCAATCATTTTGTGATTGTTAATATACCTGATGAGAACATATTGAACCATAATAAAAATTGTAGGAGTTAGGGGGTCCCACTACCTTAGGTCCCTTGCATATTTTATGAACTTGTAGTGTCTTCCAATGAAGTATATTTTAAACCAATGTGATCTACCATAGTGGAAAAACAAATCCATCACCTGCTCAGAAAAGCCCATACATCTCATGATCCAAAGGATGGAGTTCCACTAATTACATTAATATGAATTTTCCATATTAACTTTTATGACCATGTTGTATCCAACAACATTACTATTTATGTGACTTATCGCCTTCTAGGAAATACTGAGAGAACCTTGAATATACATTCCTTTGATGAAAGCGTGATTTTCCTATGACACACAATTAGGAATGAATCGAGATAGTCTTCTATTGAGGGTTGAAGTTGAAAAATTATAATAAATGATACACATTATTATTGGCAAAAAATGACTGATAGCCGAGGGATCCTTCACTTTGGGGATGAAAATATGGAAGTTGAACAAACAACTAGAGGGAGAGGTGCACCTAGAATGAAGTCTTGAATGGAGAGGACTATATCCTTTCCAATGATAAGTAAGTCATCAACATAAAATGTTCCTGGAAAGCCATCAAACCTGGGTGAGCTGTCTTGATTGAGTGAGTAGACTATCTCCCACACCTTATTATCATTAGGGATAATTCCTAGAAGATCATTGACTCATGGGAAACCAAATGCAGAATAAATATGAAAAACTACAACTGGGCATTGGCGTGACTATGCTTGAATCTATAGTTGGGACCACAAAGTAATGAGGTAATTTGGTAAGAAACCATACCCCTTTAATACATCAATGTAAAAAGTAAGAGAGCTATCAACCAGAGAAATATTTGGATTACCCCCAAAAAAACATTCTTTCAAACAAGCATGGAAGCATGGAGTATTTCTTTCCTATTATTTGAGCCAATTAGCCTTTGATTTTTACCATAATATTATTTCATGTTCCAACATCATCTCATTGAGTTGGTTTTTTTGGATCCTAGAGATGTAAATGTATCTGCATCCTAAGAATATTTTAAACTCGCCTTTTCTCATTCAATCTCAGATTTGATCAAGTTTAATAAGTGGTGCTCTTAAGGGATGTACTTAATCCATTCTATGGGGTCTTTATTTAGCCTTTAAAGGTTTTATTAAATCCAAACCATAAGCTACCCCAAACTAGTTTCTCCCAAGATCCCCAAACAACCAAACAGACATCCTTGTGACATGGAAACCCATTAGAGAATAAGAAATGATACCCTCTATAGAGAAAGGGCATGAAGTTTATAAAGAGAGGTGATTGATAAGATAGAATAGGAACCATATGAGTGACCTGGGTGTTTGGAAAGGTAGAAATAGCCATGAGGATCAAAAGGAAGTGATCAGACATACACATGGTCTTGTGGTTTCCTATTAAATTGTTACATGAAGTATACTTATCACCAGGGGAACCCAAGACGAGAAAGACCTCCCTAGTATAAAAAAAGATAGCACATCTTTGTAGCTATTAGAAAAGGACACTCTACCCTTCTTCTATAGATATTTCATAATGGTGTTGAATTCCCCACCAACAAGCCATGATGAGTCTCCTTGGTTGAAGAATCTGAGGTCCCACTAGAGTTTCATTATATGAATAACAACAAATTTGGCATAAATAATGGAGAAATAAAAAGGAAAATTTCCCAGGTGAATCTTCACCAAGATGTGATGATAAAATCCTGATTATTTTTTCCATTAAAATAGATGACTTCTAGAAGATCCATATATGGTGGTTTTGAGGATCTACATGTATTAAATTACTCAAACGGGTCCTCTTATAGAACTCTCCAATTTTGGAAGAGCACTTATTTGGTTCCAGAAGCACCACTATACCTATGTTACAATTAAAAAAATCATTGGATAAGTAGATTGTCTTCACCTAGGCACATAGGCTCCATGAATTCAAAATAATGATAGATTTATTAAGGGGCGGGGTGACTGAAACTAGCCCCTAGCGATGAGATCACTTCACTGTTACCGTTTAAGATAGAAAAAAATTTACAAGATCTAGATCTTGTGAACACTCTATAAGGGGGAACCATAGGGCCACATGTGGGTTGACTGATTTCCACCAATGGGTGAGAATCACCCCCATTACCAAGATATCTTGATAGAGGAGGAGATTTAGGGAAATTCTCATGATATAGAACACTATACCTATTGGAAAATAAAATCTATGGGCCTGAGGACATATTTGGAACACTGGGGGACAGAGGAAATTACAACTATTGAAGGGAATCACCATAGAATTTTTACTCAAAAAATGGATAGGGCTAGATATCCTACATTGGTGGAGCCACATTATACCTATTGGAATACCACGACAAGGATCTCACGGATGGGGTAAGATCACAATCGAATAGAGATAACCATTGGGACTAGGAATAGATAATCATCTTCCCTTTTTTATCTATCTTGGATATCTTGAAGGAGCATGGAGATGAGGGGGAATATTGGGGGTGTGTATCCCGAGGGGTAAAAGGTAGAAGGGTCATGAATGGTGGGTCCATCTGAATGGAAAATGTGGAAAAGGGGGAGAGGGTTGGGGATCTTGGAAGGGAGATGTGATACATTGGCACCCGAAGACTCAGTGGTTAGCAGTGAGCCATAAGTAGAATGATCCCTATCCACCAGGATCATAGAGTCATATTGGACAGCAAGGCCTGCATGACGCTACAGGAAGCAAAGAGGCGCCATCCTTCTGTAGGATGAAGTAACATGAGTATGAAGTAGGTAGTGAGAAAAAAACTAGGGGTAAAGGGGGAAAATCATAGAATACTTCCAATATACTTACCCTTGGATGAAAAGACGAATGTTTGATGGGAGTGGGGAAGATTGATCCATATCCACATGGATCCGAAGAGATGATGTAGCCTAAATATGGATTTTAGTAGCATCTGCACACAAGAACAAACCATGAAAGACTCTAATATTTTCTAGAAATGTAGGTTTCTGAAAAGGAAGATAAATTCTATGGATCTTAAACCACAAAAATAAAAGAGGTGATTCTCTACCCTGGTAATCATCAATCGACCAATGATATAGAGAATATTCACCAATTACATAATGTAAGAGAGAATACAGATGCCTTTATAAAATTTCTATGAGATCCAACCACTATGCTAAAGTAGTTTTAAGAAAGGTACGACACTCTTGAAGGAATACTCAAGCCTCGGGAGTCAGAAAAATTGAGCAACAATCATAGAGTGGGTTGTTCAGAGCCCAATAAATCTACTAAGTACCATCAACAAAGAGAAATGACATCATCAAAATCTAAAGTCGAGACAAAAATAATTGGGGTGCCATCGGCCCATCCAGTGCTGGAGGAGGCTATAGAAACCACTATAAAATACCACAGAGCTAAAGAGGGATCGAAAAGAACCTCCTTGAGGGATGGTCCTAGTGGAATTGCAGGATATAGATCCAAAGTATCCTCTAGCCAAAGGGAAGGGCCTTTTACCGATGCAATAAAAGATTGAAGAGGAGAAGGGGTCTCCGTTATAATTGTTAAATCAAGAGTAGTATCTGTCACTACGTTCAAAAAATATTGAAAACATGGAGGTGTGTGTATCACATTAATTTTGAATCCTTCCAATAAAAATGGAATTATAAGGAACTATTTATATTCAATGAGAAAGTGAGAAAAATTGGACCACTTGAGAATTGTACAGATGACCCAAAGGAAAGATAATCTCTATACAAATTTATTAAGTGTGATTTTTCCTAAAAAAGTTTTCAATGGTTTTTTCATTTACTAAGTGTCAATTTTACATGATATTTATTTATTATTTATGGGGAATATCTCATGGATTTCTAATAAACTCATCAAGTTAACTTATAAGAGAAAAACGTTTCTTTGAACGTATGAATATGAGGAAGATATCATGGAATAAAAGAAAAGATTAGTCCTCACACCTTTTTCATATAAAAACCTACAGTTGAGAATGGTATGTAATCTAAAGGCATTCACAAAAGAATGAATTAGGATGAATTATTACTCATAATGATATTGTGATAGATTAGGACTCAAGATAATTGATGGTTCATGATAAAAATTTCCCCAACAATAATTTGGTGTTAGTTAAGGTAATTTTTTCATTAATGATTTGATGGTGTTATATTTATGGTGAGAAGTTTTATATATATACTAATCGTAAGATTTTAAAATATATATTTACATTTAAGGAGTCAAGAATGTATCATATAGGATTGTTGGATCTTATTAAAGACTATGACTTATCAGTAAATTACCACCTTGGAAAAGAAAAAATGGTGGTCGGTTCTTTGAGTTGAAAGGATCTTGCTTGACTATCAATGATGAGGATAAAAAAATATCCCCTATTTATGGATTTGTAAAGGCTGGATATGGAAATTTTGAATGAAGGGGAGAAATATTATCTTTCTAAAATGACTGTTGAACCATATATCAATGTGAAGATTAAAGAGGCATATAAGGATGACATATAGATATAATATAAGGTTATAAAGGTTAAAATGTTTATCATTGATTATGATGGAATGTGATTGTTCATAAAACATGTATGTGTCTCGTCTATAATAGATATGAAGGAGTTCCATGTGGATGCTCATAGTTCATCATTATCTATTAATCACATATACAAAAATATGTATAAGGATATGAAAGACTATTTCTGGTAGGATGACATGAAGAGAGATATTATAGAGTTTGAATCTCGGTAGTTGGTATGTATGTAAGTTAAGGTAGGGATAGAAAATTATAATTCAAATTTTAAACCATTGCCCTTACCAGAATGGAAGTATGAAAATCACCATGGATTTTTTTCATTAGAAACCACAAATCATCTTACTGGCTTAATGTTATATGGGTTGTAGTCAATATCCATACCAATTCAGAAAACATCATTGCAATCAGAGGAGATTTATACCTTGATTATCATGAAAAAATATGCATCAAGGTTGTGGAAAGGTCACATGGAGTACCACTATCTTTTGAATAATATGATTATATGTTATTTACCTCGATGTTCTGGTGAAATATTCCAAAAATATATTGATGCATAATTCCATTTTATCACATAATATCATCCTCGGATATATTGTTAGACTAAGAGAACAATTCAAACCCTAGAAGATATCATGAAATATTGTTCTATGGATTTAAAAGGTGGTTGTGATTAACACATTCCACAATTTGAGATTTATTACAACAATATATTTCACTTGAGCATTCACCAGTGGGTCCTTTGGAAAAAAATGGGCTTTCAAGGTTTGTATAATGGATTCATGCCATAGGTCCATTAGGACACTCAAATTGGGCAAAAGGGTCATGGGATTTTGAGATATGTAATGGATTTCCCTATACCCAGAAATAATTAAGTTCCATTTTTAAAGAACAAAAATGATTTTATAGAACCAAATTTTGAAAAAAAGAAACATATTAGGGCCTTAGATGAATTAACAAATAACAAAAAAGGTTAGAGTCATTTAAAAACACATATGGGCTGCCCAAAGGAAAAAACAATTACAATGATAATAATAAATTTGATTTGTTAGTTGATTGTTATAGGGTAAGTGTTTATATAAATTTATCTATGGAATAATTTTAAGATATTTATAACAAAATGAATTTTAATCTTTATGAACATTATCTCTTTCAATATTCTTTATTGAATAAGGTCGTTTTCTTATCACCTGATTCTTCCAAATAACATCCCTCAAGTCCATGATGTTTTCCATCTTTCCCTAATGAGGATATACATATCTAAACCATAACATGTTCTAAAAAATATTGTAATATGACTGGAGAAATATATTTCTTTTGAGAAATAGTTAGTTGATATATTATATTATAGAGAAAATGTTATATGAAACAAGACAACTCACCTAGTAAATATTTGTGGTGAAACCACCAATTTGATGAAGCTATATGGGAGTTTGAGGATATGAAAATGGAAAAGTATAATGATTATTTTTGTATTAGGAAAAATCATTTGAAGGGTAAAATTCATTTTATGTTTAGTAGAATGTATCAGCCTTTGTTGTTATGAATTGTTTTTTAAAATAATTCTAATTTCTTGAATAGAATTCGTTACATACATCACCGTGTTTTAATGAACCATGATATACTATTGATATTATTATTTAAATATGACTCTTTTAAACTATCTATTAAATTTTTTATATGAATTGGGATAACAACAATTTGAGAAATAGGTATAAGAATGTTAGATAAATATAATAAAATTACAAGTAAGTAATTAATTTATTAAATTCATTATATAATTATTAAAATACATTTTTTTAAATAAATGTTTATTATTGAATTTTGTGAACAAATATTAAAATTATTTTTAAAAAATTGCTGGAATTTATTTTAAAATGTTAAATAAAATTTTTGGAATCAAAATACAAAAATTAAATTACTGTGAATTTTTGAGAATTTTCCGAAAAGGAAATTTTTTTCACTAAATAGTGAAAAATAATGTTTTTATTAAGAAATACCTTCTAATTTACAGAATATAAAAATTTACATCATGTTTTAAAATGTTATAAAATAAAAATTAGTTTAGTTATGTTTATATTAAATATTTTTTTATTTAATCTTATTCAGGTTTACGTTTCATATTAAAACATTTTATACTTATGAAAATATTCCCTTTGGAAAACCACTTTATTATCAAATCTACTGGTTTTGTTTGAAATTAACTTTTGAAACTTCTATGAATGGAATTTTAAAAAATGGATTCCATATTTCTAATCACAAAAATTAATATTACATTATAAATCATAATTATTGTTTAATGAAAATATATAGTAAGATAATAAAAAATAATTACTATATTTAATGCTAAAACATGTATACCAGGGGTTAGAAAAAAATATAAGGGGTAAAATGGAAAGAAAAGTCATAAAAACCCATTTTACTATAATTCGTCATTATATCATTTGAGTTTCCATAATTATCCATTTTCAATCCTTTTTTAATTATCAAAAAGTGGGTTCTTTTCAAAACATCCATGTGTGTCATCTCCCCCACTTACAAAAGGGAATAATCTACCCTCTCCTCATCATACATAAAATGCCATTTTTTCTGCCCATACTTGCCATAATATCATAATAAATTCCATCCCTATATATTATATTCCTTATAGTTACTTGTAAACCCTCTTAATAAGACTTTTAGTGAAAAATATAAGGAGGTTATCCGAAAAAGCGGTTTCATTTGGAACAAAGAATTTTTGTTTTATTTCTTCTTCCAACTATTTAAAATATAATTAAAACAAGATGATAAATTAAAATAATTATATTAAATATAATTATATTTTATTATGTTAATTTAAAATAACTATATCCATATCCTTTTTCATTAAACTGGAAACGAAATCCCCAGCCACGTGTTTGGTGGACTACCGACCTACAAACAGATGTAATTATTTTTCCATCACTGCCTCTCATAGAAAGATATAATGATAGATTTAACATATATATATGAAATTTATTAAATAATTACTCATTTTTAATTATGATATAATATATTCCACCCTAACTTCGAATCTTTTGGAAAAGGACAATATCACTCTTGAGTACATGTGGATAACCGCCTTCAAAAAGTGATGTGATACATTTTCAATTTTTTGACATGGATGGTAATAATAAAAGTAATAATCAATATATATGGTATATATTAAATAAAAACATTATTTTATAGGTTATATAATATGTTACTTTCTTTTGTTCTACCTATTGATAAAATTGAAACAACCTTCATGCATACTTCTAACTTACCGTCTCCCTGAATGGTGTAATGCATTTTCAATTTGTCCCATTTATGAATTAATATGGTAAATATATAATAAATTTATATTATATTATTATCATTATTAAAATATGTAAATTATTGAACCGTGGTCAAAGAAAAAAGACCAAAAATAACCAACCAATACATTCATGAAAAAACGAAGATTATATTTCCTAAAATGTGAGTTTAGCAAGGAATTGTTATCAAAAGGTAAATAAAATGTCATAATAAAATAATATATAGTATGATATATGTTATTATTACTCCCAATTCTAGAAAAATGTCCTATACCCATGGTTCAAGACCGTGGGTATATACTTCAAAACCGGGGGTATAGACTTCAATACCATGGGTATAGCCTATACCTACGGTTTTGGGAACCGTGGGCTGGAAAGGCGTCGGTATAGGGGTATCAGCCTATACCCATGGTTTTTGAGAACCGTGGGTATAGGGGGAGTCAAATGTGGCACACCGAGTTCCAGTTTGGCACACAACAAACCCCAAGGTTTGAAATCCGTGGGGATTTAAATTCAAAAAATCACGCACCCATGAGGGCTTGAAACCGCACCTCCTGCTGCGAATCACGGCAGTGCCGCACCATTCAACCAACTGAGCTGAACATTTTAAATGATTTTTTTAAACTTATCTACAGATATATATTAATATAATCCATGATGCGAATTAAAAAAAAGCAGCAACCGAGTTTCGAACCCACACCTCCGGCTAAACATCACGCAAGCGCCCCACGACGGACCAACCAAGCTGTTACATCAATCTATTATAGATACCTATATCTACATATATATTTTAATATAAAAGTTATTTAAATTCCAAAATCGCGAACACATGTATTGGAATGATATTCTCACAAAGGGCATTCACGCAACATTACACTAAAGTATCAACTGAGCTAATATTCTTATTTAATATAAATACATTTATCTGCTTATATATTTTAATATGATCTGTGAAAAATGTATTCCCACCAAATATTTTTGGGTCCCGCCAAATGTTTTTCCCTCCATAAGCTATACCCATGGTTCTAGAGAACCGTGGGTATATGTCTTCAAGAAAACCGCAATACCTACAGTTTTCAAGAACCCTTGGTATTGGTCTTCGGAAAATACCCTATACCCACGGTTTTCTCCAAAACTGTGGGTATAGGTCTTAAAAGAAAATAATACCCCTGGTTTTTGGCACAACCGTGGGAATAGGTGGCCTATACCCACAGTTTTGGAAAACCGTGGGTATAGGTTCACATACTATCCCTATACCTGCGGTTTTGAAAAACTGTGTGGTAAGGGTATTGCCTTACAACCTCATTGTTTATTGCTGTGGTTTATGATTATGTTCTAATGATAAGATTATATTATAAATTTCTCAATAAAATCAATAACAATCTTATCATATGGTTATTTATATAAATAATATGTTTTAATTTCATTTAATTCTCATTATCTACTCAATATATCAGAATAATATTTTTAAGGAAAAATGAATTTAATTATTTCATCGATAAAAAATATTTTTTATTCCATATTTTTGTTTTTTAGAAATGATTTAATGAATGTTATTAATATTTTAAAATAACCATTTTAATGAATTTTAACCATGTTTTGAAATTAGAAAAATGGTCTCAAAGTAATCTTATTTCATTTTCCGAAAAAGTCCCTTTTGGATTTAACCAAATATATGAAAGGATTTTTATTTTAACGCATATTACATGAGATGTATTTCCCAAAAACATGAATGATCAATGATTTAAGGATTAGTCTCTAATATTTCATGATTATTATCTAATAATTGTTTAATATTTTTTATGTGTTTACTTTATAATTTGTTTTTTGAAAGTGGAAATAATATTTTCCTCGAGAAATATTCACAGAAATCATTCAAAATAATTTATTCCTCTAAGATGACATACCATGATGACACTTAAGAATTATTAGGGATATGTAAAATGATTCGAATATTAATATATATTATTATTGTTCATTTTTTGTGATTAAATTATGTTTATGAAACCTATTCTATTTCTATAGGTCATGTTATGACTAATTGATGAAATGATTATTTAAAACTTTTATTTTCACACAGGGTATGCTACAATGAATTGTTCATAAAACCCATTTCATTTTATGGGTTATGACACATGGAATGTTTTATTATCTTTTGGCACATAAATGTATGGATCATGGATGGGAGACAACTCTAACGACCTCTAATGGATAAAGTAATGATGGATAACTCATGTGTTAATTTTTTAGGCATGGAACTGATCTCATGTTCTAAATTTCTTATATGGACATGGTATTAATGCCCATAAGATTCATGAATAGAAATTTTTTCCATTTCCATAAGATTAATCATGGACCGTTTTTCATTTCCATATGTTTGTGTGAGCACCTGATTTAATTTCCTTAAACAAGTGAGTGATAATATATCAACTCATACATTTTCAAAATGTTACGATTTTATGCTTTTTACGTATAATTATTGATTGGTTTTATTTTATTATCTTATGTTATTTAATTTTCATTATAATTCTAGTTTTATAGACATCAAATATTTATTCCAGGACTCAATCTTATAATATATTATATGTAGGGTATGGTTTTCAATTGTTATTACCATGTCCTCATACCCTTATGCTTATTTTATATTTAAATATGTTTTTACGCTTATTGGTAATCTAATATCACCCTTTATTATGTTTAATTTCCCTAGGTGATGAATAATGTTATTGGTAGGTTATGTCAAAGAAGAGTATTATACATGAAGATCTTTATGGGAGATGATGAAGATCATTTAGGAAATAAGAAGATTATGTGTCTAGTATCCAGAGTCCCTAAACCGTTACAGTCATTAGGCATATTTTTATTAAATTATATGGATATTAACCTATTATGAAATAATATTAATGCATGAAAATCCATGGTTGTTACATTTTATTTTTACTTTTTTTTTGAAATTCAATCAGTTCAAATTCTCTTTATGTATTATTATTTACTTTTTAAAAATTTACAAAAAGAATGTTTTTTCACTTATATAACATGAATAAACTCTTTTACTATTATATAAATTATTAATTATAAATATAACCTTATAATTTATTAGTGGTTTTAAATTTATTTACTCTTTTTTTAAAATTTTCTAGTTTTATAATTTTTTATGATGTGAATGTAAATTTGACAGAATAGTTTTCAAATAACTGGAATTGTTGTTAATTATGGGATTTAATTGAAATTCAATTGTGATTAATGGATAAATTGAAACATATATTTGTTTTATTCATTCTATCATTTTTGTAAATTTAATATTAATGATGGGTGATTCAAGAATTTCTATAATAGTCGGTGACCTTGATATAAATCTCAAATGAATTCTATAGTGGGATCATTTTTACCAGTGGTAAGTTACTCTTATTATATGTGTAAATTATTTGGTTTTGTGATTCCTTTAATTAGATGATTTTAAGGAATAATGATAGTATATTATCCCAAGGTACCTATATGTGATGGTTATATATTTTTAAGGGTATTAATTGATTTTTAAAATGGTAATCAACAAATCATATGTTTTTTAAAATTATTTATGAAAAATTAAAATGCAAAAGGTTTTTTTTCTAGGAATGTTAATAATGATTTTTCAGTTTTTCAAAAAAATTAAAATGAATAGGATTTTTACATTATCATTTCCTATGAATTTTTTTATGAAATATTTTTTGAAAATATTTTTTCCCGTGGAAAAGTAAATCTATATTGAATCGTAATGTTTAATATAAAAATGAAAAACATTATTATGATATTTTAGGATTATAAATTCACTAACTGATTCATTTTAGGAATCTCACTTTCGGAGTTATGTTCTTATAATGTCCCGAGGATGGTTCTCCCTCACATGACCAGGTCGGTTCATTACAATACCTCAGGGGATCCTCCACATATACTGGAGACTATCGACATTCATTGTGGTTGTATGGTATATATAGGGGACACTAAACCCTCTATATAAGATTCAAAATATTAGTTATAATATGGTAATCTATATGAACATATAATATCATAATCCAAATTAGACAAAACAAAATCAGTCTAAATAAAAAAACCATTTTATATCATATTGAATGTCAACTATGTATCATAAAAAATCATACAAAATGAATATAAAAATAGATTCCAAAAGAAACCTGGTCTTGAACACTATGCTTGATCATGTCACTATTCTCAAATCCCTACCCAACTCAATAACTAAAAAATCACAGGGACCCTTTCCTTTTTCCAGTCATGCATCCATGAAATCTTCCTGAGAAGAAAATAGTACCCAAATAAGTTGTGAGTAAAAAAGAGTATCCTAATACCCATGTTGTCTAAAAAATATAGTTTGAATATATAGTGGATATAATAGTATGAAAAAATTTGGATTTAATTAAAAAATTATAATACAACATCATATGAACCACTGACTCTTGAGCTATGAGATGAAAACTAGGGTCAACCAAACTAATATTAGAATAATCATAAAATATCACTGAAAATTTCTTGATTCTTCTACCCATTATGAATCACTTATTCAATTAGTGTCTTATCCTATCAAGGATAAATCACCCATAACATTAATTAATAATGACAATGTATTTCCCGTTAGCAATCAGGTAACCAAAAATTCCATTATATAGCATCAAATATAAATATACATACATCCCTATGATATCATTTAATCGTGTATCTAGCACTCTGGTAGTGTATACCTATGTGTTTTGAACTTAAGTGGTGTGTACTATGAATCTATCCCTCAGAAGGTAGATACCATGCATCTATACCTTAAGAGGTATGTGACCCTTCATCTATCTATTAAGAGGCATGAAATCAAAAATATACATATCATTAAAGACATCACCATGAGTCAAAACCCCTGGTGTTACTTAACCTTGAACCAAACCTTAATTATCACATTAATCAAGATTTTTGACAGATCAATATATCCAGAAATAAATTTATTGTATGAAACTCCAAATATTCAAAACATTTTTAAAAATCTATATTGGCCAATTCATGAAATGAAAAATTATCATTAGATTTTTTGTTCACCAATTAATTCAAAAAACCAAATATAATCCAATCACTATTTTATTCAAAAATTCCAATTATCACCATAATCTAAACAATTATATTTCATATATAATTTATCCTCAAATACCACTAAAAATATCCTCATATCCATATTTCATTATGAGTTTACACTAATTCATAATATATTCCAATTTACCTCTATTATTCTGTGAAATCCACTATAAATCAAATTATCAAAATTACCATGTAATGAAAATTTCATGTCAATCAAATTCACACTATTGGTATATTACATTATCAATTCATAAATCAATGTAGGGGTCTAGGTTCTTATATTCCAAGTTCAAACATAGGTCTAGAGGTTGGAACAACTCTCATGTGGTCACATGTTGTAGTCAAAAATTAAACATATCCAATGGGACTCAAGGGAGGTAAAATAAAAAAGTATTTATCAATATCATTGGGTTGTGAATCATGATAGGTTTTTTAGATGTAGAATTGGTTTTCCTGATGGTTGATTTCTTGAGGGTAAAATGTGTACAATAATTCATGTTGGGTTAACCATTTCCAAACTAATTACTATGGTTTTATTCATGAACTAAAAACACCCAACCATTTTATATCTATGAAGGATCATCTTTCCAATGGCATGCTCTCATTGGGTAGTTTGGAAAACAGTGCTTAAGAACTAATTTTGGTCAATAGGATGAGTGTTCGGGCTCATCACACACTTTTAGGGGTATTGTTTCCTACTTTGGGACTCTCTTATATATTTATGATATGTTCACGAATCATTCATTAATTACAAAGTATTATGTGGGCCACCCATGATATAAAAATAATTTATTACCATTTATGGAATTCATAATAATTTATTTGTCTCTGAGGATATTCATCTAGGTGGATATTTGTATGTATCAGAGGTTTTCCATCTATGGTATCCTATAATGTAGAGATTAGTTATTCTTTGGTCATTATTATGAAGATGTTGGTTTTATAGCCATAGAGTGGGGTTCTTTAGAGTGTATCATCATCTAGAGAGATGAGAGGTGCTTTTATTTTTGGATAAGACCCAATAATGGGATTTCTACATATCCCTACTAATGGAGTTGGAACCAATATAGATCGGCTCCACTTAATGGAACACATCATACCTTTTTAGGTCATTTGATAAGGACCAAACCATACAGTTTAGCATTATAATCAAGGATGTATCAGAAAAAGGTGACTATTAAATTTTTTTTGAGAGATTTATAATGAAGTGGACTGGGGAACCTTGAAGGGATATAGATCGTCAGGTTGAATTAGACCCTACTGGGAATTTGGCCTAGGGAGATTAGGGTTAATTTAGGGTGTTGGTTTTGGACCACAAGGAAGATTCCTACATATCCTATTTGGACTAGAATGAAAGATCATGTTGTTCAGTTATGAAGACCCATTCATATATAGGCCTTTAGTTTATGTATTAATGGGGAGTTTGGGACTTTAAGACGATTATATTGGGGTCTATTCATGAAAAGGCTTCCCTGTTAAAGGCACCGAGAGGGATTTCTAGACTCATGGTGATTCGTAGGGTTTTTTGGGTGTTACACCTATATAGGAGGCACATTGATGAGTTTGATGATATGGTTGAGGATTATACCAAGTTGGAGGCCCATAGATAATATTTTAGGAATTATTCATGAGGAGGATTCCCAATGAGGAGTACGATGATATGGATTCACTGTTGTGTATTATACTAAATAGGAGGACCAAATTTTAGATTTCCGGGATTATTCCTATGAAATATGTTTATTGATGAGTATGATGATATGGTTATGTATTTGGGGATTATACCAAATAGGAGGCCCATTTGTTCTATTTATAATTAATATTATAATGATTCTAAAAATGTTTGGGATCGTTTGGATTTCATGACCACTATCAACCTGTATGCCCACATGAGTCATGATTACTGTGAAAAACAAGAGGAAACAAAAGAAATGGGAAACCACAAAATCTTCTTTTTATCAAGGCTGGATTCATTTCCTTGAGTAAACATGCCTATAAAGGCACACTGAAGGAACGAGAGTGGAAGATCCAGAAGAATATTCTTTTCCAAAACATGCATATAACTCTCTGGATATAGTGACCATGGCAATCCTCTAAGACCACAAGATTATTGTTCTGTCATCCCTGAATGTGAGAAACAAGAGGATACCCTTGTACTAGATAGGTCTAATTACTAAAAAGGGTAGCCTTTTATTAAGATCCATGATGATAGTATCAACTCACGGTGATTTGGAATGGGAAGTGGCATTGTATGAATCACATAACAAAAACATCCAGACCCCAAGGTGGAATGTTTGTGGTGAAACATACCAATTTTTTTGGGGGTTAGTGATGATATTGAACGAAACGAACCAATATGGATCCCAATAAGGGGTTTGGGGGCCTGGTCCCCATGGTATGGACTTGTGGTATCACCTATTTTGGTCTCCCAAGTAGGTCTCCAAGGTGGTTCACCAATGTTTTGGGCATCCAGATATGGGTCTCCTAGGTGGGTCATCCAGGTGGTTCTCCTAGGTATTGGTCACCTAGGCGGGTTTCCAATGTGTGGGTAACCATTGTTTGGTTTAGAAATGTGATAGGATGGGTGACTTTTCCTAGTGAGGGTAGGTTGTTGTAGGTCATCGAAGAAGGGATGGACTACTGGGGTGAAGGGGTTTTGCGACAAGAGCCCTCTCCTAGATCCTCCTTCCAAGATTTCAACCATCCACTAGATTTTTTGGAGGGGTCTAGTTTTATTCTTGCTGGTGGGACTTCACTAACGGTCCTGTGTAAATTTTCCTATATTAATTGGATTTTATGAATGACATTTGTGATGAAATGAATTTATTTACTAATTTTTTCCGACTTTTTAGGTCTATAACTTTTGATATGTGAGTCCCTTTGAGATTTGTGACAAGTCAAATCGAAGATGTCAAAGATGTATATGATTATTGATATGGTGAATACTCAAAATATTGTCCAAAAAAATTCATAAATTTCATTTTAATTAACAAAAAACATTGCATCGTTGATCTTATAAATCCATGGCCTACTCTTTAAGGTGGTTTTTTCCACTTATCTATCATTGTGGGGTAGTTTGGTGAAATATAGAGATCAAATATTAATCTTATTCGGGCGTGGATAAAAATATGTACTAAAGCTCTAAATGTTTTGGTCTTTGTGAGGATCAATTCATAAATACTAAGTCAAAGAGAATGGAACAACTTTCATGGTGTTAATAATAGGTCATGAACATTATCTGACAACACAATCACACATGTTTCAAATTCTAGAAAATTATGTCATTAAGGAGGTATTCTTGGCCACCGCCCTCAAGAAACATATAAGAAGGAAATTTTGATCAGGTGAAAGTTCAATTTGGTACATAACGAACCCATAATAAAATAAAATTAAATATATAATCAAGGATGGAATAATAGTATACATGGTGGAAATAAGACGATTTAACTAATGGAAAGAGAGACTTACAAATTTTGGATCACTTTAATGAGGAATGGATGGATGGTCCATGGAAACGTGTTGAAAAAATCATCTCTAATGGAGATAATACCAAATTTATAAATTCAATATTAGGTTCTAATTAATGTTTAATAGATCATTAAAAGTAGGTTCAAGGGTGAACATACATCTCATACCTTTTTAATAATAGACCATCCTGACACTATTGGGAATAAAGTTGGAACCACTTGGTAGACATTCATCTCCTCCTACATGATTTCAAGGCTAAGAACCACACCAACTAGCCTATATGACTTTAATAGGATAACCAATATAGATAATTCCATTGATTAGTAATGATTTACATCATCTAGTCGACGAAACTATAACTCCTCCTAGGATACATGCCTTCACTAAGAACCCATTAGCATAGATTATTTTAGTCATGGACAATTATGATACCTTATTTTACACATGTAAGAATACTAACACTTCGAACATCAGAGGTTAAAACAAACTATAAAAGTCATAACACCTAGTAAAATAAGGGATCATAAAACCTACTGAGAATATAATATATTGAACCCAAATTATACTCCTAATAATTTCTATAGGGGATTAGTGGAAAACTACTTCCATTATAATTTTATAGTAAACTATCCCTCCCAGGTATCCTTACACACTTTCACAATCTAAAATTTCACATTAAATAGTGAAATTTTGTTATCTCATAGATTCAACACACTATGGTCCTTGATAAGGATTAGATGCTACTTAAATGAAGCATCAATATGAAGCTCAACATTATTAATTTATATAATGTTAGAAGACTAAGTGTTTTTTATCTAATACAACGACATGTGAAAAAAATCATTCATTATGTTGTAGCACTGTGGAAGGGTCAAATGTTACACCACCTAATGGACAATCTCTACTATCTCAAGTAGCATGAAAATCATGGGTGATAACTTTACCGAAATCCTGATACTAGGTTTCCCAATTCTATGAAACATATGAAGATGAATTTAATGAATAAACATAAACTGTAGAGGTCATCCCAGTTGGCCAACATACAATTTCATCACACTCTTCATGGTCAATAACCATTTTCTAATTAAATAAACCTTCTCATACTTCTCCAACAAAAGGAAATGTCTAATAAATATTGACTCAGACTCCTTTAACAAAGAGAGAGGAAAATGGATTAACATTCCATATAATGCCTCAAAAGTACCCATTTGGATAGATACAAGTAAGAAGTTATAATAAGAGAACTCCAAGAGAGCCAGATTCTCCTCATAAGATCAGAAAAATCAAGAACATAGGATCACCACATATCATCCCGAATCAAAATTTAATATATCATTTTCTTTTAGTCTGAGGATGATTATATGTGCTCAGAAGAACACAAATACAAAACTAGGATTTAATAGTTGTAATAAATTGGTTTAAAAAATAATTATAAAGAAATTTATACACATGAGATGTTAAAGGGTAGGATTTAACATCACTATAAAAAAACAATTAATGTTGGAATATTTATATTTTTTTAATCCTTTATGAGCCACACCCCATTATCAATGCTTTCAAGACCCCTTTAACTGTGATGCACCCCCATATTACTGATTTTTGAATTTTTATCCTATTTTCCATGTATGGTATCAAAGATTGTACATATCCATTGATGAAGGAATTCCTTTTACACTGCATAATTTTTTTTGTTGTCTATATAATGATATTTCTGTTTATTTATATATATATATTTGTATTCATATATATTTATAGAATTATTTTTTAATACATTAATGAAATAGATATGTTTGTATGATGTATATAAAAAAATTTATTTAAATATATTTTATATTATATTCATTTACACATACTGGAGTATATATATATATATATATTATAATACACTCATATATTTATATATAAACATTATATAAATTTGTATACAATGTGAAAAGTAGTTGGATAATGTTTTAAATATTTTTTTTGAATATTTATCTATTTATATAAATATTATAATAATATGTACGTACAAAAATACATACATACATACATACATACATACATACATACATACATACATACATACATATATTTGTTTATTAACACAGACATGTTAAAATATAAACATTACTTGAAAATTTATATGTATATATATATTAGTTTATTTTGATAAGGTAAATAAAAAGTATAATTTTTTATTTTAAATAAATTTATTATAAATAATTTATTTTATATTTTTTAAAAATAATTTTTACAAAAATATGTTTGTAGATGTATTTATAAATGTGATATATCATAAATAAATATAAGAAAAATTGAGTATATTTTATTATTAATAAAATTACAATATAAAAAATTATATAATTTCAAAAGAAAAATATCCATATGAATGTAATACCTAATAATAAATTCATTCCACACAAAAATGGAAAAAATTTCCCCCTCAATTGAGGCATAATTTCAGTCGAATGTTAAAATAATGGGATGCCCCGACTAAAAACTCAGTTCATGAGGCCTTATAGGCCATTTTTGGCATCAAATTATGTGACCAAGTGTCCTTTATAGGTCACAACTTCATATATCTCATTGTTGTCTTCAATTTGATATGTGGTATAGCCCAAACAGACACTCAGATAAAATGTTATGGTCGTTTGATGTTAAAGTCAGGTTTTGAAATAATCATAGTCTATTCATTAATTCATTTTACTTTTATGTCATTCAACTATTATTAAATGAAAATTAATCGATATGAATTAAAAAATTATTAGTTAATAATAAATTTAAATTATTTTATAATCCATTTTCACTAAATATAATATTTATTAAGTGAAATGCCTATTTCGCCTTATTTAAAACATATTTTAAATCTATATATTATATTTATATTTATATCAATATAAATATATTTTTATATTAATATATTATTTTTATTGATTTTTAATATGAAATATACAGTTTTTACTAGTTCTATAAAAAAGAAGTAATAACTGCTGGGCCCTTATTAGCACTTTTAGAAAAACACTGATAATGGTTGGCCTTTATGAGTACATTTTTTTAATAATTTTGATAAAGTCAGAACTTTTCTGTGTGATTTTTTTCTATAAATAATAATTGGGTGGGGATTTATCTATTATCTTTTAATAGATTTGATAATGTCCCCCCATTAAGAAATCCTTTTAGCATAATTAAAGAAAACATTCAGAGGACTAAAAAGTATTATTAAAGGCCCCCTTTAACATAGCTTTCCCTACCACTGCTAAGGGGGTATTTAATAGATCATTCATCTAGCACTTAGAAATCCCGAGCAATGGATAAATGTAGTTTTATAGTCATGGAAAATTAAAAAATGACACCTTTTAATTGTCCTTTTATAAATGTGATTTGATGTGATGATCTCGATTTAAAACAAAAATTCTCTAAAACTGTGAAACCGAACTTTCTCTTGCATATAGATACTATACAGATAATCCATGGTGTATGTCTCTCTAAAATACAAGTATTGGGATAAATTCATCATCCAACCCATGACCATTCCCAATATATAATTCTTTCATGGTTTTCTAGGTAGTCCCTTTTCAAAGTATGTAGTAACATCATCTCATTTACATTTAAGAATGGGGAAATGTTGTAGTAATGTTGTTTTCCTACGATCCTCAACATTCACCTACTAAAAGGTGATTCATCATGATATAAAAACCCTTATCCTCCTTATCATCTTGGAATCCTATATTTTCTATGAATACCATAATACATATTTTCTAAACCAGGATATGTCACCAATTTAAATCCATGAAACTCCCTATTCAATTTCTTAAACAAGAATGTGTTAACTTAGATACATCTAAGGATAAGGTGAACATCATTTTTGAGAATAGATCACCCCAATGGTTACACATTACCATATACACTTTCACTTAGAAACAATACCTATGGATTAGATGGATTCCATCTCTTGATCTGGTATAGGAGAATATTAAAAATAGGTGTTAAAGTTATATTCACCCAAGCCTAGGACTCTTGCACATCCAAATATGGATTAGTAATGAGTGTTATTATTCAAAACTCATAAAAATATTCCACCATAAACATAGTCTATATGATCCAACATAATGAATAAAAAATTATGTTTTCCATTCATATATTATATTCCAACTCTAAGTCAAATTACAATGGATACCCATCCCACCTCCTCTATCAAAGGCATAGGGATTAGTAAAAAAATTTGAACTTGAGGATTTATGATCTATTTATACAACAAAATAGTGACCAAAAAGAAATTTTTCCCAATATCTCATGGAATTTACTTCTTTATCAAATGTTATATTATGATTAATATAATTCCATTTATTTAAAATCAAATATTTTGAGCCATATGAAACCACTCTATCCTCCTCCAGAATAACTTATATGATATTAAATCTAGATTCATCATAGTACAATGTTAATACCTTACCACCTTAGGTGTGAAAATGTTTGTCACTAAAGACAACATGCTCATAGTGTACTATAAATCCTTCTCACTATCCCCTGAAGAAATAAAACTCACCCCTTTTATTGGTCGTTATGAAAATTTGTGCCTCAATATGGGATAATTATGAGATGTAGTACAGGTAATTTCTCGATATATATATAATGATATTAATATCAAAGACAACATTTTTACCATTACATAGACATTAGATCATCCACTATATTTGTTTCTAGTGAAACTCAATATTTTAGGATCATATAACCCAGGTTGTACAACTTATCAATCAAGTAGTGAAAATTATTTTGATTACATAATGATAATGCTCTCTCAGTGTATTATAATGGATTTTAAGAAACTGGGCATGGGCATCTATAGATTGAGATTAAACTTAGATTTCATCGATGAGAACAACATGAAACTAATATAGATACAGTTATGAGAACTGATTCAGTAAATACACATATACTTCTACTACCTTTGTTGGAAAAAATGACGATACCAAAAACTCATGTATACGATACATTCATTTAAAATAATTTCATGGAATTTCATAGGGTATCACAATTTAATGGATATAATTTATCCTTATGAAAATCTCAGAGAATATCAGAGAACCTCTAAGCTAATTGAAGTGATCATAAATGTATGGAAGAGGATATAGATTCTTATCTATAATAAATTTTAGTTTCTTATAATCCACATATAAGTATAAGTTACAATCAGTGTTCATGGGGAAAATCATAGGAGATTCATATTTTGAAGTACTAGTCTATATGCATCCCTTAGCCTCCTGATCATCCATCAAAACATTTAAATACTTATTCTATGAATTTTCTATCATATAAGGTGTGATAGAAAATTATTTTGCTATTGGAACAACCTAGATAGAGAAATCGATCTCCAGTTTCAGTGTTAAGTGACATAAATCCCCATGAAATATTTTTTTGGAATGGTTCAGTACTAGAGGAACACTAATATATTACATCCCATAATTATACAAAATAATGAATTCAGTCTTATACATGAAAAATACAATCTATAATTAATTTTTCCTATGTGACCATCCAAAGAACCCATTTATTTTGGTCAGTATAGATGGCCCTTCTTAAGGAAGAAATATAACTCTACTTTGATAATAGTTGATATAATCATCGTGCAAAATTGCCTAATAAATAATCAAAATCAAATAAATCTCATAAATTTAAAGATTAAATGTATACCAAAGGAAATGGTAACCAACAATTTCAATATAATACACCTTTCAACATAATATATCCTCTACTGACACACCAAACAATCTGTCAATTTTCCAAACCAAATTTTATTTTTCCACAGAAAAACCCATACCACTATAAAATTGAAAAAATACATAGGAAAGTGATGATCCTTTCTAAAAAATCATAGTAATGGGAGGAAACTAAATTATTATAACAATTTTTGTGGATGTTCTTTCATCCAGAAATGTTGGAGTAGCTATTATAACATGCAACTAACTCATTCCACTTCCCTATGATCCAGTGTAAATCCCATGTGATACTCTCACTAGTTTTTACAACTTATCATATGTCTATATTATAGTTCCCCTACCCCATCACATGTTTATAGTGGATCTCAAACCACCAATTTACTGAGGGATAGTTTAGACCTTTCCAGAATCAGGTTCCAACCATAATCATATTCCCCCACATCACTAATAAGGGTTATTAAAAACATATGTAGATAGTGAATCCCACTGAATGAACTACACTCTATTTCAGGGTAATAAAGTAATTTGTAGCTCTAGGAATACCTTCCACACTTGAATATTTTCACATGAATATATTCATCAGATTACATATTGCTTCATTGGATGATTTTCATGACACTTCCTTATAGGTAACTATCATAGAGGTTCTTCCTGCAACTCAAGGAATAAATCCAATTTCATTCTGATGAGAATACCTAATTTCCACTTGTGGCCTCCAACATATCCCCTTCTATTATTTATAAATCTATTAATCACACCAGAAACTTTTATCAGCTGAAATATGTTCACATGTGACTTGATCTCATAAGAAATCCTATCATCTAGGAACTTCCCCCAAACCATATCATCGATTACCAGTGATGGAAAAAAACACTATGAGGTAGTGAAATGTTCAGTGTAGTTCATCAATGAAATGATCTCACACATCATGTTTATAAACTCTTAAGACCAGTCATCCCTTATTGTAGTTGGATAAAATTCACCTAGAAACATCACCTCGAGGTCCATTCTTATCAGATCCCATAACTATATAGATTTCCTGAGTATTTTTAATAGTTATTTTTTATCATCATAGAATATAATAATGGAAAATATTCATATAACCATGGACCTATATCAATGATTTTCCGGAACCATTAGTATTTTTATTCTATACCAATGATATACAATAAATATTGTTATTGGTTTATTTAGTGATGGCTATATAAATGATTATCATAAGGCTGTTGGTATAGAATGTATTATATTAAAGGTACACCAATTTTTCTATTAGTAATGGGTATATATTGTCTATACCAAATTTTTTATGAAACTATTTTAATATAATTCTTCCCAAGTGAAGCAAATAACCACCCTCCTCATATCACATTCATCGCTATTTTAGTGCATTATAGTTTCTTCACTAACCATGAAGATCCATACTCAATTTCCCTTATCATTTATCTATTATTTGGGATCAAATTAAATAGTTCCAAATCCATCATATCTTCTAGAAATAATAATATTTATTTTTATCTATGTATAAAATAGTAATCTATATTTTTTATGGAGGTATTCTTATAGATTCATTGAACAAGGGTTATTACGGCTACTCATGGATTTTAGTAACATATTTTTTATTATATATTTTTATTTGGTTTATTTTTAATATTATTTGTATTTTCCAAAATATATGTAACAATTTTCAGATTTTTAATGATGGTGTTTTTATTGTGGTTGAAGTGGTTTGGCATGGTTAATGTAAGAATAATGGGTAGATTATGGATTTTTCCACTAATATGTTGATAATTTTTCTTTATTTCAGATTTCAATATATCACTAAGATTATAAGATATTATCCTATTTAATATTATACTAGAAGGGACACTATTATCCTCTATTTAGTGATTAATATATGTATTTTTTCTCAAAAAATTAGTTTCAACCATGGTTTTCTCCTCTTTTTATTGATGACTAAATGGAAATTGTATTGTTGACCGTGAATAATTATTATGGTTATCATAGTGATAAATATTTATCCTTGTGAATTATAATGTGAATAAATCGAATTATTTAAAGTAATTTTTAAATGGATGTAATATTTTTAGAGGAATATGTAAATCTAGTAATGTTTTTGTAATGATGATATTTTATAATATTACATACTATGAAAAGCCATGATGTTTTAAAGAGGATAAATTATGTTTTGAATTTTGAAATAGAGTGGGGGATGGTGAGAAATTATTTTACCAAATGATCTTTATCCATTATAGACAATATATATACACCTTGATCCATTGAAACCTGTACCATTCCAAAAGAGAGACCTGAGAGGAGTGAGTAATCATCCATTCATTTCTTATAAACGTTGGATGTGAGGGAAACCACCAAAAATAAAAAATCTAATAAAATAAAGTTTATTGTTTGAAATAGTTATATAAAAATAAAATTTCTATTTCAAAATCATTTATCAAATAAATTTTCATAAGATCAATAGTTTACAGAATAAACATGTCACACAATTCAATTTTATGAAAATGTGTTTCCCAACAACACTTTAAAAGAGAGACCTTTTTTTAAAATACATTTACTTTAATAACCATCTACTATTGGAAACATAACGTTGTATAACTATTTAAATTATTAAATGTTTTAATTATTAATGTTTTTCTTAATTTTGAAAATTCTATGACCCTTATAAAACTATATACATACCGGAAAGGTATATCATGGAAGGAATTACCAACATTGGTTCTGTAGAGACCCAATCTTAACATACATGGTAATTACAATACTTTTGTGGAATACTTAATACAAAAAAAGAATACACCCAAGGACCGTAATAGATTAGTGTCATTGGAAACATGGAACATAATATTCTAATCATGGTGAAAGATCTTCGAGATCTCCCATAAAGATCTTCCCCTTTTATTTCCTTACCTAAAACCGTTCGTTATATCCTGGGGAAAGAAAACATATAAAGGGTGAGATCAAATTCTCAGTAAGGTTAAACATTGAAAACATAAAACAATCCATAAACATTTGAGCATGAAAACATGAACATAATATTTAAACATAAAAATCTTGAGACATGACATAAAACAATGGAGTACATAAAGAATAGAGCATAAAGAAAAATTAATAATGATAAAATAGCATGTGAATAAAACATGTATTTTTGTAAAACCATTAATCACATGATATTATTTCCATAGTTTCCAAGGCATTGCTTCCAAGACTATCATAGGGGACAAATTCCATTACTAAACCACGTTTACATGACGTTCCAGCCCTGTATTACAGAACCAGATTTACATGTTGTTCTAGACTTTTTTATCTCATGAGATATAAATCTTTAACCAATTCATTAGAGGGAGATATAGGTCCCACCAATCTCATATTTAAATAATTTGTACGTGTGCAATAAAACAATCATAAATAATTCATCATAACCCAAAGAATAAAATGGGTTTAATAAACATCATTCCTTCATAACTTAATCCATATAAAACAAATAGATATCATTTCATCATAAGAAAAATAAAACCATGTAAATAATAGAGACATTATAATCGAAACATAAACATACTAATAAATGTCATCTTAGATGGAAAATAGTTTTGATAAAACACATGAAATTAATTCTTGAGGAAAATACCATTTTTCTTCAAAATCATTTTCTTTTCACAAAATAACATGTAATTTTAAAAGAGAAGGATTTTATTGAAAATAATTTGGAAATCATGTAGAGTAAGAATTATGAAAATAAGGAATTATGAAACCGTAAAAACCCATTCATGTCGTATAAGTTAAAAAACCATTATCCTCGTACTTTTGATGGAAAAGTTAAAAAATACTTTGTATGGTAAACAAAAGAATGATTCCTTACATACAATGTGGTAAAACTAATCAAAGGGTAAAAATGAATTTAAACATACATGTAAGAATATTAAAAATATTACGAAATTTTGCTTATAAAACATGAACATGGATGATAAATATAACACTACTAATTACTTAAAAATAAACAATCTCGGATAAGAACGAGATTGGAATAATTAGCCATTACCTTAGGTCTGATATGCTTTGTGCATATCCAAACCTCCTGTAGAATAATTTAAATAATGTAATTGACTTATTAAAGAATCATATTCATTGTTATGATATCATATATGGTCATATTATTATCTTCTTATTAGTAATATTTCATTGCTACTTGTTATTCGGGTGTTCATTGCATTATGTTCATATGCGTTTTTTGTAGAATAAATTCTTATTACTCTTTTTCAGTTATAGATACATCATTTACATAATGTTATTAGTGTAATATATATCATCTGTATTCATTCAATTCATTTATATAATCATTATTCAATGAAGATCATGTAGAATGAGTCACATCACATCATGGAGACGGTAGGTCGTACGTATGCACGAGTGATGATATCATTACCATGATTGTGGAATTATATTGAAGTGTATGGTGTATAATATTTAGGAATAAATATCACTTTAAAATAACCATATATAGTTATTTCTTCCATCCTTATACCCATCCAAGTATGTTAGTGATGAAATAAAAGATTACACCACATCATGGAGACGGTAAGCTGTACGCACGCACGCGTGGTGATTTCATTTTTTTCATAGGATGGATAGAAGATAGAATATGGTTGTTTCATATTCATAATAACATATCATTATACAAGTGATACTGGATTTATAACTTAATAATTAAACAACTCATACAAAGGAAGTAGGAGAAGAAATAAGTCTGAAAGAATCAGTAAGGGATATTACCTCTTCTTCGACGCGCCTCCTCTTAACCTCCTCTTAGGGAAAAAAGGTTGGTCTGTGTAGAAGCCCATGACATATAGTAGGTTTATAGGGTTGTATGGAAGTGAAATGGGAAGGGTTTGGACGAATTTTAATGTTCAAAAATGGTGTTACATGGAGAGGGAGGAGGTTCCCTTTTACAATGGAGTAGAGGGGCACCTTTATAAACCTAAAAAATATTCATTTATAATAAATTCAAACCACACCTAAAAACCTCAAAAACTGACTCAATTATAATATTTTTTGTGATAGGTTTGTAATCTCATCAACCAATAAAATTTAGGCATGTTTTCTGTTTATTTTATTCCTTATAATTTTGATTTATCGTTATTTAATCTATTTAATTTTATTTGTGGTAATAATATTCTAAATTTTATATTGTAATAAATATATACTTATATGTTTTAAATATCCAATAATTGGATACTTTATAACCTTTTCAACCATTCAATTTTTAATTTGAAAATTTTAAATATTTTTGTGATTTTTAAATATTTTAATAATTTGTTATTTTTATGAAATACCAATAGTGTAAATTTTGACACTATTAATTTATTTGAATTTAAATAAAATAAAAAAAGAAAATATATTCGAAATAAAATATTTAATAGGTTTATAACATGTCATAAACATCTATAAAATTAGTGGAGAATTTTAATTAGTTCATATAATATTTATTTTAATATTTTTAAAACCATTTATTTGATATTTCTCTTAATAAAATAATTAATATTACATTTTTTTATAATGATTTAATATACTTATTTTTTTCATAAAAATTAAAAATAAAATACTATGATGAATATATATATAATATATTTCATAATAATACTTTTAGTCCAATTTATCTTCTAAAACACCCAACAACTAAAATGTTACGTTTATTAAATTATGAAGGCGACAACATTTACATCATTTAAAATAAAATAATATAAGTTTCATAACCACTTTATAAGGCTCCAAATAGTCAAAAATTAGACCTATGTATGATTATGGTTTATATTTACACGACCAATATGTTTTGGTCAAGTTTGTTGGGGCTTTTATGGGTATTATTAGTTTAATATAAACTATATTATTGATTTTTCAGTAAATAATTAATTTCTGCATCATTAATGTATAAGCTATAAAGTTAACTATATATTTCTTAAAAATTACAAATAAATTACCATGATAATGAAAAATATTTTATCTTTCAAATGAGAAATTATAACAGATTTTTATTTGTTTATAACATTATATTAAAAATTATTTAATTTAAATTTTGATTGAGACATATTTCACTTTCATTTAAATAAAATAAATTAAAGGTCTTAATCACATAAAACTGGGTTCTAATAGATAATATTTCTACCCATGTATATTTTAGGACGAAATTTAATCATCCATTTATATTAAAACAAGTGTTATAGTAATTTTATAATATTATGTTCACCCTTAATTACCTAATTTATCTTTAACTATGGAAAATAAAATTTACCGTTGTTTTATTCATAATGACTGAAAATAAAAAGTTGCCTATTAACATAATTTAGACCTACTGATTCCAAATATGGAATCCATTTTTCCAAATTCAAAATAAAAAAGTTTCAGTAATTAATTTAAAATTAATCCCATTGTAGACAAAATGAGGTTTATTTAAAACATTGCAAAAGATTGAAATGTGTTTACCTATGAATTCAATGTAAAATTAATGATAATGAAATACATTATATTAAATGGTAAAAAAATATATTATATTTATAATTTAAAACCATTAAATATTATAATTTAACCATATAAGTTATCTCCATGAAAAAAATGTTTTTAATTAAAATTTAGAGTATTTTTACTATTCACCAAAATATGAAGATTATCAGAATAATGTCAAAAAATTTATCCAAAGTAATTTTTATATCTTGATTCCAAGTAAGATGTCTTATTTATAAAATTGAACTTATAAACATTTAAAAAACTAGATTTAATGTAGGTGTGCCATCAAAAGGTGGAAATACTGTATTTTTTGAAAAATACTTATTTTACCCAAAAAACCTTTTTTGGTTTCATACCATGTTCTAGAATATGTGTAAGATTAATGATATTGTTATAAAATTAAAAATATGGTTAATATTATTCATAATGGACAGTTCATAAGAATAATATATTATTGTTTAGTGAAACTCGGTATTACATACAACACACACTATTGATGAAGGTCACACTTATGTGCAACACCAGCCAAGAATAGTTTTAGTGTATACTACAAGCTAATACGATATAGCACAAGATAATATTGATGTAGTGTACAACACAAGACATAAAATAAATTAAAAAATAATATTTGTCATAAAATCTCGTGGTGTTACATTCTACCCCCCTTAAAATGAATTTCGCCCTCGAAATTCATTGGGGTTATAAATGGTTTCCTACTTGAAAGTTTCATTTATAGTAACCCACATCATAAAAAGGAATACCAAAACATAATTTTAAAAACTAAAGTATGAAACTTAATGGGAACCCAAATTAAATCATTATTGGGTTTTCACATAAGAGAACATTGGTGAAAATATGGATATGGAACAGAAATTTAACCATCAAGTACTGATGGAGAGTGGTAGAGAACATGGTTATGAAAAATCCAACAATCACAATGGAATAAATTTGTTATGATATAAGGTACCATCTGATTTATCAGATATGAGAGTACTGTGACAACATTTTTGGTTTTCAAGTTCCTTTCCATAAATTAGGAATTTTTTAATTAGAAGAGATGATTGCTTGATTTTGGTATAATCGCACTGTTGGTTGTTCCTTGAACAATTTCCACGTCATATCTTAATTAAATGAAGTTGAATTTGTCATTAGTGAAGTGTTATAAGATCATGTAATAGAATGATGGTTCATTCCATATGACTCTAACAAAAGGATAGAAAAAGTTATTAAATATACATAAGTCCATCTGTGGTGAGATTAACTATATATGATTCCAAAAATGAACTTATACATCAAATATCATACCTCTTAAAATAAAACTAATTTATATCTACCAGGGACATCATGTAGGCTGGTGGTAGGTGAGAATGGATTGTCGCACTTCAGTTGTGGGTTCGATTCCCACAACCTTGTCCTATGCTATGGGTTGTCATACATCCTACGAGTTGTCCTTTTTCTAAAACTACACCATTATAACATTACAAAAATTATATCAAAAAAGTTATATCATTAAAAAAATACTATATTATGTCCAACTTAATATATTCCAACCTTTAGGCTTATCTAAAATACATCTATCCAAACTCACAGTATAAAGAAAATGACTACTAGAAAGGTCATATAATAAGAAAGTGAATACCATCATTTATCTCAAATATATAATTACATATACCATGTTGGTCACATCGGAAACATGTGAATTCCTTAATCATGTATTCTTGGAACATTAATTACTATAGATCCTTAGTGAAAACACTATTTCTGTCAAATTTTAACTCTTTCCACATACCAAAATCCCAAATATTATATATAATCAAAGCATGATATCACTTTTTCCTTATATCAGTCATGAGCTCATTAATAATATCCAATATCTCAATATCTCTTTTCACTTAACTATGCACATACCATGTACATTACAAAAATATCTGAATAACCATTCATGGTTACTGGAACCATTCAACATATACATTCAAATACTTAAGGAAAAATATATCTATAACAATCCTTAGATATTTTGTTATTCCATAGTACCATTAAATTATTTATACAACATTAATCTTGATAAAAATGCAATCATTCCACTACCTTCTTAAACCATTGACCGAGCTTCATCATTTTATTCCACAACACTTCATTCTTCTCATATATCATTTGTAGACTCTTCATCATCAACAACATAAATACTACCCATACAACCATGCTAATTCTTTTAATTTAATTTTAACTTAGGGAATTGGTTAGCATGATGATTGTACATTCCACATTTAAAACATTTAACCATTGTTGATGTCTTAGAAATACCATTACCCTTGTCCATTGTGTTAACTGAACTTTTTTCCTTTGCAATTACTAGCTTTGTGTCCTTCTTTTCCACACCCAAAGTATCTTCTAGTTCCTTTAAAACATATTCCTTAGTGCATCTTCCAACATGATTAACATGAGGGAAATTGAACATTCTTTCCTCTATAATCATCATGAAACTCCATCTTTTTTTATTAGATGAGTCAGGAAACTTACCAAAGTTGAGAGTATTAATCATATTATGAGATTGCTGATTAGGCATAATAACGATGTTTTGCATTCCACATCCTGTTTCATTTGGTTGATCCTGAAGAATATCATTCCATTGTCCATCATATTCTCCATTACCATGAATGTAACACCCCGGGATTTTATGAAAAATATTATTTTTATTTCATTAATGTCTTGTGTTATATGCTACACCAAAAGGAGCTTGAACAACACACATCCTTGACTTGCCTTGCATTACACGCAATCGCGACCTTCCTCGATAGCATGTGTAGTACGTAATAACAAGTCTCACTAAACAACAATATGCTATTAAAATATTTTTAAAACTACCCGTTATGAATAGAAATAACCACTTTTTGAAATTTTGTAAATTTTATTTTTCAAAATGGAATTTATTTTTGGATTCGTAATATCGAAATTAGCTTAGGGTGAAATTTTGGTGATTTTCGGATAACTTTCATATTTTGATGAATAGTGAAAATTATTAAATTATAATTAAAAACAACTTTTTTAATCGAAATAATTAATAGTTATAAATTATTAATTTGAGTGGGTTTAAATTATATTTAGAATATATTTTTACAATTTAATACAATGTTGGTCATTGGATGTAATTTCACATTTAAACCAGTCATAAACAAGTGTCAATCTTTTGATAGTTATTATCTCTTAAGAACATGCTATTTGTTTTGAAGACGGGAATTAATTTTTAAATTAATTAATGAAACTGATATGTTTTTAATTTGATAAGATAGACATCATTTTTGAATTCATAATATCAAATATAGCTTAGATCTAATTTTTGGTATTTTTCTGGAAACATTCATTTTTTTGATGAATAGTGAAACCACTAAGTGGTAGTTAAAAAACTGAATTTTTCATAAAACATAATTTTACCGCTTCAGTGAGTGGAATTTCGAAAATCCGAGAGACACGGTTGATGTCAGTAAGTAAAATGTGGTTCAATGAGATGAAAATAATTTTTTGGTGAATAGTAACTTTTTACTTTTTTTACCACGGTTAAAAGTAAATAGGGTAATTAAGGGTAAAAATGATATTATTATTACCCTAACACATATCCTAATTCTATTAGAGAAGTTTAATTCGAACAAAAACAACCTTAGGAATAAAATATGACCATTTAGGCCCACTGGGATTAGATTAGGACATTTATTATTAATTTATTTAAAGAAGGGTTAAAATAGTTAAAATCAAAGTTTAATAAGTAAATCATTTTTAATATGGGGATATACATATGATAAATTCGACTATAAATATTCATTAGAAATATAAAAAGCTTTCCTACATAATGGAATTTTAGTTGTAATTTTTAGACATTAAATAATTTAATGTATTTATGACACAACGATGATGCAGTAATTATCTTATTAATGAAATATTGACATAATTGATGTTATAAATACCCAAATAAATATAATTTGAGACTTTTTATGATTTCCACTAATTTTATAGGTTAATATGACATGGTATTATAGATTTAATTAACTTTTTCCTAACTTATCATTCTGTTAGGATTTTCAAAAAAATCAATTACTAAATAGTGTCAAAATTGACATAAAATAGATTTTAAAACAAATATTATATTATTAATTGCTATTTTATTCCTAAAAATCTAAGGATCGGCCAAATTACTTAGATAAGGTTATATATATTAATAATAAACATCCTGGGGTTCGTTTGGCTTGATATAGTAAGTTTATTAACATTATAGTATAAGAACACAAGAAGACACGGTAAAAGTAAAATTATTTAACTTAATGTTAAATCTAAATGATAAGGTTAAAATAGAAACCTAAACTTGTATAAATTCTATTGGATGAGAGAATTTCGACCCATACCCACCTTAGCCTTTAAATAAATCAATTTGGAGGTATTTAAAACCGAACTTGACTTAATAATAAAATAATATTTTTAGTTATTCCAAGGGTGCCCCTCTCCTCCCTTATAAAAGGGAACCTCCTCCCTCTCTTCCTCACACAACTTTGAGCCTTCATTCTCAGCCAAACCCTGCCAAATTCTCTTCTCCACTTCCCTAGAAACATTCGTAGAGGTTCTGGTATTCCTCAAAGACCAATTTTAGTGCCCTAAGAGGAGGTCTCAAAGAGGCGCTTCAAAGAAGAGGTAATTTCCGTTACCGATTCTTTCACCTTTATTTCTTCTTCCACTTCTTCTTCTTAGGTTGTTTCATTATGAAGTAATAACATCAGTATCACTCATATATTTATATTTCATTATAAGTATGAAACAAACCTATTTCACCATCTATCCATCCTACGGAAAACGAAATCACCGCGCGTGCGTACGTACGGAATACCGTCTCCACGCCAGGGTGAAATCTATTTTCCACCACCACCATACTTGGATGAGTATAATGGTGTAAATAATAACTATATATTATTATTTTAAAGTGATATTTATTCTGAAATAGTATACATACACTCCAATACAGTCCCACAATCATGATAACGATATCATCGCTCGTGCGTACGTACGGACTACCGTCTCCACGACGCGATGAGATTCATTCTCCACTTTAACCATTCATGAATGATTATAAAGTATATATAATAAGTAATCATGAAGTATATGAAATAATAATGATATTGGATTTATGTGTATATATATGTATGTCATCTACTTAATTCCTTTCAACTCAATAAGGAAATGAAAACAGCGTTCATGCGTACGTACGACCTACCGTCTCCATGAACGGTGTATTTCTTTCCATTTACTGATTTATTACATATATGTATATTCTGAATATATATATATATATATATATATATATCATGTTTTATATTCTAGAATTATGTAATCATGATATAAGTAATCATATGAATAATTACAAGTCAAAACATGGATGACAAATGAAACAATTTTACCCAAAACGCTCTTTAACATGGAATTTACAAAAGAACGGGTAATATAAAGTCATAAGTGAACCATATATGATATAATAACAATGAATATGATTCTGTAATAATTCAATGACATTCTTTAAATCATTATACAGGAGGTTAAGACACTTACGAAGCAAATCGGACCTAAGGTAAGGGAAAATATCACAATCTCATTTTTATCCGAGATTGTTTATACTTTGGTATTTACTGGGGTGTATTTTATCATCCACATCCATGTTCCCTCAATATGTAATATTATTTCCATCCACCTACAATTGTTTAAAACCTATTTTACCCTTTGGTGAGTTTTTAGTAAAAGATATGAAAGGAATCTTTTTTCGTTTTTCGTACGAGGTACTTTTTGACTTTTCCGACAAAAGTACGAAGAATGTTTTTTTAAACTTATACGGCACAAACGGATTTTTACAGTTTTATAAAGCCTTATTTTCATGAAGATTCCTCCAAAATATTTCATGACTATTTTCAATAAAATATCTTTCTTTTAAAATTGAATGACGTTTTGTGAAAAGAAATTGATTCTGAAGAAGAAAGGATATTTTCATCAAGAATTCATTTCAAGTGTTTTATCAAAATTATTTTCCATCTAAGATAACATAGGGTTCTGTTTCTATCCTTATTATTACATGGATTTGATTATGTTGTGATGGAAATATTTTTATGAAATATTTTATCTTATATGAATTGTTTTATGATGTCCCTATGTTTAAAGATTCCCATTTTTATTACATGGGTTATGCAATGATGTATGATTTATGATTTTGTGGCACACATAAGAATGGTATCATTCTGGGATGGGTGGGACCTATATCTACCTCCAATGCATTGGGTAAAGTTTTTATATCTCATGAGATAGACATGGCTGGAATGGTAGGTTATACCGGTTCAGTGAAACAGGACTGAAACAAGGGTGACTCGGTTCAGAAAGGGACTTTGTCCACTAAGATAGTCTCGGCAATGAGTCTTGACTAACAAGAAATGATTCTCTCTGATTATGTGTGTATGCCACAAAGTTTCATGTTTTAAGTTATGATTATTGTGACTACATTTCACGGCCATGATTTATCCCATTTTATGAAATTATGCACTCTTTTGCAGGGTAAGATTTCCAAAAGTTATGTTTTTATGAATATGATGTGATTGATATTTATTTTGTTTACCCTTACTGAGAATTTGAGCTCACCCTTTTATGTTTTCTTTTCCCCAGGATATAAAGAAAGGTTTTAGGAAAAAATGGAAGATCTTTATGGGAGATGTTGAAGATCTTTCACCACGATTAGAAGATTATATTCGGAGTTTCCAAAGACACTAAACTATTACGATCCTTGTGTGTGTGTTTTTGTTATGTACTAAGTATTCCGCAAATGTAATGTAATGTCAATGTACGTCAAGATACGGGTCTCTACAGATGGTATCAGAGGCAAAGGAGGTAGGAATGTATCCGATCCTTGGGAACTCTCACATGTGAGCGTTGGACGAAGCATGGCTCTCCGCCCAAGGGCTTCATGAGGAAATGGCTGCCACTGGGGATGCTGGTGTGTCCCGCCCAGGGGGTGTAGCCGCCCATGGAGTGCCCTGATAGGTATCAATTATAGTCCACTGGAAGTAATTCCAGACCGTTACAGTTGGTATCCGAGGAAAGGCTTAGTCAACCTTTGGAAACTAGGATGCGAAAACGTTAGTGAGATCCCTAGAGATATTTCTAAGGTATGTCTAGGGATGTCTCTAAGGTTAAGTATACATATAGGTTATAGTCCTAGAATTGCGCTAACGATCTTATAATTTAACCTAAGATGTTATATATTGAGGGTACTCCCCCTTTACTATGTTGTTTTCTCTAGCATGATTTTTGCCTCTCACAGAATTCTTTTTGTGTTTTAGTAAATGGAGGGAACCAGAATGAATTCGGTTAACATTGAATCCAATGAAAAAATTGGTGACTATGAGAAACAAAATTGTGTAATTCCTAGAGAGAAAGATATTGTGATTATGCCGAATCATTCATCACGATATATGATTAACAAGGTGAAATTTAGTGGTATGCCTAATTCATCAAAGAAGAGGAAGATAAACTATTATGCATGTTCGAATGTAGAGGAGCATAAAGAAAGGAAGATTGAGATTTCTAAAGAAGGGAATAAGAACCTTGAGGAATACCTCAAATGGAGGGACCGATGTTATCTGTGTGGAGAAAAGGGTCATAGAGTGACAGACTGTTATGGAGTTCAATGTCTTATTTATGGAGAACATGGGCATTACCCAACTCAAGGCCCTGACCTAAAAAGTTACATCTAAATAAAGGAAGGACTTATTCCACGACAATAATTGAAGTGGATGTACTGAAGTGTTTATGTATTAGTATTCAAGAATAATGTTGTTGAGGTACTTTTATGGTGTATTGGAATATTTATGTATTGGTCTATTGTGGTTTTCAATAATTTTAAGGTACCGGTAACCATGAAAAGTGATTCAAATATTTTGGAAAGTAGATGATATGAGCATAATGAAGGGATAAGGAGAAAATGAAATGTTTGACAGTATTCATGAGCTCATGATTGATATAAGGACTAAGTGATATCATGGTTTGAGTATATATAATTTTGAGGATTTTGGTATGTGGAAAGAGTTAACTTTTGTCAGCATTCATGTTTTCACTAAGGTTCAATGGGTATTCATTTTTCAAGAGAATACATGATTAAGGTATTCACATGTTTGTAATTTGACCAACAAGATATATCTTATGATATATGGGGGATAAATGATGGCATTCACGTGATTGTTCTGTGACATTTCAAGTAATCATTTTCTTTATACTGTGAGCTTGGACCAAAGTATTTTAGATAAGCCTAAAGATTAGAATGGATTATGTTAGACATAAGTTAGGATAAAACGTTTTTCAATATTATTGATGGGATGTTATAGTAATATAGCTTTAGAAAAAGGACAACCTGCAGGACGGGTGACAACCCATCACGTCAGACAAGGTTGTGGGAATCGAACCCACAACCGAAGTGCAACTGGCCTTTATCGCCTACCACTGGCCTATAGGAAGTCCCTGTTTAGTAGAAACTAGTTTTATTATATTAAACAGTATGATATATGAAGTATAAGTCCATTTTAGGAACCATATATGATTAATCTCACTATAGAATGACTTATGTATATTTAATAACTTTTGCTAACCTTTTGTTTGAGACAGATGGAATGACCCGTCATTCTATCACATGATCTGCTAACACTTCACGAATAACAAATTCAACTTCACTTATTTAAGTGATGAAGTAGAAATTGTTCAAGGCACGAATAACAGTGAGATTGTACCAAAATAAAGTAAGTATTTATTCTAATTCAAATTCTTCAACTTTAGGGAAATGATCTTGAAAACCAAAAATGGTGTCCTAGTGCTCTTATATCTGATTAATCAGATGGTACCTCAGATCGTCACAAATTTATGGATTTGTGATTGTTGGCTTTTCCATAGCCATGTTCTCTACCACTCTCCCTCAGAACATGATGGATAGATTTTTCTTCCATATCCATATTTTCACCTATGTGGAAACCGAGTGATTAGTTTATTTGGGTAACTGTTACGTTTCATACTTTTGTTTTTAAAGATTGGTTTTGGTATTTCTTTTTACGATGTGGGTTTCTATTAAAGAAACTTTCAAGTAGTAAACCATTTATAACCCGATGAATTTCGAGGGAGAAATTCATTTTAATGGGGGTAGAATGTAACACCCCGAGATTTTATGAAAAATATTATTTTAATTTCATTAATGTCTTGTGTTATATGCTACACCAAAAGGAGCTTGCACAACACGCATCCTTGACATGCCTTTCATTACACGCAATCGCGACCTTCCTCGATAGCGTGTGTAGTACGCAATAACGAGTTTCACTAAACAACAATATGCTATTAAAATATTATTAAAACTAGCCGTTATGAATAGTAATAAACACTTTTTGAAATTTTATAAATTTTATTTTTCAAAATGGAATTTATTTTTGGATTCGTAATATCGAAATTATCTTAGGGTGAAATTTTGGTGATTTTCGGATAACTTTCATATTTTGATGAATAGTGAAAATTATTAAATTATAATTAAAAACAACTTTTTTAATCAAAATAATTAATAGTGATAAATTATTAATTTGAGTGGTTTTAAAGTATATTTAGAATATATTTTTACAATTTAATACAATGTTGGTCATTGGATGTAATTTCACATTTAAACCAGTCATAAACAAGTGTCAATCTTTTGATAGTTATTATCTCTTAAGAACACGCTATTTGTTTTGACGACGGGAATTAATTTTTACATTAATTAATGCAACTGATATGTTTTGAATTTGATAAAATAGACATAATTTTTTAATTCATAATATCAAATATACCTTAGATCTAATTTTTGGTATTTTTCTGGAAACTTTCATTTTCTGATGAATAGTGAAACCACTAAGTGGTAGTTAAAAAACTGAATTTTTCATAAAACATAATTTTACCGCTTCTGTGAGTGGAATTTCTAAAATCCGAGAGACACGGTTGATGTCAGTAAGTAAAATGTTGTTCAATGAGGTGAAAATAACTTTTTGGTGAATAGTAACTTTTTACTTTTTTTTACCACGGTTAAAAGTAAATAGGGTAATTAAGGGTAAAAATGATATTATTATTACCCTAAAACATGTCCTAATTCTATTGGACAAGTGTAATTTGACCAAAAACAACCTTAGGAATAAAAACGACCATTTAGGCCCACTTGGATTAGATTAGGACATTTATTATTAATTTATTTAAAGAAGGGTTAAAATAGTTAAAATCAATGTTTAATAAGTAAATAATTTTTAATATGGTCATATACATAATATAAATTCGACTATAAATATTAATTAGAAAGCTAAAACGATTTCCTACAAAATGGTATTTTATTTGTAATTTTTAGACATTAAATAATTTAATTTATTTATGACACAACGATGATGCAATAATTATCTTATTATTGAAATATTGACATAATTGATGTTATAAATACCCAAATAAATATAATTTGAGACTTTTTATGAATTCCACTAATTTTATAGGTTACTATGACATGTTAGTATAGAGTTAATTAACGTTTTTCGAACTTATCATTCTGTAAGGATTTTCAAAAACATCAATTACTAAATAGTGTCAAAATTGACATAAAATAGTTTTTAAAACAAATATTATATTATTAATTGTTATTTTATTCCTAAAAATCTAAGGTTCGGCCAAATGACTTAGATAAGGTTATATATATTAATAATAAACAACTTGGGGTTCGTTTGGCTTGATATAGTTAGTTTATTAACCTTATAGTATAAGAACACAAGAAGACACGGTAAAAGTAAAATTATTTAACTTAATGTTAAATCTAAATGATAAGGTTAAAATAGGTACCTAAACTTGTATAAATTCTATTGGATGAGAGGATTTCGACCCATACCCACCTTAGCCTCGAAATAAATCAATTTGGAGGTATTTAAAACCGAAGTTGACTTTATAATAAAATAATATTTTAAGATATTCCAAAGTGCCCCTCTCCGCCCTTATAAAAGGGCACCTCCTCCCTCTCTTCCTCACACAACATTGAGCCTTCAAGCTCGGCCAACCCCTGCCAAATTGTCTTCTCCACTTCCCTAGAAACATCCTAGAGGTTTTGGTCTTCCTCAAAGACCAATTTTAGTGCCCTAAGAGGAGGTCTCAAAGAGGCGCTTCAAAGAAGTGGTAATTTCCGTTACCGATTCTTTCACCTTTATTTCTTCTTCCACTTCTTCTTCTTAGGTTGTATCATTATGAATTAATAACATCAGTATCAATCATATATTGATATTTTGTTATAAGTATGAAACAACCTTATTTCACCATCTATCCATCCTATGGAAAACGAAATCACCGCGCGTGCGTACGTACGGAATACCGTCTCCACGCCGTGGTGAAATCTATTGTCCACCACCACCTTACTTGGATGGGTATAATGGTGTAAATAATAACTATATATTATTATTTTAAAGTGATATTGATTCTGAAATAGTATACATACACTCCAATACAGTACCACGATCATGAGAATGATATCATCGCTCGTGCGTATGTATGGACTACCGTCTCCACAACGCGATGAGATTCATTCTCCACATTAACCATTCATGAATGATTATAAAGTATATATAATAACTCATCAAGAAATATATGACATAATAATGATTCTGGATTTATGTGTATATATATGTATGTCATCTACTTAATTCCTTTCAACTCAATAAGGAAACGAAAACAGCATTCATGCGTACGTACGGCCTACCGTCTCCATGAACGGTGTATTTCTTTCCATTTACTGATTTATTATATATATGTATATTCTGAATATATATATATATAAATCATGTTTTATATTCTGGAATTAAGTAATCATGATCTACGTAATCATTTGAATAATTACAAGTCAAAACACGGATGACAAATGAAACAATTTTACCCAAAACGCTCTTTAACATGGAATTTACAAAAGAACGGATAATATAAAGTCATAAGTGAACCATATATGATATTATAACAATGAATATGATTCTATAATAAGTAAATGACATTATTTAAATCATTATACAGGATGTTCGGACACTTACGAAGCAAATCGGACCAAAGGTAAGGGAAAATATCACAATCTCATTTTTATCCGAGATTGTTTATACTTTGGTATTTACTGGGGTGTATTTTATCATCCACATCCATGTTCCCTCAATATGTAATATTATTTCCATCCACCTAAAATTTTTTAAAACCTATTTTACCATTCGGTGAGTTTTTAGTAAAAGATATGAAAGGAATCTTTTTTCGTTTTTCATACGAGGCACTTTTTGACTTTTTCGACAAAAGTACGAAGAATGTTTTTTTAACTTATACGACACGAACAGATTTTTACGGTTTTATAAAGCCTTATTTTCATGAAGCTTCCTACAAAAGATTTCATGACTATTTTCAATAAAATATTTTTCTTTTAAAATTGCATGACGTTTTGTGAAAAGAAATTGATTTTGAAAAAGAAAGGATATTTTCCTCAAGAATTCATTTCAAGTGTTTTATCAAAATTATTTTCCATCGAAGATAACATAGGGTTCTGTTTCTATCCCTATTATTACATGGATTTGATTATGTTGTGATGGAAATATTTCTATGAAATCTTTTATCTTATATGAATTGTTTTATGATGTCACAATGTTTAAAGATTGCCATTTTTATTACATGGGTTATGCAATGATATATGATTTATGATTTTGTGGCACACATAAGAATGGTATCATTATGATATGGGTGGGACCTATATTTCCCTACAATGCATTGGGTAAATATTTTATATCTCATGAGATAGACATGGCTGGAATGGTAGGTTATACTGGTTCAGTGAAACAGGACTGAAATGAGGGTGACTCGGTTCAGAAAGGGACTTTGTCCACTAAGATAGTCTTGGCAATGAGTCTTGACTAACAAGAAATGATTCTCAATGATTATGTGTGTATGCCACAAAGTTTCATGTTTTAAGTTATGATTATTGTGATTACATTTCACGGCCATGATTTATCACATGTTATGAAATTATGCTCTCTTTTGCAGGTTAAGATTTCCAAAAGTTATGTTTTTATGAATATGATGTGATTGATATTTCTTTTGTTTACCCTTACTGAGAATTTGAGCTCACCCTTTTATGTTTTCTTTTCCCCAGGATATAAAGAAAGGTTTTAGGTAAAAAAAGGAAGATCTTTATGGGAGATGTTGAAGATCTTTCACCACGATTAGAAGATTATATTCCGAGTTTCCAAAGACACTAAACTATTACGATCCTTGTGTGTGTGTTTTTGTTATGTACTAAGTATTCCACAAATGTAATGTAATGTCAATGTACGTCAAGATACGGGTCTCTACAATGAATCTTCCTATTTCCATCCATTTTCGAAAACCCAAAAAGAATAGTGTGAGCGGAAAAAATAATTCTACGAAGACAACATAATAAAGGGGGATTATATTCAATATCTAACATCTTAGGTTTAATCCTTGGTTATTCATGATCATTATCATAATTCTAGTATTTTAACCTATACATTATACTTAAACTTAGAGACATCCTTAGAAATACCGTAGAAATATTTCTCAGGATCTCCCTAAAGTTTGTTCATCCTTGTTTTCAAAGGATAACTAAACCTTTATTCTGATACCAACTGTAGAGACACAAGATTAAAGTATATGGAAAATAAATCACTTATTTAGAATAAATAATACATAACAAAAACAGACACCCAATTACCATAATTGTTTAGCGCCTTTGGAAACTCAGAACATAGTCTTCTAATCATGGTGAAAGATCTTCAACATCTCCCATAAAGATAATCCCCTTTTGTTTTATTACCTAAAAATGTTCCTTATATCCTGGTGAAAAGAAAACATATAAAGGGTGAGATCAAATGCTTATTAAGGGTAAACATGGGAAACATAAATTAATCCATAAACATTAAAAAGTGAAAACATGGCCAAAATATTTAAACATCAAAATCATGAGAAATGACAAAAAATATTGCAGTACATAAGGCATAGATCATAAAGAAACAATGATCATGATAAAATAGCATGGGAATAAAACATGTAATTGGGAAAAACCGTTAACCACATGATATGATTTCCATAGTATCCAAGGCATTGCTTCCAAGACTATCATAGTGGACAATATCCATTACTGAACCAGGTTTTCTTGCCGTTCCACCCCTGTATTACTATACCGGTTTTACTTACCCTTCAATCCATGTTTATCACATGAGATATAAATATTTACCCTATTCATTTGAGGGATATATAGGTCCCACCCATCTCATATTGAAATCATCCTTACATGTTCCACAAAATAATCATAAATCATTCATCATAAACCAAATAATAAAATGGGTTTTATAAACACCATCCCTTGATAACATAATCTATAAAAAAAATGAATATCATTCCATCATAAGAAAAATAAAACCATGAAAATAATAGATACATTATACTTGAAATATAATCATTCTAAATAATGTCATATTAGATAGAAAATGGTTTTGATAAAACACTTGAAATGAATTCTTGAGGAAAATAACATTTCTTCGTCAAAATCATTTTCATTTCAAAAAAATTCATGTAATTTTAAAAGATAAGGATTTTTTTGCAAATAATAATTAAATAATGTAGAGTAAGCCTCATGAAAATAAGGTGTTATGAAATCATAAAAATCGGTTCATCCTGTATAAGTTAAAAAAACATTATCCTTGTACTTTTTCCGGAAAAGTCAAAAAATACTTTGTATGGTAAACAAAAGAAAGATTTATTCCATACAATGAGTTAAAAGTCATCAAAGGGTAAAAATTAATTTAAAAATACATGGAAGAATATTAAACCAATTATGATTTTTTTTTTATAAAACTTGAACATGGATGATAAATATTACCCTAGTAATTACTTACGAATGAACAATCTCAGATAAGAATGAGATTGGAATAAGTATCCCTTACCTTGGGTCCGATAAGAATTGTACATATCCAAACCTCCTGTATAATGATTTAAATAATTTCACTGACATATTCCAGAATCATATTCATTGTCATGATATCACATATGGTCATATTCTTATCATCTATATTAGTAATAGTTCACTGCTACTTGTTATTCGGGTGTTCATTGCTTTATTTTCTTATGCGTGTTTTGTAGAATAAGTTTTTATTCCTACTTTTTAGGTTATAGATACATCATTTATAGAAATATATTAGTGTAATATATATCATTTTTATTCATTCAATTACTTTATATAATCATTATTCAATGAAGATCATGTAGAATGAGTCACATCACATCTTAGAGACGGTGGGCCGTACGTACGCACGAGCGATGATATCATTCCCATGATTGTGGAATTGTACTAAAGTGTATGGTGTATAATATTTCAGAATCAACATCGCTTTACAATAATTATATATAGTTATTTCTTCCATCATTATACTCATCCAAGTATGCTAGTGATGAAATAAAAGATTACACCACGACGTGGAGATGGTTAGTCGTACGTAGGAACGCGTAGTGATTTCATTTTTCTCATAGGATGGATAGAAGATAGAATATGGTTGTTTCATAATCATAGTAATATATCAGTAGCCATGTGATACTGGAGTTGTTACTTAGTAATGAAACACCACATATAGAGGAAGTAGGAGAAGAAATAAGTTTGAAAGAATAGGTAAAGGATAATACCTCTTCTTCGACGAGCCTCCTCTTAACCTCCTCATAGGGCAAAAAGGTTGGTCTTTGTAGAGGGCCATGACCTATATTAGTTTTTGGTATGTTTAGAAGTGAAATGGGTAGGTTTTGGAAGAATTTAAAAGCTCAAAATGTTGTGAAGTTGAGAGGGAGGAGGTTCCCTTTTATAAGGGTGGAGAGGGGCACATATAGAAACCTAAAAAAATTAATTAATAATAAATTAAAACCCCACATAAAAAACTCCAAAAATTACTTAATTTGAAGAATATATAAGATAGGGTTGTAATCTCAACAACCAATAAAATTTAGACATGTTTTAGGTTTATTTTATTCCATATCATTTTGATTTATCCTAATTTAATCTATTTAATTTTAATTGTTGTAATAATATTCTAAATTTAAAATTGTAAAAAATATATACTAATATGTTGTAATTTTTCCATAATTGGATTCTTTATAACCGTTTAGACCATATATATTTTAATTTGAAATTTTCAAATATTTTTGTGATTTTTAAATAATATAATAATATGTTATTTTTATAAAATACCAATAGTTCAATTTTTGACACTATTCATTTATTTGAATTTAAATAAAATACACACAGAGAATATATTCGAAAAAAAATATTTTATTGGTTACTAATATGCCATATACGTCTAGAAAATTATTGGAGAATATTAATTAGTTCATATAATATTTATTTTAATATTTTCAAAACCATTTATTTGATATTTCTCTTAATAAAAATAATTACTACATCATTTTTGTATAATTATTTTATATTATTATTTTCTGTATAAAAATTAAAACTAAATTACTATGATTAAAATATATCTAATATAATTAATAATTATACTTTTAGTCGAATTTATCTTCTAAAAACCCCAACTTTTAAAATGTTATGTTTATTAAATTATGAAGGTGACAACTTCGACATCATTTAAAATAAAATTATATAAGTGTCATAATCAATTTTATAAGGCTCCAAATGGTCAAAAATTATACATTTGGATGATTATGGTTTTTATGTACACGACCAATAAGTTTTGGTCAGTATTTTTGGCATTTTATGGGTATTGTTAGTTTAATAAAAACTATCTTATTGATTTTTCACTAAATAAATAATTTCGACGTCATTAATGTATAAGCTATTAAGGTAATTATATATTTCTTAAAAATTAAAAATAAATTACCATTACAAAGAAAAATATTTTAGCTTTCAAATGAGAATTTATAACTAAATTTATATTATGTATAACCTTATATTAAAAATAAGTTAATTTGATGTTTGAGTGAGACATATTTCACTTTCATTTAAATAAAATAAATTAAAGGTCTTAATCACAAACAAGTGGGTTATAATAGTTATAATTTCGACCCATGTAAATTTTATGATGAAATATAATCATTAAATTATATTAAAACATGTGTTAGGGTGGTTTTATAATATTATTTTTACCCTTAATTACCCAATTTACCTTTAAATGTGGTAAATAAAATTTACCGTAGATACTATTTATAATGCCCAAAAATAAAACGTATCCTATTAACATAATTTTTACCTAATAATTCCAAATATGGATTCCATTTTTCCAAATTAAAAACACAGAAGTTGCAGTAAATAATTTAAAATTAATCCCATTATCGAAAAAATGGGTTTTTATTTAAAACATTACAAAAGATTGAAATTTTTATACCTATGAATTCATTGAAAAATTAATGATAATGATATAAATTACATTAAATGGTAAAAATATAATATATTTATACTTTAAAACCATTAAATATTATAAATTAACCATATAAATTATCTTGGTGTAATAATTTGTTTTTAAATAAAATTTACTGTATTTTTACTATTCATCAAAATATGAAGGTTATCAGTATAATGTCAAAAATTTATCCAAAGTAAATTTTTATATATTTATTACAATAATGAAGTTATATTTTTCAAATTAAACTTATAAACATGTCAGAAACTAGATTTAAAGTGGGTGCACCATCAAAAGGTAGCAAAATTTTATTTTTTGAAAAATACTTATTTTACCCGAAAAAATTATTTTGTTCTCATACCATGTTCTATAATATATATAAGATGAATGATATTGTTATAAAATTAAAAATGTGGCTAATATTATTCATAATTTCTAGTTCATAATAATAATATATCGTTCTTTACTGAAACTCTGTATTGCGTACAACACACACTATTGAGGAAGGTCACTCTTGCGTGCAACACCATCCAAGAATAGTGTTTGTGTATACTAAAATATAATATGGTATAACGCATGATAATTTTGGTGTATGATAATGCACAAGACATCAATGAAATTAAAAAATAATATTTCTCATAAAATCTCGGGGTGTTACAGGTTCGATAATGAGTTTTAATACCAAACTATCAATACCTTACCAACAGAGAAAAATTATAATGGTTTGGTACCCAAATGAGGATAAGTTATATAATAAAAAACAAACATGTATATTGATATTTCATGATGAGTAGTAGAATCGAAATAAATACCCTAAACATGAAACACTAAACATGATACTAAGAAGAGTAACTAGGAATAAAATATATATATAAAAGATAGATTAAAATTATGAATATATTATATAATCAATAATAGAAAATAAATATATAATAAATATCATAATCATAATAAAATAGTTGTGACAGTGACATTAATTAATTTTATTACACCAAATATATGTGAGTTGGTCTTCCACTATTAAATATATGACACTATATTTGGTTCATTATTTATAGAAATCATTTATAGTGTATGATATTTATCTTATTTTTGGTTCAAATACATAAAAGGATGATTTTATTACATTCATATTAAATTTGGTTATAATGATTTTTTTATTTATGGTTTACATTGTTCATTTCTTGTTTGACATCTAAGTTGTATGCGTAATTTTTAAAAATTGTTTTCAGATAAAGTAAATTTTCTTCTTATGTTGCTTTTATATGATATTGAAGAAACTTAAAGAAATATATTATTTTATAATGATCAATGACTGCAGGAATTGGGAATGCCTCCTTGGGTTCCCTTAGTGAATGTAATAATTGTATGATTTTTCTTATGAATTACATTTATTATCAAATTATTATTCATTATAAAATATTTTTAGGGACATTCATCTGAAATATAGATGAAATATCATAAACCTACTATTATGTGATCGATTGGGGGTGCTTATTGAGCTACATTGAGAACTCTTCATACTCGTTCACACCCATAATAGCCAGTGAACATCCCATGTAACACACTTATTCATCACACACATCAGCCTCTAGGGATGTTCCCACCGATTTATCTATTATCATATTATTTAGTCTCTACTTATAATACCAAGTCTACAACACCTTTATGTATTTTACAGCCAATAAAAAATCGAAATCTTATTCGGTATCCCCGTTACTTATATCCTTATCCCAACATGTCTACACCACATAAATTTACAATTCTCCCTCTAGGATATGATGATTGTGAATCTTCATCTTCCACTCGACTACATGCAGTTGACCTAGTTCATGAAATGTAACATTTAAATCCTTTAGATTCTACTAATAAAGTACACCCCCCAGATCCCTCAGAGTGTAATCATCGATCGGGATTATGTTTTTTTATCGACGCCAAATTATAGGGAATCATTTTTTTCTATTCTATAATGAATTAATTATATATATATTTTAACTTATTTAGTGGGATATTATAATAGGTGATATGGGAAAACCCATATGTCTGAATCCTAGAATCACCAAAAAATAATATTATATTACAATGAAGGTAATCAAGTGAAATGTTAAAATGATAGATAATGTAGAAGTTTTAAGGTAACATTAGACAATTACAATGATATAATTAAAATTATACCTATCACATGATGGAATATCAGTAATGAAATCATGGAGAATTCATATGCAGAGATATGGGTAAAAAAATAAATTGATATCTATTTTATTATTGTGTTTATATTAATCTACATGTTTATTGAAGCATCAATTTAACATTCCTTATGGTCAATCTGTTATGATCGCATTATTATTAGAACCTGGGGATTTATAGAGATTATATAAGCACAAGATATTTGTTGGTTGGAAGAGTTGATTTTTCTCTGAATTATAGGTTGTACCAATATTCACAGTAATAAAAAATAGATTACAGTGAAGGGATTGTATTTTTGAGGATTAATTATTTTATGGAATTCTTAATCATTAATAGTTTGTATTGGAAATTTAATTATGGTTAATTTTATTGAATTTTTTTTATAGTATGATTTAGAAAAAAAAAGAAATAATAAGGGTTATTTGATTTATATGAACTCTTTGGGGTGCACTATAATTATAGGGTATGAGAGGTACCCGAAAGCATTATGAATAACTATGTTATACTAGGAACTAATCAAATAAATCCCATTCGAATGATTTTTTCTTAACTATGGGGAAGCATTTTACTAGGTTTGGGGGAGCAAACACAATCCATAAAATAATAACAATTCACAAGAATTAAAGGAGGAATAAATTCCAAAACATCCATGACTTTGTGTTCTCCCCATGATGTGTAGTCAACCAAAAAATATATAGTTCACTATAGCCACGTCATCACATTGAGAAAAATCTCACACACACTAAAGAGGAAATAACAAACAATAATTCAAGAAACATGAAAAAATATATAAAGAACACTTGAAATTATATGGATGAGACATTATATCATATATCCCTGGTTAAAAGCTACTAAATTTCCATTAAATTGGGAAATATTTGGGTTTACGTTAAACCTATCTATGTCTTCTAATTGGATCACTAATTACATGTAAAATAACAATAAAATCATCACATATGTAAATTTTGTCCCACTTTATTAAAGTAAGTATAAACTGTTCATCCATTTTTACTAACATCCAAAATTACATGGAAGTCTTCCCATTGAGAAAGGGTACTTCCTAACACCAGTAGCTTGTCTAGATAAAAACTATATCTTTTTATGGATAGTTAATGTCAATATTACATTTATATTAATTTATATTACATCCAAAAAAAATTTCTAAATAAAATTTGGGGAATTCCTTAACTTATCATTATACTAAAACAATATTTTAAAAACCACAACTTATATTCATATATTTTGGACTACTACCCACCACTCCCCATTAAATAAATTTATTCTCTCCCAATAGAGGCATCAACCAACCAATTATTTTCTATAAGGAATTGTAATAGTGTACACAATGTTCATGATATATAGTGTATCTAATGAGTTTAAAATAAATATATATTTATCCTTTATTACATTATAGGTGAATACAAAACATATAGTGCTATTGGGGGTGTCTAAGTCTCTAAAAAGGCACTTTTAATATAGCATTTCAATGGATTGTGATCCTAATTAAGAGAGTAATATTCTTAAAACCATTATTATACTGGATAAAAAACATCATCCCTTTATATTGTCCATTCACTAAATTTCAAATGAAACTGCTCAAATCATCCCCTAAAAAATAAAATTTCATTATTTTACGTATCATAGAGTACATCAAGATACATAACACTGAAGAAAATAGAACTCTCACTATATAAATTAATTCACATTATATTTTTATCACTCCCTCTATAGAAATTTATTTTGTTTATCATGATGATACAGTTGAAACTAGCTTATATTTAGATATTCCAAAATCATTTATTACCTTTAATATGATCTAACCCTTTGATCAAGGAAAACATAGATATTTTATATTTTTCTGAATCCCCATCCACATGATTTTATTAAGCTGATAGATATCTTTTACCCTGACTATTTTAGAAAATTCAAGCACCATTTAGCAATTCATCCTATTTTATAGATCAATATAAAGCATATCATCTACCTACTAGAGAATGGAAATGAATCTCACCTAAATAAACTAAACAACAACAAAAAATCCCCTGGAAATATCTAATAAATCCCATCCAAATCATTCAGGAATGGATAGTTCCACAATGCAGAAAAATATGATTACAACTAAAATTTCCAGTATTCTAGATCCAAGTCATAAATGTTAGACACAGAGAGACCAGAAATGTAGAAACTAGATAACGTAGTTTCTAATTCTCCCTGATTAATCCACACATTGACCTTCCAACATCTTCTTTAATTTATATTAATATAAAAATATTTATACATCTCCAACTATTACCAAAAAAATAATCAAACTTCACTAATCATAATGTCCATTTCCATCTAAAAAGAACCTTGTATAAAGAATCTAAAAAGGTCCTTTACAAACAACATACCTATATAACATATAAAGTAGCATATCTCATAATCCTGACAATATAGGATTGAAATAACATATCCTTCATAGATGAAAATGAACATTCCAAAAAATAGGAATGAAAAAACTATTAAATTGCACATTATCAAGGTTTTATATATTTTTCAAAAGAATCTGTTACAAAGTTCATTGAAAATACTAAAAAGGAACTATAAATAATAAATTATATGTGATTTTTAGGTAATAATATACAGTTTTAAAAAATTATAGTAATTGATGGATTGATACCATATAGTCAATTGAGTTGTTTTAAATTTATTAATTATAGCATATGATCTAGTTAATTCATAATTAGAAATGACTGATGGATAGAGTCCATGTAGTTTAATGATATGGTATTCATTTATGAATCATAGTATATGATCTAGTTATATACCCCTTCATTTTATGGAGCTCATGAATAAAAAAAATTTCAATTCACTCAAGTTTTTGTGAACTCCATTATTGCTTAAATATCTGTATTTAGTAAGAGCATATAATTATATTATTAATCTGACATATATTACTCCTTAGAAATGCTTCCCATTTGATCTGGAATCTCACATAATCACATAAATTTCATTCCCTTGGAGCTTTATATAAAAAGGGAATTGATGTTAATACCACATACTGACTGACCACTATAATTTAATCTAATGTAGTAATGTTTTAACATTATTGGAGTATATATATATTCTCACATGTCTTCATAATATAATTAGTTTTTGATTTTTTAATCAATTTAATATTATTCAATAAATTACTATTATGGTAATCAAGGTCATTTTCATCAAGCGATATTAGTCATCAAATGCCTTGTTCTTTGAGAAAAATTTGTTTTCTTGAGTAGGAGGAAAATGATAGAATTTATGTAAATACATAGGCATAAGAGAAGATTTCATGTATTTTTATTTATATTTGAAATTTTGATAGGAAATTCATTATTTTATATCTTTTTATAATTTCAATAGAGTGCATGTGGGGCCCTCTACAAGAAAGAAAATGAGAAATTCAGGCCAAATGACTATTTAAGATAGGTATTATATGAGGAGGACCAAGGGAGAGACTGATATAGACCTGATAAAAGTAATATAACCATTGGGCATTGGCCCTCATTAAGATCCTATCTATGATATCACCCCACCAAGCTACAAAATAATCATTTTAAAGAATATAAAGAAAAAATAGCTATATATAAGGGTGAAAGAGGTAAACTAGTCACTGAATAGTTATTAAAATATATGATAGTTACACGTCCATAATTTTCATCAAAGGATTAAAATTATTTTATTCATCTATGGAAACAATGAAATCATTATATAATGCACCAATTGATGTCAATTGGGATCCTAGTAGTGGATGCGATGATGATAATACTGGGGATGATGATGACAATGATAATGGAAATGATGAAGACCATAGTGATTCTTCTCCAAGTGACAATTCTGGTAAGGTTGTAAGTGATGATTATGACGGGACAAGTGGTGATGACTGAGTTATTGATCCCCTCCACCTCTGAGTTGAAAATAAAGAGAGATGCATGGATGATTTTTAATGATTAAAATTGATTGATTCTATGGATTATATATATGTATATGTATAGAGTTTTAAATAGTTTTAAAAAAATTGATCATTAGTTGGTTAAATACTAATTATACAATATTTTTAATGCACAAGATTTGCAATTTGGTTTGTTTTTTACGGGTTTTAAGAGGTATTGCATGTGCCTACTATGGATTCTTGGGAGAGGATGATATACCAATGGTCTTGTAAACCATTTGTATAGTTGTTTACTTGAAAAAAAAGTTATACCCCCTATTTTTGACCAATTAGTATACATTCATACCAACATTTTACTCAAATCCATAAGTATACCAATTTTCCAATGAGATTTACCAATGATTTTATGAAACAATTGGAATATGGTAATTCCGGACAGCCTATACCCACAATTTTATGAAAACCATTGGTTGAGGGATATACCCACAACCAGAATAAAAATGGTTTAAGGAATAGTTGGTATATAATATACCAATAGATTCGAAGGATATACCAATGATTTAAAACTGTTGTTATATTCCCAGTTTAAAGAGGTTATATAAGTAGAAATCTTCAACCTTATATCTGTATGTGTCTCATGTAGATAGAATCAAGAACTCAAATGTCTAGGATTCTACAACCTTAGTTAACAAGGTAAGGTTCAAAAACTAAAACACTATGATCATATCAAAAATTTAATTCACAATATGATTTTTATTACTCTACATGGGTCTTTTGACCCATATGAATCAATATTTAAGATAATCATCCATTTGTTCCTTGGAAATATAGGAAGTGTCAGATTTGACACTGAAAGGGTGTGATGATTACCACTCTTCCAAAACCAAATCTAGAGATGATATGAAGGCATAATCTCTATAAAGGTGAACACATTCTATAGATCCCATGATATATAAAAATCTCAACCACATAAGCTCAAGAAAATAACCGAGAACCACTAACCCATAATTACTCGACATCGTGGTTTAAAAATTGAATTGGCATGTCATAATAGTTAAATTTATCCAATTTAACCAAAATTTCATGGTTTTAATTTCCACAACATATATAAGTAGATATGTCACATTTCATAAAAATATACATAGCATGAACAATTCATGTCAAGATATACTGATATGTTCCTAATGTGATGAAGACATACTGGACTCATGCCATACCAACCCACGGGTAAATTTTTAGAAAACATTAACATAAAAATAATAGTGAATCATCGGTGGTTAAATATCATAAAACTATAACATGAAAACATCAAGAAAATTTATCCCATACCTAGGTACTTTTTCATACACTAAAATTATGCTAGATAGTCCCATTAATGAGATTGTTAGTATGCACTAGAACATCATAGTATCTTTTATAACATTCCAAAATTGTAAATAACAAAAAATGAAAAAGTCTTTGACACCACTTTGTGACATCCCTAATCTTGTTCTCCCTCACATTATTGAGTCGTCTCGTTACGATACCACATGTGCACCTCCCCATAATCCACATGTTGTCGACCAGAAGTGATGATGTAAGGGATACAAAGAAGAGTCTACACCGTATAAAAAATAGTTCCAACATCAACAAAAATAAAATAAAAAATTATAAAATAAAACATAAATAATAGATAACTTGAATATCCAAATAAATATATGAAAATAAAACCACATCATTTCATATTGAAAGTAAACTAAGTTCCCTAAAAACATACCAGAAGAAACTAAATCAGACTCTAAAAATATACTCTAAAAGAACCATGGTCCCAAAACCCATGCCACATTCCATCTACAAGCTCCATTCCCTACCCAGTATATAAAATATTCACGCAAAGGGACCATTTCCCTTATCCATCACTACATCCCTGAAATCATCATCGGTACCAAACCACACTTGAATATCGAGTGAGTATAACTTAATAGGTTAACAACCACTATGTATAATCAATCCATTATTAATATAATGTTCATGAAATATTATGATACGTTGGGGAATTAATTAATAAATTGATTTATAACATTCTACAAACTACCGACCATCAATATTCAATGTGACACAAAAGGTTTGCCAAACCTTCTTTGACAAAATGCGAGATATATTTTTCAATTACTGCGTTCTCCTACCTATGATGAATCACCCATGCTAGTAGTGGACTCTCCCAATGAGGATGAATATACTATTTCATATATTAAGATATTCTTTGTATTGTACTCATGCAATCAACTAACCATGAATTTCACCCTTAGGAAGCAAATATAAATATACAACTCACTGTCAGGCATTATGTAACCCTTCATCTAGCCCTCATTCTATATGTACCCATTCATTTGGACCTCTTGAATCTTGTAACATTCATTGATCCACTATATATTATATACCTTGAATCGGACCCCTAGGTAGTATGTAACCATTCATCTAGTCCTTAGGGCATATGTAACAGTGCATCAATCCCTTAGGATATACATTTCCATGCACAGAGTTCTCAAGAGATATGTATCCATTCACCTAGCCCTAAAACATTAAACATAATCAATAGTCCCCAAAAGTCAATATAACAAAAAATCAATGTATAATAAAAAATGAGAAACATGAAAACCCCATTTTCCAAATCATTGTTGGTGAATTCATAAAATGATAAATTTTCATACCATTAACCTCTTCAGGAAAAAACCAAATATATGCGAATGAAAATTTCATTCCAAGTTTCCAATTATAATCATAATTGTAATGTTTCCATTACACTTATCATTTATCTCAATTAATACTACACATGTAATTGTATACATATTTCATCATGCCACTAAACTAATTCAAATTAAAAGCTAGTTTAACTTTTTAAGGCATGTAATCCATTGACAAGATAATGGGAAAAAGTATAAAAGTTATTCTAATTACATGTTATGGAAATTCAGGTTTCAAATAAATTTTAATAAAAAATATAAATTACAAAATGGATTTATATAAATATATTCCAGGTTTTAACATAGGGTCTGATGTTGGAAGACCTCTTGGGTTACCACAAGTCCTAGACTCAACAAATAAATCCAAATGGACTCAAGGGATATAAAATTGTAATGGGTTATCAGTTATAATGGGTTACCAATCAGGATATATTATGATTACAGATTAATGGTATGATAAAAAATTATTCACGTAATATAAAATAAAAAAGGTCCTTAGGGAGTTATTCCAGACCACACACCTCAAGTAACAAAGATAAAGGACCATGTTCCATGTGATACACAATGATCCCCAATGGAATTATATTAATTCATATTTTCATTGATAGAAAAAAGGATCCATTGTGGAAACAAGATGATTTTACCAAATAAAATTTATTCTTATTGATTTTGGATCATTATATTGATGAACAGATTAAAAAATTAAGGGTGTTAGAGAATCCACAAGACTATGAGAGTCTTAAAATTCATAAATCTCGAGTATGTCTTTAATTAGAGGTTAAGAGTTGTGTATAATGGGTTTGGGGGGGGGGGGGTATAAAAAACATCTATATTCAATATGTTTTTGATAATAAATGATATAATTTCCTTACATTGTGTTAAATGTGTTCATTTATTAAATATTTGGGATTAGATCATTCATTTGAAAATTTGATTAAAATTCCAGTTTTACCCTATAAAATTAACTATATCAATTCAAACATAAATATTTTGATATGAATTATTTGAACACATTTTTTAAATATGTTCCAGTATTAATGAGCTACAACTTTCATTTAGGACATTAGAGCTAAATCATGCATTAGGTTAGTGAAAATGGACCATGAAGTTAAAGTAGGATAGGACTCGCCAATTTAGATATGGGTTCTTTATTTGGCCCATAACTACTACATTAGTGCTTGGATAGGGGTCATATTTTGAGAGGGTCTCTAGAAAAAAATTATCACGAAAACAATTCTAGACGAAGAGATGGTTTACTCATTTTTAAGGTCAAATGAGCGATGCAAGTTGGATTAAAATATTTGGCCGAATTTCCCCATTCACACTTGAAACCACTTATAACCTAGCCTCTCCTACACTCTACAAATTGTTTTTTTTTTCAAATTTTGTGGGGGTTGTACATGCCTTATAGGATAAGGAGTAGAGGTTAAGTGATTATTTTCCACTTAAATTAACCATTGGATGGGGGAAGATTTCAAGATAGGATCTCCTCCAAAATGCTCTTCTCTTCATCTTATTTATCACAATGTATTTGTTATTTCAATAAACTTATTATTTTATCTTAAATTTATTTTATTTATCTCAATTTTATTATTCATTTATACCCCCCTTTAGGCTGGAATTTTTGAGTAGAATTTTGATTGGGTTATACCCATTATGAACCATTGCAAATGCAATTCGCTTCTATGATTATTACACCACCAATGGAAGAGTAGTCTTTTAATTAATAAATATTTATATTAAATTCTTCATTAATTTATTTTGAATCAATGATATACTATAATTCTCTGAATATGATATATTAATTATGTTTGAAAGATAAATTAAACTAATAAATCAATTTAACAATTGATATAGAAACACGTGAGGTTGAGGTTTGTGTAAATTGTGAGAGTGAGATCTTAATCGGTAATACAATACCACAAGGGATAAATTTGAAGAGTTAAAATATAATCTATAAACTAAATTAACTATCATTTTGAGAGTAGATATGTGATCTATTTAACCATTTACCATAAGCTAACCTAATAACATTAATTAATGTTGGGTGCTCTGATTGCATGTTCTAAAGCTACCCAAGGGTTTAAGTAATTTCATCTTTGTGGTTAAGATAACTCTCGTAGGGTTGAATGGTTAAAAAATTGGGGGATTATAATTAAGTGCATGTTAATTTAAATTATAATGATAAATAATTGAGTTAAGAGGTATATTTAGATCGATTACACCTTTTAAATATTTTATCAACAAAAAATTTCTTGTTGTGTCATTTCAATCGAACATCATTTGAGAAGAAAAAACAAAAAAAAAATATACAATATTATTCTAAAAAAATTCTTCTTGATTTATAAAGAACAAAATACCCCCATCATTTTAATTAGTGTTCTTAATTGCTTTTATTTTATTTTGAAAATCACTTTAATATGTTGTTAAATTTACTTCCTCCTTTGAGAGACGACCTTAGTCAGCCACTCTATTGAACCTATGTACCCCAAAAACCATTAATCATTTGAGGGAGACCACGAAAGTTCCTTTAAATTTGGCAGCATTTCTAGGGAGGCAAGTAATTATTTAAACAATTTAGAGGTAATTATTTTATTTTACATTTTGTTCTCTTCTTCTCATCATTCTTTCTTCTTTACAGAATCTGTATTTTTCTTTATTTCTTATTATTCTTCTCGTATTATGTTTTTCTTATTTTTGGACCATCAACTCGAAAAATTAATTTATATTTTACTATAGTACTCTTTCCTTATTTTAATTTTATTGGATTTAGGACATGAACTAATCCAAAATATCTCTTAGATCATGACCCTGAGAATAGACAGATCATTAGCACTCGAATCAGACATTCTCTATCTACGAGAAGTTTCAACATTCAACTAGTTTAATAATTCCACCCCTACAAGAACATTGAAATTGGAAACACTTATATTTAAAACATAAAACAATAACCAATAGCTTAATCCAATAACAATGAACTTAATAGAACCATTTGAGTATTGGTTTAACCAGATATTAGCTATCAAACAAATTTTATTGCATACTCGATTCTCGAATTGGACAATGAACTAAAATATGGGTTAATTCATATTCTTCCAATTATTCATGGAATATTTGATGAGGATCTAAAAAAAGAATTAAAAGAATTAAATGTGGTTTGATCAACCCTGAAACCATGAAATGTATATGAAGATAAAATCAAACTTAGGGCATTCCCATTTTCATTTGACAAGAGCTGCAAAAGACTGATTGTATTATTTACAACCTGAAGATGTCACATGTTGGAACGATTTGAAACATCTTTTCTTGAAGAGATTTTTTCTAGAATCAAGGACCACTTCCATCCGTAAGGGAATATCGGGGATCAAGAAAGCACAAGGGGATTCAATGTATAAATACTTGGAGTAATTCAAGAAGTTGCGTGCAAGATGCCCATATCACCAAATTAGTGAGTAACTCTTCATCCAATACTCCTATGAAAGACTCACACTTATGGATAGGAGAATTGGTGGAAAAAACACCAATATCTGCATGTGTGTTGATTGATTAGATGGCCCAAAACTCCCAAAAATTTGGCGATCGAGGTATACCACATGACATGGGAGTACATAAGGTAAGTCCTTATTCTCATGAGAGTCATTTCATTGATACAATGTTAAGAGAATTACCACTATGGTGAGGAAAATTTTACTACCTCAAAAGACATACCAACCCACTCCTTCAAGGCTTTGCGGAATTTGCACTAGGACAAGCCACCCAACTGACTCTTTCCCCCAACAACAAGAAACTAAAGATTGTGTAGCATTGTTTCTTGGGAGACCATATCCACAGTAGAAGCAACCATATCCCCCAAAAAATATTGATTCTTTTGCAACAACATAAAAACAAGGGTGGAAGGATCAATCAGACATGAGGTATGGCTCTAGACAACAAAAAAGACCCCATTTCAACAAAACTCCAGCATCCTCCACCTTTCCAACATAGTTTCCAATAACCCCAAATGATATTTGAAGCTCAAGAATCAAAAATTAATAAAAAAAGAAATTATCAACCAAAATTAGATTCTGTCACTGATGATATTTTGAAGCAAATGTTTCTTAATCAACAGAATGAGATGAAGAGTCATAGTTCGGAGCCAAATTGACACCGCCCTCCATGAACTGGTAAGTAAGAACTTTATAAATATTCCCACCCAACCAACTCTAAATATGAAGGGGAATGTTATTGCCATCACATTGAGATGTGGGGAGAAAACTACTTATATATCTACCCCTATAATTCTAGTGGGATTCACCTCAACTCTAGAGAAGCCCCATTCAAAACCGGCTGATGAGAAACTCAAGGATAAAGATAAAGGTAAGAAAAATATTATTGATCTTCCTCTTAAACCCTTTTTTTACCAAACAGGGTTGTTCAAACCAAGAATATGGTGGAAGAGGCAATGAAAAAAATAAGGTTTCAGACACATTCAAGCATGTGGAGATCAAAATTCCTCTACTTGAAGCCATCAATCAAATCCCAAGCTATACAAAATTCATAAAAGAACATTGTACCAATCAAAGAGGGATGAGGGAAATGAGAGGGTCAATCTTAGAAGGAATTTTTTAGTGCTCATTAAACCAACACTAGCAATTCCAACATAGTTCATGGATCATGGGACATTCACTATCCCATATACAATAGGAGAGTTTCACTTTTCTAATGCTCTTTGTGATTTGGGAGCTTCCATAAAAATGATGACTTACTCTGTATTCTCTTATTTACAGTTTGGTGAGTTTAATTTGACAAGATTAGTGGTGCAGTTGGTGAATAGAGATTTTACAAATTCAACCAGATTCCTTGATGGTTTACTTGTTCGGGTAAGAGACATGATCTTTCCAGCATATTTCTACATTCATAACATGGAGGATGATTAGGTAAGATCATGTTGGCCAATTATCTAAGGTATAACCTTCTTCAAAACTGCAAAAAATTATAAATGTTAATGAGGGTACACTTTCCATGGATTTTTGGGATGAAGTTGTGGTATTAAATATTATGGATTCAATGAAGTACCCCTTAGAGGACCATTCTGCATTTGTTATCTCTAATTTTGAACCACCAAATAAAAACACAGTGGAATTTTATTATCCTATTCATAGGTAGATTATGAGTATTGGTTCTTGTCTGTTTTCTAAGAGTATTTCAACACCTATTTAAAATGAACAATACTCTATAAGATTTAATTTTGAAATGTAATCATATTCTGAGTTTGATCATGTGAACTCTGATTATGACATGGATGTTGAGTATGATGATGGATTTGATGTTTTATAATCAAATTGTGATGATTTCTATTCTAATATTGATTCTCTTTTTGATCATATTTCATTTCCTTCAATGTCTCCATCCATACACCACCCCCTACAATGTAACTCAAGCCATTGCCACCAAATGTCAAATACTCATACATGTTGAGTGGTGAGAAATAACATATTATCATTGATAACTATCTCCCTTTTGAACATGAAGAAAATATTTAAAATCTATTGAGGGAGAAAGTATGGGAAATTGGGTAGAACTTTTCTGACATATCAGGTATTAGCCCCTCCATTTTCATACATAGTATTTTTTTTGAGGATTGGACTAAACTGGTTAGGCATCCACAATAGAGACTGAATCCAACCCTTTTGGATTTTGTTAAAAAAGAAGTTGAAAAATTGATCGAGGTAGGTATAATATTTCCCATTTTAGATTCTTAGTGGGTAAGTCAAATTCAGGTTCTACCTATGAAAAGTGTTATTAAAGTTATAAAAAATGAGAAAGAAGAGGTAGTTACAATGAGGGTACAAAATAGTTGGCATGTGTGTGTTGATTGTAGGAAACTCAATTAGTCCACCCATAAGGAAAATTCTCCCCTCTAATTTATTTATCAAATTGTTGAGAGACTAGCTGGAAAGTAACATTTTTATTTCTTGGATGGATTTTTCGAATATTTTCAAGTTCCTATTGCACCAGAGGATCAGTAGAAGATAACATTCAATTTTCCATTCGGTACGTGTTCCTACTGAAGGATTCCATTTGGACATTACAAGCCCCTATGTACCTTCAAGAGATGCATGGTGAGTATTTTTTTTTCCTGATTTTATTATTATGTGCATGGAGGTATTTATGGATGATTTTACTATTTATAGATCCTCATTTGATGAATCTATAAGTTGTTTGGGAAAGGTGTTGAATCGTTGTATTGAGAAGAATATGGTCCTGAACTTTGAAAAGTGTCCTTTCATGGTAGAGCATGGCATTGTCTTAGATCATGTATTGGTAAAACATGGGATTGAGGTTGATAGATCTATGATATATTTCATTTCATCCTTACAACATTCTTCATGTGTGTGTGTTGTTAAATCTTTCCGAGGGCATGCAATATTTTATTCGTGCTTCATCAAATACTTTAGTAAAAGTGCTATCTCTATGTCACGATTACTACAAAAGGATTCAAAATTTGTGTTTGATGATTATTATAGGACATCCATTGATGAGCTAAAGATGTGTCTGGCCACTCCACCAATCCAATATTCCCCATGGTGGGAGCATCATTTTGATCTTATGTGTAATGCCTTCAAATTCGCAGTTGGACCTGTATTATCTCATAGGTTGGAGGGACGTTCACATGTGATTGCCTAAGCATTGAAGACACTAGATTCATCCCAATAAAACTACACATCCATGAAAAATAGTTTCTTGCTGTCATATTCACTTTAGATAAATTTTGTTCATATTTATTTTTCTCTATTGTAGTTGTTTTTTCTGACCGTGAAGCTCTAAGGTACCTTTTGGGGAAGCCAGATGCAAATCCCACGCCAATAGGATGGATGATCCTTCTTCAAGAATTTGAAATTGATATTAAGGACAATAAGGGGTTTGAAACCTTGGTGGTAGACCATATGAGTAGGCTTACTCACAAACTAGAGGATGACAACTTGGACTAGGTACCACATTTTGACTTTTTCCCTGATGAGAATCTTTATTCTGTCTTAGGTATGCATCCTTGGTATGTAGATTTAGTTAACTCCCTTATTTCACCTGAAATCCCTGAATATTTAAATAAACATAATGTCCAAAATTTAAAGGGTGAGTCAAGATATTATGTTTATGATGATCCAAACTTATGGCACATCTGCAGTGACTATGTTATTAAGAGTTGTATTCCTGATCATGAGTTTGAGTCTGTTCTAAAATTTTGTCATACAAATCTTATGGTGGACACATTGGACCCCAACAGATATCTAGGAAAGTTCTATACTCTAGATTATATTTTCCTAGCTTATCCTATGAAGTTGATCTATATTGTAGGTCATGCTCACGTTGCCAACACACATGAAACATTTCTTGGAGACAAGAGATGACTCAATAAGCCATATTATTATGTGAGAATTTTTTATGTTTGGGGTATCAATTTTATGGATACCATTCCAAGTTCAATGGTTTTGTATATAGATTGGTTTCTGTTGATTATATGAGAAAATGGGTGGAGGCTATGGTCACAAAGACTAATGATTCTCATGATGTTGTGGAATTTGTCAAAGAACATATTTTTGTAGGTTTAGAGTACCGAAGGCCATCATTAGTGACCACGTGACACACCTTTTCAATCATAAATTTTCTTCCCTTTTTTGGAAGTATGGTGTGACAAACAAAACATCAACAATACAACTCCCAAACAAATGGCTGGGCAGAGGATTCAAATCATGAGTGGAATCAAATTTTGGAGGAAACTGTTTAGCCAAATTTGAAGGTTTGGAGAAAGAGCTTGGATGATGAATTGTGGGATTATAAGACTTCATACAAGACACTCATTGGTACATCCCCATTTCCTATTTTTTTGGGAAAGTGTGTTATCTCCTCATGGAAGTTTAGCATCGTGATTATTGGGATATAAAGAAATGCAACACTGATTTGGCTAATGTTGAAATCTAAACGAAGATGAAAATTCAAGATCATGAGGAGATTAAACTATTTTCATATGAGAACTCAATGATCCATAAGGAATGTTAAAAAGTAACACACGACAAAAATGATTCAAGAAAGAGAATTTCCTGTTGGACAGAAAGTCCTCTATAGTTCACGTCTAAAGATGACGTATGGCATGTTTCATTCCAGATGGTTAGGTCCTTATGTTTTGAATAATTTAATTCCTTCTGGTTTAGTGGAGATCACACAAGAGTAAATGGGAAGGATATTTACAGTCAATGGGAAATTTTTTAAGAAATAAATTTAGGGACTTTCTACTGATGGAATGGATTTCATCACATAGCATAACCCCATCATCACTTAAGCATAATAGGATGTTCCTAACCCTTTCACTTATTTATTCATTGTCCTATTCATAACTATAAATTCCATTTGCATATATCATCTCATCGGATCACATTTAAGAAAATTAAATATTTTATGTGTCGGGGAGGGAACCATTTAGTTTAGTAATTTTAATTGTTTTCCTATCTTTCAATGATTAAAAAAACCAAAAAATGCGTGTTTTTCAAATTTTGTGTGTGTATTTTTCATTTTCTTGTGTTTTAAAAATTTTTGAGGTGAAATGATTCTCATCACCATTTTGAAACCCATATCAATATGTCAAAATATTTATCCTTTGAAACTGAGATTAAATGAATGATGAAGAAGACTTTATTTCATGTTCAAATATTTAGTAATTTCATGAAAAGTACCCTAAATTATGAATCCCAAGCCACATCTCAGAGTCTTTATATATGAAATCACATTCCAGTGAGGGTTATGAACCATTCATTTCATATTCTTTACATTTACCGAATTTCTTTAGAGAACCAAACCATGATTGAATGATTGAATATTTTTTTCATAATAAATGATATAATTTCAATACATTTTGTTAAATGTGTTCATTTATGAAATATTTGGGATTAGATCATTCATTTGAAAATTTGAGGAAAATTTTAGTTTTTAATATTTTAAATTCACTATAGTATTTCATAGAAAAATATTTTGATATGAATTATTTGAACATAATTTTTTTAATTATGTTCCTGACTTAATGGTGTATAACATTAATTTAGGACATTGGAGCTAAATCATGCATTTAGTTGGTGAAAATGGGCGATGATGTCATAGTTGGGCTGGACATGCCAGATTGGACATGGGTTATGTATTTGAGCCATAAATTCTACATCCATACTTTTAATGGGATCAAACATTTATAGGGGCTCAGAAAAAAAATTAAACAGACAATCCTTTTAGATGGAGAGTTGTTTAACGCATTTTGAAGGTAAAATGGGCGGTACAAATTGGCTTAAAATATTTGGATGAATTTCCCAATTCACAATTGAAACCACTTATAACCTATCCTCCCCCACTCTATAATTTGGTATTTTACTCATTTAGAGGGGGTTTTACATGCCTTATAGTATTTTGAATAGAGTTTAAGTGGTTATTGTCCACTTTAATTATCCATTGGAGGAGGGAAGCATTCTAGCTAGGATCTCCTCCAAAATGCTATTCTCTTCCTCTTATTTGTTGTATTGTTTTTGTTATTTCAATAAACATATTATTTTATCTTCCACTTATTTTATTTTTCACAATTTTCTTACACTATTACATTCCTCTTTGGGCTGTAATTGTTGAGTAGAAGCGTGATTGGGTTATACCCATTATAAACTGTTACAAATTCAATTTGCGTCTACCAAGATTATACCACGCATGGAAGAGTGTAGTATTTTTAGTAAAAATTCTATCTATTACCTTCTTCATTAATTCTATTTTTAATCGATGGGATACTGTAATTCACTTAATATGATCCACTAATTGAGTTTTAAAGATAAATTAAACTTATAAAGAAATTGAACAATTGATACAGAAACACGTGAGGTTGAGGTTTGTGTAAATTGTGAGATTGCGATCATAATCGGTAATAGAAGACCACACAAGATAAATTTTTCAATTTAAAATATAATACCTAAACACAATTACTCCTCATTTCCATAGTGTATATGTTCTATAATAAACTAATGACTATAATATAACCTAATAACATCAATTAAAATAGGGTGCTACGATTACATGTTTCAAAGATAGCCTAGGGTTTAATTAATTTAATCTTTTTGGTTAAGTTAAATTCTATATGGTTAAGGGTTTAAATATTTAGAGTATTATAATTAAGTGGATGTTTATTTAAATGATAATGATAAATAATTGAGTTAATAGGTATAGTTATATTTATTACCCTTTTTAAATATTTTCAAAAAAAATCTTCTTGTTGTGTCATTTTAATCGAACTTCATTCTGAAACTAAAAACAAAAAAAAAATATAATCATCTTCCAGAAATCTTATTCTATATTTTTAATTGATAAAAAACCACCATCCTTTTAATTAGTGTTCTTAATTCTATTTATTTTATTTTTTAAATACCTTTAATATGTTGTTAAATTTACTTCCACCTTTGAGAGACGAACTTGGTCAGCCACTCTACTGCACCTAAGTATCCCAAAAACAATTAAACATTTGAGGGTGCCAATGAAAGCACAGTTCAAGGGATAAATGGAAATAGTAGAATTTTATAATCCCAACACAACCAGAAACCATTGTATAGCAGTTGGGAACCTCTGCATGGTGGGTGGGTCTCATATCAGAGGACTAATATGGTCAACCTCTTTGTATGACTACTGGACACTAGAGACTATCCAGTGGAATTGTATCTTCACCTAGGATATCTTCCAAAGCTATAATCCCACTAGCTCAGCTTCTCTATGTTCTATAAACCTATAAAGAATCTTTTTACACAAGGATTAAGGCTCAATCATATAATACAATAGTTTCATTGAAAACTTATAAGATAACACACTAGGTTAAAAGAAAGGATCTTATAGTTTTTATCATCCCAAAATTACACCTAATTTTCCTAAGTATTATGTATGAGTGGGAATGTTAATAAATTATGAGATCCCATTATGGTAGTTATCTTGAATAGAATATGTGAGTCTTTTTGAATATCACATTTTGTTGAAAAGATAGAAAATGATTTCAAATGCAGAATATAAACAGCAACAACACCCCAAATTCTCTAAAACTATAAATATGAAATGTTCAATTGGATGTATGTGATTAAATTTGAACCATATATTTTTTTTACTTATGGGTAAATTTGGTATATGGTGATATAGAAATAATTTTTTAGTTGTGTCAAATATGTAATTTAAAAAAAAAATTAAATTCGAAATTCAAAAACATCTAAATTATTAGTATAACATAGAATTATATATTATATTGAAAAATAGTTACTAGGAAGCATCAAATAATTGAATTTTGATTCATAATTTATTTTTATCAAAGTTATAATAAACTATAATGAGTTTAACTATCTATATCTTCGAGGTAATGAATTTTTTTTGTCTTTATAATTGAAAAGGCATGTTATATTGGTGTGTTCAGTATGTCATAATAGCCTTCTCAATGAATAAGACCTCTCATAAACAAAAATAAATCAATAAATTATATTTCATATATAGTGTATATTTATCATGGTGTTTTAACTCGATATAGTTATATTTTAGTGCTTCCCAATTATAAAGGAATTATATTAAATGACCATATAGTGAAGTGTTCTAGATTTTTTAAAATCATTTTTTTGAAGAAGTTATAATGGATTCAAGGATATTCATTACAATCAATACATAACACTAGAAAATTATAGATTATAATGTAATAAATATAGTACAAAAAATAATATTCCATTGAATCAAAAGATTAATGTTGTTTATTTGGATGTATAGATTTCTGTTACTGGTGATAATTCACACAACAATTCAATAATATCGTTACATGGGATAAAAATGTAATTCAATATAATATAAATTATATATTTTTTATATCTAGTGGAGTAATATTGTAGTTATTTATGGTCAATTATAAATATATATTTGAGATGTTAAGAGATTTGGAAAACCTAAAATTATTTAAATTGATGGAAATTATTACAATGTAATGTTATTAAGGATTTATGTGAATGTTCCGACCCTTCCTTATATATAACGCATTTCCATTAGAAATGAGATCTTGAAAAACATGTTTTATAAATAATATTCTTTAAAAATGGTTTAATAATTTAAAAATGAAAAATATAATAACCAAGAAAAAATAAATTAATATTACCTGAATTATTAAATACATTTCAAGACTAAAACCGATATCCATAAGAATGAAAATTAAATTCCATTAAAATATTGAAAATAAATTTAGTTAAAATGATAAGAAAAAATATTTTATTTATTTAGTTTTTTTCTAATGTAGTATCTAAAAAAATTTAATGAAAAAACACTTTTTAAAACATGAGGTTCTTAATTAAACAAATAATGATTATTTTTTATTTAATGAAATAATAAAGATGATGAAAACCAAATTTAGATAATCACCATAAATTGTATGAAAGTTAGAAATATTATATTTACACTATTAAAAGTACACTAGTCAATAAGAAAAAATAACAACCAATCTTCAATTTGGTTTCTTCTACAATATATTACAAAGCCAAAGATGGAAAAAAAATTGGAATTGATTTGATTAACCCAAGCCTTGCTACATGTTTAGCCTCCTACCACAAACCAAAATCTGTATGCTCGTAATCCCAACACATTACATAATTCTTCCCTAACAACATGGGTATATGAAAATACCATTTGAAAAAACATATACCGTCATATAATTATTATTTTATATTTTTGAAAAATCATTACACCATATTAAATAATTATAGATTCATAAACATCATCATCATATCAATTGAAGTGAAAAATAGTATTACATTTTTACCTTCCCATTAAACCCCCCCCCCCATATTAATTAGTTTCTAAAACTATAATCGATTTAAATTAAAATAACTCTTTAAATATTTATAGACCCCACTAATAATATAGGGGACATGATTTAGTTTATCAAAAACATTTAAAATATCCAAAAAATATTTTAAAATATTCAACATGAAAATAAAAGCACCAAGGGTTACATCAAATTAAATGTGACAAAAATTATTTAATAAAAAATAGTACCTGGATGAATTACTCTTTATTCATCTAAAAGTAACATAACCATGAGTAAAAGTGACTTGAGATCATATAAATATCAAATATAACAATTAAATTAGTGAAACAAAATCAATAGAAATCCCTAATAAACATGAGAAACATCAAAATCGCAACCTTATAAGATGCATGGAATAACACCACATGTTTTTAGGAAGAATAATCACTACATAAAATATGTTAGTATAATTTTTATGTATTATTTATTTATTTATTATAAGGTGTTAAAATTGAATACGTAATAATACATATAATATTAGATTTAAACTAACAACACCTTATTCCTATCTATTAAAATATTTCAATAAAAGAATATAAAAATATTTTTTACAATGCATTGATTATTACGTCCTTCAAACATGTACAAACAAAAAGCGGTCAATAAACAAAAAAGAATAAGATCTTAAACTATGGGAGTTATCTTAGATTATATGCTCCCATTAGATTCACCAATAGCCAATGAAATTCCATAATTAGAAAAAACTTCGTGAATGTAAAAATCATATTATGTGATTTAAAATGAAAAATATAGAAATGAGATAGTTGAAATAAAAAAATTTAAATTTAACAAATGTGTTTAGTAAGCCTATATATAAGAAAAAATGTAGTCATTATAAACAAGATTGTTGAAGATATGGTGATTGATGATATGGTAATTGTATATATATATATATATTTATCCAATATGTATACAATTATTATCATTAACAGAAAATTTGAAAAAAATATAGTTCACAAATTGAAATTAATGAAATCAATATATAATATTAAAATATTTTAAATATATATTACATCATTTTTTGTTATTGTTATTAATGTTATTAAATTTTGATATTATGTACTTATAAAATTCTAAGAAATATATTTTCAATATATTTTTAGATTATAAATAATTAATAAAAAAGAATTTAATAAAGATTATTTAATTTGAATGTAATTAATTTCAAAGATATATTTTTTAAAGTTACATATATTATATATATTAATTAAATTTCGCACATTTTAAATACTTTTATATACATAAATAATATATTTACATTCTATAATTTATATATTGATATGAAATAATAATTCAAACACTTAATGTTTTAAAACATAATTTTTTTTAAAAAAATATTATTTTTATATTAAATAAAAATTTATAAATTTAATAAATTTAATTTTATAAAAATTAATTCATTTTTTATCCATACTCTAAAAAATAGCTTAGTTTTATTTTTTATAATTTTTTTTAAAATAATTGATTTTTTTTTTCAAATAATAAGAAATAATATTTTTATTAAAACTGTGGAATTTATTACTATATAATGATGAAAAATAAATGATAAAAAATATAAAAAAATTTAATGATCAAGAATTTATTTAATATTTAAAAGTTTATTTTTCAAAAACGTTTTATGAATCTTTAAAACCTATGTTTATCAACATGCTTAATATTTTCCTATAAAAACATTTTCTAGGTCTTATAATTTTATTAAATATTATTTTTGTAATATTTGTTTTTGGGGTTACTTAAAATATACATAAATCTTTTTTATAGTAAAAAATTTTATATAATGAAAATAAAATTCCCAGATATTGTTATCATAAACATAATATTTAAGCATAAAAATACACATTTTCTAAAAATGGAATTTTACTCACAGCATGCGGGAATGATAATATTAGATTTTCAAAAACATTAAAATTTGATCACATAATTTGGAACTAATATTTTAATATATAGGAATAAATTTTTTAACAATGTCTATTTTATTTTTTAGTCATTAATTGTAAAATTATTAGCTAAATATTAATCACCATGATAAAACAAAAAAGGTTTCAAATTGAATATTATAAGAATAAATATATAATATAATGTTTAAAACATATTTGAATGTAACACATTGAGGTTTTTTTTATTTATTTCCTTTTAAATAAATTCAATATATTCGATAACTTGTGATGCACATGATAGTAGGTTTAAACGAAAAATGATACTCTATTAAAATATTATTTTACTGTAACCATTATTACCTAGCCATTAAATTTGAAGGTATTAATATAACTAAATAAATGATGATATATATATATATATATAATTTACACACAATTGTTTGTTACATGTTGATTATCTGTAAAATTAATAATAATTTGAAAGAATAATAAATGTTTTATGAAAAGCAATATTTTTACAATGAAAATAATTTCATCACTTCTTAAACAGTTATGATAGAAATAATTTTTTGTAATTAAAAGAAAACAATTTGATGAAATTACCTTTCTTATTTGAATAATCATATAGAAATTATCATATAATTTTTTTGGTTTTTCTAAAAAGATTCTTTTTACAAGGAGTTGTGCAAATAAGGATTTTTATTGAGAGTTTCATTTCATTTTAATTGTTTGTAATGATAAAATAAATTTCAAATTTCAATTAATATAAATTTAGAACAATTAAATTAAAATGTTACAAATTTATTCATTGGGATAATTTTTTTATTAAAATGTATATAAAAGTTCTATAATTTGGATATTTTTTGTTGGAAACATTGTTTTTCATCATGTCTGCCGGTAAAATATTAAATTATATTTTCCCAATTACGTGAATATAATTTGGAAAAATTTATTACATAATTTTAATGCGTATAATTTATATTATTTAATAAATAGTACTTAATTTTTAACCATTATGAATAGTAATTCATGTGAAATTTGATTATCGGGGTTAGGGTAAAAAATAATTACTAGGGGTTTAAAATAATAATATAAGGGTCAAAATGATCTAAGAACCTATCAAAAATCAAGTATATGGATGTATTTATACATTATAACATCTTATTATAAGGAATTATCCATTTTTTATATTATTTAATGATAAAAATTAAGGATTAAATTTTCCTTTCCATAAATTCAATGTGTCTCCTCTCCCCCTCTTATAAAGGACCACCCCATCTCTTAACTTATTCATACTTCCAAAGATTTATTTTGGAAAAAATATAACCAAATTACATCCCTAATTATGTCCCCGAAATTTATATGAATTGGTTTCATCATAAATCCATCTTAAGAATGATTTATTTAAACATGAGGAGGTTGTCCGTAGAAGAGGTAATGTTCTGAAATAATATTTTTTATTTTATTTACACTTCCTAATCCATAACACTCTATTAATTCATGATATTTTGAAAAAAGGTATATAAAATATAATTATATTATATAATTTTTTATTTCATAACCTATATCCATCTCCCATTCAATAAAATTGGAAATAAAACATTCAATCATGTGTACAACAGAGTACAACCTCATAGACAGATTTAATTTGATTTCAATAAAAAACATTAAATGATGGATATAATTATTGATTAAACGAATTTATATGAAATTTATTATTTTTTTATAATTATTTAATAAAAATTTATCATATACCTTTAAACATTCTAATTTTTTTAATGTATGATAACATTACTCATGTGTATAGAGAACTACCACCACATGAAGTGATGTGATACATTTTTTAATCACACATTAAATGAAATGTAATAAGGGTAAAATAAATTAAAATATTTGATATATATGAGATGATATATGTTATTTAAAATTAATATTTCACAAAATTTATTACCCTTTCACTCTTTTGATAATGATGTATTCACTTGTTCGTACGAAAGACCTACTATCTCCACGAAGAGATGCAATTATTTTTTCATGCCCAAAAATCATAAACGGTTTTAAAACAATATACTAAGTAAATATGATATTTAAAACATTAATATTATTTTTTATAATGTGAATATATATCCTCTTCACAATAACTGAATCATTCATGAAGAAATGTACTTGAGAAAATAAGTAAATTAAAACATGAAACAATGAATACAATGACATATTATTATCAAATTGGTGGAAAAATGTAATAATAGGATTATATATGATATTATAATTACAATTTTGGTTCTATTTAAAGTTAATATCATTGAAAATACAAATATATTCGATGTTATAACACCTTCAACAAAAGGGAATCATTATGTAAGGGAATTTATCACAATTTTTCAATATTGAGGCATATTCTATTATTAGGCGACTAGTTGCTTTAATAAGAGGTATATAATTATAAATTTTGATTTAATATAATTAATAATTCATAATTAAATTTATTTGAAGTTTTAATTTTAATTATTTCTTTAAAGGTTATATTACAAGAATGTTATTAAGTTGTATAGAATTTCATAACTCAATTTCTTTTCATTTGGAAATATTACTTCTCTATTTTCCCATGATTTACTAAGATTATGTGTATAAAATATTTTTAATAATTTTTTTTATTTTCACTTGTTATATTTATATTTATATTTTATACAAATAATCAATACAATAATTAATTATCACTTCATTGTTATGATCATTATAATGGATTTTTTCACAATTTTCATTTCATTAAGATATATTTGTTAATATGAACATATTCATATTCATGTGATGTGTAAAATACCCCTCCATGTATTTTTCTGGAATACATATTTAATCATTATACTTAATGTTTCAATTATAGTATATCTATATTATTTGTATCATAGATATGAATAATTCCTAAACTGTATAATATTCTTACATACGGTGTTTAAATTGAATGTTATTTGATTAACTAGAAAAATATTGATAAATCATAGTTCTTTACATAATGCAAATGTTTATTTATAAGTCTTATTATTCATGAATGGAATCAATTATTTGGTTTATGTGTAATGTTTTGGACATGTAGTGATGGGTGGGGCATAGAATTATATCTGCCCTCTATTCATCGACATGTGTTATGAGAAAAAAAACTTGACCAAATTAAATGAGTTTCGACATGTAGTTTTATAACATCATGTGAAAGGTATTTAAGGGAGAAGTATCATGATATCTGAGATCCTTATGTAAAAATATTTATGTATTTCCTAAATTTATAATTCATATAATTTTAATAACCACGATATTTTCACAATAATATTGTCTCTAGATTTATTTCGTTCTGAAATTATTGATTAAATATAATGTTTATCCAGTTATTTACCTTTCTATATTGATTATTTATTTTTTATTAATGTATACTAGTTATTTAAATTTAATTCATGTTTAGAATTTTACCCTTCAATATTTATGTACAGTCCCGGTTTTCACTCGGTAAGACATTGGAAAATCTCTACATATTTTTCCAGTGTAGGTGCGAAAACGACATGCGATTCTGAGGCCTTGTGTGCCCGGAATAAATTTTATAAAAATATTAAGTATTTTTATACTATGAACATTGATGGTTTGTTTGTTCTCCTAAATGGTAGTTTGGATCGGAAATCAAAAGGCATGGTTGCGTCCGAAGTGTGTTGTTTACCCTCTGTGGGGTGTAAAAGTTGCGGGTGCGGGCCTCCTGTGAGAGATGTCACCCAGGGGAAAAATCTTCATTTTAAAATAATGATTTTGTGATTTTTTATCACTGGTGTTCTTTTCAAATAACTTTCAAACAACGTCTCAAAATGGAAATACAAGACTTATGTTGAGTTTAGAATTGGGTGTTTTGCCTAGTCATGATATAAAATAGGCTGGCATGGAAGTTTCAGAATTATCACCCGACTGTAGAGTTTCGGAGAGAGTTTATAAATTCACTCAAGTGTTGGATTTAAGGAAAAGCCATTATTTTCCTTCTCTCTCTATCTCTCTTGTTCTTCAGTGTTCTTCATAGTTATTCACCAAATTGAGGATAAATCTCCACCAAATCCTTGTAAGATCAAAGTAGGAGCATCGTGGACATGCCTCTAACGACGCATGACCGATTTGAGGTAGGGTTTTTGTTAATTTTCACACCTTTGTCGATTTCATGAATTTTCCTCAAATTTTCCTTTTAATTCTATAATTTTAGAATTAGGAAGACGGCCAAAAAAACACAACCATCATCCAAGCCCCATTCTAAATCCCGTTCTTGAGCATTCTTCATCCAAAATTTCGGACGCGCCAAAACCATGACGGGTCGACGAGCGAGAGGCGGCACTTTGAAGATCTGGCCCCGAGGATTTCGAAACTTGTTTCAGATCCTTTTTCCAACCACCTGAGTGGTTGGGGGGACCAGATGAAAGTTCGTCTCTAGAAAGGGGCAGCGGCCGGTGGTCAAGCCCGAGGTGCGGCGGAGCGTGGAAGCCCCGTATTTTAGCACGACGACATTGGGTGGGGCCGGAACAACGGCGGAGGGCGCGGCTGGGCTGAGACAGGTGCATCGAGGTAGAGTAGGGACCGAAGGATCCAGCTATCCCGATGGCAGAGCTACAGACCCTAGTGTGGTCAGTGAGGTGTGGAAATGTTCGACGGAGGAGCCGAGCGGAGCCAGCCATCCCAGTGGTGGCATGGTGTAGTGGGGAGTGGAGGACCTGGGCTGTTCCAGCGGTGGAGCGGGGAGACTAGGCGACCCCTACACCGGTGATCGGTCATTGCGGTGTGATCGACCGTCATGAAGATGTTTCCCTCAGGGTGTCGCGGTCAGGAGGAACCCCGAGGCACTGACCTCAGGGGAGCCGCGGAAAAGGACCCGCAACTCGTAGGTCTTACTGGTGTGGCACGAAACACAAACCGGCCAACTGGCCGGTCTGTTTGAAGGAGCCGGACACAAGGGGTATGGTGGTTTTCAGACGGTCTGCGTCGAGCCGGACCGGACCTGCGGCTGGGCCCCGGTCCGGTGGTCTGGACCGGGCTAGCTGGGGTGGACCGGACAAGTTGCCCCCCCCCTGAGTTCAAGGGGCCATAAATTTTAAACAGCGCGTCCGTTTGATGCGCCGTCTGCAGCTGTGGGTTAGTCACTTCGAGACATAGTTTTTGAAATGTGTTCCAGGGTTGTTTAGTTCAAGTCTCAATGGTGGGTGAACCAAAATTATTTAAGTTAATAATAATAAATTATTATTAATGTTTACAACGGACGTATTCGCGAGCAGGATGTCTATTTGGTGCGCCGTTAGAGGAGATATGGCCCGGGAGTTGAGATGGACCTTCCAAAGTTGTTTCAGAACCGTTTCTATTTTGTTTTGTTGCTCGGTGGAACAAAACATTTAATGTGAATAAATAATCAATAATTTAACTAATTAATTATAATTGTGTTGGACCTAAATATTGTTTGGGATATCAGATTGACGGGTCGTCAGCGGTAGTGTGACCCTAGTCCTCGTGCAGACTTTTTGAGATTCTTTCTGAAGCTCTGGGTTAGAGACACAGTGCAGGACCCACAGGGTCGGGTTCACATGTTTTACAGTGAAATGCCAATTTTTCACCTGACATCCATTTTGGGTGTTTGAGTACTCATTTCTTCGTGTTCTACTGAGGTGATTGTGACGACAGAATCCACCAGCCTAAATTTGGTCATGAGGATTGGGCCCCATGAGGCACCTTTCGGACATATGCTGTGTTTTTATGACTTATGCTTTATAAGTCCGTTCAGGTCAAATGAATATCCTACACCTCGTGGTTATCTGAAAGGAATACAATAGTACGATCTGCGTGACGTGTTTCAGGGTTGAGGTGTGGGCCCCATAGGGCCCCATTTGCATAACACAGGAAGTTGCAGCTTCTGCATCCAGAGTCCATTTTAGGCACTGTCTGCGGTGTTGTGACCCTGGCATCGAGAAGATGTTGTCCAGGGTGGTTTCTGGTGTTGAAGCTGGATTGGAGGCATGGGCCCCACAAGCCTTCTTTTAATCTATGTGCAACATACTACGCCTTTTTCATATGACATTCGTTCAGGTAGAATAAATAACCTTTTTGTCATGTTTTTCCAAGAGCATCGCGATGGCACATTTTGCCCGACCTTTTTCAGGACCGGGGTGTGGGCCCCACAAGATGTTGTATGGGCATAATGTAGTGCTGAATAACTTCTTCATCGGGAGTTCGTTTCAAGTGAGTAAATAGTCTATCTCTTATGGTTTTCCACACGATTTGAAGTGGTGTAATCTATTTGGGTGTGCAGATCCTCTTTAGAGATCTTGTTAAATGTGGAAACATGAAAGGGAATTGGTCAGATGTAACTTTTACGCATTCTGAACCCACGCATGATAGCGATATTAGTGACACCCAGTGATCGCACATGCAGTGCAGAGTTATCAGACTAGTTTTGGGTTTTCCCTCCAGTAGGGCATGGCAGTGGGTTACCCATTAACCTTAAGTTTTACCCTCCAGCGGCGCTGGGCAGTGGGTTAACTGTTGGCCATAGGGTTTACCCTCCTATGGGGCTGGGTAGTGGGTTACCCATTGACCTTATGGTTTACCCTCCTGCGGGGCTGGGTAGTGGGTTACCCATTGACATTAGGGTTTACCCTCCACCGAGGATGGGTAGTGGGTTACCCATTGACCTTAGGGTTTACCCTCCAGTGGGCTTGATAGTGGGTTACTCGACCACTTCATTCAGACTGAGCCCTTTCTATAAGGCTAGTTAGGGACTTTTATCTGTGATTACCGGAGCGAGACCCATGGTTTTATAGTTTAGCGATGAGACAGATTTGTCTTACGGGACTGTTGGACATTAGTGTTGGATATCCTTAGAACTTTTTGTGACTTTTTCGGGGCCGATCTTGGAGATAGAGATCCCCTTACTTGTTGAGTATATATATATATACACCTTAAATTAGTTCCCACTCGTGGGTTCAATTACTCTCCTTCTAGGACGGGCGACATGCAAGGTATGCCACGTGATTTCCGTGTCCAGCTCCTCTTGGATTAGATGAGTCTACTTCATTTATTTTGTTGTGTTGAGTTTCACTCCCTCTATTTTATTCTTACAATGCTCTTTTTTCTGTATACTAAACACCATTTTAGTACTTCCTTTGTTTCTCCCTCGAGCTTTTAGGTCATTCCACTTAGTATATATATACTCACCCCTACTTGGGCTTTTCCCGCACTTGGTGTGCCCTTGAAAACAACGGACAGGTCGACAGAGACTATGGAGGAGTGTAGAGGACACAGGAGCTTGGGCTGCATTCACTGGTCGTAGATGGACTTTCAGGTGTGAGACTCACCAGCTTTTTACTTTCATTTACCACTTTCTGGGTTGTGGCACCTTTCTTGTTGGGCATGTGTTTTTCCCTTAAATGTTCAGTTTACTTTTCAGTCCAATTTTCAGCACATTACATTTTCTATATTTAGAGGTCGATGCATGATTTTTGGTTGGGATATTGTACTCCGTACATTGGGTTCCTTTTTACTCTATGCTTCTGCATTGACTGGGTTGTGTGTGTGTGTATAGGTACTTAGGCAAAGGCCTCCCCGAGATTGCTACTCCTTGGGCACTTGCCGCCAACCCCTGTCCTATGGAGGCGGGCTTGGGGTAGTTTCGGCTCAAGACCAGTAGGGTCGGGTAGTGAAAAAGGGGTATCAGAGGTGGTTCGTTTCTTGGGGAATTGTTCGAACGTCCCTGAAAAGGAATTCGTTGAGTTTTAGGTCAATAGTGTCGACATGTCTCGAGAGCGGCTCTCGGGAAGGGAGTCCAGTGATGGTGCGGTGGCCGACGTATCCATTCACAAGTACCTTGATTACCAATTTGTCGACTTGGTGTGATGAGACACTTGTTACAGGGAAAATTTGGTTCCTGTATCATATATAAATAAGTCTTTTATTGTCCTTATTGAGTGAGCTCCCCATCATTATTGATATATATATATATATATGCTCATTTGACTGTGATACTGCATGATCAGATTCAGGATTTCTTTGCAATGATAGCCAGCTAGGATACTAGATCTGGTTCGTGATGATGATTCTGTGAGCGACGATGCCTTAGTTCAAGATCCATCATACGATTACCCTTTCTCCAGGAGGACGTACATCAATAGCTACATCTATGGAGTATCACATAGTACTGGCAGCGAAGGCCGATGATGTGCGCAGGGTGGACGCGCTACGTGAGTTCCTGTGTCAGAGACCGCGGAGGTTCCACAGTGGGCCATACCCTCAGATAGTGAAGGCTTGGATAGAGTCAGTGGTTCACCTCTTTAGGTTTTTTCGAACACTGACATGTTAGAGGGTGGCTTTTAAATCCAGTCTTTTCCTTCATTTCCCACAAAACACTTTGGCATTAGTAGAGCCAGGGTTACTCAGATGCATGATGAGTCAGTACTCTCGTGGGATGAATTCTAGAAGCTATTTTGTGAGGAGTACTACCCCTCCTACTTACTCTTTATACAGTTTCAGGAGCTATTGGATCTTCGGAGGGGATTGCTGGCAGTGTCGAAGTACATGACTAGTTTCATAGACCATACTAGATAATCTTTTGATGTGGTCTATAACGAAAAATTACGAGCACAGAAGTTTGAGTGAGGTCTCTGTAGAGGATATTTGTTCCAGCGTAGTGCCCTTGTGCATCCTCACCCATCTCAGGGTGTTGGAGAAGGCATTGGTGACATAGAAATTTCTGTCATAGAGACGTTGATTGGAAAGGCCTCGACGACGGAGGTCTCCCCTTGATGAGACTCAAGAACATGGTCAGGGACAACGTAGAGCACCGAGACAACCCAGAGGAGGACTAGTGATTTGAAATTGTTGTGCAAGGTCAGGTGGTGTGAGACATACTGACCAAATGTGCTATGTTTTCCAAATATTTGGTGGATGCACTTCCACTACAGAGGGAGTGTCGTGATCTAAGAACTCCTATGTGAGGAAAGGGTGGTCCCCAGGGAGGTGGTGTTGGAAGAAGAGTAGGATGAACTGTGGTTGGAAGATAACATTTTAAGGTCCTTCCACCACCACTAGGCAGCCCATTTCAGGCTCAGGGAGTTGACGGATGGGGCCGTGGGCGGCTATGTGCTATGGATTTCTACTATCATGCATCGCATGGGATGATAAGAGGTAAGCTCTGAGGCTTTTTCTACTTTTTTAGTATAACTTGTTAGACGCTTAGTGAGGTACTATTTTTGACTAACACCTAATTCGAGGGGTTACCGAGGGTGACACAGGGCGTCAGTGTAACCCTATGTTTGTGTTGTCTGACAGAGCTTTGAATGCATGAGAAAGAGGGGCTCTTACCCCATTGAGACAAGTTTTTGTGATGCACTCAAAACTGTGAGGGAGAGTTAGTGCCACCAAAAGTGGATAGTATTGAGTTGTGGTGGAAGAGTCCCTCTTACATGTGCATTCATGGCAGGGTTGTGCGGTGGAGTGTCGGAGAGGGTTCTAGATTTGCGAGTGGTTCTTTTCTACTTGACCTCCTGTTGCGTGAGGTGCCACTAGTGGGTTGGGAAGAGTGCCTTTTTTGGGGTTTACTCTCCTTCCAAGAGGGTAAAAGACACGTGGTGTATGACACACGCTTTTCGTGTCTAGCCTCTGGCTGTTGGATGATTTTTATCACCTACCCTATTTGTTGGTACCATGCATGTTCAAAGTCAATCTTGACACCGTTATCAATTAGAAGTAGAGGAGATGGTCACCCCATAAATATAACTATGTGACTCACTATGTGTTTCGGGTTGTGGTAGTCTTTTCCTTGAGAATGTGGAGACAATATCTTCTATGAGAGTGTTTTGTGGTTTGCTTAGACCACCAGTGTCTTAGGTGCGTCCTCACCCAGAGAGACGTGAACATGAGACGACGGTGCTGGTTGAAATTTCTGCATGACTATGATTTTGAGGTTGTCTATGTTTCAGAAATATGGCAGTGTTGTACCAGATTCCCTTAGCAGAGAGTCCCAGACTCGTCAGGTGCGAGAAGTATTGTAGTTGCGAGCTTCCCTACAGTTGACCTTGTTGGACCTGGAGGATGAAACTTCTCATTAGTCGATGGTATTGACTCAACCACTTCTTGAGCATGTAAGTGAGTCTCGGTTGTGATGAACCAACTATGAAAACATGTGTGACTGGATATCCTTGGGTGTTTCACCCGATGGGTATTCTGAAGGAGGGAATCACAAGACCATGTTCCAGAAACAAAATGTGATTTCGTTTGTGATGTGGAAAGTAGAGGTTCTGCTGGGAAAGTCCCCCGAGTTTCTTTGGGCCATTCAGGAATCGTACAAGAGATGGAGAGGTTGCCTACCATCTTGTCCTACCCTCCCAATAGTAGGAGTGGGTGCATGGCGTCTTCCATGAGTCACAGATGATGAGATGTGTTCATGTTACTATGAATTTCTTCGAAAGTAGCAGAACATATGAGTACGAACCATCCCTTTGGATGGTGTGTTGTGCCCGCATGGTGTTGTGAATGTTTTCTAGGGATCGGGTCAGATAGGTGTGAGCTCTATATCCAGATTTGTTTTCCAAGTTTCTCTTTTTGGGGACGAAAATCTGGATGGAGGGAATGATGTAAGGACCCGTTTTTCACCCGATAAGGCATTGTAATATTTCTACAAATATTTCCAGAGCTAGGAGTGAAGATGAAGTGCGATTATAAGGCACGGTGTGCCCAGAATATATTTTATAAAAATATTAAGTATTTTTATACTATGAAAATGGTGGGGTTGTATTTTATTATAAACAGTATCTCAGATCGGAAATCCTAGTGCACATTTTCATCTGAAGCATGCTATTTTCCCTAGGAGGGGTGTAAAAGTAGCGTGCATGGGCCAGCTATGAGAGGTGTCAGCCAAGGGAAAAATAATTATTTGAAAATTGTGGCTTTGTGATTTTTTTATCGCTGGAGTTCTTTTCAAATAACATTCTAACGAAGTCTCGAAATTGAAATTCGAGGATTTTGTTGTTTTCGGAATGTGGTGTTTTTTGTAGTCGTGATATAAAATAGGCTGGCACGGAGGTTTCGGAATTCTCGCCCGAAGGTAGAGTTTCAGAGAGAGTTTATTAATTCACTTTAGTGATGGATTTAAGGAAAAGCCACAATTTTCCTTCTCCCTCTCTCTGTCTCTCTCGTTATTTGGAATTCTTCACTGAGTCGAGGATTTACCTCCACCGGAACCATGGAGGATGGATGCAGGAGCATCGTGGACATGCCTCCAACGACACATGACTGATTCGAGGTAGGGGTTTTGGTTAATTTTCACACCTACTTAGATTTCATGACTTTTCATCAAATTTGTCTTTTAATTATAAAATTTTATAATTAGGACGATGGCCAAATGAACACGGACATCGTCCAATCCCCATTATAAATCCCGTTCTGGAGCGTTCTCCATCCAATATTTCAAACACGCCAAAACTGTGAGGGATTGATGAGCGAAAGGCGACACTGTGAGGATCCGGCCTCGAGGATTATGAAACTGGTTTCATATCCTTTTTCCAACCACTAGAGTAGTTGGGGGCCTTCTAAAGGTCTGGCTCTAGAAAGGGGCAGCTGCTGGAGGTCGAGATGGAGGCGCGACAGAGCGCGACTGACCCGTTTTGGAGCACGATGACATCAGGTGTGGCTGGAGCAGTGTCATCGGGCACGGCAGGGCGGAGATGGATACGGCGTGGCGTTGTAGGGACCGTAGGATTCTACTATCTTGGTGGCAGATAAGCGGACCCGGTTGCAGCCAGTGAGGTGTTTCGTCATCCGATGAAGGAGCCTAGAGAAGCCGGTTGTCCTGGAGGCGGCGTGGTGCAGCAGGGTTCAGAGGACCCGGGTTGTCCCTGCAGCAGAGCGGGGAGCCCAGGTGGCCATGGTGCAGGCGACCGGTTGTGGCGGTGCGCTTAGCCGGCATGTGGGCATCGCCCTCGGGCCTTCACAGTCGAGACAAAACCTAAGGCACTGACCTCGGGGGAGCCGCATACAAGGACCCGCAACTCACGGGTCCTACTGTTGCAGCGTGGAACAATGACCGGAAAACATGCCGGTCCGTTTGAAGGAGACGGACCCAAGGGGTCTGGTAGTTTTCGAATGGGATGTGGCGAGATGGAACGGACCCATGGCCGGGCCATGGTCTGAAGGTCTGGACCGGGCCGGGCGGGGTGGACCGGCCCAGTTGGTCCTCCCTTGAGTTCAAGGGGGCGTAAATTTTAAATGGCACGTCCGTTTGATGTGCCACATGTGGTTGTGGGTTCTTCTCTTAGAGACAAAATTTCTGAAATGGGTTTTGGGGTTTTTGAGATCTAATCGCAAAGGAGGGTGACCCGAAACTCTTTATGTTAATAATAATAAATTATTATTAATTCTTACAACAGATGTATTCACAAGAAGAATGTTCGTTTGACATGTCATCAGAGGCGTTGTGGCCCTGGAGTTGAGGCGGTCTTTCCAAAGTTGTTTCGGAACCCTTGTGGTTTGGTTTTGATTCTCTGTGGCACGAAACACTTAATGAAAATAATTAATTAATTAATTAATTAATTAATTATTCTTACGTCAGACCTTACTCTTTCTTGGGATGTCCATTTGACACGCCATCAGCTGTAGCGTGACCCTAGTCCTCGTGCGGACTTTTTGAGACCCTTTCCGAAGCGTTTGAGTTAGAGACAATGGGCATGCCCCACAAGGCCTGGTTCACACTTTTTACGGTGAAACACCACTTTTTCAACCGACATCCATTTGGGGTGTTTGAGTAATCATTTCTGAGTGTTCTTCTGAGGGGATTGAGACAGTGTAATCTTCCCACCAAAATTCGTGCTCGAGGCGTGGGCCCCATGAACCAGCTTTCACACGTATGCTGCGTTTTTACGATTTAGGCTACATAAGTCCATTTAGGGAAAATGGAAAGCCTATACCTCATAGTTATCTACAAGGAACACAATGGTAAAATCTGTGTGACGTGTTTCAGGTTCGAGGTGTGGGCCCTATAGGGCCCCGTCTACAAAATACGGGGAGTTACAGCTTCTGCATCCAGATTCTGTTTTAGGCACCGTCAGTGGCATTGTGACCTTAGCATCGAGATTAAGTTGACCAGGGTGGTTTCAGGCATTAAAGACGGAGTTGTGGCATGGGCCCCATGGGATGTCATTTAAGCTGTGTGAAACATACTGCGCCTTTTTCATCTGACAACTATTCGGGGTGAATAAATAGTCATTTTGGCATGTTTTTCTAAGAGCATCGTGATGGCGCAATTATCCCGACCTTTTTTAGGACTGGGGTTTGGGCCCCATGGGGCGTTGTATGGGAATAAAGTGGTGTTGAATAAATTCTTCATCAGGAGTCCATTTCAAGCATGTAAATAGTCCATCTCGCATGGTTTTCGGTGAGTTTTGCAACAGTGTAATCTGTTTGGGTGTGCAGAGACTCCTTAGAGATCTTGTTAGATGTGGAAACATGAAAGGGCATTGGTCGTAGGTCTCTTTGACACACTCCGAACCAACGTACGATAGCAATATTAGTGACACACAGTGATGGCACAAGTCGCAAAGAGTTATCTGACCAATTCCGAGTTTACCCCCTATTTGGACTAGGCAATGGGTTACCCATTAACCATAGGTTTTACCCTCCATCGAGGTTGGGCAGTGGGTTACCCGTTGCCTTAGGGTTTACCCTCTAGTGGGGCTCGACAGTGGGTTAACAGTTGACCTTAGGGTTTACCATCTTGGGCGGCAGGGTGGTGGGTTACCCGTTTACAATAGGGTTTACCCTCTAGTGGGGCTAGGTAGTGGGTTACCCGTTGAAAATAGGGTTTACACTCCAGTGGGGATGGCCAGTGGGCAACCCGTTGACCATAGGGTTTACCATCCAGCAGGGATGTGAAGTGGGTCACCTGAAAAATTATTTCAGACTCAGCCCTTTCTATAAGGGTAGTTGGGGACTTTTCTTCATGATTACTAGAGCGAGTCCCTTAGTTGTATGGTTTAGTGATGCGAGAGGTTTTTTGTATAGGAGTGTTGGGCATCAGTGATGGATATCCTTAGAACTGTTGCTGACTTTCTCTGGGCTGATCTTGGAGATAGAGATCCCCTTGCACATTCATTTGTGTTTCATTTGAGTGAATATATATATATACACCCTTCTTTAGTTCCAAATCCTTGGTTTCAGTTACTCCCCTTCTAAGAGGGGAGATGACACACAAGGTATGCCATGTGCATTCCGTGTCCATCTCCTCTTGGATTGGACAAGTCAACTTCCTTTCTTTTGTTGGTTTGAGATGCACTCTCTCTATTGTAATCTTATACTTTTCTTTATTCTGTCTTCTGCTCACCATTTTAGTACCTCCTTTCATGCTCCCTCGAGCATTCGAGGCATCCTACTTAGTATATTTATACTCACCCCTGCTTGGTCTTTGCCTGCACTTGGTTTTCCATTACAGATGACAGATAGGTCGATCGAGACTACAGAGAGCCATAGAAGACACAGGAGCGTGAGATGCGTTTAGTGTTCATTGTAGGATTTTCAGGTGTGAGACTCACTGGGTGTTTATTTTCACTTACCTCTTGTCGGGTTGTGGAACCTTTCTAATTGGGCACTTGTTTTTCCCTTTACTATTCATTTTACTTGTCAGTCCACTTTTCAGCACATTAATTGTTTTGTTTTTAGAGGTGGATGCATGATTTTTGGTTGGGATACTGTAGTTCGTACTTTGGTTTCCGTTTTACTCTACTCTTATTCATTGAGTGGATTGTGTGTGTGTACATTACTTGTCAGTCCACTTTTCAGCACATTACATGTTTTGTTTTTAGAGGTGGATGCATGATTTTTGGTTGGGATATTGTAGTCCGTACTTTGGTTTCCATTTTACTCTAATATTATTCATTGAGTGGGTTTTGTGTGTGTATAGGTACTTAGGAAAAGGCCTCCCTGAGATTGTTACGCCTTCGGCACTTGTCGCCATCCCCTTGCCTATGGAGGTGGGCTTGGGGTAGTTGTGGCTCGGGATCGGTAGGGTCGGGTCATGACAATTTATTATGTCTGATCTAATTAAGATATAAATGATATTGATTAAATAACATATGTGCTAATTTATTTAACATTACATATTTATTATTCCTTTTTTGTTAATCATATATTTTTTCATACACAAGCCTTATTAAGAATTTCTTCTCACCATTATTTTGTGACCTTTCTGTAGGATATAAAGAATAATTCTTTGCATGAGTTATCAGGGACTCAATTCATTTTATTTTGTTATGTATTATGTTTTATCTTCTATTACCGATGTAAAATGGTTATCAAGTAAATACATGGTTCTCCAAAACTATTAAACTAATTTATATATAAGAATTTATCCCCTTATATATCTGAAGATGTAATAAAGTTAACATCATCTTCTGGTTACTACAGTTAAGGTTGTAATAGTTGTTATCTGAGGGATTTTTGTTGATGCCCTAGACACTAGATTAAAGAAAACATACATTATGGTACATAACTATTTGATATAATTTTTTGATATGTATTAAATAATATAAAACTATTTTTTCGAGGAAGATATTATGCAATTTTTTCTAGAAATATGTCCATGTATAGATAGTATAATTATATGTTATTCTACAGTAGATATACATAGATGTAATAGATCCAAAAAGGTGCAATAGGATTGACCTAATCCAAACCCGGTGCATAAAAATGCACCAGACTGCACACCAAGTTAGAAATCCGTGGGGGATATTCTTAAGATAATTAAAATTTTCTTGTGAAACCATTTTAATAGTCTTGACAATAATGATATTGCCAAATAAACATGGTTATTATTATGAGAATAATAATTAATAAATTTTTATTTTATTTTAATTGTTACACCATATAGGGAACTATACCTTCTGATTTAAAATTCATAATTTAATGAGATAATATAGTATATGAATTTATTTAGTAATTGATCCTAAAAGAAAGAAGGGTATCAATATAAATGGTCAATGCGAATATTTTCATATTGATGAATCCAATATATATAGTATTCGAACTGAGAAAATTATAGAACTTTTAGGGAATCATAATTAGGTTATAAAAATAAATTTTTCTAAAGGGAGAAATTCATTCCCCAATAAAATGATTCCATGTTGGATCACATAAAATGATAGAATGCTACATCATTTTTGGAACTATGAATATAATGGAATCTATGTAGTAGATTATGTCTTTAGAAATGAAATTTGTTGCCTTAGGATTTGTTGAAAAGGAAAAGATTACACTTACAATGTATTTTTCCAAATAATATGTTGATAAGTGGTGGTCATTGATAAAAAATACTATAGAGGATGATAAAATGGAGCTAATGGAATGAAATTATTAAAAGGAGTCGTTATTTGAAAAATATTTATCTCAAGAGATGAAAAATTAAATTAATATAATTTTCCATAGATTAATGTATAGGGAATAATAATTTGTTATTGGGCATGAGGATACCATTAAAACATGAGATATGTATGTTTCTGATTACATACAAAATATTTAGTGAAAATTTTACCATTTCATTTAAGAGATTATGCCAAGCTTTAAAAGGGTGATGGTCTCTCAAATTTTTTCATTATATGATGACATAGTTTTACATGATATCGAAATCGAGAAGTAAATATATAAAAATTACAAATTAAAGTGAAATCCAGAGTGGAAGAAGTCATACAAACTCCATGATAATAGAAATTCATCAAATAAGAAGAACAAAACATTGTAATATGAACACTATGAAAACTTTTGAAAGAATAAACCTAAGAAGTCCTTTATGGGAATGTGTGTCTGTTATAAGTCTAAAGATAAGGGCAACCAAGAAATAAAATTAAAAGGGATAAAAGAAAACACAATTATTCAGTGTTTCAGCTATAGAGTGATGGGTCCAAATTCAAATAAATTCCCCAAGAATCAAGGGAATCCACCATAGAAGAGTTCAGCAGGAGAAGTCTAATCTTATGTCATCAAAATAGATGATAAGAAGTACCCAATGATGTGGTGAAAATTAATTTAATACTATGTTTAAATTTAGATATTTCTATCTTTTATTCTAGATACTGATATTCTTTTATATCTACCCACATTCGGAAGAAAAATTTACATTTACCTTATACATTAATATGGGAGTAGTTCATTAAAACTCCCAGTGGATGTCTCACTACAATAAAATTATATTAGGATGTCCCCATTAAGAAACATAAAAATCCATTATATTATGTACTTATTATTATACCAATAGTTTCTTTTGATATAGTCCTTAAAATATACTCGATTTGGATATATGATAAAAAAATTATTTCCCATGGATGAAAATTTCAATTCGTGATGATTATAGAGAATTAATTATCTGGAAGGAGTTGGACATGTATGGGGTGCCACATGAGAGAATCCCTATAGGGGTCTAGGGGTTTTCCCTCTGTTTTCTCCCCCATCCCCAAGGTTAATTCTCTCTGCTCGGTGGCATGTATCTTGATGCTCGTCCCATATTCCTCATTCCTATATGGCCAATTCACCTGGCCACCAAGAAGTTCTAGTGCCATCGTGGTGAGAGACCAATGTTTGCGGCCCCGAGATTACATGATGGTTATCGTAAGGTCCTCAACGATATGGATTTGTTGGATTCAGATTGATTAAAGACAGTCACCTCCCACCTTGGTCATAATCGGTCACAGATGGTATCCATAGGAATACTCGGATTTGGTAACGTCCTCCACTTTCCAATGTCCCAAGGCCTTTATTTTTTATTGATTTTGATAATACTACTTTCAAGGGTTGAGGTGGAACCCTTACAAGGCCCGTAGGAATAATTATTACATGGCCCATAGGCCTTATGAGAATTCATTTCATGTAGTCTTGAAACATTATATACAACCCAAACTAACTACTTGGAACTTCTCCTCCCTACCATCTTCATCGTGAAATCAGATCTCCAACTTCGCATGGCTATTTACCTAGGCCTTCCCATGAATGTACAGTCTTGTCCTAATGGTAGGTGCCATACCCTCTCATTATTTAAATCCATTTGTCTTCTTCTAGGGTGAAACCTCATTTCTAATCCTCCTTCTTGAGCTCGTTCCATGTCTATTGTCTAGTTTGTATCTGCACTTAAGGTGGCCCAATGGCCTTTAGGTGGCCCGAAGGCCTTACTGACCCGAAGGCCATACTGACCCGACGGCCTGGGAGGCCCAAAGTCCTTAAAGGACATAGATACCAAATCGGTGTCCCAGAGGCCCAAATATGGGAATATTCACATCTGATACAGTGCCAAATTGTGCCTGCTATAGTTCCCGCTACAGTGCCTGCTACATTACTGGTATAGTTCTGCGCTACAATACTGCTATTATACAGCTACAGTGCCAGGAAATATTCCTCCACCATGATTTGATCACGGGTTTCCTAGATGAACTTTAGGAGTCCTCACCAACTAGGATAATTCTCAGGAGCACTTCCTCTACTATCATTTATCCAGATTATTCCATCTTATTTTATTTTGTTTGGTTTTCTTGCAGGTTTTGTGGCCATTTCTCTATCAAAAAAATCCCCTTATGTCATTCACCACATTCGATGGATATGTTTAATCTCTATTTTGTTTTTTTCCATTTAAATTCCCATAGATTACTTAGATTTTTCCAGTGCCAATAGTGTTGGTTCCTGGCATGGTGTGCTGATAGCACCTAGTGGGGATCTGGTTGTGTGAATGTAGATCAGTTCATGGTGTTTTGGTTCAAGGTGATTTGTGATGGAACTTTTTATTCTTTCAAGGGTTCATGCTCTGGAGGTTGGTGAGTTAGGTTCCGTGAAGCCACGATGGAGATTCTAGGGTGATATGGGTGAATTTCAAGGTTGATGGGTGTCACAGGAACGTGCTTGGGGTGTCGGTGGTTCTAGACATGATCCCTCTATTTTGAGTGGGTCTGGCCTTGGGTATAATTCATTGTCAGACCCATTTATTTGTTATTTTGGAGTGGGTCCAGTATCAGACGAAGTTCATGGACAACCCACTTTTTTAGATTTTATTGTTGTATTCATCCTGTTTTGTGGTTTGGTTTTTACTAACTCATTAATTTATTTATTTGAAAAAATTAAAAAATTATATTCCAAAATTCATTGTCAGTAGAGAAGATAATTCACCATTTGACTCATGTTTATTTCCCCCAGTAGCTCTTCTAAATTAGATTCTTTTGTAATAATAGATACCAAAATCCATTGATAGATAATGTAATCTTCTAAGTGGGTATGTACCTATTTTACATGAATACATTGATTTATTTCCTATGGAATTACCTAGAAATCCACTAGAGTAAGATGTCGAGTGTTCCTTAGATTTATCCCCCGATGCATCTCTAATCTGAAATACCACCAATAGAATGGACACTATAGTATCAGTGGAGTATAAGAAACAACTAGGGGATTTTTGTTATAAGGGATTCATATTCCCAAGTATTTCACAAAGGGGGTGACCTATTCTCATTGTTAATATGAATGATGGATTCACAAGGATAATCATTGATTATAGGGAAATAAATTCTAATTTGATAAAGAACAAGTATCACCAACCTCACATTGATGCCTTATTAGATCAAAATCACATCGAAAAATGTTTCTCAAAGACTGGACTCCAATATGGGTATCTTCGATTGCAAATAAAGATGGAATACATTATAAAGTTATCATTATTGAAATGATATTGAAATTTGGAGTTTACAGTAATTCCATTTGGAATGAATATTTCACCCTATATTTTTGTGGATATAATGAATATAGTTTTTGAGGAATATCATGATTATTTGGTTGTGGTATTCATTGATGATAACATTTTGTATTATAATTGATATGGGCACAATGATAATCAATTTCAGATCATTACTAAAAATGATAGTGGAAAATATTTATATAGTAAATTTAGTAAGTGTGATTTATAGCATTGAGAATTTCATTTTCATGGTTTTATTTTCTCTATGTATGGAATCTCAATTTTTAACATGATGAAAATACTAGTTATAGAATAGCCAAGAAAAATGATCCTAACTAAGGTATGTAGTTTCATTTGTTTGGCAGGTTACTATTAGTGACATATTCATTATTTTTATTGATTGGATAACATATTAAACAATGTTACACATCATGGGGTGATGCATACAAAGGACAAAATTAAATAATCAAGGTGTGATTAAATAAGATATTTATATTTTTTTCCAAAACACTCTAGGTATAAATGCATAACATAGCTAAATATTGTGGTTGAACCCATCAAGATTAGGAAATGTAGTTTTGGAATCTATTGATCAAAGGTAAGTTCATACGAATTTCAAATGATTTTATTAAACTAATGAAAAAATTAAATAAATAACCTCGATTGGAAAAGCACAATAAAGGGGAACCTGTTTCCATGGGAAGATTGGCTAAAAAATTTCTGACCGCACATGTAAAATTATAAAACTCAATGGAAATAAAATAAATAATACTTTATTAATATGAGTGATTTTGAAATCATATAAATCTACCATATCATTTCAATTCATATTGTTATAAGAACATAAAAATACTACAACACATTTTGATTACTTTTCAACTGTAGAAGAATAATCACAATCAATTGTCATGAATTAATTAATTTAATAATGCTGGGGTTTGTCAAATATTAAATAAACATGGCCTATGATTTAATAAGAGACATTATACATACGATTCTAAACATAGTACCAATTGAAAAAAATCATTACACAAGGGATTAATGTAATAGAAAAATTTCATACACACCCATTTTGACTGATTCCACTCTCACATATGGATTTTTCCAATCATCATTGGGTGATCGAAAATGATGAATAAATCATATACAAAGGAACAAAAAAAATACAAATAATTAGAAGGAGTGTAAAATAAATATTGATTAAATTAATGGGAAAACCCATGTTACTTCAACAATGGATGAATATTTGAAAATATAAATAGAAACCTATTCATGAATAACTAAGTGTGGAAAACCTACGAATACCACCTAGTTGTAAAGACTCTCCATGTGTAGAATGGATCCCACTTCCCTATATGAAACTCGTATTTATAATCGTCACAGTAGTCCATAGGGTTTTCACAGGTCATAATGTGTGTCAAATGGTTGTTCGAGTCATATGACCGATCTATCATATCATGATTCACATCAAAATTCATAATAGGTTTATTTCTGAATATTTCACAATATGTAATATGTTTATATTATGTGTACTGTTTGGGGTTTAAATAATAATTGATTTCTTCACTTCACTTCATGTTTTTATTACACACCATGAAATATTATCATGTTGTTAAATTCTTACACGACATTTAATTTCAACTTCTAGCATCAAAAACATCATTTCACTCCAGTTCTTTAGTTCTGAGCTGACAAAAACTCATGTGATCATCCAAAATCTTGGGAAAATGTCATTCAATATATTTATCAGTCTATTTACATTCAATTATCAATCCTATATTAAATAATTTTTTTTTGTCAGACCGACCCCCTTTTTGGATTGGTGTAAAGTGCCATTGTGTTCTATAAATTCACCCTTTTCCATTATATACTCAAAAGGCCGGTCCTATATAAAAAACAAAAAACATAAAATTCAAAGATGAATTTCATATTAAATCAATTCATACTCCACTTAACGGGATATAAATACACATAAAATATAGATATAAAATAGTGTTATCAAGGGGTAATGTACATTTAGAATAAATAATGTGAATTTTTTTTGATGAATTGAAGAGGACATTTATCAATGATCCTATTTTGAATTTACTATCAAAAAATTAAGAGTTCATTTTATATAGTAATTAGTTGAAAAATGACTAGGTTGTTTCATTATCTAAAATGATAATGTTATTTCATATACATCAGGGTTGTAAAATAATAATGGATAGAACTATCCAACCTATGATCTTGATTTGGGAGTTGTAATCTTTTCGTTGAAGATATGAAGACATTATATCAATGGAAAAATATATAATATATAATCATACAATAAATCCTAAAATAAATCTATTCACAGAAATAGATCTACATGAGGGAATGATGTTGGCTTTAGTAACTAAATGATTATAATTTCTCAACACACTACCACCCAAAGAAATAAAATAAGGTAGAAGATGAATTCATTAGGAAAGTTCAGGGATTTATGACCCAAATGAGGATTGAGAGGGAACCTATGTTCACAGATATAACAAATATGGACATCGGTAGTATTCTGGTATAAGATATGTTACTCAGAATTTAAATGATCATAAAAACATCTTTTTTTATAAATGATAACACATTATCAATTTAATGATGATAATTTTCAGAAAAATAAATCATTTAATATTGGGGAGTTGGTAGAAACGGTTTATGATGATGAAATCATAAATTTTTGAAAGATAATACGTTTTACATCAATAAATGTGCTAAAAGGGATTTTTTGGATGATACTAATAGATATAATTTTTATATACATCATGGTAGAACCTAGATGTATATTCATTTGAGAGATCATTTTAGTTTTATAAAATGATGTTTGAAATTACGGACGATATATCATGATTTTTGATTGTCCAAAATGTCAATTCTTAGAGAAATAATATTTGACATGTCTTGATTATTATTCATATTATTGTATAGAAAAGTGATGTCATTTAAATGGACTTTGATATGAGGCTACTAAATACTCATAGAAATAGTGATGTAATATAGGAAATTGTTGATCACTTAATGAAATATGCAATTTTCCACACTATAAGAGAAGATTTACCTATTGAGTTCTTCAAAAGGATCTATATCAATGAAGTTTTATTGATATATGGAATACTATTTTTGATTATTTCATATCATGATCCCCTTTTTACATAAAAGTTCTTGAAGACTCCTTATAAGGATCATGATACTAAGAATCATTTGTAACCCTCTTAACATCATCAATCTTATGGACAATCTGGAAGGACTATTCAATAATGGAAGACGTGATGAGGTCCTTTTCAATTGATTTTCAACATATTTTGCATAATTATTTACAATTGGTAGAATTTATCTATAACAACAATTTCACTCAAATATTAAAATGGAACCGTATAAAAAAATATGTGGAATGATATTTTATACTATAACTAGTTGGGATAAAGTTGTTGAACACAAAACTTTTGAAACAAAAATTGTTAAAATGAAAATAATAAAAGTAAAGTCTATTGAGGCTCACATTAAATCATCTCAATGAGGAAAAAATGGTTATATTGTAAATAAGAGGAATGATTTGGAATTTAATGAGGGATATTAGGTTTTCTTAAAATGTTTCAATGGAAGGGTCTTATATGGTTTGGAACAAATGGAAAAATGACCATCATTTATATCACACCCTTTGAAAATATGGAAATAATTGGAGGTTTGGATTGTTTTGGGAAATGATAAGAAGTGTCTCAAAAGTATAGGACATGTTCCAATATATTTGTTGTTCCGTAGTTCCTTGAAACGCGTGTTCTAGTTTTAAGAATCACTATTTCTAAAAGGTTTCCACTGGATTTATTTATGGAACCAGAAACATCCAATAGTTCATTATCCAATGATGGCCTACTTTCCAAAGGTAGGAGTTCTATATGTTTGAGCTTTACGATACATGAGAAAGTGCACTGGTCAAGAGGATGAGAGGTCAGACTTGTCACACCCTTTTTGGGGGAATTATTGTCTACTCCGGGATTCTCTTTGTAAATTTAAGATATTTTCATAAATCCTTTTTAATTCAAAAAGTATATCATATGTATCCCTTAAAATTTAGAATCATTTATTGACATGACATGTGTAAAATTTAGAATCATCAGAATGAAATCAAGGTTCTTCATTAATGGAAATATTTTTATGTATTCTAGGTTTTCCATCAATTGTATACTCTAATATACCACTTAGTGATTCTTTTAATCATCGTTGTGATGATACTGGTTTTTAAGACAATAAATGGGGCACTCTGGAATTTTTTTTCATCTAGGAAGACGAAGTTTTGGTTTGATTTTGGGATCATTCCCATAAAATGAGCTACCTATGTATCCTTGTGAAAATAATTGGAACCCTTATAGTTCAGTGCCACTGAATGGGAAACATCATTCCTTTTTAAGTTCATGTGATAAGGACCTCTAAGCGGATGATGCTTAGTCAAAACATAGTGTGAGACATATGCTAAAGCAACCTGAGGAACATGGAAAAAATATGGGTTTCTATGTAAGATTATACCCTATTGGGAATATGGAACAACTGGAATAGGGTTGATTTGATGTGTTGGGTTTGAACCTCAAGGAGGATTCCTACGTATCCCATAAGAAAGGGAATCATAGCCCACCTAGTTTGATAAGTCTCATAGGAGATTATGGTCCTTTGGGAGAAATGAGTTTGGTTTTGCTTCCTAAAAAGGATACCTTTATGATTTGGGGTTTAATTTGGGTCTTATTCTTAAAGAGGATGCCAGATTAAGAAAATTGGGGTGGGATTCTTGAAGAGGATATCCAGTGAGCTCGGTCCTTGAGGAGGCTTCCTATGTATCCTGGTTTAAAAAGAAATCTGAGTTCTCATAGTTCATTCATCTATGAAAATGTTGTGACCGTGAAAAATCTATAAGCCCAAATGATTCATCCTCAGTGTAAGAAACAAGAGGATATCAAAGATTCAACAAAGGAATTCACACTTTAAAATTTTTCCTCCCCTGCTAGTGGAAGAGGGTACGTCGACTATGGAAGAATGCAAGGCGATGAGTTTTCCCTCTTTCTATTTATAATGTATAAGGGTCTATTGTAAGGAAGAATGGATGAATGTGAGGGGGTTATAGTAGGATTGATACCCTCTAATTTATCTTGGTAGGGGAGGGAGACTTTTCCTATGTTTTCATGGAAAAGTGTGAACTCAACCATCCCTACATGAAACCCAAGGATCCAAGTCATAGAGATGAGAAGGGGAGGACATAACCCAAACCCTTATTCTCAAACCAGAAACATCCAAGCACTATTTCTGTGAGAATTTTCATTGTGACTGTGGATATACAAATCCACATATACTCAATTAATCCTAACCCCATTGTGAAAGAAATGTTGTAAACCTATGACTTTGGAAATAAAAATACAAATAAGAGACATGCTAATGTGCCTTTCCCAAATGTTTGAAAAGTCATGAGGTTTTGGTGGAGGCTTCAACATAGTCCCTTTCAGGTAAGGGAACCAAGGAAGGAGACACCTAGCCATCAATGGACTTTAAAAAAGGGTACTTGAGTTGATCATGTAGGTCCCTCACGTAGGTATGCCGTGTAGGTATGCCGCATTGATGTACCGCATAGGTATACCATGCAGCTATGGCATGCATGTATGCCGCACATGTATGAATGATGATTGAAGAATGTGTTTTACATAGGAGGACAAATCATATGTAATATTTAAAAAAAAGTCTTTAAAAACATGCTTATCCCATTTAATTATCTCTTCTATCAGTGTTTAGAGAGCTACCTGAGACAATTCATGGGATCTAGGTGAGAGAGCTATGTAATGGGAGATTCAGAGAGTCTTCCCTGTTTTTTTCTGTTCTGAAATGGGGTGCCCAGAGGCTCAATTTATAGGCACATATGGGGCCTGGTCAAAGAGATGTTGCTCACGCAGGTCGTTTGTGCAGGTCCACCATGCAGGTACTCTGCGTAGGCGCACAAAACATTTTCTGGAATAGAGTTGTGTCATGTACGTCAGCCATGCAACATTGTCGCGTAGGTTAGTCGCATATAATCTCTTATTAGGCCTAAGAAGAGAGTTTGTCGTGGATCTAGTTGGGAGTGTTTTGACTTTCCTTTGAGTTCATCAAAACTTGCCTTGGGATTTGAAATATCTAGAGTTCTCTTCATAGTTTTTTTATTTCTTATTTCACGTCAACAAAAGCCCCCCCCCCCCCTCAGGATTGGATCCAAAAACAGAAAGAAGGTTGAGTCGTGAGGGGATTTTTGGGGGAAATGCGATTGATCCATTGTTGAACAACCTATGTTTTCCACATATGTACCCCCCACAAAAATCCCACATAGATGTTACGTGTATTCCAGGAACATAGGTCTTCATTTGTCTATAAATAGGTCTCCTCCAATGAAATTATCATCACCTGTGGTTTTCATAATTTCATGACAATCATTTCATAGCTCGTTGGCCAATCCCAATCGCGTTGTGATGTCATGTAATTCCCTTGTAATTTCTTAAATGTAAAATTATTTAAGTGATGGATCAACGGTAAAGGAGTTCATCTAAGGAGTTACGCTAGAATCCTTCTTGAGGAACCTACATAGCAAACATCATCGAAGGTCCTACATGATGGACCTCGTCTAAGGACCTACACAAACAATGTCCTTCGACAAATTTTTGATTTATCTATTTTAAAAATACAACCTAAGAGTGGATGTTTGGTAATTATTTTTCATGAATGAGTGACTAATTTGATGACCTATACTGAAGAAGCTAGGGAACATCAAAATAAAATAATGAAGATCTTCAGACCAGACAACTATGATGTTGTTGAAAGTACACTTCGAGGATTATAGAAAGGTTTAATTTCATACCAGCATGATTATCCAAAAATTCCTTACCTCTTTACGAGCATGGGATTTTGCAAGACACCTAGGATCCATCTGTTAAAAATTACTTTCCAATGAAATGGTTTCTTCAATACTCCAACTGTAACTGTGTAAATATTAGTGAAAGGGGGTTCCAGTACAAGAATGAATATTCCATATTAGTTGCATCCTTCATCATAGTGGTTGCACTCTCGATATGAAGGATCGTGGTGTAGATATAATACCACATTGAGATGATTCCACATTTTTGGATTCTCATACAGATCTATCTAATGGTTGGAAAGATGATTATGATCTTTCTCCTGGAGGACGTGCCAATCCCGAATGGATGTGGACATTCTGGGCATGTCAGACTTGTGCAGAATTTGGGAAAGAGTTATCAAACATCCATATCTATGAACCTGTATCGATGGGGAAAAATAATGTGTATAAAAATGATTTCATTCCTGAATTACTGAGACTATGGATCCCACAAACGAATTCCTTTCATTTGACGCACTGAGAAGTTTGTATGAGCCTCTTGGATATTTACCAAATAGATGGAATTCCCATTATTGGGGAAATGAATGATCAATTCATTCCTCATACTACAACATGGTGTGATTCTACTAGAACACCACCACTGACCCATGAATTTTTTATGATAGTGAATAATTTACCTAAAGACAAGAAAGATATACATGCCAGAGTTTGAATGAAAGCCTTCTTAAAACCAACAATGGATAAGGTTCCAACTTGTGGAAGTCCTACTATTTGTCCTTCTCCAGATAATCATGGTAGTTCATGAACATATTGTCCTATACTAGAAACAGGTGATTATAAGAACTGGGGCTATAAGTTAAAACATGATATAGATGGAAAGGTATACTTAACTGTCTCCCTTGTTATATGGTTAAGCATTTACTTTCATCCAATCCGTGAATCTGGAGGTTGTGTATGATCACATAAATTTTTTATTGCATATACATAGGTAGAAGATAAATATATTGGGTTACCAACCACTTTATTGGAAAAACATTACCATCTTCTACTGCATTTACACAATGGTGAGGATTCATTTAGAATTTAAGGGACATTCCATGTGTTGTTGGGATAGAATGCAGCACATTTTTTTCACACTCAGTGTTGAATTCAGTTATAGTATTCTATGGTCGATTCAACCCATTTTTTACAGAATGTTTCTGGTGTTCAGCCTTTAAACTTGAGGCCCAATGTGGTTCTAAAGGAATTGAATGTCTCAGCAGAATTCAGCTTCTTTCATTTTGGTAACCCACCTGTTGGAATTTTTTTGATGATGGTAATGAAAATAATTATGGGTAGAGATCTAATATTATGCCATTCGGGGATGGTGTATTATCAACAAGGATTGATGGTAAAATTATGTATGAGGCATCCATCCCCTATAGGTTTTCTCATAAATTCACATGTCTTCAACAATCAAACACTTTTCCACCCACATATGTCAGACAAGAGAAACACCCAGTGGTTGCACGCCAATTATGGATTCTAATGGCTTTAGAGGAATCCAAACTATCAATTACCTTACCTCCACTAGATGTATTGATTGGATGGGAAGCTAGTTATGCCAAATCTTCAGCTTCTTCATATCCTCGAGGGGCTTTGACAAAAGGAATATATTGAATGGTGGATACAATAACTATTTCATGTGGAAATCGAGGTAAGAAGTCAATGTTAGAGATGATACAGATGTTTTAGATATTCCAGAGCCCTAAAAACCTCTTCATATTAGGTTTACTAGGAATACCAGGGCTAGAGAAGAAATTCCCTCATTGCCAAGTGGATCCATTATCCACCATCAAATATAGGATCCTATTCCATCTGTTGAACTTTATGAAGAAGGATGGAGGCCTGGAGAAGCTCACCATTCAGAAGGAATTGAATATCCTCAACAATAAACCCTACTAAGATTGAATTATGTGCAGCCTTCATCCATTCATAATTGTGAGGTTGTAACCTGTGATCTTTGGGATGCATGGGAATTCCTCTAGCATGGCATTTGAATGACAAATATTGGTGACATCAAGGCACCTTTTGACTATAATATGGAAAATAAACTGGCTGCTATGATAAAGTATATTACAGAACATGATGATTTTATATATGAAACTAATGAACAAATCATAGCCTCTAAATGAGTGTCTCATATGTTAGACTTAGGAGTACACGAAGGGGTAATTATCAACAATGAGGAGGGGTGGGATATTTAAGTAAATACTGAGAATGCATTTTCCTTTTCTTGTATATAATCTCTACTTTATGATTTATCCTCATTAATCTTGATGAAAAGAAATTGTGAGTCTTGAATGTATAGATGGAAGCCACATACCAATTCTTAAATCACATAAGTATGGACCTACATGTTCTCATATTGATGCAATGAATGATCCTCCTAGGTTACCAGAACATTATCCAAGAGCTAGAATCATGACTGGGTTAATGAAAATTGATAATCCCCACCCATTACCTCATGTTTATCCTTATAAGAAAAGTGTTTCAATTCTTCCCAAAGATTTTGATCATAAATGCATGAGAGAAATGAAATTGATCCAAAGTGTTCACTGAATGAGTAAGTATTTATATTGTCCTTAGGGAATAGAATTTTCTTAATAGATTTCAGTATTCTTGTTTTATCCTCCTATATGATCTATGTCTCTATCCTCACTCAAGGGATTAAGAGATGATTCTTTGAGGACAGAAACGGAAACCCCAGGGGAAAACCAGGTTAATGGTGACAAATCTGTAATTTTAGCGGATAAATAGTTAAAAGATTCAGCTACACCTACTCATGGTTTTTCTAAGAGAGATTAATTCCACAGTAAGATTAAATACATTCCACTATTTCATTTGTCATAGGATCCTAAAATAATCAATACTGATATTACTATTTCTCCAGAAGAATGGAATGAGGACCCAAGGAATCTGAGATGAATACTGATGTTGAACCAAATATGGAAGGGCCCAATGATTAAATACCAATTGATAAGAGAACAAAACAAAATTTTAGTTGAGCCAATTTGGGTATCAACCAACATTTGTTGTTTAAATTAAATGGTGAGAATTCTATAACATTATAGGGCGTATACACTGAAATGAAGGAGAAACATAATGATAATATTGATATTCCAGGTTCCATCTAGGATTTTAGGGATTATCAGGAATAATTTCAAGGACGTAAGTCTTTATTTTTTCATTTTCCATATGTAATTATTCTTCTTTATTTGATTATTTACATCAATGTTCTCCTTATGCAGCTTTATCTGCAGAAAATGTTGGAAAGGATATTTAGTAATGGGGTATCCTACTTTATCCTTTATTTGGAGCTAGATAAATACATATAGAGGATCCATCATCAAGACATGTCCTAGATCCTTCAAATTGGATAACTGAGGAAAATCAAAGAAATGCCCTTTCTCAAGAATCAAATGATCAAAATACAGAAGCTAAGAATACAGGGGATGAATCTAATCAAGTAGATGAATTATTATTGGTCAAATATAATCTGTTATCTGAATAATATCTATTTCATCCATTTGAAATTGAAAATTAAATTTATTTAACTTTTATAATAATCAGCTCATAGATCATAAGGTGAAGCCTCTAAGGTACCAAGAGAATCAGAACAAGGCCGCTAATTATGTGACTTGTATCCAGAGTAAATTTTACCTCATGGTAGTGAATCAGATATAGACATAGAGATGCAATATGCTCTTTCAATAGAATGTAATAAGACATGGAGGCATATTTGGGTCATAATTAATGAGAAGCCTTTAGATGAATTACTGTCCCATTTTGCGAAACTCCCAGCATTATTCTACATATTGGGATTTGGTGGATTTAATTATCGACCAGTCTCTGTAGCTATGAAAGAGATCATTCTCCAGGAAGAGAAGAAGCATAAGCTGCTACAAAATCTTGATGAGGCTAAATGACTTGTCAATATTATGTTCTTTCAAGGTGCAGTAGTTGAGGCAAAGGAAAATCATAACAAGAAATATTTCGAAATTAGCCAACAAATCAAAGAAACCATGAAAGAGTTCTTATATCATCAACAACAACTGTATTCTGTTCATAAAAAGCTTGATCAGTTGAATCAGACATTCGGAGAAACCCAATAGGTGGGGATAAATTTCATTTCAACTGCCATGGAAGCACTTCGTTAGGCAGAGGAGGCTGGAGTTGCTCAGTTATCTCAACTTAAAAAAGTAGTTGATGGGGATCGTGAAGCGGTCCAACAAATGAAAAGTCATTTTGATAGTTTACTCTAAAACATGATATAGAGGCTCTATTTTGTGGAAGGCCCTGTATTTTCATATGTATGAAAGAAACTTTTCCTTCAATCATACATGTCTTCATTCATGTTTTCCATGATTTCAAAATAGAAGGTAAATGATGACAATGAATCCTTTATGTTAGACAATCATTATTATAATGGAAAGAATGGAGTGCTCAAAATTTTCTTATAAAGCTGATGGCCCTAATAAGCATAATTTGAATGTTTCTCTGGTTATATGGATAACCCAAAAAATTTCATATATTTTGAACATTTTTTATTGATCAATATTACCTAAATCATACAAAAAATGTATGTTTTGTGAGTAAAGACTCGACTTTTTTTAAAGTAAACTTCACAGGTTCTCAATCTAATGAGAACCAAGTCTTTTGTTATTGGTAGTTTAGAGTCATACATGTTAGACTATAAAGGGATAGTATTAAAGGTCTAATAGCTTTGACCATAAATTTTGAAATTATACCGCAAACAAAACTCCGTGGCTAAGAATTGCTTTAATATTCTTTTAATATTTCAAAGGGGAATCTGGAGCCATTATTTTTATGGTCACTAAATTTTAAAAGTCATGTAAACATAAGGGGTTCCTTTTCCAAGAATGAATTTATAGTTATTTGAAAAAGCGGTTATGGGGACTGTGTTATGTAGGGCCAACTGGGGAATATTTTACATAGCCAAATAATGACATCTTCTTTCTAACAAGCCTATTATGTAGGAAACATATGCAAGGCTGCTTAAGGGAATGTTCTACATAGTCAATCAAAAGAGCCCTTTTAAGTATAAAATTTTTCTTTCGTAGATGGGGGAAAATAAAATTTGGGTGACTGAAGACCACATTTGGTGGTTTTCCAAAGAAATTAATTGTAAGAATGAAATAGGGGATATTTTAAACCAACATATGCCATGAATGTGAAAACCATTTCTAAACAAATTTTGTGTGTTATTAATGGTTAAAATTTATCAGAAAATGGAATTTATCATATCATACAGGGTAATTTTAAGTCATGTAGCGAGGACATTATACTGTGTAGTTTTAATTAATACAGTGAGAACATTGTGTAGCATTATTTTAAAGTATTTAGCTTTTTAATAAGGTACAAAACTCTCCCAATTTCTTAATAATTTGTTTGGATGTTTAATATCATATTCAAGTATGGAACGGAAAATTTTAAATCATGATTTTTGAATTTCTAGAACCGAGGAATGATATGTGAAAAGGGCTAAAAGAATTAGAGAAAGTGTTTTGCAAGAATGAAGTTACCATTATTTTACAAACCTACTATGGGGGATGTATAATGCATTTCCAAATGGGGAATATGCTATATAGTAAAATAGTGGCTTATTTTTACTGAGAGGCCTGTAATGTAGGAAACTTATCCAAGGCCACCTAAGGGAATGTGCTGCATAGTCAGACAAAATAGCTCTTAGATGTTTGAAAATCTATTGCTAAAATTCTAAGGAAGTTGATAGAGATTCAGATTTTTCGAAGCACAGAGGTCGGTTTAAGGAGGATGGTACCTGAATATGGAAAAGGTATTTTAAACCAAGATGTCCAAATAATTGGAGGAATATGAGTTTTACGATGTTCTAATACAAACGTAAGAGGTTTGGTATCTGTAGTTTTAGGTCATACAACTAGAACCAGAAATGGAAACAGTATATAACATGTGGCCAAGTGATTTCAAGGATACTTCATAGTTCATCAAACACATGGTGAGGGAGATGTGTAAACCATGGTCATGAAGACTTTTAGATTGTGCGAAAGATAGTGGGACAAGTATACTTGAATGACCGTTTTAAAATATAGATTCTTGCATATTTTTATCAAAGATTAAAGGGGACAAAGATAATATAACCAAGAACAAAGTTATATTATTTAAAAAACTTGTTATGGAGGCTATATTATACAGGGCCAATAGGGGCATATACTGTATATCCAAATAGTGGAATCTTTTGACTAACATGCTAGTTTTGTAGGAATCTTAGGCAAGGCCACATAAGGTCACAAGCTACATAGTCAGGAAAAAGTGATCTCGAATATTAGAAACCCTATTACCAGAAACTGAAAGAAATATTACGAAGATCTGAAAATATTCAAGACTAGCAGTATGGAATATGGAAAGTGTTGATGTTCAATGAATATGAGAAATATTTGAACCAGTATTGGCCATGATTTTGACATCCTTTACTTTGATCTGACTCATGTGTAAAATGGAGGCTCTCTTTATTTCCTCATAATAAATATTATGACATTCAGTTTAAAGTCATGAAATGAGGACATTATACTATGCAGTTTTATGTCAAGAAATGAAGACATTAATAATCCCATAATAAATTGTGACACCTTATGTATATAAAGAATTCATTTACCCAATTCCTAAGCCCATGTGAGCTATGCTCGGTGTGAGAAACAAGGAGAAGTAATGTTTTATTTTATAGTGAAAAGGTGACGCAATTGAAGAATTTGGATGTTATATTTCCATGTCGTTTAATGTCATAAAGTAAGGATGAAGATGAACCGATGTGAAAGGAAGAGAAATATTATGACTAGGTTAAGGGATAAAACCATGTGTCACTATATGTCTTTGCTGGGGAAAGAATCAAGCCATACATAGTTCTTAAAACATTTTATATGCAGATTTGATCCTTAAACAAGAAATAAAGGGGATTTTTTTCATGAGAATAGGCCCATGGTTGGTGATATATGTGTCTCTATGTATCTCATTTAAAGATGAGAATCAAGAAATATGTAGTTCTTGAAACAATCATTTCTTAGGACAATCGAGTTTGACATGATGAAATGAATCTTCTGACACATTCTGAGAGAATGGTAAATCTTAATACATGAAATGGTATAAGGACCTGATCATATATCTTTAGGAAAGACTCTGTATAGATCTGATTCATTCATAGGATGAGAAAATAAAATAAGAAGATTTTGGAATTGTGGCTTTGCGCAAAATAAGAGATTTAGGCGTCTCTACGTATCTCATTGAAAGATGAGAATCAATCCATACATAGTTCATGAAATTAGGTCTCCATGATGATATAACTCAGTCAAAGGATATAGAGTGACTCATATAATACTAAAAAGAAGTGATGATGTCAATGATATTTTCTTATGGAATCTTCTAACATCAAAATAGAGAAAATGTTAGTTGTACAAATGATGTCATGTAGTTTAACGTCATGTAACATGGACTAAGATGCTACATATTTTAACATCATGTAGCATTGTCACTTATGGTTGTCATGCAGTTTAATGTATGGAAGCTAGGTCATAGTGGTTGTATAGTTTTATGTCTGCAGCAATGACATAGTACTGTGCAGCTTAATGTCTTATAGAGAGGACAAAGTACTGTGTAGTTTAAATTCATGCAGTGAGGACAAAGTACTATGCAATTTAAAATCTTGTAGCGAGGATAAAGATCTGTGTAGTTTAATGTCTTGTAGTGTGAAAAACATATTGTGCAGTTTATCATCTTGTAGTGAGGAAAAATTACTTTGAAATTTAATGTCTTGCCATGAGGACAAAGTACTATGCAGTTTAAAGTCTTACAGTCAGGAAAAATATACAAAACTACAAAAATTATTTCTTCAAGAATCACACATTGGTTAGAGTTTTAATAAGCTCTCCATCCATTGAGATTAAGGCATAAGATCCATTTGAATATGCCTAATGTTTTGAATATGGACCTTCCCACTTTGGCTCATGTTTTGGAGGTTTCTTTCATGGTATCATTGGAGTCCTAAGGGCCCATACGAATTCTCATTGAAGAAATTAACGGAGGAGAACTTTATTGTTAAAATATCATGCTATTCTATTTTTATAGACTTCTAGATGATGCAAAGTATGAAATATTTTCTTTCCTATTCGTTCCAACACATTGAACTATTTCTAAGACCTCTCATCTGTAGACAACTAATCAGAGATTTCTACTCTGAGTGAAGGAAATTTCATTTCAATTGAAACAACTAACTCGGTTCCATATACCAAAGGATAACGAGTTTCTTGAGTAACAATATGGGTAGTTGTCTGATAAGCCCATCAATCTTTCAAAATTTTATCAGGCCATTATTTCATATATTTATGCACAATTTTATGAATTATATTTGATATGGTCTTGTTGAAGGCCTCTATTTGTCCATTAACTGCTGCATGATAGCGAGATGAATGGTAAAATTTGATATTATGTTCTTGATATAACTTATTTACCTCAGTGGAACAAATATTGGAGCCATTGTCTATAAAAATAGTACAAGGGACACTAAATCCGGTGATGATATTAGTTTTTCCAGAACTAACAATGATTTTGGCTCCAACATCCTTGAGAGGTATTACCTCAACCGTTTTAGAGATGAATTCAGTAGCAGTGAAAATATAATCGAATTGATTAGATATGGCTAGAGGATGAGGTCCTACTACATCCATTACCCATGTAAAAAATGTCCAGGAGTATTTAGTTTTATGTAGAAAATCTTGGGGTAGATTAAAGAAGTTGGAATGAACATGGTAGGGATGACATTTTTTAGTGAAATTTGTACAATTCTTCGCCATTGAAGTCCAAATGAATCCAAGCCTTCAAATATGACGACAGAGTACGTGCCCAGATGGGTGGGAACCACAAATCCCTAAATGTACATCTTTAATGATATCTACATTCTCTTCTCTATCAATACATCTAAATACAATTCCATTAAATCATTTCTTATAGAGGACCTTTTGGTGATCTGGACTATCATAAAGAGTAAAATGAGACGCTCATTGTTGGATTTTTTCCTTTTTACCTATATCTGGTGGAAGTACCCCATTTTGACGATATTCCATGATGGATGTTCTCCAACCCATTGTATGACCATATAGTTTGGAAATAGGGAAAATTTCATTAATTTCCACCATTCTGATTTGAAGAAAAAGAGAGATAACATGAAGATGGGATTTTTTAATGATTGTCTCATCCCTATTTGGATCTTCCAAGGCTGTAGCTGGATTAGCCAATGTATCTTCTTGGGAATTTTGTGACCGTGTGACCTAAGACAATGTAGAATCTGAGGGAAATTCCACCATTAACCATTTGACATAATCATATAATGGGATTATTTCTTTTTTTTTCTAGTATAATATTCCCCAATGATTTGGTTTGATTACCAGTTCTGAAACACCATTCAGCTTTAAATTATCCATTCGCACATGAACGGACAATTCCAAACTCATGATGAGGTCTTGATATTCTACCTCATTATTGGTACCACCATTTGAAAACAAGAACGAATAATGCAATACTATCTTTTTTGGGAAAATAAGGACAATTACTAGTGAAACTTTTTTGAGTTTAGGATTTTTCATTATTTTCCATGTTGGACTTCTAGAACCACCATCAAAATACATTTATCGTGTTTCGAAATTATCTTGGATAGAGAAGATCTCTTCATTAGGAAGTTCATTATTAAAGGATATATCTTTTACAGATGAATGCTCAGCAAGGAAGTCAGCCAAATGTTTTCCATTTATTTCCTTTTGAGGCAAAAATTGGATATCAAATTGCTTCCAAATAACATCCCACCATGCCAGACGCCCTGTGAGCATAGGGCGACTGAGAATAAATTGGAGCGGGTTATTGCGTGATACCAATTAGACCTCATGATGTTATAGTTAGTGCCTTAATTTCTGAACTACAATGATAAATTCCAGGCAACACTTTTCAAATCTCAAATACCATGTTTCTGCATCATGCATAGTTCGACTGAGATAGTAATGGTTGTTTTCATTCCCCACATCATTTTTTGGGTGAGGAAGGAACCTAGTGATCGCTCTAAAGCTATCCAATAGAAAATAAGTTGTCTTCCTGCAATAGTTGGAATTAACAATGGCAGACATAAGGGATATTTATTGAGGGTATCAAATTCTTCTTGGCAATCCTTAGTGACGTGGCCCTAACAACACAAGTTTTTTCACTTCTTTTTAATTAATTTGTTTGAATTTATTTAATTATAATAGCACTTTTTAATAAATAATGGAACTATTTTATTATTAGTAATTTTCATAATTAATAGATTTTAATAATTAATCATGTATTTTATGTTTTAAAATAGTTAATTTTTTTTCTTACTTTAACTTTATAGACTAATAACATTTTATTTAATTTGATGATTTTTTCTGCTTAGTTAGTAGTTTAATATTAAATAAATAAATGATTAATTATGATTTTGTACATTAAAAAATATAGTTTTGATTTATGTTTTCATGTATTAAACATTAATTAGTTTAATATAACATAATATAAATATTAGTTGTCTTTTAACCAATTCATTTTTTATAAATTTATGTTTATAAACTCACTACATCTCTTTAATTCAATATCATTAATTAACATAAATTGATAAATAAAAGAATATTTTTTTGATTACTTTAAATAATTTAATTTGAAAAACTTGTTTATTTTAATTAATTTAGTTTGTTAAAGCTAAAATAATATAATTTTTTTATTTAGATGTTTATATTTTATATTAACTATTAATAATTTATTTTCTTCTTAATTTTTAGTTTTTATTTGGTAACAATTTTACTTTTATAAATTAATTTTAATATTAGGTTTACATTTTTTCACTTGGTTTTACATGTTTATTTAATTTTATGAGTACTCATATGTTCTTTTGGATTAGTTATTATTTTTACTTTTATTTAATTATTTTCTTTTGTTTTCATTTGAGTTTCAATTTATTTTTCTCTATTTTTCTTGCAAGTTTACGGTGTCACTGTAACATTTGGTGCCATTTTATTTATGGACACACTGTAACCTCCTGACACTGTCTCACCATATCACTTTTTCCACTAGTTCCATTTACTATCTCACCGGTTCACCATGCACCATTTCATACTTTATCTGTCTCACCATGTCACTGCCACTGTAATCCAATTCGCGGCGTCAATATCAGCTTCGCAGTCTCACTATTTCTTTTCTTTCCTAGAACCATTACTTTCTTCACTATATCAAAGAGAGCTTTACCATTTTAATCCTTTGTAACACTACCTCTTCATGCCTTTTCACATCCTCATTTCACAGTTCCACCATGAAATTTCTCCTTCTGTCCCACCGGATCTCATATGGTGCCACACATATCCTTCTTCCACTTTAGTATCTCCATTACACACCATTTCAGATCTATGTCAATATCATTTTTCTCTTCCAACCCAACATTTGTGAAGCAGTTCCATGGACTATGTCATGGCCTACATGAGGAATCGTCGTTGAAAACCACAAGAAAAGAGATGCACTACAAGGGTATTCCGCTGCTTCTTTATCGATGCAGCACCACCTGTAGGTTAAACCAACTGCTTTCACCGCATGGAGAGGAGTTTGATATTGAGGACTATTTGTGCAAGAAAAGGGGCCAAAAAAAGAGTAATCATGAGCCGATACCCCCCACTGGAAGGAGAAGAGGAGGTCATGCCTGCTAGAGCCGATGCCAATCTGGGAACCGCCGACATTATTCGAGGAAGACAAAACAGACCCTCCCTATAGTGCCATTGAGGGAGAACCATGAGCCGACCTCCATGATGGATCGAGTGGCCGAGCCACCGTTTATTCCATCATTGTTCGCCACACACATCTGGAGAGTATAGCTTTGACGCCGCGTTGGATGGAGGTGCTATCTCCCTAGATAATAAGAAACCATCCTCCCTTGCACAGCGTTGGATTAGGGAGGGGGATAAGAAGAAAATTAAAATAAAAAAATTTAAAAAATAATAATAAATTAAAATAAAATATTTGTTAATAAATTATATTAAACATTAATTTAAATAATAAATTAATATTATAATATATAACTATTATAAAATTAATAAATATATAAGTTATTAATTAAAATATAAGATAAATAATAATAATTTATTAAAATTTATCCTAAACAATATGAATTTATAAATAAAAATATTAATTAATTAATATAAATATTTTAAGAGTTTAATTTTAATTCAATTTCAACCAAATAAATCAAATAAATAAATTTATTATGTAATTAACATTAATATAATTTAATAATTCTATTAAATTATAATAACTAAATGTTAATATACAAACACTAATTTAATTAATAATATTAAATACATAATAATTTTATAAAAAATTTAATAATAAATTAATAACTATAATATTAATAGTTATTCTAGTAATATTAATTATCAATTTATGTATCTTTAATTTAACTTGAATTAAATTTTTAATTTTACTTTTATTTATAAAATAACTATCATATATTATTTATTTTCTCTGTATTTTTTTTACAGGTTCATATGGGATGTGAGATCCCATTCAGATTCACATAACTAACTTAGTGGGAGTTTGATACAGGTGGAAAATTAGTTCGATGTGCCTGTTTCGAAAGAACACACATGTGTGGTGAAATAGAAAAAGATGATTCCAAGTTGGTGAAAATTGAGAGGTGACAAGCAGTAAATGACCTTGGGGTTTTAAAGGAAAAGTACCAGTAGAATTTTGAAACTCTATTTTAATTCCATGAACACACCATATTTGAGGGGAGAATTCATCAAGCATTCACTTTGGGAGTAGAGAGAGAATTGAAGGCGAATCCTAGAGCACTTCTCGGAGAACCATTTCATGGAGACCCGAGGGGCAGGAGCAGCAGCAATTCATGCTAACAGAGGGAGTTTTATTCCTCTTTTTTTCTTTCAAATCTATTACATTGTAATTATATGATTTTTGTATATGTAATTGAGGTAATTTTAGGCCAAATACTTCCATTTGAGGTTAAAATCAAATTTTCTTATTAATATTTATTTTTTCCTTCTCTTTATCATTTTTAATGTGATTGGAATTGATTGGTGAGATCAGTTATCATTGCATTCAATTGCAATGTACAACCTAGTATTAATCATGAAACTCGAAATTCATTCGGTGACTTTGATTGTGGATTAATTTTCTTTTAAATTTTAAGGTAATAAAAGACTACAGAACATACAATGAGTTTTTTCTATAATATTTTTCAAATTAGAAATCTCATGTTAATTAATATAAAAGAGGAAAACTCCAAGACTTGTCTACTTGGGTGATTTATCTCTTTTCAAGGGAATTAAATAAATCCATTTCAGTGGTATTAGTTGTAATTAATTTTGTAATAAAGAATTTTTTTCAAAAACAGTAGATTCGATATTTTCCCCGGACATATTTCTCAAGATTGTTCACTTATCAGCAGATTATTTCTTTGTTAATTCCTATTTATTTCTTCGATATAGTTTATAATAAAAACATAAAAATATTGTGTTGTATCATTTGTGCCTTATAATAAAAAAAATAAAAAAAATTATAATTTCAGAAACTCAATCCATCTGCCGACAACAATAGGGTCTTTCAATTAGTTTTTAGAAGGCTAGTGGTAAAATTAGCCTTCCCTCTGGGTTCAACCCTGCTTTGCACATATACAATAGTTAGTAGGAATAGAAATTTTAAACATTGAACGACTTCAATGAAAATTTAGGTCTAGTTTTTGGCATTGTTTCCATGGAATGAACGAGTTATTACACTAAAAAACACTAAAAAACACATATGTAAAAAACTAAAAAAATTGATAAATTTGAAAATTGTAAAAAATATTTTTCTATTCTTGCTGAATTGTTACTACTGAATACTTCTTATTGCTGTTTGTATGAGCACAAGACACTCTTCAGTGAGACTAGATTCACTGAACTATGAAATAGACAAACATCTCAATGCTCTAAGAAAGAAGAAGAAAAATTAAATGGAAATTTTAGATAATTGGGTTATTAATATCAACATTCAAAATCATTTAGAACTCTATGATGAAAATGAAAGGCCTAGGTAGAGGGAATTCGAACTCTATCAATATTCAACTAATGCATCATCTATCAGACCTCATCCTAGGTCTAGAAACTATGAATTGATATAGTCACACATTTCTCTAATTCTTGATTTTAGTGGAATGTCTAATGAGGACTCTTTATATTTCATTAAAGACTTCTATAATACTATCCTACAATTACCACATATAGGACTCACAGAGAATGAACTAAGAATGAAATTATTTCCCTTTTTCCATAAAGATAATTCTAGGAATGGGTTTCTGAGTCTAGATGAGAACATTTTTAAAAACTGGGATCAAGTGTACAACTATTTTATAATGAAATTATATCCCCAAAGATTAAAAGGTGTACCTAGAACAAAGATAAATAGTTTTTATCAAGAGAATTGAAAAAAATTTCATGAATCTTGGGATAGATTTAGGGATCTCCTTAGGTAGTGTCCCCATAATAAAATCCCATCACTCAATCTTATGGATACATTATATGAAGAGTTGTCTTTATCTGGATAGGATCTAGTTGACCAAGATGCTGTGGGTAATTAAAATGATAAGATAGATGAAGAACATAGAAAATTTTTGAATAACCATACACTGAATTCACAACATAAAAATTCAAGAAGAAAAAAAGTAAATAGAAATGTCAATTTAAACACTGGTTCAATGCATTAAACTCAAATTCAACTTGCTAATGTCACCAACGAACTTCAATCTTTAATGAACCAAAACTCAAAACAAACTGTTATCCAACATGGCTGTTGAAACCCTAACCAATATTTACGGGAACAGTGTGTCCAGTGTGGTATGATTGGGCATACTGAAAACTTCTGTCCTAACATTGATATACCAGCCCTACAATAGGAGAACTCAGACTCTATTTACTACAGTCCTAGAATGCCTCCTAAAGAAGATCCATTTTCAAATAATTACAACCAAGGCTATAGGAACCACCAAAATTTTTCCTAGAAAGATCAAGGCTTAATCAAACAATCCACAACCTCTAATTTCTCTAATCAATCAAGACCAAATTTTCAGAATCAACAAAGGGGTGGGTCTTAAAATCTACAATGAAAAAAATGATAATATTATGTCTTCTAAGCTTGATAGAATTTTGAATAAAATGATCACCCAAGTGGAAAGATACATGACATAGCTATCCAAACATCAAAATCAATATGAGTCAGAGAATATTCAATCTTATGTGAGAATAAAAAACATTGAAACACAACTTGGTCAACATTCTAGATATTTTCCATCTAGGAAAAAAGGTAGAATTCCTAGTCCAATTGAACTTAAACCTAGAGTGAATTCCATGGCGTTGTAACAAGAAGTGGACATAATAACGAAACTCTTTCTAAAAAATACCATGAAAATGACCAAAATGAAAATACAATTTAATCTGGAAATAAATATCTGCTTTTCACACATGATGGAAATTCACAGAAAAGCCATGAAAATGGTCAAAATCTGAATTTTTCACCTGAAACTCAAGCTGAAACTTCATTTAAAAATAAAAAAAATAAAGGAAAAGAATATGTTAATGAAGATATGAGGGATATAACTACTGTCCTTAAAATATTTTCCCAACACATACCTTTCCCTGAGAAGCTGACACCTCAAAGTAACACCAAGTCCAAACTTCTTCAGTTCCTTGGTCTCCTTTCCAAATATCAGGTAATCATTCCTTTCCTTCAAGCCTTAATTAAAATCCAGTGTTACTTGAAATCTCTTAAGAAAATTCTTTCAAACCAAATAACACTAGAAGAATTTGCTACATAAATCCTCACTAAAGAGTGTAGAGATGTACTCCAATAGAAAATCCCAACAAAAATGAAAGACCCCGGTAGTTTTTTTATACCTGAAACACTAGAATATTCTGATCAACTGAACTATTTGTGTGATTTAGGTTCTAGCATTAATCTGCTCCCATACTCACTGTTCCAACAATTGAGGTTGGGTGATCATCAACCCAACAAAGTCATACTACAGTTAGCTGATAGATAATTCACTCATCTAGTGGGTAGGGCAGATGATTTGATAGTTGGGGTTGGGAAGCTATTTTTACCTGTAGAAATTTTATTCTGGAATATGGAGTGTAATAAAGAGGTTCCCATCATCTTGGTTAGGTCATTCTTGGAAACATGTGGTGTTGTCATTGACGTTTCTAATGGTCAATTAATTTTCCAAATTGGAGAATAGGAAGAAGAGTTCATTGTGTTTTAGAATATTAAAGGACCAACATATTCAAAAAACTATTAAAAAATTGAGTTCCTTGAAGCAGAATGTTCTTATAAAAATCAACATGAAAACAATGAACATTCTGAAAATAAATCGTCTATTGAAGAAAATAATTTTGGAGCTAAAAATCCATGTGAATCTGTTTTAGAAGATGAAAATTTTGTTCAATAAATTAATCTAGATTATTATCTAGAACTGGAATAATATCCAGTTTTTACTGTAGAAAAGTCCATCATTTCTGAACATAGGAGCATTTGACAGAATTTGAAGGTGTTTCTGTTAACACTAACCTTGCATAACGCTTTGATGGTATTGAGGGAGAACTTATAAGACAATTAGATTATTCTTCTCTGATTAACTTGTTAATATCTGATCTAGAAAGCTTCGATAGGGTACTTCCCATGCTAGACAATAGTACTGTTACTTCAGAATCTAAACATGAAATTGATAATCTTTCATCTTTTAATACACCTATCAAAATATATGATGATGATATTGGACCTACTAGGCCTAAGAGTCTTCCTTCGAGGGTAGATTCACCTATTATTGAGCTAAAACCTATCCTTACTCCTCTTAAATATTCATTTGGGGTGACAATTCAACTTTTCCAATCATAATTTCTATTCAACTTAATGAAAATAAAGAACCCGAATTATTAACTGTTTTGAAGAAGTTTGAATCTTCCATTGGGTAGACCATAGCTGACCTGAAGGGTATTAGTCCCTCATTTTGTATGAATAAAATATATATGTTTCCTGGTATAATTCTATGGTAGAGTATCAAATAAGATTAAATCCAAACGTGAAATAAGTTTTGAGAGAAGAAGTGATTAAGTTGCTTGACACTAGAATGATAGATCCCATTTCTCATAGTGCTTGGGTTATCCCTATCAAGGTTTTCCCCATGAAGGGAGGTTTCAATGTAGTTAAAAATGAAAAATATGAAGAAGTACATGTTAGAAAAGCCACAAAATGGAGAGTCTCTATAGATTATAGGAAGTGTAAAGGACCAACTAGGAAAGACCTTTTTCCAATGCTGTTTTTGTACCATATGCTTGAGAGACTTTCTAGAAATGAAATTTTCTATTTCTTGGATGGGTATTCTGGTTATAACAAGACTCCTATTGCTCAAGAGGATCAGGAAAAGACAACTTTCACATTCCACTTAGGAACATTTGCATACTATAGGATGCCCATTGGGTTTGTGTGGAGATCCATCCACATTTCAAAGGTGTATGATGGATGTCATTTTAGATATTATTGAATGAATTATTGGGGTTTTCATGGATAAGTTCTCCATTGTGGGTAGTACTTTCGATACTTGTCTTGGAAATCATGAGTTAGTCTTAGAGAGATGCATTGGGACCAAACATTTTCTTAATTGGTGGAAATGTCAATTCATGGTTACAGAAGTTATAGTGCTCGGTCATAATGTTTCTAATAGAATTCTAGAAGTTGATACTTCTAAGATTCATGTTATTCAAAAATATCATCATCTTTTAATATTCAAATGTGTTAGAAGTATCCTAGGGCAAGCTACATTCTACCAGAGATTAATAAAAGATTTTTCCAAAATAACTAAGACCTTGTGTTCATTTCTTATCAACGATGCACCTTTCAATATTGATGAAATTTTTTTGAAATAATTTAATCTCCTTCAAAATAAACTCACTACATCACCCATTATCATTGCACCAGATTGGAAACTACCTTTTGAGCTTATGCGTGATGCTAGTGACATAGTTGTTGGTAATATCCTTGTACAGAGGAATTATATGAAGTTTTATGTGATGTATTATGGTAGAACACTGTTAGATGGGGCCCAAAAGAATTATACCACCACCAAAAAATAATTTCTAGCTGTTTTGTTTTCTCTAGTGAAGTTTAGAAAATGCTTGTTAGGTTGAAAATTCATCATTTTCACTGATCATTCTTATTTAAAGTACTTTTTGTCTAGGAACGAAACTTATACCAAGATGATGAGTTGGATTTTTTTCTTCAAGAATTTTATTTAGAGATTAGGGATAAGCATGGAGATGAAATGTTAGTTGCTGACCACTTATCTAGGATTCATATAACTCAATCTCTATCTGAAGATCCTTAGGAGATAAACTCTTCCTTTCCTGATGAGAAGTTTCTTAATGTGTCGATCAAGAAATCTTCTTGATTTGTAGATTTTTCCACCTTCCTAGAAGCATGTGTCTTTTCCAAAAATATCTCCAATTACCAAAAAATGCAATTCATTTCTGAACTTAAATATTATATTTGAGATGATCCTTTGCTGTTTAGGAGATGTGCTGATGGTATCCTTAGGAGGTGTGTTCCTGAGGAAGAGATGTTGCTTGTCTTTGAAATTTGTCATTATTCACCTTGGGGAGGTCACCGTGGTGGTTAAATAACTTCCTAGAATGTCCTACAATCTGGGTTTTCTTGGCCTACTCTCTTTCAAGATGATAGGAGCATTGTTTTGGATGTGATAGATGTCAGAGGGTAGGAAATGTGGGTAGGAAGCAAGAGTTACCCCAAAAATGAATTCTGGAAGTTGAAATTGTTGATGTATGGGGTTTAGATTTCATGGGTCCATTTAAATCATCTCATGGGAATTAATATATTCATGTTGATGTTTACTATGTTTCGAAATGGGTTGAGGTAGCGACACTGCCCGACATACAAGCCAATTCTGTAATAAAATTTGTCAAGAAGAATATCTTTACATGATTTGGAGTTCCCAAATCCTTTATCACTGATAATAGAACACACATTAAGAACTATAAATTTAAGGCTTTGTTGGGGAAATATGGTTGTGTTCATAAAACAGGTACTTTTTATCTTCCACAATCTAGTGGACAAGTTGAAATTCCAAATAGGGAACTAGAGAAAATACATGATAAAACTATGTCAAACTCTAGGAAGGACTAGTCTCTTAAAATGGTTGACGCTTTATGGGCATATAAAACAACATTCGAGACCCCAATAGGTATGTATCCTTACAGGTTGTTGTTTGGGAAATTCTGTCATTTACCTGTGGAGTTTCAACACAAGTCGTATTGGGAAGTTAAGACTCTAAACATTGATTTTAAGAGTGCTGGTGAGAGGAGATTACTTGATCTAATTAAGTTGGATGAGATTAAGATAGAGAGTTATGATAATTCAAGAATTTATAAAGAGATGACTAAAATCATTCATGAATATAACATACAAACCAATGAATTCAATCCTGGACATAAGGTCCTCTTTTTAATTCTAGACTCATACTCTTTCCTGGTAAGCTGAAGTCCATGTGGTCTGGACCTTTTACTATAGCGAGATTTCTAAAGAATGTAGTTGTTTAAATTGTAGGTAAAGATAATAATCCCATGTCAATTAGTGGGAAGATAGTGAATATTTATTTTGAGGGATATCCAAAGGGCTTGGCTTCCATCACAATGTTTGGAAAAATGTTCTGGAATGATGTCCGACTGGGGACTTTAAATCGAGCACTACATGGGAGGAAACATGTGGTTTTTCTTTTGTTTTCAATAAATAGTTTTTTTGCAATTAATTAAATTATAACTGAAGAATTTAAACTCAGTGCTTCTTGAGAGTCAGCCCATGCTCTATTTTTATTTTTTTTCTATTTTATGTTGAATAAAGTTCTACATTGGTGCCTTATATATGATCTATATCTACTGGATTTTTTTCCTCCTTATCCTGCTCTATATTTATAGGATGTTGTTTCTCTATTAATAAAGAATTAGAATCTCTATATCAAAGATTAATGGAAAAACCTTTATGTTATGGAAGTATCTTACTGTTAATTTTTGTTTCATTTTTCTGCTCCATAATGCATTAGAAAAAAAAATGTTGCATGGCTAGCTTGCCCCAAAAACTTTTCTTGTAGAAAATTCATTCTAATTGTGTGCTGAAAATTCTACAGCATGCCTTGACATTGAGTTATAAATAATTCTTAATATGTTTTAAAAATATTCATGGTTTAGATAATCTCCTACATGCTTGCCTGAAAAATCTTCTATATGACTTTCTTACTAAAACGTTTCTGCTGCATTTCACTTTTTTTTTTAAAAACATTATGTATGTTCCTCTTGCTGAAAATTTTAATTTCATTATTATATTAAAATATTCTCACTACATGAAACTGTGAATGGAGAGGAACTTGTTGGCTGGAAAAAGTTATGTATTCAATCTTCTTTAGATTGGGGTGTTTGTTGCATTCATTATTTCTGCTCTATTGAACATAATATTGAATTAATTTGTTAACATGCTTACACCAAGTTCACTGTTCACCCAAAATTTACAATCTTGGTTTAAAAAATAATGGAAAATATTTTTCTCTAGAATAAATGTTAATTCATGTACTTTCTAATAAACCTACTGATAAGTTATTCCTTGTGGTGAACAATGTCTTCGAACTTTAATGTGACCTTTATATATGTCTAAACATTACAAAATTTAAAATCTGTTTTGATCATTAATTTTTTATTTGTTCTTCCTCACTTTAGAAGTCAACATTGGGGACACAGTTGGATTTTAATTATAGGGGAGGGTTCAATTCATTACTGTGATTAACTGTGCTTAATTGTGTGCCCATCAATCCCCACTACAACTCAAAATCTCTTTTATAAAATGGGTAATTTTTTTCAAAATTCATACACAATTTTTGGATTTAAAATGTACTCAATTGAGTATTTCATTAGGACATGTACCTTTTTGGTAGTTATTACTTGTTGAGAATCTGAAAATAATAAGTTTGGATGATTTCTGAGTCGTCTATATTAGTGATCTAATGGAAATTTTTGTATAGGAATTATTCCTGAGAGTGACATGGGTGATCTTTTAATGGAATTATGATCATAAATATATGAATTGTAAATTTTATTTTGATCATAGGTGACTCATTTTTTTTATTTTTAAATTAATTATCTTAATAAGCCAATGGAAATGATTTTTGATATAAATATTTTGAAACTGAAGTAGTTTGGGCATCTGAGATCCCATAGTGATTCTCTAAGACCATAGATGTTGGGTGTGTTTCTGTTTACTATAATCTCTTTGTACACTTTGAATAATAGCATTTCACAGTGTTTAGAATACTTATACAAGGCTTGGGAAAAATAAAATAAAGTCTCTAGGGTCAAAAACGAGTTCATTAATGTGAGTAGAATGATGAAGGCCAAATGAAGAAGGTGAAAATTGGTTTATATGGGAGTCATTTAGTTTGTATCATTGAGGTGATTTACAAAAAATATATATTTTTTGGAACCTATTAGAAAAATTCAAAGAATATTTTTCCTACTGTTATGTTCTTAATTCCACATAAAGTTTACCTCTTGTCACTCTTGGACTTTGGACTTAAGCCTAGATTGAGGTTAGTCACTAAACAATATCACATATGAGGCATGTAATTTTCATAACTCGATGATTCATAGTTATCTTGATTAACCCTTGAATATTTGTTCTGGGATAGACTTGTTTTGAGCAGTTTATTTCCTAAATGCCTATTGACATGTTTTTGAAGTCCTCTGCTAATAGTTATAGACATGTTACATTTTGAACAAAATTGTGAATATCAAACTTTTGTTTCTCAATGATTATAAAACATGGGATTCTTTTAGGACAAACGATGATTATGTGTGGGGGGAAGTTTATGTGGCATTAAAAACAAATGTTTTTCCACATCATTTTAATCAATTTTTTTCAATTTATTAAATTATTATTACACTTTTTAATAAATAATGGAACTTTTTTAATTATTAATATTAATAATTAATATATTTTTATAATTAATCGTGTATTATAAGCTTTAAAATAATTAATTTATTTCTCACTTCAATTTTATAGACTAATAACTTTTTATTTACATTGATGATTTTGTCTGCTCAATTTGTAGTCTAATATTAATTAAATAATTTATTAATTATTATTTTTTACATTAAAGAATATAGTTTTGATTTGAATTTTCATGTATTAACAATTAATTAATTTAATATACCATAATCTAAATATTAGTTGTCTTTTAAACAATTCATTATTTATAAATTTATGTTAACAAACTCATTACATCTCTTTAATTTAATTTCATAAATTAAAATAAATTGATTAATATAAGAATATTTATTTGATTACTTTAATTAATTTAATTTGAAATAATATTTTATTATAATTAATTTTGTTTGTAATAGTTGCAATAATTTAATTTTTTTAGATATTTTAATTTTATATTATCTATTAATAATTTATTTGCTTCTTAAATGTAGTTTAACTTTGGTAATAATTATAGTTTTATAAATTAAAGTCAATATTAATTTATCTATAGTTTATTTGGTTTTATAAGTTTATTTAATTTTATGAGTACTTGTATTTTCATTTGTTTTAGTTATTATTTCTAGTTTTAATTAAATATTTTGTTCAGTTTTTATTTACGTTTCAATTTATTTTTCTATGTTTTTCATGCAGGTTTACAGTGTCGTTGTAACAATTGATGCCTTTTTATTCATGGTGATACTATAACCTCCTGACATGGTCTAACCATATCTTGTTTTCCACCAGTTCCATTTACCGTCTCAACGGTTTACCACACACCATTTCTTACTTTTACTATCCCACCGTGTCTCTTCCACTATAATCTAATTTCTGGCGCCAATATCAGCTTCACTGTCTCATTGTTTCTTCTCAATCTTTGCACCATTACTTTCTTTAGTGTATGGCAATGAGCTTTTCCACCGTAATCGTTTGTAACACTGCTTCTTCCTACCTTTTCACATCCTCATTTCATGGTGCCACTGTGATATTTCTCTTGTTGTCCCACTGTATCCCGTATGGTGACACATAGTTCCCTCTTCCACATTACTATCACCACTACACACCATTTCAGATCTACCTAAATATCTTTTTTCTCATCCAACCCAACATTTATGAAGTAGTTCCCTGCACTATTCCATGGGTCGCGTGAGGAATTGTCATTAAAAACCGCGAGCGACGAGATGCACTACAAGGGGATTTCGTTGCTTCACTATCAATGTCGTTCCACCTGTAGGTGAAACCATCCACTTTCACTACATGGAGAGGAGTTTGATGTTGAGGATGATTCAAGATGCAGTAGAGGCCAAGCTAGGAGTAATCATGAGCCGATACCCACCACTGGAAGGAGAAGAGGAGGTATTTCCTGCTGGAGCTAATCCCAAGCTGGGAACTGCCAACATTGTTAAAAGAAGACGAAAGAGACCCTCCCTGTAGCGCCATCGAGGAAGAACCATGAGCTGACTACCGTGCTGGATGAAGTGGCCAATCCACTGTTTATGAAGCCTTATCAGTCATCAGTCGCCGCACACAGCCGGAAAATGGAGCTTTGACGTCGTGCTGGATGGAGGCGTTGTATCCCTGGAGAATAAGAAACCCACATCCCTTGCACAATGCTGGATTGGGGGGGGGGGTAGAAGATGAAAATTAAAATAAAAAAATTTAAAACAGAATAATAAATTAAAATAAACTACTAGATAATAAATTATATAAAAATGAAATTTAAATAATAAATAACTATTACAATATATAATTATTATAAAATTAATAAATATATAAGTTGTAAATAAAAATATAAGACAACTAATAAGAATTTATTAAAATTTATCCAAAAAATTTATAATTTATCAATAAAATTACAATTAATTAAAATATATATTTTAAAAGTTCAATTTTAATTCAATATAAACTAAATAATTAAAATAATAAAATTTATTATTTAATTAATATTATTCTAATAAATGAATTCTATTAAATTATACACACTAATATTAATATAAAAACACTAATTAAATTAATAATATTAAATATTTATTAATTTTATTAAATATTTAATAATAAATTAATAACTTTAATATTAATAGTACTTCTAGTAATAGTAATTATCAATTTAAGTAACTTTAAATTAACTTGAATTAACTTTTTAATAACATTAAATAATAAAATAACTATAATATATTATTTATTTTCTTTGTATTTATTATTATTTTTTAGTTTTCATGTTCATACGGGATGTGGGATCCCGTCTAGATTCACATAACTAACTCAGTGGGAGTAAGTTACATGAGGGAAATAAGTGCGACGTGCCTGTCGTGAAAAAATGCATGTGTGTGGTGAAATAGAAAAAGTAGAGTCCATATCGGTGAAAATTGAGTGGTGACATGTAGTAGATGATAGTGGGGTTTTAATGGAAAAGTAGCTGCATAATTTTGAGACACTATTTTCATTCCATAGACACACCAGATTCGAGCGAGGAATTGATTCGAGCATTCACTTTGGTGGCAGAGCAAGAAATGAAGGCGAATCCTAGAGCACTTCTGAGAGAACCATTTCTTGGAGACCCAAGGGCCAAGATCAGCAGCAATTCATGCTAGCAGAGGGTGTTTTCTTCCTCTATTTTCATTCAATTCTCTTCCTCTGTAATTGAATGATTTTAGTATATGTAATTGAGACAATGTTTGGCTACATACATCTACTTCGGGGTTAAAATTGAATTTGCTGGTTAATCTTTCTGTTTTCCTTCTCTTTATCATATTTAATGTGATTGTAATTTTTTGGAGAGATCAGTTATGATTGCATTGAATTGCAACATACCTCCTTCTCTAAATCTTGTAACTCCGTATTCATTTGGTGAGTTTGATTGTGGATTAGTTTTCTTTTACATTTAAAGGTAAATAAAAGACTACCGAACATATGGAGAGTTTGTTTTGTAATCTTTTTCAAACCAGAAATCTAATGTTGATTAATGTAGGAGTGGAGAACTCTAGGACTTGTTGAATTGAGTGATTTATCTCCTAGAAAGGGAATTAAATCACTTATTTTCAGTGGTATTAGTTGTAATTATTTTTGTAAGAAGGAATGTTTTCATAACCAATAATGTTTATATTTTCCCCAGACATATTTAGCAATATTTTTCACATAACAGCATATTATTTCTCTGTTACTTACTATTTTTAGCCGATTTCGTTCTTCGATATACTTTAGAAAACAAAACAAAAAAAATATTGTATTGTTTCATTTGTTCCTTATAAAAAACAAAAAAAAAATAGTGGAATGATAGAAACTCAATCGCTATGCTGGAAATAGTAAGGTCATTTAGTTAGTATTTAGAAGACTAGTTCTCAAATTATCCTTCCCTGTGGGTTTGACAATTCTTTCCAAAAATACTGCAGTTATTGGAGATATAAATTTTAGTCTTTGTCCGACATCAATGACAGTTTAGGTCTAGTTTTTTTAGGGGGTCAATTCATGACTGTGCTTAACTATTCTTAATCATGATCCCATCAATTCCCACTACAAATCAAAATTTCTTTTATAAATGGGTATTTTTTTTCAAAATTCTTGCACAATTATAGGCATTACACTGTACTCAATTGAGTCTTTCTTTAGGAAAATTACCTTTTTAGTAGTCAATAGTTTTTGAGAATCTGAAAATAATAATGATGGATGATTGCTGAGTTGTCTATCTTAGTGATCTAATAAAAATTTTTGTTTATTAATTAATCCTGAGTGTGAAATGGGTGATCTTTTAAAATAATTATGACCAAACACTTGGAATTAGAAATTTGATTTAATCATTGTTGACTCATTTTTTTTCTTTTATATATAAATGTTTTCATCATAATGTGCCAATGGAAATTATTTTTGATATAAATCTTTTGAAACATGAGTAGTTTGGGCATCTGGGATCCTGTAGTGAGTCTCTGAGACCATAGAAGTTGGGTTTGTTTTTGTTTACTATATGCTCTTTGTACACTTTGAATAAGTGCATTGTACAATGTTTAGAAGAATGATACAATGCTTGGGAAAAATAAAATAAAGTGTCTAGGGTCAAAAATGAGTTCATTAAGGTGATAGGAATGATTAATGCCAAATGAAGAAGTGGTCAATTGGTTTATATGGGAGTTATTTAGGTTTTATCATTGAGGTGACTCAAAAAAAATATTTATTTTTGGAGCCTAGGTGAAAAATTCAAAATATAATTTTACTACTGTTAAGTTCTTAATTAGACCTCAATTGTACCTCTTATCACTCTCATAATTTGTACTTAAGCTTGGATTGAGGTTTGTCACAATGTGGTATCACATATGAGGCATGTCATTTTCATTACTAGATGATTCATAGTTATCTTGACTACCCTCTATATATTTGTTCTGGGCAAGACTTGTTTTGATTAGATTATTTTCTAAAGTCCTATTGACATGTTTTTTAAGTACACTATAAAATGTTCTAGACATGTTACATTTTGAGAAAAATAGTGAATATCATACTTCTGTTTCTCAATGACACTAAAACATGGGACTTTTTGAGGAAAAAAATGATTAAGTGTGGGGGAATTTTATGTGGCCTTAAAAACACATGTTTTCCCACATTTTTAATTATTATTTTTTAATTTATTTAATTATTATAACATTTTTTAATAAATAATGGAACTTTAGTTTTTTATTATGAATTTTAATAATTAATATATTTTTTTAATTATTCGTGTATTATAAGATTTATAATAGTTAATTTATTTCATATATTAATTTTATAGATTAATAAATTTTTATATACTTTGTTGAATTTGTCTCGTTAGTTAGTAGTTTAATATTAATTAATTAATTGTTTAATTCTAATTTTGTACATTAAATAATATTGTTTTTATTTATCTTTTTATTTATTAAACATAAATTAATTTAATATAACATAATCTAAATATTAGTTATCTTTAAAAAAATTCGTTTTTTTTAATTTATGTTTCTAAAATCATTGCATCTCTTTAATTTAATTTCATTAATTAACATAAATTGATTAATAAAAGAATAGTTTTTTTATTACTTTAATTAATTTAATTTTAAATAATACTTTATTTTAAATAATTTAGTTTGTTATAGCTCCAATAATTTAATTTTGTTACTTATATGTTGTTAATTTTATATTAACTATTAATAATTTATTTGCTTCTTAATTTTTAGTTTTAATTTGGTAACAATTTTAGTCTTGTAAATTAAAGTCAATATTAATTTAGCTTTAGTTCATTTGGCATCATAAGTTTATTTAATTTTATGAGTACTTGTATTTTCATTTGTTTTAGTTATTTTTTTAGTTCTAATTAATTATTTTTTATGTTTTTATTTGAGTTTGAATTTATTTTTCTCTATTTTTCTTGCAGGATTACAGTGTCACTGTAACCTTTCCCACATTTCTATTCATGGACACACCGTAACCTCTTGAAACGGTCTCACCATATCACTTTTTACACCAGTTCCATTTTTTATCTCACTGCTTCACCACACACCATTTCTTAATTTTATTATCTCAATGTGTCTCTGCCACTGTAATCCAATTTGCGGGGCCACTATCAGCTTCACTGTCTCACCGTTTATTTTAATTCCTAGCACCTTGACTTTCTTCACTGACTCACAACAAGCTTTTCCACCGTAATCATTTGAAACACAAATTCTTCCTGCCTCTTCACATCCTCATTTCACGGTGCCACTGTGAAATTTCTCTTGCTATCCCACTATATCCCGTACGGTGACACATAGATCCCTCTACCACTTTATTATATCCACTACACACCATTTTAAATCTACCTCAATATCATTTTTCTCTTACAAATCAAAATTTGAGAAGCAGTTCCCTGGACTAATCCGTGGGCCGCGTGAGGAATCGTCATTTAAAACCACGGGCGAAGAGATGCCCTTCAAGGGGATTTTGCTGCTTTTTTATCGATGTAGCGCCACCTATAAGTGAGATAACCTACATTCACCACATGGAGAGGAGTTTGATGCTGAAGATGATTCGATTTGGAGTAGAGGCCAATCCAGGAGTAATCAAGAGCTGATACACACCGCCGGAAGGAGAAGAGGAGGTCTTGCCTACTAGAGCCGATGCCAAGCTGGGAATCACCGAAATTGTTCGAGGAAGATGAAACAGACCATCCCTGTAGCTCCATTGAGGGAGAACCACGAGCCGACTGCCGTGCTAGATTTAGTGTCCAAGCCACTCTTTATGAGTCCTTATCTATCATCGGTCGGCGCACAGAGCCGGAGAGTGGGGCTCTGACACCGCACCTGATTGAGGCATTGTCTCCCTGGAGAATAGGAAACCCTCCTCCCTTACACAACACTGGATTTGGGGGGGAGAAAGAAGAAGAAAATTAAAATAAAAAATTCAAAACAAAATGATAAATTAAAATAAATTAATAGTTAATAAATTATTTTAAAATTAAATTTAAATGATAAATTACTGTTGTAATATATAACTTTTATAAAATTAATAAATACATATGTTATAAATTAAAATATAAGATAACTAATAATAATTTATTAAAATTTATCCTAAACAATAATAATTTATAAATAAAATAATTAATTAATAATTATAAATATTTTAATTGTTTAATTTTAATTCAATTTCAACCATATAAATAAAATAATTAAAATAAATAAATAATTAATATTAATCTAACTTAAGAATTCTATTAAATTATACTAACTAAATTTTAATATACAAACACTAATTAAATTAATAGTATTAAATACTTAATAATTTTATTATATATTTAATAATAAATTAATAACAATAATATTAATAGTTATTCTACAAATATTAATTATCAAATTAGGTAACTTTAAATTAACATGAATTAATATTTTAATTTGACTTTAATTTAAAAAATCACTATAATATATTATTTATTTTCTTTGTATTTGTTATTTTTTTATTTGTAGGTTCATACGGGAAGTGAGTTTCTATCTAGATTCAATTAACTGACTCAACGAGAGTTAGTTACGTGAGAAAAATTAGTGTGACATGCCTGTCACGAAAAAACACACTTGTGCGGTCAAATAGAAAAAGATGTGTCTGAGTCAGTGAAAATTAAGTAGTGATAGGAAGTAGATGACAGTGGGGTTTTAAAGGCAAAGTAGCAGTAGAATTTTGATACTCTGTTTTCATTCCAAAAAGACACCAGATTCGAGCGAGGAATTCATTAGAGAATTCACAATGGGAGTAGATCGAGAACCAATAGCGAATCCTGGAGAACTTCTCGGAGAACCATTTCTTGGAGACCCGAGGGCTAGGAGCAGTAGTAATTCTTGTTATCAGGGGTATTTTTCATAATATGTTTTCTTTCAATTCTCTTCCTCTATAATTGAATGATTTTATTATTTTTAATTGAGATAATGTTATGATGAATACTTCCAGTTCGTGGTTAAAATCAAATCTACTAGTTAATCATTCTTTTTTCCTTCTCTTTATCATTTTTAATGTGATCGGAATTGGTTGGGGAGATCAGTTCTGATTGCATTCAATTACAATGTACCACCTTCTCTTAATATTGGGACTCCACATTATTTCGGTGTGTTTGATTGTGGATTAATTTTCTTTTACATTTTAAGGTAAATATATTACTATTTAACACTTAGTCCATTGGTAGGTGACCCCCTTCTTCATTAATCTTGTGAAGGGTAAACACTTTCCTGCCAAATTGGGGATAAAGCACCGAATATAGGCGAAGTTCACTTGGTGTCCTCTTAATTATTTCAAATTTTGAAAAGGTGACATACCAAGGATTGATTTTGTTTTCTAAGAATAAACTTCGATACCATGATGGACTAAATCAAATCCAAGAAACATTCTAAAGGTTACCCCGAAAACACATTTCAAGGGTTTCATCATCAAACTGTATTGCCGATTTTTAGGGAATATGGTTTCCAAATCAGCCAAGTAATGGGAACATTGTCTAGATTTGACCACCAAATCATCCACATAAAATTAAATAAAATTCCCTAAGAATGGTTTGAAGAGATGGTGCGTGGAACATTGGTATGTTGCACCTACATTATTTAAGACAAAGGGCATTAACTGATAGAAAAAACACGTTGATGGGTTTTGATGGTTGTTGGTTCTTCATAATATGGGGACATACTGATTTGATTGTTCCCAGAGTATCCATCCATGATGTAAAGAGCCTCATATCCATCCATTTCATCAATTAGAAGATCTATAATCAGAACTGGAAAATAATCATTAGGACAACGAAGGATATGATAAATGAAATCAATGAATTCTCTAATTTTCTCATTCTTCATTTTTACTAGGACAATATTGGACAACCATTTGAGATATTGAACTTCCCTAAAAATTTTATCCTTTATAATTTTCTCAAATTCATCTTGAATTTTAGAGGCATGAGTTGGGTTTGTTCATCTTGCTTCTTACTGGAATCCACGATGCTCTTCTAGAAAACCCAGATAATGTGTTTCTATTTCATGAATAAGGCCAAGAGTTTCTATATAATTTAATGGAAATATATCTTGATGTTTCTTTATAAATAAAGTATACAACTCTTTCTCTTCAGAGTTCATGGCTATACTAATTAGAGTGGGTCGTGGATCTTCTTTTGTACCCATATTTATTTTTGTGAGCTCATCCACAGTGGTAGAGACACCTTCCTAGAATTGTGGAGGGGCATCCCTGAGATCTTTCTATTCTTATTCATTATTTGTTACCTCTTATATTTCCATTTTCATAGTATATGATGAGGCAAAACTACCAGAGTAAAAGGTGAAATTAGTATATGAACATACTGAAAAGAGGCCATTATATTTGACCCTACTAATGATGAAGTGTTTTCTTGTGGCAATAAAGAGGGAGTGATGGATTGAGAGTCAACATTTTTGTCTTCCTCTAGTATTATTAAAAACTCTTCTACTATGTTTGATGATGTAGATGCATGTCATAATTAAATGGATGAAATGAAAACATCTCCATTTTAACTTTCATCATTGCTTGGTGGATCAACAATATCTTCTATGTTGTTAAAATCAATTTCCGTAATTGACATTTTGGAATTTACTAGATGAGTTCCTAGATTTGGGTTTTCCTTTTCAATTTGGTTTATGGGTAACAAATAATCCATACTCAAATGCATAAATGAATTTTATGGGATCTTTTATATTCCATTAGGGGTATTAACTCTGGTTATTTCCATTGTCATGGGCTTCTTTCCTTTTGTGTGTTGAAACTCTACCTCAATGTATTGAGATTCAATTGTTTTGAATGGAGTCTTGTCACTACACAATGTCCCAATTTGACCATTGAAATAGTACATAAGGCATTGGTGGTATGGTGAATGTATGGCTTCATGTGGATGAAACCAAGTCCATCTATGTAGAATATTGAAGGTTGTGTCCCGAGAAATAACCATGAAATCTGAATTAGAAACAATGTCTCCAAACTGAGTTCTGAGTGTAATTTCACCCAGAGGTTCTGGTTCATTCTTATTATAAATATGCAACATTAATGTTGAAGGAGATAAGACATATTCTTTCCGGCCCAATTGAAAAGTGTATGAACATGAATGAGGTTGAATCTAGAGACATTATCAATAAAGGCTCTTCATGTCTATATATCATTGAATTTTCCAGTCAAATACAAGGGTCAAATATTCCCATGAACAACAACATCTTCATCTTCATTTGTAAATGATATAACTATATGACATTCTTCAGAATCATTCTCTATATGGTAAACCTCAACAACTTCAACATCGGTTTCAAACTCTTGAGGACATGAAAAATCCTCAATGAGTGCTTCTTGATGATCTTTTGATAGATTCAAGGCATCCATAATTGATAACTTGGCGGGTACATAGGCCATCAATTTCAAGAAATCATATTTTTGGTCCAATGGTATACATTTCCTAGAATAGAGATGTCGTTTTATAGATTATTTAAAAGTTTGTACTTCTGATGTAGACGTACTCTGTGTCTGAGCCGAAGCTAGAAATACTCTTGGCATTGGGAGGTCAAACTGACTAGGTCTATTCATTTACTGAGATGAAGATGGTGTTAATTCTAATTGATCATCCAAAATAATTGTTTCAGAACCAAACCTATCTTTTATGGAAGATACTTCTTATTCTTGTTGAGCCCTTTGAAGGGATTTTCCTCGAGTTTCTACCACATATATGGTTCAATCAAGGGTAAAGCTAAAATTTTGGTTTCTATAATTCCCACGTCTTCCCCTATATCCTCGACCATGGCCTCTTCCACTTATTCCAAATTAGTTACAATGAATTCTGGCTCATTATAATTTGAATCTACATTGGCATAAGGATATGCTAAATGTATAACATTAATAGAACCAAAGATAAATTCTTCATCTGACGAAGATTCTTGTTGACAGGTTAATTCATGTTGTTCTATTTGGTGTGGCGGTGCCCGTGCTCTTGAAATAGATGGAATAAAATCTTCCAAGTTCAAGGACAACTTTGGCCTTGAGAGAATCTCATCTTCTTATAACTGATCATTGTTTTTATAATCACATTCCTTCATTGAGGAACCACCATTTGATGAAGGTGGTTTTTTTGTGTAAGGAGTGGAAGAATACACAATCAGTTGTTTCAACTGTGTTTGTCAAATGGAATGGGTCTAGTTGATCGTTTTCCTGATCACCCAATCATCATATTTCAGCACATTTTTACTTTTTAACTCTTACCATTCACCTTCTTCCTCTGGATTAGCAGCAGTGACACATGCTACATGAGCTGATGACCTCTTCAGTTTTACTTTTCCAGAGTCTACTATATTTTTCAAAATGTCTTTTAATAAAAACACTTTTTAATGGTGTGTCCCAACATCTAGTGAATGAGACAATAATTCAGAAGATCTTCATCTCCATATTTATTTGGATTCTTTGTCCTTGGAAACTAAACCAAATTGTTTTCTAAGGATGAGATGAAGTATCCAATAACATGTTCATTTCAGAATAAATAAACTTTATTCATTAATTCCACAAATTGTTCCTGCCTTTGATCACTTTGATTATCTTAACATGGCAGTCATTTCTGCTGATGCCCGTGAGGCGGATCCCTTTATTAAGATGATGTTCTTGAAGTAAAAGCAGGTATAGGTGCTTGTTTGAGTGTGATTATAGAAGATTATTCCTTTTCTATCCTCCACCTTGGAGTTGATGGAATGACACGATTTTTATCCGTAGTTTCTATAACAATATATTCTATCTGTTGAGTGAATGAAGTAAGGTATTGAAACCCTCCTATATATTTCACAGGGATCAATAGTGTGCGTAATTAATCACACATATTTTCCTCACAAATTGGAAGAAAATCTACATGAGGGATTGGTAGATTTAAGGAATATGTTAATCCTTTCTATCATGCAATGAATTCTGAAAATCTTTCATTCTAACTTTTTTTACAATTGGTACGATAAAAAACCGTAGTCTATGGTTGCGTTGAGCTAAATTGAAAAAGGAATTTCTAACAGAGATCTTCCCATCCAGTAATTCATCAATATTGTAAAGTTGTATACCAGACAGAAGCCAGTCCTTGTAATGAATACACAAAACACCTATGTTTAACTACTTCTTATGGTTGAGAAGTTCCCATCGTTGTATCAAAATGAGATACAAATTGTGTTATGTATTGTTCTGGATCTCACGAACCATTAAATATTGGGAATGTGGTGTTCATAAAATTTGGTGGGGGAGGAATTGCATACACCCATGCAGGGTAAGCTCTCTTTTCCTACTGAACCGGTGAACACAATTCTTCAATAGCTTCCAATCGAGTATTTAATGCCTCAATTGTGTTCATAAGCATTTCAGGAACATCCATATGGCTTGAACTTGTGCAGGTATAGAAACTGGAGCTTCAGCTATTGAAAATACCAACAAAACCACTGATGGTGGTGCTGATATCTGTCTTGGGTAACCCATAGGAATAGGCCTATCAAGATTTATATGGTCTTTCCATGACTGTGTACCTAGTGGAGGGAAATCATTATCCACATTTTTAGTTACTAAAAATCCGCTTTGATGATGAGATCCTATAGGATTTTCATGTTTAGGACCTGTATGAGGATTACATCTAGCAGAAATGTAATTTTGAAGGATCTTTGTATAGAGTCTTTTAAACTCCTTAATTTCAACTTTTTTATGTGAAAATATCTCTACAAGTGAAATATATTGGAATTCATCAGTGGAAAGGTGTGATATAATCAATCATTTTCCATTCCCCTTATTAGATTATTTTCGGAGATAGGGGATTTGGTTATTTGAAGGAATACATAGATTCTAGGTAAGCCTATGATTTCGAGTGCATAAACCTTCTTTATTTTCCTCAGTGTGTAAAATATTATTGATAAGAACATCATATTTTTATTCCACTGAACATGAAATATTTTCTAGATGATCTTCTGTAATTATGTTAATGACATTTACTGATGCATAATGCATTGATGGAATTCTGATAGTATTTTTGTGAGATCTTATTCCCTCGTTTCTTTAATGAGACTTCATTATCATATAGGATAAATTCGTTGAATATTTTTGGAGGAAAGTATCTCGAATGAAATATTTGGATAGTTTAGTTGTACGCATTCCTTGTGGATTCTTCCCTAATCGAGAGAAAACTGACTTCCATTGAGGAGTGGATTGCAGAGTGAAAAGGCCCCTAGCCATGAAGGCTGGGGTTGTTCGTGTTCTTATTCTACAATCCTTTGAATTTTTTTCAATGAATATTAAGGTTAAATTAAATAATCCCCTAGCCTTGCAAGATGGGGTGATTCATGAACTTCTACGTTTGAAATTTGTGCAAAGTCTATTCTGATTTTTCAGATTTTGGTTCGGACATCAGCTAGGTGAATCATCTGACAACCATTTAAATCACCTGTCTCAGAAGATCGCTATGGTATTTCAGAAATTTTAATTCTATGACTCCTGACATCCTCTAAATGGGATTCCTCATCAATATTCTCAGTTTCTTGATTTAAAATCAACTGAACATATTCTTTTCATTGGGCCTGATTTTGATAAGAACAAGTTGAGGCCTGTTCTTGAGCATACATTCAATTAAATACAAAATCAATTGATTGTGGATGACTGTGGGTAATAACATTACATGAAACCACTTTTAGTAGACATGTCTGATTTTGGAGTGTAGTTAAATGAAATGATCCTTATACACCCCATCTTCTGATATGAACACCAGATGGGGAATCCGAAATTAACAGGCATAGTCTATTTAGAGCATTGAGACATCCTCCCTAACGGGTTCTCTACTATTTTTCAACCACTGGATATTGGGAAACTGAGAGAATGTCCAAGTCAAAATGGCACTGCAACCCTTCAATTACCTTTACATGATTTTGATATTCATCATATAGTAGTACTTTGGTTATCAAATGATGAAGAGTTTTCCATATGTTGATGCTAATATCATGAACGTAATCTTGTATAATAAATTTTTGAATGTTATACTAAGAATTTTTCAAAAGCTAGGATAGGAATGGTATTTCTGCATTAGATAATTGTTTCCTCATGATTAACACATCTTCACCATATTTCACTAGATGTTTATCGACTTTCTCTGACCATAGTGGATGCTCTGTTTTGTAAGAAAATGACCCAAGGTTGTTTAAGAGAATTAATATTCCCTTTAGATGTCTTCTAGTTGAGAAATTGTTTCACCTGTAAATGAGAATGCTTCAGACATGACTGGGCTTGTGTTTTTATATTCCTAGATATAGGAGGGATTTCTCGTTCCTACATTTTCAACTATGGAATTGTATTGACAATACAAAATACTACTATGGAGTGGACTTTCGTAGTTAATTACTTTATGGGGAGGATCACTATGGTGGATTACTGCAAGGGATAAATCTTCTTCCTCCATGGTCTTCGGGCTACATGGAGGGTTGTCATGGATCTCATTCGGAGAAAGGAAATCTGCATCTTCAGAACATTCATGACGAAAAAATTCATTATGATGTGTCTAATGAGGAAATTCATAATTATAGCTACCACTCCCAAAATATGGTAATGAGAGGGTAGAATCTTGAGAAGTAACAGATAAATTTCTAAGGGATTAGAGAACTCCAGCAGTAAGAGGAGCCACATCATGGCTTAACTCGTGATTTTCAAAGAGTTCATGGCAAGACATCTTTTTGAATGTTCTCTTATACATAATTGGTACCACTTTCTAGGAAAAGTGGTTATCGTGGGAAAGTGTATGTTCCCACACTGAAGCTGTTACCAGAATGGAACGATTACCACCAATTGGAAATTATGTATTATCCTGTTCTTGTTGTCTATGTGATATGGGGGAGTATGCCCCATGACCCTCCTAGACTGGAACAGATGTGTGTATTTTCTCTAGGATGGAATGCCGATGTGTCATACCATGTGTGGGGATATATTTATGTGTATGTTTCCATAATACTGCTGAGGTTGTTGTTAAAATATTCTGGCATGCATCCAGAATGTGGGAAGGGATATGTGTCGGTCATTTCACCATTGATAAGATTTGTTTTATGACTTTAGTGGCCGAAAGAGGAATATACATCTAATCTTTATCCGTATTATGTGTATATACCTACAATTTTCCTCCTTTTCTTATCAATGTACATTGGCAGTACTCCTTCATGCGGGATAGAGTTGGGTCTGACCCAAATTTGTCGTCAGAGCTTTCCGACTGACATCTCTGAGTGCTACCAAACAGTACTGTTGGTAGGCTTTATGAACATTAAAAGGTGTATGTTCCTGCTGGATGTTTCTCCTCAAGTATGGTTGCTGGAATTCTTTCAATAATGGCAGACAAGACTACTGACAGAATTGGTGATTGTAAATAGTTGTATGTTCCTGTTTTCCAGTTGCTACCATATTCTATTGGTGGGTTTCTATAAATGCAGTCAGAGGATCCTACAGAATAGCTGATGACTTATAAGAAGGTTTATGATCCCGTTCACGGTACTCCACAAGGTTTATATTGTGGGACTTGTGAGTTGTTGTTAGATGAGTCAGCTGAGCAGCAAAATTAGGATCGACGGGTGTATGTGCCCACTTGTTTTTTTCCATCAATTAAAATTAATGGACTTCTCCAGAGGATGAAGAGGTGAGAACCTTCTCCCAGTAGACCAGACGTTGTCCCTGGTAGTTCGTCTTGCATGCCCGGGGCTGAGAGACATTGTCAGAACATCCAAAGGCAATACCCCCATCATGTTGTGGGATTAATAATTCTTGATTATAATTATGGAGATTGCTGATTGGAGTCATCAGGAAAGACTCACGCATTCTTGTGTTGAGTCCATGAGTGACCTCTTGTACCTCCATATAATACGGGAGAGACTGGTTGTTTTGTTCTAGGGATAAGGACCCAAAATAATTATAGACAGCGGTCGAGAGGATGTGAAGTCAGAGTCATCACACCCTTTTAGGGGGAATTATTGTCTACTTCGGGACTCTCTTTTATAAATTTAATATATTTTCATGAATCCTTATTAATTCCCCATGTATATCATAATTATCCGTTGAAATTTATAATCATTTATTTACATGTGTAATATTTAGAATCATCAGAATGCATTGAAGGTTCTTTGTTAATGGAAATATAAAAATGTATTCGAGGTTTTCAATCAATAGTACCCTCTAATATACTAATTAGAGATTATTTTAATCATCGTTGTTCTGATATTGGTTTTTAAGCCACTCAATGGGGATCATTGGAATTTTATTTACCTCTAGGAAGAAAAAGGTTTGGTTATATTTTTGGATGGTGCTGATAAAATGAGCGAACTATGTATCCTTGTGAAAGGAATCAGAACCCTCATAGTTCAATTCCACTGAATGTGACACATCATCCCATCGAATGTCATGTCATAAGGACCTCTAAGCAGAAGATTTTAGACAAAATAGAGTGTGCGACTTATGCTAAAGTAGCCCAAGGAACATGGAAGGGATATGGGTTTCAATGATAGATTAGACCTCATTGGGAATATAGACAAAGGAGATTATGGTTAATTTGAAATGTTGGGTTTGAACATCAATTAGGTGTCCAACGCACCCCATATGAATGAGAAACACAACCCAAGTAGTTTGATAAGTCTCATAGGATGGAATGGTCTTTTGATAGAACTGATTTAGGGTTAACATCCTAAAAAGGATGTCATGATGATATGGGGTTTAATTTGGGTCTTATTCTTAAGGAGGATTCCTAGAATAAGGGAATTATGGTTGGATTCCTGAAGAGGATATCCAGTGAGCTCGGGCCATGAGGAGGCTTCCTACGTATCCTGGTTTAAATAGGAATTCGAGTTATTGTAGTTAATTCAATTGTGAAAATGTCGTAACCATGAAAAATCTCTAAGCCCACGTGAGTCATGCTCAATGTGAGAAACAAGAGGATGTCAAAGATTCAAAAAAAGAAATCACACTTTAAAATTTTTCCTCCCCCACCAGTGGAAGTGGGCACATCGACTGTGGAAGAAGGCGAGGCGACATGATTTCCCTATATTCTATTTACATTTGATAAGGTTCATATGTAAGGAGGAATGTAGGAAGGTGAGGGGATTATACTAGGATGGATGCAATTTAACTGATCTTGGTAGGGGAGGGAGACATATCCTATGCTTACAAATAAAATTAAGTGTGAAAAATACCTTCCCTACTAGAAACCTAAGGTTTTGTGTCTTTGAGATGAGAAGGGGATGACAGAACCCAAAACCTTATTCCCAAAACCATGAACATCCCATCACAGTTTCTAGGAGAAATGTCTATGTGACTGGGGATATAAAAATCCATAGATACTCTATTAATCCTAACCCCATTGTGAAAAAAATTTGGGAAACCTCTGTCTGTGGAAATACAAATCCAAATACGAGACATGATAATATGACTTTCCCAATTGTTTGATAAGATAGGATGATTCGGTGTAGGATTAAAATTAGTCCCATTATGATAAGTAAAATATGGAAGGAGATAACCATCCATGAATGGACTTTAAAAAAGATTATTTAGGTTGATCGTGTAGGTCCCCCATGTAGGTATGCCGTGTAGGTACCCACCGTTGATGTACCGTGTAGGTATTCCATGTAGGCATGGAACACAGGTATGTCACACAGGTATGAATGATTGCTGGAGGATTTATTTTACATAGGAGGAAAAAAACTATGTAAAATTTGTAAAAACATACTTTTAAAACATTCTTATCCCATTTAATTGTCTATTCTCATATGGTTTAGGGAGATACCTGAGACAATTTGAGGGATCTAGGTGAGAGAGATATGTAATGGGAGCTTCATAGAGTGCTTCCGCTTTTTTAGTTATGAAATGGGGCGACCAAGGGCTATATGTAGAAGAACATATGGGGCATGGTTGAAGAGATGTTGCTCGCATAAATCCTTCACATAGGTCTTCCATGCAGCTACTCCACATAGGGGCACAGACAATTTTCTATCGTGGTGCTATGTCACATTAGTCAGCCACACAGCTCCACCATGTAGGTTAGTCGCATAGCTTCGCCACATAGGCCTGTGATGTGAGTCTATCACAATGAAAATTGGGTGTGTTTTGAGTTTCCATTGAATGGTTCCAACCTTGCCTTGGGATTTGAAATATCCGGAGTTCTCTTCATAGTCTTATTTTTTTCCTATTTCGTGTCAACATCTGTTAAGAATGTACAAGATAGACCCAACACATTTGGTCACCACTAATGAAATAGAATTCGAACATGAAAAATGTTACTATAAAGAAACCATCCTGATTGTTGATACTGGAGATTAAATATTATGAAATTAGATAACTCATCTAGTAAAGGTACTTTAAAGAAAACACAAAACATGGGATGAAATGTGGGAACCAAAGGATGTTATGAAGAAGAACAATTTTATTCTATTTAGAATGTAATATTAATTAAATTTTGAGGAATATATTTTTTTATTGGCCGATTGTTACATCCTGAGAATTTATGATTTTTTTAATTTTAAAAAATTGCATTCATTTTTATAACATTTGGTACACACAATACTATATTTAAATTAATCATGACACAATAGAAATATTATTTAAACATATCCATTTTAAAATAGCTAATAAATTGAAGGGTATACATAGAAATAACTCAATGTACATATATATTACACTAATTCATTCTTTATTGATGTATTTAAAATATTATAACAATCATTTGAAATTAAAAGAACTGTTAAAAATACAATATTTTTTTTTATAAAAATCGTGTCATCGATTCTTGTGCACTTATGATAAAATTTCTTTTTGAAACATTTATAATTATTTTCATAAAATTATCCTAATTTTTGAAATCATAATCTCAAAATTATAATTAGGTTAATTTTTGGGTTTTTTTCTAAAAAGTTCCATTTTTTGATGAATCGGGAAAAATACTAATTCTAATTGAAAACATCCTTTTAGTTTAAATTTTTGAAAAAGATAAATAAAATTTTAAATTTGTTTTATAGAAAATTTATAGAAATTATATTTCAATTTAACTAATTAAGGACATTGGGATCAATTTTATTATAAATTTCAATATAAAAACAATGGATATAGATGAGAATATTTCCTTTGGAAACAAACATTTTCATCACTCCTGCATGTATAATTTTAAATTAAATTATTCCAATTATTTAAATTTTATTTAAAATATTTATTCTATATTTATAATATGTATAATTTATAATATATAATAATTTAAACTTAAATATTGACTATTATGAATAGTAAAACTGAAATATTTAATTACCATAGATAATGTAAAAACAGATTTACCAGGGGATAAAATATGTGGATTAAGGTTTTAATGAACTATTATTTTAAATTTTTATGGATTTATTTTTACCTTTTCACTTATAAAGGTCAATAATTAATCATTTGGGATGATTATTTCTAGAAAAATATATGGTATTAATTGTTTTTTTCAAATCAATTTTTTGTGTCCTCTCCCCCACTTACAAATGGACACACCCTCTCCTTGAAAAATCACAATTAAAAAGCCGTTTGGTTCATCACTTATATAAAAAAATAACTTCCATACATACCTCACCTCATTTTATAATCCATGGTTAGATCAGAAATCAATCCTATGAGGTCTTTTTGATTAGACCTAAGGAGGTCCTCCGAAGAAGAGGTAACATTCTTGAATAAAAAATTTATTTTATTTCTTCTTAAACCACCATTTAATATAATTTAAGAATGAATGTATAACAAAAATAGTATATAATATATACTAATGTGTTACTTTATTTAGTTCATGACCTATATCCATCTCTTATTTCATCAAAAGGGAAACAAAACTATCGATGGAGTGTACTATGAACTACCACTTCACTAACCAATTTAATTCATTTTCCCTAACAACCATTCAAGGATTGGTGTAATCCTTGATTTAACACTTGTATAGTATATTAATTATATTATTATACTTATGGAATTTTAATATCACATAATTATTTGTTATATTTCATTTAAAATACGATAATGTTTCTCGTGTGTAAAGACGATTAACACATCACAAAGTGATTTGATTCATTTTTCACTGACGATTTACATAGAATGTAATAAGAATAAATTCAATTAATATATTTGATAAATAATGGATTTAATTTATACTTAAAAACAATAAATCATCCAATTCCATACCTTTTCAACCATTATGGTAATGAAGTCATCACTCGGGTATACGTACGACCTACCATATTCACAATGCAATGTGTTTCATTTTCCATTTCCAAAATTCATAAATGGTTAAAAAATATTATCTATTGAGTTTGTATTATATTTAAAAAATGATATAATTATGTTGAATCTGGATATATATCCTATACACAAGATAAGAAGCTTTCATTAAATATGTGCATGAGAATAAAAGAAAATTAATGCCCGAAATCAACGAATATAATGAAATTTTAATAAAAAGGACGGTAAAATGTAATTATAGGATCATATATGATAATATAATTAGGAATATATTTATCATAAAAATCATTAACATGATTAAGACGATTATAAATGTGGTTTAATCATGTTACACTAAATGAAAATATGAGGTAAGGTACTTCATCTAAATTTCTTTTCATAGAGTCATATTTTAATATTGTGTGACTAATTTCATTTATTTGGTGTACGTACTATAAATTTTACATTTAATATCATAATAAATTAATTTCTAATGTTATTTTATATTTTAATTTTAATTATTTCATACAAGGGGATTTGACATGAATCTTACCTAGTGGTAAAGTATTTGTTAACTCAATTTCATTTAATTATGTTATATTACTTCTTCATTTGCCTTTAAAATTATAATATTATGTTTATATTGATGTTTTAGTTTCTAATGTTGTAATTACACTTTTTATATGTTGATTTTAATTTATACATATAATATATTCATGATTAATTCTCACTTGAACATTATCATCATTATAATGGATTTTGTCTCAATTTCTATTTCATTGAGACATATTTGTTAATATGCACCTATTAACTTCCATTTGTTTTATAAAATACCCTTTTATTTATTTAACATAAATAAAAATTTATTTATTTTGGATAATTATTTAATTTAGGGTTATACATATTCGTTGTATCATTGATATGAATATTTCCCAAATCATATACCACTATTACATACTATGTTTACTTTGATTCTTATTTGATATTTGTGGAAATATTGATAATATAGTGTTCTTTAATCAATGAAAACTTTTATTCGTAATAAATATTATTAATTAATTAAATATATTAATTTCAATTTTAGGAATACATAGAGATAAAAGTGATGGGTGGGGCCCATAATTTTGTATTCCCTCTATGTATCAACATGTCTCATGAGACAAATCAGTTTTCCAAATAAAATTGGTTTATACCTATAGTTTAAAACCATATAGTGAAAGGACTTTATGGTCGAAGAATCATGATTTATAATATCTTAATGTACATTAATTAATAATTTCATTCATTGAGAATTCATTTATTTTAATTTTCATCGAGATTTTGAAAATGATATAAACTATAGATAAATTTCATTCTAAGATTATTGATTAAATATAATGTGTGTTTAGTTATTAATCATTCCATATTTAGTATGCCTTATATATTCTTGTATTCATGTTATTTAAATTGAATGTGTGTTTAGTTATAAACTGTTCCATATCGATTATTCCTTGTCTGATTATTTTATCCATGTTACTGATTAAATGTGTTGTTTGATTAGTTATTTACCATTCCATATTTATAATATCTTATTGGTTCATGATATCTTCCATTATATGAAACCATTACTGATAATTTGTTCTCATCCTTTTTTAACTAGATATAAATAATAAATCATTGAATTATTTTTCAATGATGAAATTAGTTTTATTTTTTATGTATTGTGTTTCATTTTTTATTCCCAATATAAAATTGGTATCAAGTATGTAACATATTATACAAAGCTGTTAAACTAATTGATCCTTTCTGATTTGATCCACTTAGTTATATTAAAATGTAATAATGTAAGCACCAAATATAGCTTACTAGAGTATTGGTTCATACAATAGAAATGAATTGTTATGGGATGGTTGAATTTATATCATTCCCCAATCCGTTATTGTATATTTAATTAATCTTTTAGATATGTGAAATTTTTTGTATATTAATATAAATTGGAAGTATTTTAAAAAATTCTATTCACATCACTTCTAAAATTGTCCACTCACCTCTCCACCTAGAACAAACCACCCCCCAAAAAATAAATTTGTTCTTTAAAAAAACCCTTAAAAAATTCCCATAGTATCCTATTAATTTGTTAATTACATCTAGTCAATAAAAAGTATCCTAATACATCTATTTCTATAGAGTTTCCAAGGGAAATCCCAAATCCACAACAAGAGTACTCTTTTCATAAATTCTTTTATTTTCATTCCAAAATTTCCAAATCATGTTTTATAATTTCTAAAAGATAAAATAATAATTATTTTTACAGAAAAACTATTTCATTATGGTAATAGTTATTACCCCCTTTTCACCATTTTTATCAAGGAAACAAAGCCATTAATAGTGTGTTGTGTGGACTACTACCTACCTGACATGAAGAATCCTATTTTTCTCAATTTCCTATATTCACTAGTTATAAAACAAAAATTGGAGAATAAATTTAAAAATAAAATATAAAAAATATAATTTTGTGGAAAATAATTTTTCCCTTTCCCTCTCATTCATCGAGAAAAGAAAATGTTAATTTTGAAATGTAAAGCCCATCATCTTACCAAAGAAATGTATTTCATTTTTTATCTATTATTATTATTATTTGTAAAACTCTCTTAAAATATAATTTAGAACGTTAGAATTATATATATGATATTATTATGAATTAATAATAATTATAATATTCCATATGATACCACTTTCATAATCATAATTTTCCATTACTTTTTTATGTTAATATATTAACCAATATTAACCTACATGAACCACATTATACAATAATTTCATGGATGACTTTGAAAACTCAATTATGGATAAAAATTGATATAAACAGGTAAAAAAATATTTATTTTTGTTAATTAATGGTAACAATAAAGTTATACGAATTAATAAATATACAAAAGTCTGTTAATTAAAAGTCAATGAAACATGGTAATCATCAATTTCATTGTTAATTATCATTAAAAAATCAAATAGAATGAATTAATAACATTAAAATTAATTATAAATCATAAATTCTAGTACCTTTTATAATCTTGGAGTGATTAAATTTTGGAGGTTAATTAATAACAATACTGTAAATACAAAACTTGTTCAAAATGATAATGATTACTCACACATAATATTAAAAATAGATAATAACTAATTAATACAAATGTATAGAAAAATTATGAAATATATATATAATTTTATATTAATGTGAATAGTTTAAAATATTTTTTTTATGAAATTTATGTTTTTATATATGAGTCTTGAGTGCATTAATCTACGCTAAGAAATAGGAAAAATGGTTTGTTTTCTAAAATTTTCACCCATTGATATAAATTTTCTATTATACACCATTTTTTCATTTCAAAGGTGTATTTATTAAATAATAAATTTATTTTAACTTGTTATTATAAATAGTGATATTTTAAGAGCCTTATTTTGTTCTCCCATAAAATGTAAAACCATTTAAAAGATACCAAAGTATTAAGTGTTTTTTTAACTCAAATCTATACATTGAGTTATAATCCTTACAATTTAAATTTTTATTATATGATTTGTTTAATACTCTTTATGATTTTATTCAATGGTAATATATCCACTAATCTTGTAGAAAATTAACATTTAATTCATATCTTTTAAACTAATAAAATTTATTCCAAAATATTATATCATTGTTTAGAATAATTATCATACTCATTAATGTTAGTTTTCCCTCTTTTCCCACATTTTGAATTTCTATAGATAAACTCTTTTATAATTGGATAACCAATTATTAGTTATCTCATGTTAACATTATATTTCTCTTTCACTCTCTTCAAAATGATTTTTTGTAAAATCATTTTATAATGTGGGTTTTTATTTATTTTCAGTTTCTAAATATTTAAAAAGTTTATTCATCATTTAAAAATAAAATATTTTATCTTCCAGGACAAGCTTTTTTTTAGCAAAAATTTGGATTTTCTCACAAATAAATCAATAAATATTGGGTAAAAATGTTATAATATATCTAATTTGTTTTCTTTCTAAACATTCAAGGACTTATTAAATTAAAATCATGACTTCTTCTTCTAAAATTTATTTATCTAAAAAAAGAAATGATTCTTCACATTAATGCACTTTAAGAATAACATGTTTCATGTCATTTTGAATCTTTATTCCCATGTAATGTGGTTTTTTAATGAAAATTATTTTACGATTATCAAATGATTTTTATTTAAAATTATTTACATTGAAAATGGTTATTTTTATTTTCATTATCAAAATAATATTATGTTATTATGTGAAAATTATTATTCATCTACCCTTAGATACTTTAACTTTTTTTTGAAAAAACAAAAAACATAATTCTCTATAAAATAAATGTTCATCCATTGAAATTTTCGTTCTGAATCATCTTGTTTTAAAAGCATTGTTCTTGTTCAAATTTTATTACCTTTTAAATAACCAATTCTGGAATCATTTTTTTAAATAGTGATACCAATATTCCAGACATCGATTGGTTGAATAAATTATTAACATAACTGTGTACAATTTATCTATTTAGTTTAAATTACATATGAATTATTATCATCATTGAATGGTATTTACCTAGAATGAATCTTGAATATCATTTTATAATTATTTATTTAATATGGTAATATTTTTTTACGATTATTGATTGATTTATTATTTTATTATTTATATGATTCAATATGAAAAAGATATAAAATCCATTTTCATTCCCTTATTTATTAATGATATGAAAAAGATTTATTTTATAAAGAACACATATATAAATATTATGATGGGTAGGTTATTATTCTCCATTAAATTCATTAGTTTATGATTAAATTTCATGAGGTAGTTAGAGAAGAAAAAAATGGGTTTGGTCACAAAGGAAAGAGCGTAAGGAGTATACTCACAATGATTTAACAATCCTTAATGTTTTTCCATATATCTAAGTTATTTTCTATTATATTCCATACATTTAATTTTTATTCTTATTTCTAGGTTATTATATCATGGAATATAATTATTGGTATATAGTTTCACACTATTTTTATTTATATATTATATTATTACATGATGTATTCCCCCCGCCCTCATGAATTCAATTTAATTATTTATTGTCTAATATATTCTTATAAAATTTTATTATACACATTTTATTATCTTATTCTCAGCTATAATCATTGAAAATTACTACTTTTTTCCATGATTTTTTATATGAGATCAATCTATTCATATGTTTGTATTTCCCCTAGTTAATATGAATATTAAAAAGCATGCCATTTAAATTATAGTATCTTGTATAGTGAATTTGAGGTAGGAGTTAAAAACTTTTTATGGACTAATTAGTCACATATATAGTAGGAAATGTTGTGTTGGTTGAAGAAAGAATTAGTTTTTCTACTTAATCATTTAACATAATTCTCTAACATTTTATACCTAAAAGATTATATTAAATAAAGTATAAATAAATATGATATTTATATCAAGTAATTTGATGGTCACAAGTGGAGAATATTATAGTTGGTATCATAGTAGGGTTTAGATAACATTGTATACTTAGATGTTATTGGTTAAAGATAATTTAATAGTTTAAAATTTCATCAATGATAAATAATTTAATGTTTAAAATAATTTAAATGGTATATATAATACTTTAAATTAGTTGAGTTAATATTCTATATTTTTGTTTTATTGATAAAATATTTTTTTAAAAAACCACCTGGGATATGTCTAAGGGATACATCTATGTATTGGATAAAATCATGAGGTTTTGGTAAATAGAGATTGTGTGGTTATCTTATAAATATGATCCATACCTAGATAATTGAATGTGTATGTGGTTATGGTAGAAATGAACATATAGAGAATAAACCTAATATAGGTTAGTTGAGCATTGACTTGATATTCACTATGGTACATGATGAGTGTAACTATGATTACATACCTAGATAGAAACTAATAGGAGATATGCTTTAGTTAATTAAAATTATATTTAGGAGCCATTATGAATGATTTTAAAATATTTAGGTCAAAAAACATAATATGGAATGGATATGAATAAATTATGTTAAAACATAGATATTTATATGTTAATGTATATATTAATTTATATGTTTTTATGGATAAAGGGTAATTAGAATATTGAGATCATATATTTCATTGATTTTTAGGTTTAGTATACTCTAATATGGTTCATGATAATTTTATGATTGTATTTTGTGGATTAGTCAATGATGTACAAGTGAAACAAATATAAATCTATATAGTTTGAGGTGAAATAATCAAAGGATGAAATAAAGGTTTAGTTGGAGAATCCATATTAGTATTCAGTTTTCATATTCATATGACAATTTACTAATATTTTATTTAAATCCATTATAGGTATTAGTATTTTGTTTGAAAATTGGTAATGAAAATGATGCAGTGAATATAATGTATCAATAAATAATAATTTCTTATAATATAATTAAGAAGCATTAGTAAATCTTTTATAATTTTAATATCTTTCAATTTTGATTGAAAATTTGAGTACCTTATCATTAACTAAGTTTGTGTGGTTGATATATTATAAGAAAATGGACAATAGTTATCATAGTAATTTTCATTATGTTGAAGGTGGTATAAGAATTATATATCCCTCCAAATAATTAGGTAAATATGGATATCTTAAGAGGTAAATGAGAATTGAATGGTTGAGTGAATCCAGTTTTGTAAGGGACTATGTCCACTAATATGGTCTTAGGAGTGAGCCATTATTACTAATATAGTCTAGGGAATGACACCAATCAGTAAGATAGTCTCAATAGTAATCCATGACTAAGAAGTAAATTATTTCTTATTTTTATGTGTATAAAAAAACAGTGGTTTTATACCAATTTTATGATCTAATGTTTCATGCTCTTTTATCCCTTCCTGATTCATGTATTATGAATTACCAATAATTATTTCATAATTCAATATTTTCTTTCATTATGTAGGGTATGATATTCAATTGTTATAAAAATATTCTCATACCCTTTTTAATTTTTTTTATGCAATAATTGATATCTTCATTGTTTACCTATACCGAAAATCAGATCCCAAGTTTTCTTTTGTTTCTATTACACAGGTTATGAAGAATGGTATTATGTATGATATTTTTAATAAGTGTAATAGTAATTAAAAAATAGTTGGAGATGATTTAGTTCACTTAAGAACCATATTTAAGTATCAATGTTTCCAAAGGCACTAGAACTGTATAATTTTAGAATGGTTTGTTACAATATTTTAATGAATATTGATATAATAAGGTGTAATATATATTCCTAGAAGGTATGTATATTTATAGTTGGTATTAGAGAAATTCTTATTTACCATTGGAAACTATTATGTTTATACTTTAGTAAGAACACTTATTAAAATCCAATATATAGAGGAATGTCCAATGTTATTGTAAATATGAGACTTAGGTTTTTCTAGGAAAACATCATTGTCTTGATACAATATGTGGATATGATTTTGTAATAGAAACATTTCAGGGCAATTACTCAAAAAAGTGTTTCTAGAGTATACTTTGTCCATCATTCTATTGCATGATGAGTGTTATGTTACTATTCACAAGATTTTACACTCATGGGGGATATGCATAAGTTAATTAACGCATTATATATAAACATTCATAAAGGATTTTAATAGATAATGACCATGAAATTCCAAGGTAAAACATAAAGTGTCAATGATTGAAAATAATTTTTCATGATTTAGATCTCTTGTAATTGATTTTTCGTGATTATGTAATTCAAAACTCATGTTTCTCATAATAAGGATTTTGTTTTTAATCAATGTCTACAATTTAATAGAGCCATGTTAATGTTTAAAGTGATAGTCAATTAAATGATTTTCCAACCATGTAACAAAACGATATTAGAGATTGAAGGAAATATATTATTTGTTTTCCTACACAAATTTTTTAATAAATGAATAATGATAAACATTCAAACGAGAAAAAGAAGGAATAATGTTACGTTGAGTCTTCATGAGGAAATATCTATCTTCATTTCTTGGGTTCACTAATTCAATAGTTTCCAAGAAGTGGATCATTACAATTGGAAATATATATTTCATTATACAAAGTCTTGAGCATGAAAATCCCATTTTGGTTATATATTTTCTAGAAGGAAAATAAAATCAATGGTGAAATCTTATCAAGAAAACTAGGAGATTCAAATAAATTGATCAGTTGTTTGGTGAAAAATACATTTTAAATATTTTATCTTCATTGTGGATATCATCATTTGAGGCTTAAAAAGAGGGCAAACACATGAAAACATTCCATAAATTGTATATAAATTATGAATTTATTATAATGCCGTCTTTTGATATTAATTCACCCACAATATTTATGGATTTAATACCATGATTTGTTTTTTTGTTGTTTCTTTAGATGATATTATTATATATTAAAATTGGAATGAACATAATGAATATAACTTTATTATTGTAATGAATAACCTAATGTAAGATATTTTTTATTCTAAAATTACAATATGTGAATTTTTTATATAAAAGATTAATTTTTGGGTAATTATAATCCCAACTGAGGGTATATTGGTGGTTCCTTCAATTATGGATACTAATAAAAATTATACCAGAAAAACTTCTATTACTTTGCCCCATATTTTCTTAGTTTGGGATGATATTATCCATTATTTTTATAAAATTTATCACTAATTTCAAATATACTCACCGAGTTGACATGGAAGGGATCTTAGTTGCTTTGTATGGATAAATGTGAACAAAACATTCAAGTAACTCAATAGAATGTTAGTTAGTTGAAATATTTATATAATACCAAATAGTGTATAAGGGTATTTAACATATAGTGATATATTAATGAAGGTATTGGGAATCACTCTCATGATAAAAGATTTGGTGAAAACTAATTCCACAAGATAATTGATGGTTTATGGTTAAAATTTCCCAACTCAGGATTTGGAGTTAGTTATGGTACATTCTTATATTAAATATATAGTGGAATTAACTTTATATTGGAATATTTGATATATATATTAAATCATAAATTCTTAAAATTTTTATATTCCCCTAAAAATTGATGAAATTTTTCAAGAGAAATGGTCAGAGCTGATTATAGTTTATGACTAATCAATATATTTACACCATTAGAATTACATCATGGTTGCTGATGCTTTGAGTTAAAAGTAACATTATAGATTATATATGAAGAGTATAAAAAATCTCAAATATTAAGTTATTTTATGTTAATAAATCTAGAAAAATTGATGTTGGGAAATATTATCATGCTCAAATTAGGGTTCACCCATCTATCAAAGTGAGGCATAAAAAGATTTAAAATAAAGATGTGGAATAATAAATTAAGGATATAAATATTTTAATGTTTATCCAAGATTATGAGAGAATAATTAGTTATAGAAACCATTTATTTTTTCAATCCATACTATAATTTATGAAGGATCTTTAATTGTAGGCTCATAGTTCTTCATTAATTTTATCCTGGAAGAATGAAGATTTATAAAGATTGGAAAGAGTATTTATGGATGGAAAACATAAATTGAGATATTGTTGAGTATGTATCCCAGTGCTTAATTTTTCAGTAACTTCAAAGTTGAGAGATGAATGTATAAGGGGGTTCCAAAACTAGTACACATAAGATACTTTGAATAATAAAACAACATCATATAATCTTTTCATTAGAATCCCCCGATCATCTAAATTACATAAAATCTTTTTTGGTTATAGGTAATCACCTTACACTATTAGAACCCTTAATTTCTATTATATAATAGATTGTTAATGTGAGATCATAATTAAAACCCTAATGATGTTATGATATATTATATTATGTGTTTCAATGTTGGTTGGGATAAACACCTTCTAGTTGTCATGTTATCATACAACAATAAGTTTCACTCTATAATTTATATAGATAATTATGAAGACCTATATAATAATATGTTTATAAATATAATGTGTTGGGATGATGTTGGGGAAATAAATCTATCTGAGATTAAACAAGCTAAGAAAAAGAGAGATAAAGATATTCATCCAATATCATATAGAGTAAGCTTAGATTAAACATAAATTTTACGTTGATAATAAAAAGTTAAATGTGGAGATTTATGTTTGTGATAAGGGGTCACTAAAAATTTCTTAGAAGAAGGATATGATATTCTAGATGAAACAAAAGATTATACCATGGTATAATGGCCCCTTTGAGATTCTATATCGAGTTGTTATGATAGCCAATCGCTTGGCGCTTCCACATAACATGTCTTATGTTTGTGATGTGATTTATATATCTTTATTTAAGAAGTACATAACTTATCCATAACATGTATTACACTCTAAGGTAAAACCAATAGACCATGATCTTCATTAAGAGGAACAAATTTTAGAAATAATAGATCGTAGAAATAATTTTATATAGAAAATATTACTATTCTTGTTAATGTTTTATAGACTAATCAGAAATTCAAATATGCTACACGGGAACCCAAGGATGTGATGATGAATATATATTCCCATTTATTTGTATTGGAGTATCATAACTTATTGGGTAAATTTCATTTTAATGTGTTTCAAGTGTAATGCCTCATGATTTTATTATATAGATATTTTTAACTAAATTTAATATCTTCAATAGCTTTCGATACATGCATTCCCGAGTCAAAATGAACTGTTATAAAATATACCATTACATCATATATATTAAATTGGTGTGTCTGAATAGTAATAAATAAATTATTAAAATAATATTGTTTTCACATGTATTAAAAAAAATTCATTTGTTTCCAATTAATTGGGAATGAAAATAAAAAACCATTTGAATATAGAAATAATTATGTCTATAAAAAACTATTTGTAGGAGATCAATGTGTTTCTATTTTATTAAATTTAATTATTCACTATTAGTTACTTAATTTAAAGAAATAAATAAATTATATATTTAATCAATTTTTTTTCATTAATCGCTTTTTTTTGCTTATTCACGGGATAAGAATAAATCTAATTTTATTCATAAAAACTGTATTTTCTAAAATGAAGTTTTATCAGGTTTTTGACATTAAATTTAAAAATTTCATAAAACATATTTGAAAATTTTAATTTAGTTTTGGAAATAAAGATATCAAAATTATCTTATAGTGATTTTTTAAATGTTTATGAAAAGAATGATATTTTGATGAATATTGAAAAATATTGATTTTTTATAAAAATTACATTCCATTAATTTTTTACAGTGATTGTTTTTTTCAATTTGTTTTAAAGGAGGCATAGTAACATTAATAGATAATTATCATGTATAGATTATCGTAACAGGAAAATTTTTCTTCTTTGAATAACATTAATTTAAAATGATTTATTTTCTTAGGACTTAAGCACGACCTCAAAATCATAATTCAATTAGTGGATAAAGTTTATCTTGTGAAGCTCATTAATGATAAATTATATATAAATTGTCCAAATATGAATTCTTCATTCTTTTAATAAATATGATAATGTATAAACATTAATCATAGAATACTTTAGGCTCTAATATCTACCTTATCATACTGCAAAAGAAGTTCAATCATTATTATGGCATAGAAGTTTAGGACACTGTACCCTTTGAAATTTAACTAAGTTGAATAAGAAAAAATTCTTAAAGAGATTATTGAACTTAGGTTTCTTACACATGGGTATATTTTATAACAATACAATCAGAATAATTTAGATATTTTAAAACTTTTATAGCCATAGTCAATAATGAGAAAAGTCACCCCTTCATAAATATTTATAGTGACCATGGTGGATAATTTTTTAATTATGAATGTGAAACATTTTTTAATAAGAAATTTATTTAACAAAACTTTTCAGCACATAGAACATTGTAGAAAACTGATGTATTTAAAATAGTAAATGGATTTATTTAGGAGATTACTAAAACTATGATGAGTTAATATTTTGTTACTAAATATTTTTGGGATGAGTTTGTCAGTACTGTATATTATTTTATAAAATCAATATTTAATGAGTCCATTTATCAATAAAAATACATATGTGTTTTGGATAGTCATAAAGGAACAAATTTCATACCTCACTGTTTTTGGTTGCAAAGTATTCATTTTGAATGCTACAGATAAATAACATATATTTAATTTAAAGTATGATGAAGTAATATTTTTGAGCATATTCCATAACTAGTAAGGATTATATATTTTATAAAAAAACAACTAATTTTGAGTAAATATTACATTTTAATCTTGAAAATACTGATCCCTCTATCCTCAAACAACTAAAATATATATCTTCAGATGTAATTTCGGAATTTAATTTTCATCCTATAGTATAAATCTCTTCTAATTATAAAATAACTCAACAATACATTTTGTAAGATATTCCTTAAGAATATTTTCATCAAATTTTTAAACAACAATATATTGAAAATCCCAGAAACTAGTTATTCTTAAGAATCATTGAAGTTATAATATCATGTATGATGTAAATTATTTAGTTTGGACTAGATGATCATTGTGAAATAAAACTGAACATCTAGATTTAAAATCACAAATTTTCCTATCAATGATGATAAGGATTATGGTGATGAGTATGGGATAAAAGCAACGAATGATAAAATAAATAAGTTTTAATGTAACCATGTATAGAAATTAGTTGAGCATCATAATGATACATTAAAAATTGTATTTAAATGGGGTTCTTAGAAGAAATTTGATTAAAATAGTATTATAATCCTAAATAAAGATAGACTTGTTGATAAGGGTTATAATCAACAAGGGGGAATAAAATTTGAAGAATCCTATGGCACCATAGCAAGCCACAAATATATTCAAATACATCTATCTCATACAATATTCATTAATTTCAAACTATTTAAAAATGATGTGATGTGTGTCCACGTTTTATGGATAATTTTAGGAGTATGTTTATGTAGGAAACCACCCTTATTTTCAAAATAAAAATCATAGATATAATTTTTATAATCATACTAAGGAACTTTGTTGTAAGAACCAAGGTTTTCGTATAAGGTACACGTCTTTTTAATTTTGGTTAAAATGTCATTTTTTGTCCTCATGTAAATGATGAACTTGTAAGTTGGTGTTTTAGTTTTGTTTTTGGATTTTTCAGAAGCTGTAACCATGTTTTTGGGTGAAAATTACAAGGCACACGATTTGTGAACAACCTGCGCATGGTTTTTCCAAACCATGCAGGAGGTCTAAAATGAAATGGGTTTGGGTAGAGCACTTTTGCACAGATTTTACATGTTTAGTAATTACAATACATGGTATATGTGGAATGTGTCCCTTCTAGGTAGTGATGTTCACACAGTTTCCGCATGTTTTGGGAAACGTAGTAGGAAAACTATGTGACCCAACTGTGTGATTTTTTAAAAAAAAACATAAATTAAAATTTTGATTTTCTTTTTAAAACGATGTGGGTTTTTCTCCTCCCATGGAGCTTCATTGAGGTGAATAAAGTAGGATTTGATCCCTACTATCCATCTGATCACTATTTTGATCAACATTCATCTCTACAGATCAACATCGGCGAGGCCTGCATTATTTTTTAGTCATTATAGATTGTTCAGAACAATGACCATGCTATTTGGATTTAGGTTCACAGTTCTAATATTTTTTTCCTCGTCATTTTTTTTGATTTCTCCGAAACTAGGATGAATCAATACTCGATACTGGATGAGTTATCTACTATTGGGGTGAGGTATGTGGTTTATATTTTCTTTTATCTTTTCTTTGGTGTTTTTTGGGTGTTCGAACATTATGCCATCCTTCAAAATTTTCAGCGAGGTCTTATTTTTGAGAAAGTATCTTTCAGTAGCTATAGTTTGACCTAGTGAGGTTTATCATATGTTCTATTTTGGTGTGTTGGCACCCATTTCTCATTTCAAGGTCACCCAAGGGGTGAACAATAATAAAATATCTTGTTTATGCCTCTTTAAACCACCAAATTGGTGTGTTCTTGTGCTTTCGTAATTTGAGGAAGCCCTTGGATGACTAGATAGCTTGAGTAGCTTGTTTAAAAAAAGTACATACTCCTTGATTAATGAATATCATGTTATAACGTAGATATATTTAATATTTGACATGTTTAATGCATGTTAGGGATGGGTAAACCTATAAGGAATTATTAATGGCATGATAAATGAATTATTTGGGAGGGTAGACGCATATGCTTTTGATAAGTGGTTTGAATGAGTGGGTATAATCATGGATTGATCTTGTTTATTTGATTGGGTATACTCACAAGTTTATGAATGGTTAATTTGAATGCATTAATGATTGATTGAAAAGTTTTATAGATGCCTTGGACTACTCTCCTTTGATATGGACCATGGTAGTGGACACCATGGGTGGCCTCTTCAGCTTGTGTTTTGATTCCATGGAATGATATGGTCCTCGCTACCCTATGGATCTGGATTCCTTAGGCTCATGTTGGATTTTCAATTTTCATGCTCCTAGGACCCCAATAATCGGCTAACTGAGTTTCCCCCAGGGGTGCCCAGGGGACTCGACAGGATGCCTTGGACATGCTTCGTGGATCCAAACTTCTGTGGTCTAGAAATAATTACATGGATGCCTTGGTCTACTGACAACTTAGACCTAGACCATGCTGTCTACACTTGACTACACGAAGTGGTTGTGGAATACATGACTTCACTATACAATGTTTTTGTGGATTGCATGATAAAGATGAATGTACGACGCGGCTGTGTGAATTTCTTGTTACTTGTTATAGTTTCCTTGTTATGATATGACTTTAGTTTGAAGGTATCGATGAGGGATATTGGGTTTTACTTATTAAAATATACTTATGAAAGGGGTATACACACATACATACTGGTTGATTACACTTTCTAGAACTTTTGTAGAATTTATATTTAAACTGTATAGACCTGGGTGGTTACCTACTAGGATGATTATCCCACACCCTGTTTGGGCCTAAATGGGGACCCAAACAGATTTTATGGTTTCAGGTGATGATAGGGGAATGAGCCCTAGTATAGGTTCTTGATTCTGTATTTTTATTAGGGGAGCATAGGACCAAGCAGAGTCTTTCTATGTTGGGATACCTTTTTTGTCATTTTTTACTATTGAGATAATTTTATTATACTGTATTCCATGTAATGTTCTGTATTCCTTCTAAATACTTGTACCATATTCATCATTTTATATATGATAAAATTATTTTTATTGATATATATATTCCTACTTGTCTTAAATTCAGCAATTGAGTGGTTATTTTTATTTCTCTATTTGTTATATGTCGACTTCCACTGGGATACTCTGGAAATGAGGGAATATTCGTCCCACTAACTCACTTAGGGCCTCGCTACTAGTTGACAGCTTCTCGCGTATGGTGATATGCACTTAAGGCAATGTGACCTACTGGGATCGAGGAACCATTATGTGTGGAATCTGAGTCTAGGATGTTAAAATGTTGTATCCAAGAATTTTTTGATTTTGAATTGCTATTTGGCGACATCAGATAGGGATAAAAAGGAAATGAAGTTCGGTAAGAAACAATGCTCAGGATTAGCTACACCTCATACATGGAAAATCCAAATATCATTGAATTGAATTATTATTTATTGGTTTTTTACTATTAAAGTTGATTTTATTTCACCGTTGAGTGGCACACTTGATTTCTGTTATTACTGTTGATGCAATTTTGAGATATATTTTAGTTGAAACCCCATGACATGAGAGTGTGCCATATCATGCATCATATTGAAACTTGTTTGAATCACATGAAATGAATTATGTCATGCCATCGAGGATGCATTAGATATTGCATGTTGTTGTGATAGTTGATGTGATAGTTGTGCCTACTGTTGTTCCTATTGGGTGAAGTCAAAAAGGTTTTGATGTCATCTATCAATCCATAAGGTGTATGTGCCCTTATGAATTGGGAAATGATGCACCAATGAAATGTAAATGTTAAATGAACATGATATGTATGCTTTTAATGGGAACCTTGTTATGGGTTCTTGAGGTGTTATAGGCCCCTAGTGATTCATGATTTTTTAAAACCATGTTGATATTTCATAGGTAAATATATGTGAACTAGAATGAAAATGAAAACATGAATAGTAGGTAGAGACTTGACCTAGACTCGAATTTTGATTGGGAAAGAGGAATAGTTTTTGGTGGTTCGTTGTCTATTCATTATACATTCCTGACATTATGAGCGGTCTGTGGGCTTGACTTCGTTTCCAGGAGGGTTTTGAGTCGTCCTACAATTTTGAGCACTGTACCTTGAGTTTTTTCTTTCATAAGTAATGTGTCTAGCCTTGTAGAGACATGCCACCATGATGAAGTCCAATTGTACTCAACGATGAATGTGATGAACATACCTCAGAGATGGTGTGACATAGGCAACTAGTTGATCCTCTTATTGTGAAAGATATGACATTTTTGGATATTCTAAACAATTCTAAGTCAGAGTTATACGAGGGGTGTTTCACTATATGCATAATTTTTAGGGAGCACCGTAGCCAGCCTTGACTATGGATTAGATGAATAAGGTGTTCTAGCAATAATAGCCTCCTACATTTTTAGGGGATGGTAGACCATAATCTGTATAGGTGTCGCTAGAGACCACATTATAAATTTTCGAGCATTTCATGAAACCTCTATAGTGGAGGGTCATGCTCATGATTTACATCCAACATGGAGGAGCAGAACGCTACTGAGATGTTTGGAAAAATTTTATGGTCTGTGGAATATGGGTTTGGATGAGTTCCAAACCCACATCAATGACGAATTTTACCCTACGAATCTGCGAGTATAGTGATATAGTGAGTTTATGTATCTGGTTCAGGGAACGATGACAGTTATGGAATACTAGGAACACTTTATAGAGCTACAATGTTTTCTACCGATGTATCTTACTGATGTGCTGTCAAGGGCGAGGCACTTCAAGGATGGTATTAGAAATGCAATCAGATCTCATGTCAAGGTGTTCAGGTTTCCTTCTATAACTGATATTGTGAATCAGATGATGATTATAGAGTAGAACCTAGGGGAAGCTGGGGGTACAAAAAAGGGTATTTATGTATCTCATCCCAGTGGTTATACATCTTCAAATAGGAAGTGTCATTTCATGGCTTCCCATGATGTGAGTGATATTCAGGATTTTGATGTAAGAGTTGATGTCCTTACACCAACAAGTTTTACTTTTCTTACATGGTTATTTAATGTAATATTACATAATGATCACTGTTCTGTATGATTATGATGTAATAATCTCCCAGAGTATTTTTTCATTGATAAGGTCATGCAAGTTCCACACTATGATGAGAACCATGAAATGATATAAAAATATTCTTACATATAGTTCTGTAGTTTAATGACAAGCTATGATGTGACACATAGCATGAAGACTGTCAGGTGTGAGTAATCATAAGAAGATGAGACTTCCTCACCTAAAGTTCGTACATGGTAATCTCCAAGATAAAAGATTATGAGAACAGACCCGCTAGTAGAGATTCTGCATGTTTTGGTGCTATCATATATTTCAATCTGTGAGCATGTGTACTGATCTTTAGACATTATTATTATCATTAATACATGTCCTGACTTACTCACTTTGATATACTGACGGAAACCGTCATGTAGAAAGTTGTCAGGATGTAGGGTATGTTGGGTGCGTCATGAGAGGCATGTTATAAATGGATAAGTCGAACAAGGTGTTATACCTTCCAATTATGGATGTTGATATCTCAGCCCATTGATTGAAATAGAACTGTCACACAAAATACCATGTCCATGGTGTAAGGATGAGTTTATTTCAGGCAGTCAAACAAGGATGTATCAATCATAAAAGTTGATTACACGGTCATGAAACCTGCTTGATGAGATATTGTGACAAAGGTATTATATTACACATTGTGTGTTCATATGAGGATTTCATTGTTACGACTTTATGTTCTTTCCCATGGGTGCCTTGACCCGTTGCTAGACAACACTCTTAGATTATAGGCAAGCTCGCATAATTCCAACTAGAAAGAATCCTAGATGGTCACACATTATGTGTTTTTGTGGCCTTAGTTATATTCTATTTGAATATAATTAATAAAATAAATATTATTCTCAATACTGTGGAAATATTTTTTTCAAGTTAAAATGATCGCATATAAAAAGTAAAATATATTTTTTTATTTTATTGAATATTTTATAAATATTTATTTACTAGTTTTTAAATAAAATATTTCTCTAAAAGAATAAATTATTTATTTATTTATTTGGGTGTTCAATAAATGGAATTGGAGTTCGAGCAGAATAAGGTCAGTCTGGTAGTAAATAATAATTTCTATGATGGAAAATAATTATTTAACTAGTTGTCACAAATTAAAATAACAGTACTATTATTTGGTGACACAAAATTTTATTTATAATTCAATTTTCCCCAATATGGCGCATCATAAATAATGACAAGGTATTATTATTAAATGCATGGGTTTTCCTTTAGATCATTATTGTATTTAATTGTTTCAATTAAATTAAATATTGTACCTGAAATTCCATGTATTTAAATAGCAAAGTACGCCTATTGTTCCATACACCAAACCACATGCCTAGTGAATTGAGAATTGTTGAGCCAAAAAATTTCAATCTTGAATCCTTTTTTATCCGCTCACAAGAAGGAGAAACGTTCTTCAGGGTTAAAGAATATGCGATCAAGAACGACCGACACAAGAAACTTGATTCGACATGCTATCACCCAGAGAATGAGCGCTGTCGATTAGAGGCCACACAAGCACTTTCGGATCATTTCTAGAGGGATTATTGTTTGGATCCTTACCAATGTAATGAGATAGTATAGAAGGGTCATTCTAGAAAATCAACATCATCAACAACAAAAATAACAAAGATCCAGGTATTATTTTTCTTTTTGAAATTAATAAAATTTATAATAAAAATGATGTCCAAGATGCTCCTTAAATGTTTCAGGCCTCTTTCTTCTTTATCTAAATCTTTGATTATATTCTGTGGAGACTAGAGTTCATCATTGTGTTGATCCCAGAATAATCATTGATCATGGTAAAAATAAGTTTGGGCCTCTTCCCAACCATGCTTCCCCTGCGCCCAGAACCTTCAAGTAGAATCTGAGGGGTTACATAATAGTTTATAATTATTTAAATATTTCATTGATGAATTAAATATTTAATAATTTAGTTGTTTTGATTCAAGTTAATCATTCTGCAACTCTGAATCTCTAGATATATTCATCCTCTTTTGTTTCTCAATCACCTTACAGAAATGATCTTTTATTTTAATTTTGATTAAATTAAAATAGAGGATCTCATTTGTTAGGGCCAAAGATTCCTGGCTGTACCACACTAGAACACACTACGTGTATTCTGCAGTACATGCCATGTAGTCAAGATTAAATGCATCAGACTGGTCTGACATACAAATCCATGTGTTGGAGTCTTTCTAAGTCTAAGATGACTTAGTGTTTGACCAGGAATATGTGGCATGTGGTTTCCAAATTAGAAGTTGTGTGGCCTAATGGACACGACGTGTAGTCCCTTCAGGTTAGGGTTGGACCGTGTACCATGTACACAACATTCCTAGCTACTGACCATATAATAAGTAACTACATGGTGTGTGGCCCACTGGACATTCCGTTTACTCCGAAAATTTCTGAAGTATACTCACACACCGTTTCCCCAGGCATGTACTTTGTATAGATGATGAAAAATAATACATTCAATGTAGTTGGAACTACACGTTGTGTACTCATCCAAATTATGCATATTTATAAAAAAAATTATAATATAATACAAACCCTTTAGAGGTATACCATCGTTCAAGCATAAAGGTGAGGCACAACACATGATAATTATTTTATATATATGTGTTTAATTTAACATCTGCATAATGTTCATTTCTACTCATTGGGTAGTTATGAATAAGAATTCATAGGTTTTCCTCCATGGTACATGTTATGTATGATGAAAAAATTAATTGTATTTATTTTTTAAAAATTTCTATGGATGATAATCTCAAGAAATTTCGAAAAGGGTTTAAGATAAAATGATTGAATAATTAAAGAAGTTAATTAACTGATTCGAGCAAGATTTATCTTAAATAAGAACGACAAAAAAAATTCATTTCAATATTTATTTATACATAAATATCATTGCATGTATGTATGATCAGGAGCTAAACTAAGGCCTTTGTATGTGGATGGTTTCTTTTAATTTATTTTTTTGAATTAATTTTTTTTCCCTATGAGCCTTCTCCTCATTAATATGTATGGAATTGGTGCCCACAATATCTTTTACTTAAAAATCATTTTTACCTTTCACATACATGTGAGTTAAAAAATTAATATGTAATAGATGGAACTCCTATGAAAGTGGAGTCAGTTCAAGCTGGATTCGAGATGAATCCAATCCGAGGAGATATAGAGGTGGTCAGGTGGAAGCTGTAAACACAAACCAAAAAGGTTCAATGTGTTTCTCCCCTAGGCCAGGGTTAGTTTATCAACTGCAAGATATAGTAACCATTAGAAAATCACATGATCCTACCATTTAATTTATTTTATTTTTGTTAGTTGCATGGTTTATCTTTAGGGATGCGTTATCACAATCACATAATTAATGAATTAAACAAGAATGCATGATTGAACTAAAATAAACTAGACTTAAGTGTAAATATTATAAAGACATGTTTAATAACATAAGTAATTTCCACATAATATTAACAAGCATATGATAACTATAATAAGAAATTCAATCACAAGAGATAAAAAATCACTCTAAAAAAATATTATGTCCGAACAAGCCTTTTGTTACTTGATTAAGGGAAAAACTCAATAAAAATATGTGTTTGAACAACCCTTGATGGGACACATACTTTTATACAGGAAGACCTAATTAAAGGTTTCAGGTTGACTTAACCATATTATTTCAACAAGGGTAACCCATTCAAGACATGGTGTAATATTGGAGGAAAGAGTTGAGGAAATCTAAAGTCATGATTTTATGATTGTGGAGTCCACTCAACATATCAAGGATCTATAAGCCTACTATTTTAAAAGACCTTCCTAGATAAATACCTTCTAAGAGCGTGACCAACCCTTGTTGGGGTTATTCTAAGGGGAATATGAATCATTTCCCCTAGAATTTCATCGCAACTGGACATTCCAAGTTCAATAGTGAGGGATATTAGGTCTTGATAAAATAGTGGGAGACATAATAATATTTGTTATTTATTATAAAATGTATTCTGTAAAGCACTAATGATTTTCTATTTTAATTGTATAATTAAAATGAAAAACTCATCAACCACACTCTCAATATGACCAATTCTGGATAAAGAAAAGATCCTCACTGGTAGTAACATCCCCGAATGGTTTAGATGCCTTCGAGTTATCCTACGTCATGAAAGGAAGTATTACATACTAGAGTCAGTATCACCTGGTCCGCCTACCAAATATGCGAGTGATGAAGATTTCCTAGTCTATAAGAAACATATGAACAACACGGTCAATGTTCAATGTTTGATGTTATAATCAATGTCTAGTGAGTTCTTGACGTCTCATGAAAACATGGATGCTTATAGCATTCTCGAGCACCTCCATAGTCTTTACCATGGGAGATTAAGACAATAAAGGTTTGAGATCTATAAGGAACTCTTTAAGACTAATCATGGAGAAGGTGCCCAATCTGGGCCTCATGTATTCATGCTCATTGGCTACATGAAGCACATGGATGTTCTGGGGTTTATAATCCCTGAAAAACTGGGCACGGTCTCATTGTCGTGTCACTCCCTTACCGTTTCTATAACTATATTGCCAATTTCAATATTAACAACATTGAAAAGCCTCTATCTGATATTCTTATCCCCATTCTCCAAGTGGACAACGATATGAAAAGTGAAAATCCGTCTGTCCTTATGGTGTATAAGAGGAAAGGGATGGAAAAGATCTTTAAGCCCAAAGATTCTTCACAACCTTCCATGAAAAGGAATATCAAAGGGGAGGCAGGAGAACAAGAGGATTTTTGTTTCGCATATGGAAAAAAGGGCCACTGGAAGAAGAACTGTACCCAGCCTAAGATGCAAGGGGAAGCTTCAGGTTCATTTGTTATCAAATAAAATCTATCTATTTATACAAATTGGGTATTAGATACAGCCTGTGGTGCTCACACATGTATCCAAATACAAGAACAATGTAGATTCCGTAAGACTCATTTAGGGGAGGTAGATCTACGAGCCTCCAATGGTTTCAGACTTGCTGCTATAGCTGTCGGGGACTACCACCACACATTGCCAAATGGGGTGATATTGGAATTAGAGGTTTGTTATTATGTGCATTCGGTTACTAAAAACATTATTTCTATATCCAGATTAGATACAAATGGATTTGTTTTCATGTTTGGAAATGAATGTTGGTTCTTTTAAAAAGATATATATTTTTATGGTAGGTCCCATATATACAACAAACATTATGTGTTAGATTACACAAACCATGCAATGAAAATCGAAAAAAATATACTTCACATGACTCATACCACACCCAACTTTGGAATCACCGGCTAGGTCATGTAAACGAGAAACACATGACAAAGTTACATCGTGATGAATTTTTATATTATTTCTAACTAAAACCACTTGGAATATTTCATCCATGTTTACAAGGAAAAATGACCAAATCCCTATTTAGTGGGAAAGGTGAAAGGGAAAAATAACTTATTGAATTAGTTCATACCAAGGTGTATGGACCATTTCTAGTTTAAGAAAGTGGAGGTTACTAATACTTCATAACTTTTACTGATGGTTTTAGTAGATATGGATATATCTATTTAATAAGGTATAAGTATGATTCTTTTGATAAGTTAAAAGAATACATGAATGAAATTGAGAACTATCTTGGTAATAATTTTATGAAATTCCTCTCAGACCGTGGGGAAGAATATCTTAATCAATGCTTCATTGATTACTTATGGGTGTTTGGGATCCTATCCCAACTCACTCCTCCAAACACGCCCTAGTGTAATGGTGTGAGTGAAAGGAGAAACCACACACTATTGGGCATGGCGAGATCAATGATGAGTCATGCAAGTCATCCATTATCCTTTTTGGGACATGTGTTACAAACATCAACACACATACTAAAATGAGTACAAACTAAATTTATAAATGATATTCTATATGATTTCTAGAGTGGAAGAAAAGCCATGTTATCAAATTTACATGTGTGGGGTAGCGAAGCATTTGTTAAGGCCTCTTTAGGTAACAAAATCACACCCTGAGGTACAATGTGTACCTTTTAGGATGCCCAAAGGAAACAATGTGATATTACCTAAATAACCCCTTGGACAAAAAGGTTATAGTGGAAAGACATTCCATATTCCTTGAGAGGGAGTACATCTCGAAAATAGATAGTGGGAGTGAGATAGATTTCGACAATGTCGAGGCTCAAGGTATATAAGACTTGGTACAAGAGTTGATTCAATAAAGCCCCGTGGAAGAAGAATTTGTTCTAGAGACACAAGTACTACGTAGGATTAGAAGAGAGGTTAGAGAACTGGAATGGTATGGTATTCTAGTTAATAAGGATGAGGACTCCTTATTAGTTGATAATAATGATCCTATAACCTACAAGGAAGCAGTAAGTGGAACAATTGTTGCCATGTTTGAAGAATCCTTGAATTATGAAATGGAATCCATGTACTAAAACCATGTGTGGATTTTGGTAGATCCTCTAGTTTATGTAAAGCCTATTGGTTGCAAATGGGTATTCTTGAAGAAACTAGACATTGAAGGACATGTCAGTACCTATAAGGCACAACAATTTGCAAAAGGTTATAAAGAATGTCATGGAATTGACTATGATGAAACCTTCTCACCAGCTAAAATGATGAAATCCATCAGTATTCTACCTTCCATTGTGGGATACCATTACATTGAGATTTGGAAAATGGATATTAAAACCACATTCCTTAATGGGAACCTTTAGGAAGACGACTACATGAAACAACCTGATGGTTTTGTGACTCCAAAGGATGGAAATAAGGAAAGAAAGTTACAGAAAACCCATTTATGGTTTAAAGAAAGCATCCAGGTCATAGAAAATCTATTTTGATGATGCCATACAAGAATTTTTTTTTTACCACAAATGAATGAGAGCCTTGTGTTTAAAAACAAGTTATCATGGGATGAATTTGTTTTCCTAATAGTATATGTTGATGAAATATTACTTATTGGAAACGAGATACCAGTCTTACAGTCTGTTAAGGCATGGATGAATCAATGCATCTCCATGAAATTCTTGGGCGAGGTAGTATATATTATTGGGATCAAGATAAGTTGTGATAGTTCCAAGATATTACTGTTCATAAGGGAAAGTACATACATTGATAAGATACTGAAGAGATTATGTATGGAACAATACAAGAGGTCATTGTTTCCAGTGTCACATGGAAATCATCTTTCCAAGAAAATTTTTCCTCAGAAACACAAGGAAAGAATGATAATGGAATGAAATCTGTATGAATGAGTGATTGGGTTAGTCATGTATTCCATTCTAGGTACTAGGATAGATGTCTCTTATGCATTGAGTTTGGTAGGTAGATATCAAGCTGACCCTGGTGACTATCATTGGATGGAATTCAAGACTATGCTAAATTATCTTAGGCATACTAAGGATATGTTCGCGGTTTATGGAGGAGATGAGGAACTAGTCATCAGAGGATATGAAGATGATACTTTCTAGAAGATCAAGATGACATGAAGTCATAAATGGGATACATATTAACTTTGAATAGAGGTGCAATGAGGCGGAAGAGCTCAAAGTAGAGTGTGTCCGTAGATTTTACCGTAGAGTCTGAGTATGTCACAGCTTCGTAGGTATCCAAAGAAGCAGTTTGGATGTGAAATTTTGTCTAGGAGAAATATGTGATACCCAATAGTAAAGATCTCATCACATTTTACTGTGACAATACTGCAGTGGTGGCTCTCATAAAAGATCCAAGGTCACATAAGTGGATGAAGCACATACATAGGAAGTATCACCTCTTGAGGGATTTTTCTCAAATAGGAGAAGATTTTGTGAGCAGTGTTTCAATAGAAGATAACTTGGAAGACCCCTTGACTAATGCCTTGACTCATTAGAAGAAAGATCATCATGTGAGGTCTAGTGGACTGCATGTCTTAGGTAGTTGTCTCTAGACCAAGTTGGAGTTTTTAAGATTTGGTGACCTAGAACCAACTGGTTTTACTTTTATTACATTGATATTTAAGGTATTATTATTTATTGTTAATTTCACTACATGATTATGATGTAATAATGTCCTTGAGTATTTTCTTTCATTGATATGGTCGTGCCAGTTCCCCACTATGATGAAAACCTTGAATGAATATAAAAATATACCTAAATATAGTTCTACGATTGGATTAAATTCTATGATGGGACACATAGAATGAAAAATGTCAGGTGTGAGTACTTGTAAGCAGATGATACTTCCTCTCATGATGTTTTGACATGGTAAAATCTAAGATAGAATATTATGAGAACTTACCCGCAAGTATGAATTCCACATGTTTTGGTGTCATTGGATATTTATATCTGTGAACATGTGTAATGATCCCTATACTTTAAGATTATCATTAATAAATGTCATAACTTACGTACTTTGATTTACTATTGAAAATAATCACGTAGACATTGGCGGGAAGTAGGTTACATTGAGTGCATCACGAGTGGCATGTTTTTAATGGATAAGTTGAAGAAGGATTTTCCCCTTCCATTTATTGAAGTTGATATCTTGGCCAATTTATTGAAATATAATCTTCAAACAAAATTCCATTTCCATGGTGTAATGATGAGATTATTTCAGGAAGTCAAGGAATGACATATCCAAAATAAATGTTTATTACACAGTCTTGAAACCCACATGATTAGATATTGGGAAAAAGGGATTATATTACATAGTAATAATTCGTATGTGGATGTCATTGTGGCGACTTAAAATTCATTATATTGGGTGCCTTGACCCATTGATAGACAATACTCTTAGACTTCAGGCAAGAGCGCCTAATTCCAATGGGAAATAATCCTAGATGGTCACACATTAAGTGTTTTTGGTGGTCTCGGTTAAATTCTATTTGAATTTAATTAGTGAAATAAACATTATTCTCAAGATCGTGGAAAAATTTTATTCAAGATAAAATGACCACATAAATTAAATAAAATATATTTATTTATTTTATTGACAATTTAATAAATAATTTTTACTAGATTTTAATTAAAATATTTATTTAAGAGAATAAAGTATTTATTTATTTATTTGGGTGTTCAAGAAATTGAAGTGGTTTTCGAGGGGACCACGTTCGGTATGGTAGTAAATAATTATTTTCAAGATGGTAAATGATTATTTAACAAGTTGGAACAAATTAAAATAATGTTGATATTATTTTGTGGTGCAGAATTTTATTTATAATTATGTTTTGCGCAAGTTGGAACATGATAAATATTGACGCGGTATTATTATTAAATGTATAGGTTTCCTCTATGTTCATTAATTTATTTAACTATTGATATGAAATTAGTTATGGTGACTGAAATTCCATGTATATAAATAGGCAAGTACCCCTATTGTACTAATAACCACACCACACACCAGGTGAATTTAGAAATTTTGAGCCAAAAAATTTCTCTCTTGAATCCTCTTCTCTCCCCTCTCAAGAATGAGAGATGTTCTTCCAGGACAAAGAACATGCGATCAAGAAATATCGACACAAGTCACTTTATTCTCCATATTAGAACCCAAATAATGAGCAATTTCGATCTGAGGCCATCAGAGCACATGTGGATCACCTCTAGAGGTATTCTAGTTTGGATCCTTACAAGCGCAACGAGATAATCCAGAAGGGGCATTCTGAATGATCAACTTCATCAATAAAGAAAAATACCCAAGATCCAGGTATTAGTTTTCATTATGAAATTAATTTAATTAATTATAAACATGATGTTCAAGATCCCCTTTAAAAGGTCTTGGGCCCCTTTATTCTTTATCTAAATCTTTGATTATATTCCATGGAGACTGGTGTTTTTGTCGACGTATTGATCCCTGAATAATCATTGATAATGGTATAAATCAAATTGGAGCCCATCCCAACCACGATTCTACTACGCCTGGACCCATTAGTTGGTGCATGAATCTTTCATTTTTCTTACTGTGGTAGGTGAGGCCACATGAAAAGTCAGTGCGACCACGAAACAGTCAAGTGCTATGATTGTAGCCGGATGGGGCACATGTAGTAGTTTTTAGGACATTCCCTTTAGTTTTGAGTGGTGGGGGTCAGCTCTGACATTTGGTTATGGAGTAGGTTCTTTAGCTCCATTCCAGGTTGGGAGTTGGAGAAATGTAGGCTGGTCAGGACAGGGAAGTGGTGGTCATGGCCATAGTATCTGAACACCGAGTTCTTATAGATATCAGGGAGAATCGGCTCAGGGTATCCAGGAAGTGTCATAGGGCCATGGTAAATGCGATAATTATGAAGTGAAACAGAACCAATAGAAGCATGATCTTGAACCGTCTATTCTAAGAGGTGTCGTCTTAGTAGCTTCTACTATTCCATCTTCTCTTTTCGATACTGGTTCATCTCATAGTTTTATCTCTACACGAGTGTTAAAAATCCTTGGGTTTGTGGTTTTTCATTTGAGGTATTTTTGATGCCATAAACACAATTTAGAGTTAAAAAGGGCGATGTACACTAGTGTATAGTGTTTCCCCTTGAAGATAGTGGGTGAAACATCCTATGGAGTTTATATGTCCTTGATATGATCAGTTTTGACGTCGTTCTCATAATGTACTGGATCATTGCATAACGAGCGTACGTTGACTGGTATCGGCAGAGTGTGACTATCACATCCCCATAGGGTGCATTGTTTATTAACAAGGGTGAATGGGATGTCTATGAGTGCAGAGCTAGACCCAAGAATTATGGGATTAATGGGATGACAAACCAAATTGCTAGTTTGTTTCTTGATGATCAAGGAGTGGGTCAGGATGGATTTCCTTTTGTGGTTGTGCACCTTAGGGATGTCCTTTATGTCTAATTTTTTTGTTTACCTCATTAGAGAGAGATCTCGTTATCCATTGACGTAGTGACATGAGCTGTGTCAAAATCTATTCAACTTTACAGGATGTCTATAACAAAGTTGTAGGATCTCAAGAGGTAGCTAAAGTATTTGGAGGTGAATGGGTTTATTAGAACCTTTACTTCACCATGGGGTTCACCAGTCCTTTTGTGAAAAAGGAAGATGGAACTCTTATTCTATGCATGGATTATCGGAAACTGAACCAGTTGACGACTAAAAACCCACATCCTTTGCCATAAAAAGTTGAAATTTTTTGTCATCTTTGACGATCTCATGTGTTATCAAAGATCAACATGAGGTTAGTATATCACCATGTTCATGTTCGACCAACAAATATACAGCATACATCCTTTTGTAGCAGGAATGGGTTATACAAGTACTTAGTTATTCCATTTCGTCTCACGAATGAACGATTGGTTTTCATGGTTCTAATGAAACAATTGTTCCATCTTTACATGGATTCATTGGTGGTGGCTTTCGTTGATGATATCTTGGTGTATTCTCAAAATAGACACGACCATGACAACCACCTTGAGAAAATTATAAATACATTAAAAGATAATTAGTTATATGGTAAGATCACAAAGTTCTAATTATTGATGGATTAGGTTCACTTCCTGGGCCACATCATCTTAGAGACAGGAGTGTCACTGGAACCAAAGAAGTTAAGAGCTGTAGTTTCCTGGGAAAAACCCAAGAATGTTTTTTACATAAAGAGTTTATTGGGGATATCTTCTTACTAAAGTAATTTTATATATGGATTCTAATGCTTATATGTGCCATTAATGGGTTTAACTAAGAAGGGTGTAGAGTTTATGGGGTCAAAAACATGTGAGATCGCCTTTCAGAAGCTGAAAGGGTGGCTGACATCAGCACCAGTCCTGATACTAGCAGAACAAGGCTAGAGTTACATGGTGTATTGTGATGCTTTAGGTATTAGCCTAGGGGCAGTGTTGATGTAGGGATATAGAGTCATGGAGTACATTTCTTGGCAGTTGAGGAGTTATGAGTGGAAATACCCTACACACAATCTCGAGTTAGTGACAGTTGTTCAAGCATTTTTTCGTTGGAGGAACTTTTTAATGGGCGAGAATTTTATGGTGTACACAGACCAAAAAAACATCAAGTATATTTTTACACAGCTTGATCTAAATTCGAGGCATTGAATGTGGGTGGGGTACCTATAATCAGTTTACTTCAAGATTTCCTAAACACATGGTATGTGAAACACAGTTGTTGATGCATTAAGTAGGTGGACTCAGAGACATGAAGTGAAGCAGGCCAGTAGCGAGTGGCATCTTATTTTATTGTTTTCTGAGATGCATCTAGAGGTCCAAGAATGATTTGGTTTGATTTTATTTCATCATTTGTTGTTTCCTATACAATTATGAATATTTTTAGGATGAGGAAAATATCGGATTATGAAGGCCTAGTTCTATGTTATGGTGTGGAAGGTGAGGACCCTCATCTTGGTTGGACGATAGACAATGATGAGATCATTTGTATCAATGGACATGTCTGGGTTCCAATGGATAAACATGTGGAGATAATTTCGGAGTTTCATACTTCATCATGGGTAGTGAAACTCATGGTTACTAATATATACTGTGACTTGTGACGTCAGTATTGGTGGTTGGTAATGTAGAGAGAGGTAGCTGGTTTTGTTACATGGTGTTCCACATATCCGTAGGTGAAGGTGGAACAAGAACAACAAGCTGGAATTTTACAGTAGTTACATATCCCAGAGTGGAAATGGGATGATTCAATATGGGTTTTAATTATGGGTTTACCAAGGTGACCTTGAGGTAATGATGCTTTGTTGGTTGTTTTTGAAAGTATTATGAAGGTCTATAATTTCTTTCCGATCAAGGTGACCTTTAGTGTTGATGAGCTTGGAAATTTTTACATCCGAGTGGTGGTACGCCATCATGGGGTCCCGTGCACCATCGTTGAAGATATGGATGCCTTTTTTACATATTGTTTCTGGTAGATTATTCAGAGGGAACTGGGTAAAAAAGTTCTTCAAAGAAAAGCTTACTACCCTTAGTCTTATGGCAAGTCGGAGCGTACGATATAGGTGTTAGAGGACATGCTGTGATCATGTGTCCAAGATTTTGCGTGCTCTTGGGAGGGGCACATTACCCAGGATGAGTTTACCCAAAATAATAGTTATATGATGATGATACAGATGGAACCTTATTAGGATTTATATGGTAGCCATGTCATTCTCCCCTATGATGGTTAGAGGTAGGAGAGGTAGCTTTAATGGGACCACGTCTCGTGCAAGAGACACTAGAGTAGGTCTAATTGATTCAGAAGTGAATGGTTATTGAACAGTATATTTAGAAACCATATGTCAATCCTCGTAGATGACCTTTAGTGTTTGAGTTTGGGATCATATTTTTTTGCATATTTCACTAATGTTGGGACACATGCAGATCTGGAGAGAGGGTAAAAATTCACAGGGATATTTCGGGCCCTTTGATATTCTAGATTCTGTCGGGTCAGTTGACTATCATTTTTCATTTCCTCAATGGTATTGAGCCATGCAATATATATTTCATGTATCTCATTTGCGCTGCTATCACTTAGACCCATCTCAGATATTTTAGCTCAAGGAGGTTGAGCTTCAGGCTAATCCCTCCTTTGGGAAGCGTCCAAATCATACTGTTGACTGGAGATCGAAGGTTCACCAAGGCCGATCACTTCCTCTAGTATTGGTGCTTTGAATGCACATTCATTTATAGGATGTTACCTGGGAGAGGGAGGCCGACGTATGTGCTAAGTGGCTGGATTTGTTCTTAGATGAATCTTGACCACCCTTCAGAGAGAAATTCATTGACGAATTACTATAAGGGAGAAGATTTTTAGAACCCATGTTTTCATACATGGTACAGATCTTCTTAATTTTATTGAAATGAATTTTTATGGCATTATGTGAATTATTAACTTGATTATAGGTGTTTGGGAGGTGATCAGGGCTTATCCGAAGACTGGAACCAAGTTTTTGGTTGAATCTGACCTGGTACATGGTTGGCACATGTCTTGTGCACGGTTAGTCAAAAAATTGAATGATGTTTGAAAATTGCACATTTTTGGAAGATCGATTACACATAGCTTGCACATAGTTAGTAAAACCGTGCAGTGTAGCCATGTGAAGTTCCCCTCTTTGGATGTGAGGTGCACATGGTTTCCAAATATCTTGTGAAACCATACGGGTAAACCGTGCAACACAGCTATGTGATATTTTTTCAAAATATTACATTGAAATTTAATTTTCCCTTTTAAACCCATGTGGGTTTTTATTATCCAATGCATAGGAGTTCTCACATGGAGATCCTTTGAGGCCCCTAATGTAGGATTTATGCCCTAATGTCCATCCAATATCCGTTTTTATCACTAATCATTTTTATGGATCCACATCTATATGGCCTATATTCCTCTTTAGTCGTTCTTGATTCTTACTAACAATGAATTTTCTATTTGGTTTTAGGATCATATTCCCTAATATTCCATTCATCATCTGTTGTTAATATTTCTCCCAAAATAAGAAAAATCAGGACTCTGTACTAGATGTTATGTCTACTACGAAGGTGTGGTAGGTGGTCTATACTTCCAGTCATCAATTCTTTGGTGTTTTTCGGCCAGTCTACATTTACACCACCCGTAAGAATTTCTGGAGAGGTCGTGTTTGTTAGTAGGTAGTTTTAGTAGCTTTCGATGCACCTAGTGAGGTTGAACATATGTTCATTTTAGGTTTGTCGGCACACGGAGATCGTTTTAGGGTCACCCGAGGGGTGAACCTTAAGGAAATAGCATGTAAATTCCTTTTTAAACAACCCAAGGGGTATGTGCTTGTGCTTTCATAGTTATAAGAATCCCTTCAATGCCTTGATAGATTTAGTAGCTTGTTTAGGAGATGTAATGACTCCTTGATTAATGAATTGTATGTTATTCCATAGATTTCATGATAGTTTGGCATATTAAAGGGATGATATGGGTGGATATACCAATATTTAATGATCAATGGAATGTAAAATGGATTTTATGGGAGGGAAGTCCCATATGTTTTTTATAAATGGTTTGGATGAGTGGGTTTACTCATGGATTATGCTAGTTGATGGGAATGGGTATACTCACGTGTTTATGAATGGTTAATTTGAATATCATAATTCTTGATTGAATGGTTTGATAGATTCCATGGAATGATCTTCTTGCATTTGAAACATGGTAGTGGACATATTGGGATTACCCTTCCCCTTGGGTCTGGATTCCGTGGGATGGCTTGAGCCATGCTACCCCATTGATCCAGATTTCTTAGGATTGTGTAGGAATTTCTATTTCCATGGTCCTAGGACACCAATAAGTGCCAAACCGAGTTTCCACTAGGGATTCCCATGGGGCTCGATGGGAAGCCTTGGAAATGATCCTTGGATTTGTCTCTCTGTGGTCTAGAATTAATTACATTGATGCCTTAGTCTACTGAGACCTTGGAAGCAGCCCTTATTGTCTACACTTCACTATACAACATGGTCATAAGATATTATACTTGTTTATATGGTATGACTATGGATTTCCTGATACAAATGGAAGTATAGTGTGGCCATGTGACATACTTGTTACTTGTTATAGCAATCTTGTTAGGATATGACTCTATTTTTCTGGTTTCCATGATGTTTGTTGTGTTTTAATTGATAGAGTGTACTTCTTCAATTGGGATACACACTTATATATTGGTTGTTAAAAAAATCTATAAATTTTGTAGAATTAATGTTAGAACTATACAATCCTGGGTGGTTGCCTACTGAGATATTTCTCTCACACCCTATTTAGGCCTCCATGGGTACTAAAATAGATTATATGATTGTAGGTGATGATATGGGAAAACTCTCTAGTACAGGTTCATGATTTTTTATTTGAAGCAGGGGAGCATAGGACCAAGCTGAGGATTGTGATGCTATGATACATTTTTTTTGTCTTTTTTTCTTTTTGGGAAACATGTATTGTACTATATTGTTATGTACTGTTGTAGATTATTTCTAGATACATGTACCTTCTATATAATTTTTTATATGAGACAAATATTTTTATTTATATATATATTCCTTCTGGTCTTACTTTCAGTAGTATACTGGTTATTTTACTTCTGATATTTGTTATATGTTGACTTCTATTTTGATACTCTCATAATGAGGGAATAGTCTCCCCACTGACTCATCTAGTCCCTCTCTAATAGTCACCAGCCTCTGGCATTTGGGGTGATGTGATTGAGGCCGTGTGACCAACCGGGCTCAGGGTACCATTCATGGTGGCATCCAGGTTCGAGACGTTACATTTATAGACATAAAAAACCCCCTAGAGCTTGGTATGGTAGGTTAACGTGAATTTTATTAGAAAATAATGTTCTAGGGGAAATACAGATCAAACTATTTTTATACATTAACTGATTAAAAATATTATTATTGTACAAATAAATGTTTATGAAATTATATTTATTTCAACTCATAAATCCTTAACTGATTCTTTTGATGATATTATGAAATATAAATGTGAGTTGAGTGTAATGGGTGAGTTAACACACTTTATAGATTATCAAATTTAAAAAACAAAATAAGGGACATTTATATGTAAACATATGCATATAAAATATTTCCTTATGAAATTTGGAAAATAAAACACTAAAATATTATATATTCCCTTTTAATTAGATCTTGATGGAGATGGAAAACCAATATATTAAAATTGGTATGATCGGATGTTAAATATAAAAAATATCTAATCATCGAAAATTAATGTATTATGTATTATTATGTGATAGATGTCAATACAATCCAAAATAACACTATCTTAACTCTATTAAAAAATCATAATCTAAAGGAAACTATAGATTTAGGATGATTATATTCTTCTCTAAAACAATTTTGTCATAACATATTTTTAGATGCTGATTTTTGTGGATGTAAAATCTATAGAAAAAGTAAATTCATAAAATGTGATTTTTTAGGTTAGTATTTAGTTTCATGGTATTGTAATAAAGAACACTCAATTTCACTTTCCACTACTAAAGCCGAATATGTGACAACAAGAGTTTTTTACACTCATGTTTTGTAGACACAACACACACTCCATGACAATGGAATGAGTTTTTCTAAAACTCAAATACTCTTTGAGAACACTAGTTCTATTTTTCTATATAAAAACCTAGCACATAACTCACGTTCTAATTACATGGACTTATTCCTCCATATCCTTTGAGATCACACACATAATGGAGATATAATATTACAATTCATTAGAATATAAGAAAAATCTCTAATATTTTAACAAAACCCCTTTATTCAGATAGATTTTGATAACATAAACTGATTCTAGGAATGATCAGTATCAAGTGATTATTTATATCAGCTTATTTTTTTTACCATAATTCATACATTAATGAAATAATTCTCAAAGGAGGATTACATTGATTTGTTGTTTTTTAGAAAAAATTGTTTTTTTAAATAGTATTTTTGTTTTCTAAAAATTTTCTAGTTTTCGATCAGTATTAAAATAATAAAATTTTTAGAAACAATGTTTTTATAAAATTTATAGGGTTTGAAATCCTAAAAACATACCAGACATACAAATTGTTATAAAAAATTTTGGAAAATATTTTTATAATGAATCTATCGTAATCCGATTTTATAATAAATTAATCATAATGAATTTTTATAATAAAACTATTTTAATCTATTTTCATAAAAAACAATAATAATAATTTATCATTAAAATCTACCATAATTATTTATTTATTATAAAATTTATTTGAATCTATATTTATTACAAAAAGAATGGTGAAATGGTTATTCATGTTGATGAAACATTACTACTCTGAAAGGTACTGTTCAATTATTTTAATTTTTGGTTTTAATCCATTAATTTAGAATAGAAATGTTTTTATCAATTATATTTTTAAAAAATTATTTGTTATAATTTTTTTTTGAGATTAGATTAATTATCACTCCTATGAAATGTTTTCTGAATAATTTTAGGGTTTAAATCAATATTTGAATCATTCTTCAAATAAATCTTGAGTGTCGGATTAGAAATTGAATTCTAGTATCAAACATTGAAATTAATCTAATTCCAACCATCACCACCCACACATATATCATTTTGGGACACCCCATGTCCTGAATCAGTTCTCAAAGGATTAAATCTAAAACTCTTTCCCTCCTTTTAAGGATCATACTGATTTTTTTACCATTTGTCTGACCAAAGAAACATATCTTAGAAGGATGTAAAATAAAGAGGACTTCATGTATATTGAATTATTCCAAGAAATATCAATTAAAAGAAAGTGGAATTACATATATGATTCTATTTTGAAGTGGATTATTTCATTTTAAGGATGGGGGAATGTCTCCACGGAAAATCATAATAAGGATTTTGACATGAATTATCCTAAAATCATCTGGGCAATTTATGCATCTGTTGAGTTTTTAACGGAGGGTTTTATGAATATAGTTTCATTCATTATGTTTGATAAGAAATATAATCTTTCATACAATCAATTTGTATATTTTTTTCCCGTTTTTAATTAATGTGAATCTTATCTACCCACACAGAAATTACCTAATAAACATGGAACTTTTGAGAAATAAAAGTCCAAATCTTATCTGTTTCCTTGTTATGAGGATGTTATTAAACTATCACATATTTTATCAGATGCTAGAGTCTTAGAGATATGGGTACCTAGGTACCTTATAACTAGGAATGGTGATAGGGAAAACAAAAAAGTCTCAAATATATTTATTTTATATTATATGATATACATAAGGTAGGTAATCATGGTTTAGTTTTTCTTCATTAAAGTGGATGAAATCTGGAATTCTATGATAAAGTAAAATATCATAATGTTCACTTATTTTATAAATAATTATTTATGAAGTTTAGGGAACTTTTTACATTTTATAATGAAACTTATCTAATTAAAGGAAATATCTAATTTATTGGAAAATAAAAATCATGATATTGAAGTTTATTTTTGCTTCAAAGTCCAAGAGGTTTGTTGATATGGATGAAGGAGTTGCATATAAATCTCAAACTTATATGAAATTTGTAACACCCCAACCCCAGTTACCTAGATTTGGTGAAATATTACATAACATTGGAATGATACATGGAATCATTTCCTGAATGACCGATCAATTTAGTAGCCATGGAAGTACTAGATACACTCATACGTTTTACGTTACATCATGAAATAAAAACATCAACCACATTTGATCCCATTTTTAAACAAAAATATATCTTTAGTCTATCCATGGAGGTCAAAAATAATATACTTCTTCACATCCTGGAAAAAATAAACCACAGAAAGGGGTGATATCAGATGCTCGGTAAGGATAACAATATAGTGGAAACATTCATAAAATAGCATAAACATTTAAGGAAATGTACAAAATTAAAACAAAGATATTTTAAACATAAACATCAGCATAATAACGAAAAGATAAAATAAAATAATTCCATTTACTTATTCACATGGATATTCTTCTAGTTGAATAATCACATGCACTATTAATAGCCACTTTCATAATGATAGAAAGCAAAATTCTAGACTTCATAACCACATAGTAAAGGCCCTGTTCCAAGACTGCAAATAAGATTTTGTCAAGGACTTGGGCCAAGACACTAGTTTGTCTCATGAGTCCTACAGATTCATCTAAAATATATAGTGGGTTCCACCCGTCACTTACTAATTCCAATTAATTCCTCATATGAAAAGGTTCAAACATAATCTAAACATTCATATTAAAACTAGCATACGAAATGTCAATATTTTAACCACAAACCATGAATGGAATAAAAATATGACATCCATATTCAAAAATAACTTATCTAATATAATATGGATGATTGTATTATAAAAAATCACCCCCAATAGAGAATAATTTAGGATACTTACATAGATAAAAATAATCATCAAAACTATTTAAGATAAATATCCCCCTTTTTTTCTGATAAACATTTAAAATCCGCAAAATTTATCAAGAAGATTTTTAAAATAGATTTTTGATTCAAAGTGTCCCATACCACTTTGAAAAATTTGAATGGAATTCAAATTTTTAAACATTAATTTACAAATAAATAAATCCTTAATACCATTTTGAAAAAATTGAATTAATGAGAAAGATTTAGAAGAATAAAAATTTAAAACATTTTAAATGATATTTTAGTTAGAGTTCCTAACCAAATGAGAGACTCTTGAATACAAATAATTGAGGTAATAAAAACATTATAATATCATGAGAATAAATAGATTCATGATATACTATATCAATGTATAATATATACACCAAACAAAAGTTATTTGGCACATAACAAAAAAGAAGACTCAATGGAATGTATGTTGAGATGAAATCCCTTATAAAGACTGTATCCTTATGTTAAGGAAACAATCAATGACATAATTATGTGTGAAAAATATAAATAAACTCAATATGATTAAATATTTAGTGTAAATCAATCAGGGGACATTAACAGATATTCTGGTAATAACACCACCAATGAATTGGATGTTTAACTCAATGAATGGATATTGAGTTAAAATTACTCTTATCAAGTTCATTTCTATGACTTGAGAATTTATCAATGTAGTGATTAATTGTATCAAAAGTATATCCACATAAATGGTAGAGGAAATTACTACATAAATAATAAATAGGGATTCTCTACATAATCGGGGAGTAAAATAATCAATGAAGTATGCGTAAACCCCAATGAGTGGAAATTGATAATTTTAAATTCCCTTACCATTTTGGTAACATACGAATCATACAACACATGAAAGAAGTATCATAAAGTTAAGATGAAAATACCCATAAACTAAATTTTATTACATAAAGAATACAATCATTGGAAGTACATACACCACACAAAAGGAAATAGTGGCAGTATAGCATGAATCTCACGAGAAGAAGAAGTTAGATGGACACCCCTAACCATGTTGTAATAAATCGAGTCGTATGACTAAAATATAATAATCACCAAATTAATCATATAATTACATGAATATAATGAGAATAATTGTAATATATATCAAATGGTCGTACACAATACACCACATGAAATAAATAAGTGGTTAACAATGGAAATCTCAAGGAATAAAAAGTGATACAAGAAACCCCTTACCATGTTTTAATCAATCGAGTCGTATGAGTAAAATTTAATAACCATAGAATGATTCACAGAATAAAATTAATATAAATGGAATCATGATAATATATATCAAGTGGTAGTACACAATACACTACATGCAATAAATTAGCGGTGAATAATGGAAATCTCACGGAATTAAAAGTGAGATAAGAAACCGCTTACCTTATAATTTTCCTTGGTTGAGGGTATGTTAACATTATGTATAATAGTTGAATAATTTTTATTAAATTATACAAGAAATATATACATAAATATGATATCATATATGATCCTCTAATGTTTCATTGTTAATAATATTTTAGTATTATCATTGTTTCGTGTGTTAACTGATCTGTTTTCATGCATATAGTCAGTTATATAAGCCATGTTTATTATGGATAGGATGTATTTTATTCATATTCATAATGATATTAAGTTATTAAACATTATTTGTAATTATAAATTGAAAATTATTCATGAATGATTACGATGGGGAATGAATTTCATCGCGTTCGTGGAGACGATAATCCATACGTATGCTCAAGAAACAATATCATTATATTGTTGGTGAAATCATATGAAAATGGATGGTATATAATATAGAGATAATAATTAAAATGTTATATGTATTATTTACATCAGTTATAATTATTATTATATCCATTCAAATAGTGAAGTGTTTGAATAACAAACAACCCCACGATATGGAGATGGTAATCCGTACGTATGCACGTATGGTGACTTTGTGATTTATAGGGTGGATAGAATAATGGATATGGTTGTGTAGTTTTTATAATAACAACAATTTACATAGAACATACTGGATTTATTATTTTATAATGATACAAAAAATAAAGAGGATGTGGAAGAAGAAATGAACATGAAACAGGTGATGAAATATTTACCTCTTCTTCGGGTTTTTTTCCTTTTGATTTGATCAAAAGGGCTCTATAGGATGGCTTTTTGACCAAGGGAATGCTACTAGGATAAAAGGTAGGAATTTTGGGAGGATTTTTGGGCAGGGTTTGGTCGAGCCAAAAGGCTTTGCAGGTGTGAAATTAAGATAATGGGAAGTGCCCTTTTATAAGAGAGGTGAGGGTCATTTAAGGAAAATCTTGAAATATTATTTTGTAATAAAATTATTATCGGTTTCTAATAGCTCAAAAATGAATTATTTAGAGGATAAGGTGGGGATGGGCCGAAAAACATTCAACAAATAGGTTTTTTATAGGTTTAGTTCATTATATTAACCATATAATTTAGATTTAAATCTTAGTTAAATATTTTGATATTTACCATGTCTCGTTGTATTTTTATATTATATGGTAAATAATATTTATGTAACAGGAAAAGCGAACCCCATGTGGTTAATTATTGATATATATAACCTTATATATGTCCTTTTGGCAAAAAAATTGATTTTTAGGAATATTATATCAATGCGTAATATAATTTTTGTATCAAAAACTCAATTATGTCAATTATGACACAATTTAACATTTGATTTTTTGAAAGAAATGAAAACATTATTACTTAGAAAAAAATTTATTCAAATAATCTTAACATGTCATATTAACCTATAAAATCTTTTTAATTCATTACAAGCCTCAATTTACATTTATTTGGAGATTTAAAATATCAATTATTTTAATATTTCATTAATAATATAATTACTGCATCATCATTGTGTCATAAATAAATTAAATTTCTTAATTTTTAAAAATTATAAATAAAATACCATTATTTTTGAAATATTTTTAGATTTCTTATTAAATTTTATAGTCAAATTTTTATTTTGTTTATCCCTATATTAAAAATGTTTTAGTTATTAAATGTTTAATTTAACTCTTTTAACTCTTCTTTAAATAAAATAATATTAAATGTTTTACTCTAATCAAAGTGGACCAAAGAGGTTCATATTTTATTACTGAGGTTGTTTTTGGTCGAAATAGACTTATACAATAGAAATAAGACATGTTTTAGGGTAATTATGATATCATTATTACCCTTAATTACCCTATTTACTTTTAACCATGGAAAATAAAAGTCAAAATTTACTATTCACTAAAAATTATTTTCATCTTATTTTAGCACATTTTTCTATTTTATATTAACAGTGTCTCTATAATTTTTTAAATTCAACTCACTGTAGCGGTAAAATTATGTTTTATGTAAATTTTCAAATCCTCCTAGGAGGTGGGATGAAGATGGTAAAAATTTCAATAAAATTTAATACATCTAATTTTATATATAATGAATCTAATAAATTAAGTTAAAAATATATAGGCAGTATATATCTATTTTTTCTTAAAAAATTTAAATACAAATAAATAATTATTTAAATAAAAATTCGATTTTAAACTATAACGTAGTGTTTTTCACTACTCTTAAAAAATTGAATGTTTTTAGAAAAATACCAAAAATTTACCCTAATTTTATTTTAAAATTATGAATTAAAAAATGAATTCTATTTTAAAAAATTCAAAAAATAGAAGTTGTATTATTTAATTTAAAATTAATTCTCATTGTCAAAAATGAAAATCAGGTTTTTAAAAAGATAGAACTATCAAATGATTGACATGTGTTTATGTAAAATTTAAATGTGAAATTATTTATAATGACATACATTGTATTGAATGAAAATAGTATAATATAATTATAATTTCAATCTATTCAAACACATAATTTAACACTATAAATTATTTCTATTAAAAAATTTGTTTTCAATTAAAATTTAGTAATTTTCAGTATTCATCAAAATATAGATGTTATCAAAAATGTACCAAAAAATTTTACAAAATAAATTTTTATGTCCTGATTCTAAAGAAGAATTTAATTGAATTTAATTAAAAATTTATATGTTTCAAATATTTGTATTAAAAAGGGGTTTCCATTAAAAGGTTGAATAATTTCATTTTTTGAAAAATACTTCTTCTATCTGAAAAAATGAATTTATTCTTATATAATGCCTAAGAAACACATAATATGGATTCTAAAATGATAAAGAGTATATAAAATTCAAAATATAGTTAATAATATTCATAAGCGCTTTTTGAATGGCTAGTTTGGTAAATATTATTGTGCTCGAACTCGGTGTTGCGTGTAACATAATTTATTGAATTAATTTAAAGAAAATAACATAATACAAAATTTTGGTGTGTATCATTCTTCACAACTTTTGGAAATTGTGTCTTCACAATTTTAAAATTGGGTTTGGGAACTTCATTGAATGTCCCACATCAGAAAAAAGAGTGAAAAAAACTATCACTTTAAAAGAAATAAAGAGAAGTAGAAAGGTCACCCGAGATAACCCACACGAGGATTCAATATAGGAAAACATGGATATGGAAGATAAACAAAGTGTTATGTTCTGATGGAGAGTGATAGAAAAAATGATCGAGAGAAATTTAACAACAAGAAAGCCACAAACATGTGATGGGATAAACAATAATTAGTTTCCCAGTAGGAAAAGTAAATGGAAAATGTATTTTGTTCTAAGTTCCATTTCATAAAGTTAAGAAATATATTTGTGATGTTGAATATGAACATAAAGGGATATAATTACTTTCTAAGTATAGTTTCATCCATTAATAAATTTATAACACTAACTCATCTCTTTTTTTTCAAAAGATGATTATTCAAGATGACTTTGTCATATCTAAAGCACTAGAATGAATTTATAGAGAATGATAGGATCCATAAATGATAAAATATATATTTCCCTTGTCTTTAGAGATTAACAGAATCCAAAATGGTCAGCACAATATCAGATGATCCCAAAAAAGGACAATCCATTAGACAAGGAAATACTAATCTTAATTTCTTAAATTAAACCTACAATTCCAAAAGTTCAATAAATACCACTCAATAATCAATTTCCCTTAAAATCCATTAATATAATACAAAACAATATTTAAACCCAAAACATTGGAGAAATTGTTTATGTATTCTTCCACGTTAAATAGTATCTCTAAATAACATCGACTACTCGTAAAGTAACATATGTAAAAGTAATTACCCTAATCACATATTCTCTATGATAGATTATAAATTTCCCTAAATAAAAAAAATTACAAAAAATCCAAAATAAAAACATAGAGAAAAAATCCACTATTACTCCTCAAATGAAATACCATAGTATTCTATTTTTCAATGGCATATAGTGCTCCCAACAGAGCAAACATCTTCCAAAATAACATTTATCAGTAAATCACCAAATCATTTTCCTATACTAAGGACATCCATTGGATAAGATAAAAGATCCCAAATCAACTTATTATTGATCAATAAAATCATTTAACTTAAATTAATTAGTCACACTAACCCGGGACTACACGTAGTCCAGTGGTAGGCGATAAATCCCAATGGAACTCTAGTTGTGGGTTCGATTCGCGCAGATTTTTCTAACACGATGGGTTATCACATAGTCTATGTGTTGTGCTTTTTCAAAAAATATTTTTTATAACATTACCGAAATGAGATACATTCCTTAAAATTTCTAGAATATAATTTATCAACAAATGTTATCTCATTCCTAGCATTTTCATCCCAAAAATTAATAACCACTAATTTCCTCAAATTCAAGGATAATATCATCCCAAATAATTCTTTATAACTATATATACAAAAGATAAGATAATTCTTCTTCAAATAGAATTTTTACATAACAAACTGCTTGGTTACACATATAAGAGAATAGTCTTCCAAATTAATCCCAAACATTAAATATTTCGACATCCATTTATTTCCACACAGGTTGTTCCTTGACTTAGAGGTTATCCTATAGAATATGGCATTGACTTAGATAATACCATGGTCCCCCAAATTTATGAAAAATGACTATAATTGGATTTTTAGGATTATTTTTATTTTCATTCATTGTACTCTTCATTTTTTCTCAACAACTGATTACTTTATGTCACTCACTCCCACACATAATGAATTTATTTGTTCCGTTGAGACACTTTCAATGGTGTCTCCTTCCACATTTCCTGCATGATGGAAATTGAGCTCTATTTTTTCCATGTTCTCCATTGTTGATGCTCTAATAATTAACATGCTTTATCTTCTTTGTTGAGTCTCTGAGTTTGTTAATATATATATTGTTGATCATATATTTGGAAAACAAATTTGGCATGAACACGATATCTTTTACAGCTATTAACATTCCATTTTTTTCTCATGTCCACCACTGTGCCCACCTTGTACATCATGTTCATTATTACTATGACTTACTTGTAATCCATCCATTGACTAACCCAAGAAAACATAGTGTGAGTCATAAAATCATTTAGAGAATATCATAACACCTTATTTTCAATCTAAAACACCTTTGGATTAACCAAGGTTATTTATTCCCATCATATATTAAATTCTATCAAATCGGTTAGTAAATAAAATGTGAATTATCTTAAGAATATCTCCCAGGAGCATCGTAAGAAATAGTACAACAAGGCCTGTTGTCATGTACCGGGATTCCCTGGGTCAAGCCCGAGACTCCTTTTGAGATTTTTCATTCATAGGTACATTTGTGCCAGAGCTACCTCTACCTACTCGTATCCAGATAAGGATTTATTGTTTTGAAAATCCACATAATATTTACATTACCAAAATTTTTGGATTATCATCTATAATAATCCTCAATGTATATCTTAGGGTAGTGTTTCCTAATTAGTGTTTTTTTCTAAATCTACCTTCCAAGGTTTATACTTAATTTTCTATAATACCAACTACAATGCCCCAACCCATGTTATCCAGAGTAATTCCATTGATACAAAACATTGTCATGATACTTAGAATCATGTCCCGAAAGACCGATCAGTTTAGTATCCTTGGATGTAATAGATACTCTCATATGTTTTACATTACATCATGAAATAAAAACATCAACAACATTTCCCCCCATTTTAAACACACTTATATCCTTAGCCTATCCCTATAGGACAGCCATAAAATAATTCTTCACACCCTTGGAAAAATAAAACATATAAATGGGTGAGATCAGATGCTCAGTAAGGATAACAATATAGCGGAAACATTCATAAATAAGAATAAACATTTAAGGCAATGTATAAGACTATAAGAAAAGCCTTTTAAACATAAACTTCACCATAATATGGAAAACATGAAATCAAATAATTCCATTTTATTATTCACATGGATATTCTATTTGTCTAATAATCACACGCAATATCAATTTCCACTTTCGTAATGATGGAATTCATAATGCCAGACTTCATAACCACATTGTCAAGGCCTTTTTCCAAGAATGCAAATAATATTTTGTCATGGCCTTATGCCAAGACACTAGTTTGTCTCTTGAGACCTACCAATGCATCCTGATTCTATAGAGGGATCCAACCATCACTTACTAAGACAAATTAATTCCTCATATGAAAAGTTTGAAACACAATCTAAACATTCGTATTAAATCTAGCATACAAAATGTCAATATTTTAATCACAAACCATGAATGGAATAAAAATTGGACATCCACAATAAAAAATTACTCATTAAATACAATATGGATTATCATAATATAATGAATCACCATAAATAAATAATAATGAAGGAAATTTATAGATATAAAAATAATCATCAAAACTCTTTGACAGAAATATCCACCTTTTTCTTAAAAACATTTAAAAGTATCACTATTTATCAAGAATCTGTTTAAAATATATTTTTGAATCAAAGTGTCCCATAACACATTGAAACTTATTAATGGAATTATCATTTTAAAATATTCATGTCCATATAAATAAATCTTTAAACCTATTTTTAAAACATGGACATTAAGGAGAATGATTTAGAAGAATAAACTTTTAAAACATTTAAAATGATATTTTTGTTAGATTTCCTAAACAAATGAGAGATACTTGAATATAAATAATTGAGGTAATAAAAACATTATAATATCATGAGAATAAATTGATTCATTATATACTATGTCAAATTATATTATATACACCAAAAAAATTGATTTGGTGCATAACAACAAAGAAGACTCAATGGAATGTAAGTTGAGATGAAATCCCTTATAAAGACCGTATCGATTGGTTAAAGATAAATCAATGACATAATTACATGTGAAAAATATAAATACAATCAATATGATTGGATATTTAGTGTAAATAAATCAGAAGATATTCACAAATATTCTTGTAAATACAACACCAATGTATTGGATTTTTAACTCAATGAATAGAGATTCAGTTAAAATTACTCTTATCATGTTCATATCGATGAATTGAGAATTTATCAATAGAGTGATTATGGGTATGAAAAGTATATCCACATAAAGGAGACTGTAAATTTCTACACAAATAATAAATATTTATTCCACACATAATCATGGAGTAAAATAATCAATGAAGTATGCTTAAAACCCAAGGAGTGGAAATAGAAATTTGAAATTCCAATACCGATTTGGTAACAAATAAAGCATAAAACACATGAAATAAGTATCATACAATGAAGATTTAAATACCCATATATTAATTTATATTACACAAATAATACAATCATGGTAAATACATACACCACACAAAAGGAAATAGTGGCAATATATCATAAATCTCACAGGAATAAGAAGCGAGATGAAAGCCCCTAACAATGTTGTAATAAATCAAGTCGTATGACCAAAAGTTAATAACCATCAAATTAATAACAGAATACCATGAATATAAAAAGAATCATGAAAAAATATATATCAAATTATAGTACAAAATACACCACATGTCATAAATAAGTGGTGCACAATGGAAATCTCACAGAATTAAAAGTGAGATAAGAAACCCCTTACCATGTCGTAATGAATCGAGTCATATGACCAAAAGTTAATAAACACAAAATGATTAACATAATAAAATTTATATAAATATAATCATGATAATATATATCAAGTGTAATTACACAATACACCACATGCAATAAATTAGTGGAGAACACTGGAAATCTCACGGAATTAAAAGTGAGATAAGAAACCCCTTACCTTGTACTTTTCCTTGGTCAAGGGTAAATTAACCTATTTTATAATAGTTAATTCATTGTTATTAAATTATAAAAGATCTATATACATAAATATGATATCATATAATGTCTTCTAATATTTCATTGTTAATAATATTTTAGTAGTATCATCATTTCAGGTGTTAACTGATCTGTTTTCCTTAATATACTCGGTTATGTAATATATGTAGGTTATGAATAGGAAGTATTTTATTCATATCTAGAATGATATTAAGTTCATAAAAATTATTTTTAATCATAAAATAAATATTATTCTTGAATGAATTTTATGGGAAATGAATCTCATCTTGTTCGTGGAGACAATAATCCGTACGTACGGACGAGCGAAAATATCATTATATTGATGGTGAAATCATATGTAATTGGATGTTTTATCATATATATAGAATCATTAAAATGTTATATTTTTTATTTACATAAGTTATACTCATTATTATACCCATACAAATAATCAAGTGTTTGAATAAAAAACTACACCACGACGTGGAGACGGTAATCCGTACATACGCACGTATGGTGACTTTGTCATTTATAGGGCGGATAGAATAATGAATATGGTTGAATAATTTTTATAATAAAATCACAGTATATATAATATACTAGAGTTATTACTTTATAATTGAAACAACATAGAAAGAGGAAGTGGAAGAAGAAAAGAAATTGAAAGAGGTGATGAAATATTTGCATATTCTTCGACTTCTTCCTTTTGATTAGATCCAAATAGCTCCTTAGGATGGAATTATGACAAAATTAATGCATCTAGAATGAATTTAAGAAAGTGGGGAGGATATTTTGGTATCGTTTGGCCATGAAAAAAGGATTTTTAGGTGTGAAATTAAGATATGTTGAAGTTCCCTTTTATAAGAGAGGTGAGGGTCTCTTTAAGAAAAGCTTGAAATATTATTTTATAATAAAATCATATTCAGTTTATAATAACTCCAAAATGAGTTATATAAAATATAAGGTTTTTATGGGTTAATAAAAGACTCATCAAATAGGTTTTAGATAGGTTTAGGTCACCATATTAACTGTATCATTTAGACTTTACTCTTAGTTAAATAGATTGACATTTACCATGTCTCTTTGTATTTTTATATTATATGGTTAATAAACGTACAATAACATGCCAAGAAAATCCCATGTGGTTAATTATTAATATATATGACCTTATATAAGTCCTTTTTATGATACTTATATTTTTATTAATATTATATCAATTAATAATATAATATTTTTTTTAAAAACTCAATTTTGTCAATTTTGACAATATTTAGTATTTGATTTTTTTTGAAAGCAATAAAAAAATTATTAATTAGAATAAAAATCATTCCACTAACCTTTACATGTCATATTAACCTATAAAATTAGTGTAATTCATCATAAGTCTTAATTTATATTTATTTGGATATTTATAATATCAATTATATTAATATTTCATTAATAAGGTAATCACTGCATCATCATTGTGTCATTAATAGATTAAATTATTTAATGTCAATAAATTATAAATAAAATACCATAATTTAGGAAATATTTTTTTTTATTTCTAATGAATATTTATATTCTAATTTATATTTTGTTTATCCCTATATTAAAAATGGTTTAGTTATTAAACATTGAATTTATCTCTTTTAACTATTCTTTAAACAAAATAATAATAAATGTCTTAATCTAATCCATGTGGCCCAACGTGGTTCATATATTATTCCTAAGGTTTTTTTTGGTCGAATAATACTTATCAAATTGAATTAGTACATGTGTTAGGGTAATTAGGATATCATTTTTACCGTTAATTACCCTAACTAGTTTTAACCGTGGTAAATAAAAGTCAAAAATTATTATTCACCAAAAATTTTATTCATCTTATCAAACAGAATTTCACTTACTGATATTAACTGTGTCTCTTGGATTTTTGATATTCAACTCACAGAAGTGGTCAAATTTAATTTTTGGTAAATTTGTAAATGCTCCTAGGAGGTGGGTAGAAGATTGAAAAAAGTTAAATAATGTTTTATTCATATTTTTTTTATAAAATGACTCCAATGAATTACATTGAACTTATATAGCTATTATATATCTATTTTGAGATAAATGTTTTAAATAAAATAAATAATTACTAAAATAAAAAGCCAGTTTTAAACAATAACACAATGTTTTTCACTATTCATAAAAAATTGAATGTTTTTAGAAAAATACCAATAAATTACCGTAATCTAATTTTTATATTCAGATTTAAAAAATGAAATCTATTTTACCAAATTAAAAACACAGAAGTTTCATTAGTTAATTTAAAATTAATTCTCATTGTCAAAAACGAAAAGCAGGTTTTTCAAAAGTAAAAACTATCAAAATATTGACACGTGTTTATGTAAAATTTAAATCTGAAATTACTTATAATGATTTACACTGTATTTAATGATAAACATATAATCTAATTATACTTCCATACCATTACAATGTTTAATTTAGAACTATAAATTATTTCGATTGAAAAATTTGTTTTCAATTAAAATTTAGTAATTTCTAGTATTCCTCAAAATATTGAAGTTATCAGAAAAGTACCAAAAATTTATCCAAAATAAATTTTTATGCCCCGATTCTAAAGAAGAATTTAATTTCATTAAATTGAATATATAAAAGTGTTAAATATTGGTTTTAAAAAGGGGCTTCCATTAAAAGGTTGTAAAACTACATTTTTTGAAAAATACTTCTTTTATCTAAAAATATGAATATGTTCTTATATTATGTATAAAAAAATACATAATATGGATTTTAAAATTATATGTAGTATGTAAAATTCAAAATTTTGTTAATACTATTCATAACTTCTTTTTGAAAAGCTAATTTGGTAAGTCATGGTGCGCTTGAACTCGGTGTTTCATGTAGCGCAAGCTGTTGAATTATTTCAAAGAAAATAAATTACTACGAAATCATTAGATGTTACAAAATTAGTGGGTTAAAATAAGAAAATAAACTTTGATTCTCCCTCACAAAATAAGAATAAAAAATAAATGAATATGTTAGATAATGATTTAAAAATTATGAGGTAACATAAGGAACCCAAGAAACACAATGATCTAGTGTTTTTCCGTGACATTGGTGAAGCCTTAGCAATCAAGATTCATATGAAAGATCAATTAAAATTGAAAAAAAAATAAGAAGAAACATAATAATAGGCTTGAAAAATAAAAGATGTTGGAATTACTATTTAATGTTTTTAAGATTTCATAATACACTATTATTAGATTCACCACATTATTTTCTACAACTAACCTACTAGACTAGATAAGACATTCATACAAATAATATCGTTATAGATTTCCTACATTAATTTCTTGAAACATTAATTATTCTTCTAGTAGTTACTTTAGTTACTAATATAGTAAAAGGAAAATAAAATAATTCATACAATTACATCCAGAAGAAGCTAATTATAAAGTTGATAAATAAAATTAATCATTACTTAAGAAGGTTGAAAAAAGTGTACTTATAACCACAAGACAATTAGAGAAAGAAATATAAGAATAAGATGTTGACGAATAAGATGTTTGAAAGGGTGATGAAAATAATGACTAAGAGATAGAAATATATTAATATACAAAAAAACATACGACTCATTAGCACCTCCCACACATTCTAAGTTATATAAGGATTCTAACATAGAAGGGTCACAAAAAGAAAAATAATCATCAAAAGAAAGAAAGCCTTAAATAAAATAATAAGGAAAGTCTTCATCAAAGTAATAAGAGGTATAAAAATAGTCTCATACCAATTTTTCTGTAAAATTTAAAATTATACAGATGTGGATATTATCCATGTTTTTAAAATTGAGAATTCTTTTACAAATGGAAAATAAAAAGATGAAGAAAAATAAAAACATTAAACCAGATCCTCAGGAATGTAATATCCTAATGTATCTTTAGGATCATCATATTCATAATCTACATGTTCATAAAAGGGTTTCAATTACATCTTCCAAACAAAAAAAGGGATAAGTGATACCATTCAATATTTTCATAAAATTGAGTCTTGGTGTATGATCATTTAGAGTAGTCATAATGAGAAATTAAAATATATGAAATTTATCTCAAAATTAGTAATTATAATTAAGTATGATTTGAAATCCTACTATGAAAAGTACAAGAATCAGAAGATATCGTATAATAAATTTGTTAAGTGGGGAAATCATGTGGGTAGAGATATCAAGGACCATGATTAATAACTCATACAAAAGTCCAAGAATCAGAAGATATCAAACAATAAATTTTTTAAGTGGGGAAATAATGTGGGAAATCATGTGGGTAGAGATATCAGGGACCATTCGGGGAAGTTTTCTACTTGATCGAAATGGGATGATGCGATGTTAGTTTTTCCATCCATGGATTCCACATTGGATCTTGTTACCAAGTTGTGGTCTCCCTTTAATATTAAGTCATGGTTTGTGAATCTCATTCCTTGTGCCATATCTTTATGGATTCTAGTTAATTAAACTACTTCCGTCCAGACATTCCATGGGGTTTTGACATGATAGAAACCTTCAGTCAGAGTAGACGGTAACATCAGGCATGTCAGGGAATATCTGGATGCATGGACATTTGGGAACATGAATTCGTCCCTATATGAGTTCATCTCAAGGGCCCAAAACCTGAGGCATCTCATGTCGGTCGCAAGGTATTATATGCTTGTGGCATGTATCTGAGGTTTTCCTAAGCTTCCCATGTTTATCACATGGTAGGCCGTGAGTTTAACGTCTTGCAGAGACAGAATGAGGGTGATCAGAACGTCCCATAAAGACAGATCATAGGTGGTGTGTCCCAAAGAGGGGAGATGTCACACCATGAAAGCTGATCTGGACACCACTGAGGGTGGATCAGGGTGTGTCCACCCCAGAATGGGGGGAACACCAAGGTTTACCATTGGCTGGGATTAAACCTCGTGGTGGTTTCGTACATACCCTGTGTAGATGAAAGAGATCAAAACCCACATAGTTCTATGGGGTGATGAATCAGGAAGTTCACAAAGGACAACGAACAATAGACATGTTGGGGCTTACGCATGAATTTCGGCCAATGTACTGCAAGGAGCATCGAGGTGGTGGATGACCTGATCCCAGCAGGATGTGTTGGCCTGGGTGAGAATCTGGATGGATGATGGAGAGTTGATTGGAGTGGAGGGGGAATGATATGGGACCATCATGGAGGTGATGGTAGTGTTGGTCTTGAGCATCGAAGAGACTTCCTATGTATCCCCAGGATAGGGAATCAATGCTTGAGTAGTTTGGTGAGACGATGGGACACCTGAGGAGGAGGCCCACGAGAATGGACCAATGGATGGGGCCTAGAGGAAGTAGAACCTCCGAGTTGGGGAATGATCTTCCCAGAACACATGGGATCGATGGATAGATCAGGATAATACAAGTGTGCTGGGATTGAACCTCAAGGAGGATTCCAACGTATCCCCCGTGGCAAGGAATCAATGTCTGTGTAGTATGGTGAGATGCTCAGACACCTGAGGAGGCTTCTCGTGAGAATATACGCATGGTTGGGACCTGGAGGAAGTAGAAACTCCGGGATGGGGAATGATCTTCCCGGAATACATGGGATCGAGGGATAGATAAGGATGAGACATGAGTGCTGGGCTTGAATTTCATGGAGGCTTCATACATATCCCTGTGGCCGGGAATCAAAGTCCACGTAGTTTGGTGAGACAATGTGACACCTGAGAAGGCCGCCAATGAGATTGGACGCATGGATGGGATCTAGAGGAAGTAGAACCTCTTGGTGGGGGCATGAATATCCCGGAAGACATGAGATCGAGGGATAGATTAGGATGAGACATGGGTGCTGGGATTGAACCTCATAGAGTCTTCTTATGTATCTCCATGGCAGGGAATCAAAGTCGTCGTAGTTCATCTAACGACGGCTTATCGTCGATCGGGTACTTCAAGTGCTTACAGCCAAATGAGGATAACAATGGATTACTGCTAAATAGGAGAACAACAACTTACCGTTCATTGAGGTCCACATTTTAACATCTTGCAGGATGAGGGTGAACAGAAGTGAAAGAGGAACTGGAGCTCAGATAGATGGTGGGCTTGAACCTCAGAGAGGCTTCCTACATACCATGACATGGAAAGGATCAAATCCCCGTAGTTTACAAAGTGTTTGGGAAAACCGATGGGAAGGTGGTTGGAACCATTGGGGTGTTGGGCTTGATCCTTTGCAAGGCTTCCTACGTACCATGCCTTGGAAAGGATCAAAGACCACACAGTTTAGGTATGGATGTGGGGCTTACACTCTAGGACTCCTAGGGCGTTGGTGAACCAACATGAAGATGATGGGAACGACTGGGTGATGGGCTTGAACGTCAAGCAGGCTTCCTACGTACCACGACATGGAAAAGATCAAAAACACATAGTTCGGGTATTGTTGGGGGGATTAAAATATAGGCCTCCTAGGGTTTTGGTGAACCGACGTGAAGATGGTTGGAACAACTAGGTGTTGGGAGTGAACCTCAGGAAGGATTGATATGTACCTCGCCCTGTCAAGGATGAAAGACCACGTGGTTCAGGTATGGGTGTGGGTATTACACTCTAGGTATCCCATGGAGGATGCCATGGTTGATGATTACTACTCTAAGCCCATGTGAGTCCAGTTCGGTGTGAGAAAAAAATGCATCATGGACCTAATGATCACAACGCAAAGGTGCGTCCATGAAGGGTGGTGAATGGGTTATACACAAGGATGTTGCTCAGGTGCCGCTATGGATCGACAATGGTGAATGGGTCTTATGAAAGGAAGTTGTGCATGTGCCACTATGGAGTGTCAATGTTGAATGTGGCATAGGCATGGTTGCTTCCCCGGTGCCGCTATGGAGAGGCAATGGTGGATGGGGCTTACGTAAGGAAGCTGCTCGGGTGTCCCTATAGAGCGGAAATTGTGAATGGGTCTTACGCAAGGAAGCTACCTGAGTTCCACTATAGAGTGGTAATGGTGGATGGGGCTTATGCAAGGATGCTTCCTGAGTGCCACTATGGAGCGGAAATGGTGGATGGGGATTATGTGAGGATGATACCTGGGTGCCGTTATGGAACGGTAATGGTGAATGGGGCTTATGTGAGGAAGCTACCTGGGTGCTGCTATAGAGCTGCAATGGGGGATGGGGCTTACGCGAGGATGCTGCACGGGTGCCACTACGGAGCAAAAATAGAGGAAAGGGCTTACGCAAGGAAGCTGACTATGTGCCGCTATGAGGCAACAACGGTGGATGGGGCTTACGCAAGGAAGCTGAATGGGCGCTGCATTGGAGTAGCAATTGTGTATAGGGCATATGCAAGGATGTTTTCCGTGTACTACTATGGAGAAGAAATGGCGGATGGGGCTTACGCAAGGAATCTTACTGGGTGCCACTATGGAGCGACAAAGGGGAATGGGCCATACGCAAGGAAGCTACCTGGGTTCCACTATGGAGAAAAAATGGTGGATGGGGCTTACTCAGGGATGCTACCTGAGTGCTACTATAGAGCGGGAATAGTGGATTTATTACTAATTTCTATCCATGAGGGTATCCCATCTTACTAGTGGGTTGAGGTATATAATTGGGGCCAAAATCTATGCGTAAGTGCACAATTAGGATAACACCATGGGGCACTGGAATCAGTCTGAACAAAGAGAGAAGAAAAGTGTGAATCAAATTCCCAACATTAAGAATGCAATGTGGGTGGTGTGGTGACGGAGTATAACTATTAACCGTTTTTGAAACACAACATCCATATCACAATAGCCTGAAATAGGGACAAACAAATGAAGGTCGACTATTGACCATGTTCGACACATAAGACCTAACTCAATATGTCATCCAAATCCTTCAGGGGCGTTTTCCCGGGATGGTAGGTGAGCTGATGTGGCATGGGACCAGGCTGTTAGGGGGTCCCTTGAGACATTAAAGTGGATGAATATCCGAACTAAGGACATGTAATGTGTGAGGTGGAGTGATGGAATGTTTGAACGGATTCCAATGCTATTGAAATTACGCCACTGTAATCATGTCATTAGGAATTTTATGGTTGTAGGATAAGGAATCTCTTGTTAGGTGCAAGTGGCATCCTATGTTTGGCACATAAGGTGTACTAAATTTTATAGTCTTGTAGATAGGTATGTTGGCATCTCATGCTTGGATCATAAGCCATGTCTTGCTTTGAGAAAGACGCATCCTATGTTTGCAACATTGGGTGCACAAAAGTTTATAGTCATGTAGATTGGATAGTTTTCATCTCATTATTGAAGTATAAGGCATCTCCTATTTGGAGCAAGAGGCATCCTATGATTGGAACATAGGACATTGTACAATTTATATTCTTGTACATAGGACTGTTGTCATCTCATGCTTCGAGCATAAGGCATCTCTTGTTTAGAGAAATAGTCATACTATGTTTGTCATATAGGGATTATTACAGTTTAAAGACATGTAGATAAGACTATTAGGCATAAGGTGCCTAGAAATGGATGGTGTTAGTACTTACAGAAGGGAGGCACTTTCTGGTTCAACCTGGAATATGAGTCAGGTGATGGGGTTTGGATGAGTTGCTTGTGGAATGGTCAACTGAAGGTACTCGAGGGGAATTGATTACTAGAAACTCATCACATGATATAAAAAATGGGCCAAAAGGAATATGCTGACACAAGGTGTTTCATGGTGTGTGGAGGATTATCTCAAATCATGTTATTCTATAGGTGGATGTTGGGTGATCATTTGGGTGTAATGGAATATGTCAATGTCCCAGTCTGAAAAGTTCAAGGCGTGACTGTCCAGTTTTCCCCGTGGTCAGTGACGGTGGCGAAGGGACTGGCTCAAAAGGATGGGACTCATGCCCAGCACTAACCCCGATTAGGGGTACTAGGGAACAACCCCCACAGTATGGACCGGTGGGTGCGAAGGTAGGGGCCTTTCAAAACAAAGGTCTTCGTGAAGTAGCTTTGCGGAGAAAATGGGGGATCATGGGGCACGAGGTTTCTCGGGGCATATTCGCAAAGGAAAGGTACTCATGGAGCATAGACTATCCAAGTAGTTTTACGAAGGATGCTTCTCGAGGAGCATGGACTCACCGAGCCGCTTTGCAAAGGAAGATACTCATGAAGCATGGACTCGCGGATTAGATTCATGAAGGAAGCTACTCACGGAGCAAGGACTCACGGAGTAGCTTCATGAAGGAAGATACACACTGAGCGTGGAATCGCAGATCAACTTCATGAAGGAAGCTACTCGTGGAGTAAGGACTCACGGAGCCGCTTCACGAAGGAAAGTGGAGCACCACAAAATGGGACATCGGCCACCCAAGGGGTGGAGTCACCATCTGGCGAAGCGAGATGAGATGGATATTTATTGGGTAGAGGTTCCGGGAAGCGGATCTCGCTCGGCTTAAAGCCAAAGCTTGCTCCGTGGAAGATCGCGAATGTCCAATGTGGTCACGGAGCGTGACCGCCTCCTTGATCTATGGAAGGTTGCGAATGTCAAATGAAGATGTGAATCTCTATCTTCTCCTTTCTCCACATCAAATCATGAACGTCAAATGTGGTCGTGGAGCATTACCACCTCCTTGATCTATGGCGGCGCTCCATGATTGTGGAGGGAGCTTTGTGAATGGGCTTTGTAAACCAGTTTTCCAGGCCAAATTCAAATGTCCATAACTCATAATCTTTATCTCTGTTCAGGCTCTAAAACCTATAAAATTGAATCTAATGAAATGGGATACGCTCTTGGATCATTTATGGGTGCATTTGGAAAAAAAATTGGGATGTGTTTTTTTGGTGTCAACAATTACTAAGGATGATATAGTATTTAAGTTAGATTTTTGGAAGAAATTTGTAATGGAAGATCAGACTGAGAAGCCTCATAATTGATACTATATTCTCAATATCATTTAGATGAGTTCAAGAAGATAAATGAAATTTTGAATAATTTAATGAATAAATATTAAACATATTAATTTTTAACTCTTTATTGAACATAATAAAAACATATGAAAGGATTTCTAATGTGAATTATATTTCATCCAAATAATTTGTGTTTGAATGTTTTCAAATTACTATTGGATGTATGTTATTTAAAATTTTTATTGGATGATTAGTTATTTCACATAAAAAAAATTTTTTTGCGTTATATATTACTATCATTTAAGGTTATATACATTTCCAATTCTTTTTTAAAATCTAAAAGTGGTAGATATTTTGAAAATTGATGACTACGGTGGAATATAATTTGAAGGGGGAGGTGTTTTGATAAATTACATCATATCATAAAAGAGTTATAAAATAAGGGGGAGTAATGTTTAGAAATATATATTTAATATTCTTAAAAAATTGTAGGTACATTTTTCAAATTTAGTGTTTTGATTTCGGTTTCGTGTTTTCTTCTTTCCAAAAAGTGGAGAATATGGAGTCCAATGTATTACTATATAATTTTCCATTTCATTAGTTTTATAAATCACAAATTCAATCTTAAAACAATTATTAATAAATTTTTTATGTTACAAATGTTTTAGTATGTTTTTATGGAAATAAATTATTTTTTACTAAATGAAGAAATAATTCTTAAGTAAGAAAAATATAAAACTTTTATTTCAAAACATGATTCATCGTACTAATGTTATGTTGGGTACACTAGAAAAAACTTTGTTCCAACTAGTGGAGAGAAATAATTTATTTTTATTAGGATTAAAAAATATTGAAAATCAAACTGACGCTGGAACCAATACATCAGACAAACACTCATTCAGATTATCGGATTAACAGTCAATAAGGAATCCCCTCAAACTAACCAAAATTTATAATCTAGGTAATTTTGAATTGTTTCTAGGATATGGAGTACTTTTATTATGGTAATTGTTAAAACCAAAATGACACATGAAATTCAGTTATTCTATATCATTGTGATATGTCAAGTGAAACTTGTCTGTGGCCATTGTAACTAACTCTGAAATATGAACAATGGGATGAAAACTATAAATAGCTGTTAATTTGAAGACATTTGAAAAAAGAACCAGCATTTAAAACACATATTTTTTGAATTTTTTTATTTTAAAAATATTTCTCTACGTCATTATAATTATTTAGAGAGTTTAATTTCAATTTTATCCTCTTCGGGATTGTAGTTACATAATAATTATTTTCTTTTCTCTTTTTTTTCTAACAATCTAACTGGTCGAGGGTTTTCACAGATAAGAAAAATATGAATCTCATCGATCGAATCGATGGCTTCTGGGGATAGGAAGATAGATCCTAATTATAATATCAATGGATTATGTGGATTATAATACAGATCCATATTAATCATTATATTTAGGAATTTATTTTTAAGGAAAGAAATACCATATAGTAGGTATATAACTGTGGATAATTTTAGTCGGGTTTTCTGGGTACATTAACTCTTAAGGTTATAGAGTGAAATATTTTATTGAGATTGTAATGTATACATAATTTTATAGGATTTTTTTTATTTTTTTAATTTAATATTTTCACTACTCTTGTATTAGAAAGTGAGTACTAATAATTATCTTTCTAAAAAATCTATTTTTTCATTGTCACTTCCATTCCGATAAAAAATAATGATTTAATAGGACAATATATTAGTTTTGATATGAAACTATAATAATTGGATGATAGATGAGAAAAACGTTTATAAGTAAATAGATATTTTGTATTTAGTTTAAATTTATAAACTAAAATTCACCACATCATGTAGCCATCAAAAACTCTTACTATCCAATAGGAAACTTGACAAGGAGTAAAACCTTTACCCAGAAAGTCACCCTTCTGACTTAAGATAAATAAGGGTGTAAATGGAATATGATAAAATTTGATGAGACTAAATTATGATCCTTGAAATGAAATTAGTTTCAAAATCTATACCCACTAGTCCGGGATAAAGTTAGTATTAAGCCTTAACTCCCTCTATATCATGTGTTACTCCTTGAGATACATCCATTTGTGTTCCCTTTTGATGAATCCTACTAAATTGATGGGTGGGTTTCAATTCATGTCAGTTTACATATCCTAAAAATATTACATTAAACAATAGGACACAATGGTTAAAGTTAGGTAACCCTAAATTTAACAATAACATGTTCTCATTATAGGACCATAAAAAACATGTCCAACTTCCTTTCTACAAGATGTTAAATTACATGCCCTCCAATCCCATTTCAAGATTTAAAATTGGGAAGTGTCTTTTTCCCTCTCCTAAGAGGACTTTTTCCTACTTTATTGTAGGTTGTCTATCACACAATATGATTTTTTAGACTGTTTCTTGGAAACTATGATGTTTTTTACCTTTGAAGGTGAGTCTGTAATTTTCATAGATTGATATTCCCACCAAATATGCATAGAACCATAGTGGTTTAATCCCAATAGTGTTTAACTCTAATCAATAATAACATTAACCCCCCTGCACGCTTCATTTATACCATTGTTTGGAAGTTTATAATCTTCCATGTTTGAGAAGGACCCCAAATGATGATCCTTCCTAGAGAAAATGGATCACATAAAATCCTTGTTATAAGAACTAAAATATCTAGAGAAAATTTCACATGTCACTTTATTAGAATGTAGTCAATGGTTGAAACTCATTTGAATATCCGCATTATTTAAAGTATAATAGTGGTTTTTTCATTTAAAACACTTCTAAAAGTCATCCAATATTATCTATTCACTCCTTATGTTCCATGTCCTAAATGTATCGATTCAGGTCTTACAGCTTCCCCTTTGATCGGGTAGAACCCAATTCCATTGGATTTACCCAACTCATGAACCTACACATATTTTTAATGAATGTTAGATGTGTAGAGTACCACTATATAACCATGTCCATCCCAATCAGGGCACTCTCAGTGGTCAAAAGATGATTTTGACCCCATTTGTTTTGTCCATTCCTGGCACATTCATATAACCATTTGAACTTGTATTGATCTCTTGTTTCTCAAACCATACATGACTCATGTGGGTTTATAGTATTGATGTTACTTTTCATTGTAGTATTATTGAGATAAATAAAATTGGTATATGCATTATGTTAATTTAAATTATTTTTTATGATGCCTTTATTAAATCTGGATGACCCATATGTTAGAGCCTCTCTTTATTTTAAGCAAAAGAAGACCCCTATATCTCGACCTGGATGAGGGAATACTCCAGTCTATCTAGAATCACCCAAGTGGCCATATGGTCACGCTTCCACTCATTAAATCGTGACCCTTCAAATTTATTGGTAGGATGATGTTCATCAGCTTAGATATGAATTGTTCAATATTCAACTCTTCACTCTGCTACTATATATGTTAATTCTGCTACTTCGGCCTTGACTTCCACTTGCTACACCCTTATATATTAGATCATCTCTCCCATGGAAGTGAATATTACATCTTTATATTTTGAATCACCTTATAATAGAGAGAGATCCTAATATTTTTGTTATAAAAACTATGCCCCTACATATTTATCTTTTTACCAGGAAAAATTGGACTCTTGCAACTATGATCACATCCTCTCATCAAGAAAATTCTTAGATATAGCATGGAGACAACTAGATTAAATTCCTCATATGTAGGTAAAGACACTAACACATCATTATAATGTTTTTAAAAATCAATTTGTTTGGATAAGCAGTACATCAAAGTTAGATTAAAGTTATTTTGTTTGAATCCTCCAAAACTACTAATAGCGCCTCTAAAATAAGATAAAAAAATCAGGGAAACGTTTTTCACCACCAGTGGTTCCACAACTCCAACCAACTCTTCTCGTGGAACCTCTAGGGAATGGTTGATATCCAAAACCTCCCCTGCCACCTCCATTAATGGAATAACCTATGTTACCTCTATTGAGGACACATAATAGACCATCATCTCCATGGCTATAGGCCCCACCTATTCAAACACAACCTTTAGCTGCTAGCCTCCTAGTTTAGTTTTCACTAGCATGAAGACTCAAGGATAGAAGAACACAACTTCTGGGAGACAAAAATGGAATAAATTGAAGAATAGAAAAAAAATTAAGAAGTCTTATATATATGTACATCAGTTACTGATGTTCACTAGAGGCCCTTCCAGTGACTATATATTTAAAATGACCAAGGACTTGACTATTGAGGCATGATCCTTATGCAAATATGTTTATCATATTAAATAGAATAGACCTATAAGAAAAAATGGTTAATAAGAATGTCCTTTATCCCCATATGGAAGGGAATCGATGGGAAATTAACATGTAGTGATTAAGGATATTGAACCTCCACTACAGCCGCTGGAAGCACAATGGTGATAGCCAGCTAACAAATCCTGACTAAACATTTAGGGGTCAAGGCCACATCACATTCTTTAGGGGTCAATTCATGATATTTCCCTCTAATTATTCTTCAAAAATATCCCTCTCCACAATTCTTTTGTGTTTATGATTATGTTAAATGTGGGTTAGATAATGTTTCAAAAAAATTTAATAACTAACCTTATCCAATGGAACCTAGGAATTTATATTTCTAGTCATAGAGTATCTTACCATAGACGTGTCTCGTAATGAATCACTCCCCCAATTTTCTTCTTTGACCAAACCCCTTGGTTGTTCAATCCTATATCCTACTGACCCCTGGGGAGGTCTGTAGGTGTAGGGATATCCAAAAAACTACGCAACCTATCTATCCAGGGACACACCAAACCAAGAGAGTGGATAACATCCTCCATCTTCTGAAGGTATTTAACTCTTTAGAACATAGTGCTTCGAATCCCAATATGGAATTAACCATCCTATATAGGTGAATCCCCTCATCATAGACGTGAAAAAATATTTATCAGATAGAGTTAATTTTTTAAAACATATCCCACCATCTCTAGAAATTAGGGAAGACATAATTGTAAGGAATGTATTCCTTATTGACCCACATTCATAGAGCCATGACATTCACCCATAGAAGCATTACAGAGGTCCCACCATCTTCCCATAGCCGATTCTATAGGAGCGTCAATCCCACCACATCAACTCCTTCAAATTCCACAATATACACTCCACTAATTGAGATGAATTATCCTCCTTGGTGTGTCCCATTGCCACAATATTCCCCGAGACAGACGGCTAAAGAACCCCCTATTAAATATCTTCTCATACAACTAGGTACCTTCATATATATTTAGTGTATAAACCCTCTCAGATATCTGTATACTCATGGATGGGACCATATGGGACATTGGTTATTGGTATCTCATCCCATCCAAAAATATCCTATTGAATAATCATATATCATGTCATCCTTATGACATTAGAGTGGTCTTCAAACTATTAATTTCTAATAACTCAAGGGTCATCCTCTAGATGAAGTTGAATTATTGCTTGAACCATTAGGGGAATAAAATTTGAAAACATTAAAATCGACCTTTTCCATTAACAACCTAACTCAAAAGGCTATGATAAATGATTGATTCTCAATTAAACTCAAGATTCTTTATATTAATATCAACATTTGTAGAGGGAACATGTGAAAAAAAGAAATTATCCATCATCATGAGCTTTGTGAGAAATCCAACCTACCGAAACACTAGAGAGAGTCTCCCAATGATATTAATCATATTTATATTATAGTTCTTACTACATGGGGTGATCATGATTGGGTATTTTCATCATACCATATACCAAATAAATGAAAAATAATTAAATTGGAACTGTCTTCACACATAAATATGGGTCCTCCTCTAGATGATGTGCTGAAATACCCTTTATAATTTTCTAGCACTAGAACCACCAAATTGATGTGCTTCCCCATCGCCATTAGCACTAACATAATAAATATTTTTTTTTCTGAAAATCCATGTGTTCATTATATATTGGGACCATCCAACCACAAATGAATGCTATAATAAACCATCCAATCTTACTATTAGATCGGGATGGCTCACACCGTACCCCATCATGAACCTTTGACTCACCTCTATGATCCTCTAGTATGATTTCTCATTCACATGCTCCTTTGGGTTTCTATATTTGGGGAGGCCTTATAATATCTTATATGTGGGATTTCTGAAGAACTAGCTAAGCCATTAATTGAATGGAACATCAGTAATACCAATTAAGGATTCATGCTCCACCTTTAATTAGAGAAATAGTTTCCTCACAACCACTAATATCATTTTTTGGTACTCCTATATATCCTCTATAGGGAGTAACACATCATACAACTCCCTTAGATTAGGATTTACGAAATTTTATAGAGATCATAGTAGATCATTTTGAATTCACCATGATGTATGTGAAATGCGATGGTCCCCAGTGAACTCCTACTAAATTTTTTAGGTAATATATCCTGATAATGGTTGATGAAAAACTTTAATGTTCACATTTCTTCATATTTCCCCACCTCCGTAACTCCTCCAAAAACTCATAATAGGACTGGAATATCATGTATTCCCAGACCTATTAGTCTGTGAAATTACCACCCGGGTGTAGATACAACCCTTCTGTCCAACCATGAAGACGTCCCACCAAACCCACCTTGAATGTAGTCACAAATTGAGAGGCAATGAGGGGAAATATCTTCTAGAAGTACCACTATATTTATCGTTTTCACAGGTTTCAAAAGACAATTCATTTTTACTGATGCGTGGCTCTTCACACAATGGTCAGTTAGATCCTTATTCCACTTATAAAACACTAAGAAACTTATCAACTAGTAGACATGGGTTTATCTATAAATTATGAGGTAAAAAACATCATAACTATGTCCAAAATCACATAACAATAGAATATTATAGATTATATATTCTAATTGATTCTCTATTAGAAATTTCCAAGGGGTGTATAGTCAATCTCACAATTAAATCTCTCTCTGATCTTTATGTTCTTGTTCCTCTTACTTCTTTGAGTAAAAATAGATTTGGAACCTACAATACAAATATTCTATAGTCTGAATATTTTTTAGGTCTTGTTTTTGAAAATCATGTTACAAAAGATCTTTTGGGTAAAATTCCTCTTATCATGGAATACAGTTTTCTATGAACATGATTTACAGATGTCAGAATATTTTGGGGGTGCTATGGATTCAAATATCATATCACTCTTTAGATTTATGAGTTTTATGAAAATATAGGTATGAACAATATTATTTTAGTGATCTTCGTCCTCTATCAGACCCCTCAACCTAATTTTAGTCTTGGGGAAACACTATTTTTTTTGAGTCAATGATCAAGATTCACTATTTTCAGTTATTTATACTCAAAATATTAATATTTAATCTATTATTATGTATATTTTTGAGGTGTGTGTGGGGGGATTATTTGACATAAAAAACGTTTTATATGAGATTTCAATGAATGGATAGACATTATGGGGCGATTTAAATCTAAAATATCCCAAAAATCTTTCTAATGAGGTTTATTCATGAAGGTAGAAACCATCAAAAAATAGAAAATTATTTGTAGAGGTCCTCCATCCAACATGAAATATAACTCAGTCGAATGACATAATCCTTTATGCAACATATTTTTTCATGTGAAGAACTTATTCCAAGATCATGAATCCACAGGATCTACCTATGAGATGGATACATTCATGAAATGTACCCTTCCACATTCATAACCTACAAATACTTCTCTCCCATTGATTTTTTTTGGAAAAGTATCTTTTGACTTATGCCTAATGCTTTTGATTCACGAGATATTATTCTTCATGATAATTAAAAGGTGATGGATCCCTACAGGTATCCATTATTCATTAAGAACCTCTTATTTATTCTTGAAACACAAATTACCTGGTAGAGATAACATCTATGAAGATATATGGACTTCTTAAATTAAAAAACCATCAATATTTATGGGGTTTCATGATTAAATTATCTTTTGGGATACATACCCCATGGGAACCAAGACATTACTTGAAGGCAGGGACACTGTGTTTCAAGAAGCTCTTACCCTCATGAAAAACGTAAACACTGTGAAACCACATACCATTACCAAAACAACAAACCGTTAAGAAAACCACCTTGTAGGTTCCTGTATAATCTCTCCATTAAGAAGACCCAACTTCAAAAAAGTCGAGTGATCATTGGAACTATACGAATAAAACCCAGTTTATATCTACCCCCAACCTTCTGGATGGCTGGTATCACCAACCCTCATGTCTAAAATTTTTTCTTAAAGTATGCCTTAGAGAGTTTCATTTCCTATTATTCCCAATAATTGGAACCATATTGTTAGGATCCCCATTTTCCACTTTACAATGACATTGTTAACTGCATGAACCTGCCAGATGAATATGTGTAGTGGAATGTGATTCCATAAAGGGGACATCATCAAAGGAAGTTCCCACCTTTCCATATTAAGAGATGTAGTGTTGTAACCATATATCCCCTTTTGAAGTGGATTCCCTGAGTGTGGGCCCCACATAATTTGAGTTTCATGATGTAAAACTGTAGAGCCTAAATTACTAGTCACATGTTGTTAAGATACACAAAAAATAGTCAATACATAATGTAAATCTATAATCATACCTTAAGTTGTAGAAAACGATTCCCTGTGTATGAATGGAATGGAATGACACCACACCTCTTACTCTATATAATGAACATAGGATTCATCATGTACGATCATTAAGGTATAACACCTCACTCCCCACTATGAGATGAGACACATGTAAAAAACCAATATACATAATACCCATAATATCACTTACTGTTACAACTTCGATGATGTGAAAATTATTACAACATGTCATAAAATAGAATAGGTTGGTATAATCAGATCACCATAAAATTTAACACCAAACTACATCCTTATCTTATAATAATTTATGTAGGGTTACTATATATGGTAATATTTCAATACACCTAAGATACCTCCCAAAATATCAATCTCAATCCCTCAACATCATCATCAAATTTCTGCGTTTTCCCAATAGAGGGTGCAAACTCCAAACAGTGATCATATTCCCAATTGGAATGCCATGAAATGCCACTAACCACTATTTCTTGACAATATGTTAAATATGTGAGCAATCATTCACCATAAGAAGTTAAATATGTGAACAAATATTCCCCAAATGAAAATAAATCTTCAATAAAAATTTCCAGACATGACTTTAAATTTGTGACCCCCACAGAAACCCCAAAATCACTTAATCATCCAATATAAAAGAGATGAACATTGTATAAATCATCATATGTATTATCTATTGGGTGAGGAAATACTCTGTAGAAAACATGGGATATATTATTTTCTATAAAACTACATGTCTTTGGGAAATTTGTTCCAATTAATTTAATCCTTTTAATAGTTTTCTTTTCCACAACACTAAATGTTTCTTTTATAACACAAAGTTAATATACATTGATTGCATTATTCAGACAACAATTCTTATATTTAACAATATGAAACACTTATATAATCATTAGGTACATTCAACATAATATTGGGATTTTGTTATGCATAATACTAAGTTCTTTCAATCACTTATATTACCCTCAATAAATAGTTTTACCAAACTAAAATATACTATTAATATTGTCATTAAAATATTAGTGTAGTTACAACCTAGCTGTTGGAATGGAAATTAAATACTAGATTAAATAAATTGTGAACATATGATATAAACGTTTTTATAAAATTAATCTCTTGGTTATCAATTATCTTGAAAGGAATGTAATATCTACTTTAGAATAAAGAAATTCATTTTATAAGAGAACCATTCTTCTATGTACAAACACCATTTTATCTCAAAAAATTAAATAAACCACTACTTTATAATTTTTAAATAAAATTTCTATAATAAATATTCTATAATTTTTTTACACTCATGCAATTGATTTTATATGGATAAGATATGAATAAATCCAATTTTATGAATAAAAAGTTGTATTTTTTAAAAGGGTAATTTTACCTCCATTTAATGGGGATCCAATTTTAAACATAAATTACAAACATTAATAATTTTCCATTGAAAGAAATAAACATTTTTGTTATGATGTTTGTATAAAAATTTAATTTTGGGGAACTTTCTGAAAATTCATAAGAAGTTTCATGTTTTGATTATTAGAGAAAAATACCGAATTGTAATTGAAAATGATTTTTTCTGATAAATAATTGATAAAGATAAATTGTATGTTTTTATTTATTTTAAACTATAATTTGATTATTATTATATAATGTAATCCAATTTATTTCATTGAAATCAATCTCACATTGTTTTTGGATATAAAAATATTTTGATCATTTAAACGTTATCACGTTAAAAACACTTTTTTTCAATCTGTAAAAAAGATCAATTATTAATTATGTTTATCCAATAATTATTTTATAATTTTAAAATATTAATTCCATATTTGGAATAATAATTTCAAAATTTATCAAATGGATCCCTTTTATAATTTTATAATATGAATATCATCTTTAGTAATTTTTGTTAACATGGTTATGGTTAAAATGGGAAATTAAGGGTAAAAATTGTATTATAAATATTATAAAATAACCCTTAAACATTCCCAAATATTATTGGATGACATTAATTGCACCCTAAAAACATAATGATATAAATTTACTAAATCAATGGACAATTTTCCTTGAAAATGACTTGGATTTATTAAAATAAAAAAGAGTGGCAAAATGTCACACTCTTAGGTTTAATAAGTATAATATTATCAATATGGGGTTAAATATAATACATGATTGAATATTTATTTCATGAAATATTAATTTTTTATATACATCCTGAAAATATATTTTTTATTTTTTTGTGAAATATGTTTTATAAATAATTACACAATAATTATACAGTAATTGTTAAATTCATGAAAAACTCAATTAAGTGATATTGAAAATATTAAAATAATTATAATTTGAATTAATTAAGAATCTACACAATCATTATAGGTGTATATGAAATATTATGAATTTATTAATGTAATTGGTTTTATGTTATCTTACTATAATTATTTTCTTAATTTCAATGTAATTAATAGTCTCATAATTTATAATAATGTCATTTTATAAAAAAAAAATTCATTAAATTGGTGAAAAATTTCAAAATTATAAATATAGAAAAGGTGATAAATTATGGTAAAAAATATCATAAAATTACATTTTAGGATTGAATTTACACTTTATAATTAATAAATTTCTACATTTTAGAATTGAAAATGATATTACAATAGTTAAATTTAATTTAAGTTAACTAAGGGTTAATAAAAAAGATAATTTTTAACATTAAAGAAAATTGGTATAAAATATATCTGTTTATGGTATTAACACCATATACCACATTACATTTTAATTAATTTACTATTATTGTAATTTATGTTATGATTTAATTTTTAATAATTTAATCCTTTGAGAAATTCTAAAAGTTAACTCAACTAACTAATAAATGGACACCTCCTCCCTCAAGCTATTTAACCACTATGATATTTCCTACTTTATTTTTTTGAAACATTATATTCTAAAACACTTTTTAAATATTTTAGTGGTTTTGGTCTTCCCAAAATGGAAACTCTAGATAAATTTAGTGTAGATCTATGTAAATGCCCAAAAAATGTATGTAAAATTTTTTTTTCTTACTTTTCTGTGGATTTTTACAAAAACGCAGTTTCTGACGGCACCTGATTCCGAGGCCCAGTGTGCCTAGAATCAGTTTCTGAAGTTAGGCTCGGGTACGTTCAGTGAACGGACGAGCGGGTTTTTCTAACTTTTGAACCGGTGCTCGGAATCGAATTCTGAGGGCACCGATGGAATCGCAGCGCCGGTAATTTCTTAGAAACGCCTCTTCCGGAGTTGCGTTTTCTCGGGTGTGGTTTTTAATTTTTGGGCTTAAAGTTAAGAAATAAAATAAATTGTACGACAAACATTATTTTATTTCACTTAAGCCACTTGGAAGCCACTTGAATCCACTTAAATATGCTTAAGCTGAGTTGATGTGGATAGGGTGCTATCCAAAAATATCCTACCCTCTTGGTATGATATTTGAGAGGTGGGGCCCGCACGAGCCCCACCGTTTCTTTTCCACTAAGTAACGCACCCGCGAAAACCCGTCATTATGAAAGTCCACTGACGCATTTTCTTAATTTCATAACACACCAATTAATTGGGTGGTTTTCTTCGTTGGATTAATTCTATGAATTAATATAGTCCTTTCTTAACCTGTTTGAAATCCGTTGGCGTAATAATAAAATAAGACCAACGCTTGACTTCTGGAAAAAAATGTTCGTTCAGAGGATTTGACAGAAACCAAGAGTTCTTCATCTTCCTTCGCGAAGAACGCGAAGAACGCGAAGAACACGAAGAATGCCGAGCCCTCGGAAATCGACGACGCGACGCCAAGTTCCGCGATGCCGGTGATTCTTTTTCCGCGACGTTCTTCCGCGACAATCCAACCTCGCAACAACCTTCGATCGGCAGTGACAAGGTAGGGGGTTGCGCTCATTTTTTAAATTTACTTTGTGGATTAAAACAACAATATGGATTTAATTATAATTAATTAAATCTGTTGTTTCTTGGTCCTCGGAGTTCGTCGACGCAACGCCGGATACCGCGACGACGCGACGATCCCCTCCTTCCGCGACGATCAATTCCGCGAAGAACGCGCGTGCGACGACTTGACGAGGTAGAGGTTTTTATTTGAGAACAATTGTTATTTTTTCCCCGTGATTGGTTCTTTTAAAACAAAGAACCCGGTTTCATAAGAACAATTTTAATTTATTAAAATTGTTTTCTTGTTATGTTTTTTGTGTTGATTATTTTCTCCTGACTGTTATCATCTAACGCGGATGGTGCGCACCAAACAAACATGGCCCGACAACCCTCTTTAGTTATTTGTTGATACGTGGATTTGCAAGCGATGACGAAACATGCCGCAGGGACGATCCGTTGTTTCCGTAGTAATGAACGGGACCTGGGAGGAGCTTCGGCGCAGATGGGAAGGAAAACAGACCACCGGAGCAACTCCGGTGGCCCGCGGAAGCCTCCAGCGGCGCCCCGGCGGGCCGCCGAACAGGGCCGCCGCGGCTGAAGCTATGGCGGCGGCGGCCAGCGGACCCATGGCCGCGCGGGTCCGGCTCACACGCACGGGACGCGCCAAAAGCCGCGTCCGTTGAATTCCAGTGCGGCCCCATGAGGGCCACGACACTTCCATCCCGCGGGGGCAGCGCCCAGCGGCTGCCACGCTCGGCCGCTCGGCCGAGCTGAGCCGGGCCGGCCTGACCGGCTGGGTCGCGCCCTGGCCGGACCGGGCCGCGCCGAAGCGGGGTCCGACCCGGACCTGGGTCGGGTCGACCCGGTTCGGGCCGACCCAGGGGGGGTTGGGCTGGGTCGGTCCGGGCCCAGTCCCCCCGTCTTCGGACTATTTTCGGTCTTTTCCCCGTAACATGAGCTACGAGCCTCCAAACGACGCGCCGTCAGCGGTGATGCAATCCTTTGATCGAGACGGTCATTTTGGTATATCGCTCACAAGGTTTCGGAAAAAGTTGGGTTCGGCCGGGATGGTTCGTACACAAAACCAACCGGGCCCTCGGAGCGGAAACGCTCATATCTTGAGCTTCGGAAGTCCGATTGAAGTGCCGTCAACTTTTTTTTTTCCTCTAAGTGAGACGGATCTTTTGGCATACTCCGCCCGAGGTTTGGACATAGGTGGAGTACGGTTGGGTTGGTTTTGCCTTAAAAACCAACTGGGCCCCTTGGACGAAAAAGCCAATATCTCTCAGACCGGGCGTCCGATTGACGCGCCGTCTGCGACGTTGAGTTATAATTGATGATACAGAACTTTTGGATACATCAACTCTGGACTATGTGTCAGTTGATGTATCAGTCTCTCGGCTTGTGGAGCGGACCCTCCCGAACGAGCTTGATGTGTGCGGGAACCCTAAAGCTGGCTGCGACTGCTACTGCGACGACGACTGTGCAAAGATCCTCAGTGGATTCGACGACGATGACTAAAACACTCAGCGATCCTTTGTGGGTCAGTGCTACAGGTGCTGTGTGGGTCCGATCCTGTGTGGGTCTGATCCTGTGTGGGTCAGTGCTCACCGATTCTGTGTGAGCCAGCGCCTACAGGTCTTGTGTGGGCTCGATCCTGTGTGGGTCTTTGCGGGGGTTAGTTACCTATCGATCCTTTGTGGGTCAGATCCTTTGTGGGTCCTTGCAGGGGTTAGTACCTATTGATCCTTTGAGGGTCCGATGACTTAGATGGACCAGTGATCATCTCTATCGTCTTTTGAAGAAGTATACCTATGTGAGCTGAATCCTGTTTACTCTCCTTTGTGGATTGTGTTGAGCTATCCTGTGTGGATTTCACGTTTTTCTTTCCTATGTGGAATGGGTTGTACATGAGCTCGGATGTTGGAGCCGAGTGAGAATTGATGAATTAGGTATATGTATGGGAATATACCTAATCAATGTCGGATGTTACTTCGTGATTGTATCTTTCCTTTTTGGTTTGTCCTTTGTGGATTTTCGGAGACCTTCGAGGGTCTCAGGATCCCTACTGAGTAGCTTATACTCACCCCTGCACGGGCTATGCCAGCACTATGTTGTGTTGGTTTCAGATGACGGACAGCGCTGATCGTGGTGGAGGCTTGCAGAGCAGGACAGTACCTGGAGGTGGACCACTGGGCGAGGTGTACTCAGAGTGGTAGGCTGGACCCGAGGAGCAGTGGACGCTTTCTGTACCCACCCTTCAGGTGGGACTTCCAAAGGACGGCTCGACATTACAGCTTTACTTATCAGTTGCTGTGTTTCTCCTTTCGGTTGTACTTTACAGTTGGGCTTGTATTTCCGGCCCCCTTTACTTTTCCGCACTTACTGTTGTAGCAGCTTTTACTTAGTGTTTACTTTTCCGCTTGCTTACTCTGTGGTGCTTGTTTACTTTACAAAGGCAATGCGTTCCCTTTTTACCGGGATTTACGCCTTGGTGCTAGTTTCCATCCCCTGGCCTATGGACGGAGGGCTTGGGGTAGTCACGGCACGAGCCCCAAGGACAGATCATGACAAATTGGTATCAGAGGATGTTCGGTTCTACCGTAGACTCATATCTTTCTTCTATGTGAAGCAATAGTGTTTAGAATATTGGGTGTGGTTATCAGTCCAGGGAGTCCAGTGTTGGTGCGGCGGCCGACGTATCCATACACCAGGACCCTGACTTCTGATTTCCGACATAATGCACGAAAACGTTGATTGCATGTGTGTTTCAAGTTTGCTTTGTGATTACTTCATATCAGCTCACCAGGTATACTGTTCTGACCGTGGCGCACTTGTTTCCTTTTCAGGATGGCCCCATGATGGCAGCCATCTAGGGTTCCGAGAGTGGTACGTGACGACAGCCCGCCGAGCGATGAGGCCTCGGTACACGGCCCTTTGACGGCGGAGGCACCGGCGGTACCACTACCCGTCGAGCCACCGATGCTTCCAGCACCAGCCACTGATGATGCACGTCACATTAGTGCACTACATGAGTTCCAGCACCAGCGACCGCCAAGGTTCCGCGGGGAGACAGACCCCCAGGCAGCCGAGGACTAGCTGGAGGCAGTGGTGCGAGTTTTTCGGCTAGTGAGGACACCAGCAGACCTCATGGTGATCCTCGAAGCGAGTCTACTGCATGCCGCAGCAGGACGATGGTGGAGCTTGATGCTCCAGGTGCATGATGAGGCCTCTCTCATCTGGACAGACTTTGAGGGCCTCTTCCGCATAGTGTTCTTCCCAGCCACCCTCTGTGCGGTGCGCATCCAAAAACTTCTACAGCTACGGCATGAAAGCTTGACGGTCGCCTAGTACTCGACGAGATTCACCGATCTCTCGCGCTACTCGACCGACATGGTATGGGACCCGTTCTTCCGGGCCCGGACCGTTGAGCAGGTATTGAGACACGATATTAGGGCATCGCTGATCTCCCTCAACATCCCGACCCAGATAGGAGTACTGGAGCGAGCCCTTTTGATCGAGAGCATTCTTGATGAGACTTCTCCAGTGCCGAGACCTACCTCGGGGCGGCACGGAGAAGAGACTTTCACAACGGGTAGTCGACGGATGACTCAGGGGTCCAGCCAGACCAGACCCTCACGCAGACGGCCTCAGGACACTGGCTCAGCAGTGCGGGGCACACAGCGCGAAGCCAGTCTTTTGAGAGGCAGGAAATGCTACACTAGTGGCGGGCAGGGTCACATGGCTCGTGATTTCCAGACCCACCGTGCCAAAGAGCAGAAGATAGTTGAGGGGCCACCCAGGCAGAGGTAGAGGGTCGACCATGGCGGTCCGCAGGGAGGAGGTGGACGAGGCAGAGGAGATGGTCGAGCAGCAGGTGGTGGGAGACGCTTTGAGGCTCTACCACCACCACCACTAGGAGGCCCGCCCTAACCACAGGGAGCTGGCGAGCAGAGACGGGCACAACTCCAGGCAGCAGATTCCTATGACCACGGCGTGCCCGAGATGATTCGAGGTACGATCTGTGTCTATTCCACCCTTGCTGTAGTTCTTATAGACACAAGGGCGAGTCACTCTTTCATAGCCGCCGTCCTTGTTCGAAGCTCAGATATTCTGACAGAGCCGTTGGCTCGATCCTTATGGCTAGAGACTCCTACGGGAGTATACTCGACAATTACACACTGGTGCCGTTAGTGTGAGCTTACTCTAGGAGGCTAGAGCTTCGGCTGGGATCTTCTTGTAGCGGCGTTGAGGCCTTACGGCGTCATCTTAGGAATGGATTTTTTATCTATAGTCCATGCACAAATTGACTGATTTAGGAGAAAGGTGCGATGTGTACGCAACGACAGGAGCAGGTTCACCTTCACCGGAGAGAAGGGAGACTTCAGAGCATAGGATGGACTTCCGCAGAGGAGAGGACAACCCATCACTCATCAGTTGGGTAGCCTCATCCTAGGAGCTGTTGACGTGCGGATTCCTAGTTTTCCTGCAGTGGTGGATCAGTATGCGAACATCATTCTTGACGACATTCCAGGACTACCTCCTCGTAGAGAGGTAGACTTCCATATTGACCTGTACCCCGGGAAAACCCTGATATCGACTCCAGCGTATCGGATGGCCCCCACTAAGCTACGAGAGATACGGGTACAGTTGGAGGTCTTTCAGGGAATAAGATTCATCCGACCCAGTGTTTCACCCTGGGCTTCACCGATTTTGTTCGGCAAGAAGGCGGACGGGAGCTTTCGAATTTGTGTCGATTATCGTCGCCTGAGCCAGGTGACAATGAGGATCACATATCCTCTACTGAGGATTGATGACCTCTTTGATCAACTCAAGGGAGCACGGTGGTTCTCGAAGATAGACCTCAGGTCAGGCTATCATCAGCTCAGAGTTCGAGATGAGGACGTGCAGAAGACGACCATCAGATGTCGGTATGGCCACTATGAGTTCTTGGTTATGCCCTTTGGCGTAACCAATGCTCCAGCAGTGTTCATGGGCCTCATGAACAGGATCTTTCAGCCATACCTCGGTCGATTTGTCATGGTCTTCATCGACGACATTTTGATATACTTGACGACTGTGGAGGAGCACGCCTATCACTTGCGGGTAGTATTAGACACACTCCGAGAGCACCTGCTTTATGGAAAGCTCTCGAAGTGTCAGTTTTGGAGACGTGAGGTCCACCTCCTGGGGAACGTCATTTCTGAGGCGGGAGTTGCGGTGGATCCCTCAAAGATTGAGGTAATTCTAGCTTGGGGGCAACCCAAGAGCATGACAGAGGTGCAGAGTTTCTTGGGGCTAGTTGGATACTATCGGAGATTTGTGCCAGACTTCTACAGAGTTGTGGCACCACTCTCATCTTTGATGAAGAAGGGGAAACCCTTTGTGTGGTCAGACAAATGTCAGCAGAGCTTCCAGGAGCTGAGAGAGAGATTGACCAGTGCACCTATCTTGAGGTTGCCTGAGGAGGGAGTAGGGTACGTAGTCTACTATGATGCATCAGGGACTGGACTCGGATGTGTCCTGATGTAGGAGAGGGAATTGATCGCCTAAGGATCACATCAGTTAAGGCCGCATGAGCAGAACTATGCTACCCATGACCTGGAGTTAGCAGCAGTGGTCTTCGCTCTGAAGACATGGCGACACTATCTGATGGGCGAGAACTTTACAGTCTTTTCTGACCACTAGAGTCTCAGGTAAATCTTCTCGCAGAAGGACCTGAACCTGAGACAGCGGTGATGGATCGAGTTCCTCCAGGATTGTGACTTTGAGATAGTCTATAGTCCTGGGAAGGGGAACGTGGTAGCTGATGCCCTCAGCAGGAGGACGAGAATTCAGGTACTTGAGGAGGCGACTGAGCAGCTAGCCGCTTTGCAGATATCCTTCATGGATAGAGATGGAGCATCCTTCTTTCAGTCTCTCACAGTCACGCCTCCACTACTACAACGGTCAGAGAGGCACAGCGTGGGGATGCTGACTGTGAGACACAGCGTGCACCGATATCCTCAGGACTGGCACCACATGGCTTCTCCTTTGGAGCAGAGCACGACATCCTTTTCAGAGGACGTAACGTGGTACCAGTCACTTTACGAGAGGAGGTGCTGAGAGAGTTTCACACTTCACCTTTGGTGGTACATCCTGGAGTGGAGAAGATGTACCAGGACCTCAGATGACAGCACTGGTGGCCAGGCATGAAGAAGGCTGTGGCACAGTTCATTTCTCGATGCCTCACCTGCCAGCAGGTGAAGGCAGAGAATCAGGTACCAGCAGGCTTGGTACATCCCTTGGAGGTCCCAGAGTGGAAGTGGGACGGCATATCTATGGACTTCATGACTGGACTTCCACGCACTTCCAGAGGTCACGATTCCATATGGGTGATTGTCGAACGACTCACTAAGTCGGCTCACTTCTTACCCATCAGAGAGCAGGGCTCAGTGGAGAGCTTGGGGTGTCTCTACGTTCAGGAGATTGTACGACTTCCCGGTGTTCCATCATCTATCGTCTCCGATCGAGATGCTCGCTTTACTTCCCGGCATTGGAAGGGGTGGCAGGAGGAGTTCGGGACGCGGCTACGTCTGAGCACCGCCTTTCACCATCAGACGGATGGTCAGACGGAGAGGACCATTCAGACTCTCGAGGACATGCTCCGCGCATGTGTCCTCAACTTTGGTCACAGCTGGGAGGACCACCTACCATTGGTGGAGTTCGCGTACAACAACAGCTACCACTCCAACATCAGGATGGCACCCTACGAGACGTCGTACGACAGACCTTGCAGATCTCCATTGTGCTGGACAGACCCTAGGGAGTCAGCACTTGTGGGACCAGAGATGGTCCGGGCCACGACAGAGAAGGTCCAGGTCATCCCGGAGCAGATGAGGATAGCTCAGAGCCGGTAGAAGTCTTATGCTGACAGGAGGTGGAGGCCACTAGAGTTCGAGGATGGTGACCACGTCTTCTTGCGTGTCTCACCTCAACGTGGATTAAGGAGATTTGGACGGGGAGGAAAGTTGTCTCCACGCTTCATTGGACCTTTCCAGGTCATCAGCAGGATTGGCGAGGTGGCTTATCGCCTGGCTCTACCACCTCAATTGCACAGGGTGCACGACATATTCCATGTATCTCAGCTGAGGAGATACGTGCATGACCCGACGCACATCATTGACCATGGGGAGATAGATGTGGATGATGAGGCGACTTTTGCGGAGGTCCCAGTGGAGATCGAGGATCGACAGGAGCGGGTCCTACGTGGATGATCGATTCCTCTTGTGTGCATCAGATGGCAGCACAGGAACCTCCAGGAGGGCACTTGGGAGTGAGAGGCTCAGATGCATGCTCAGTACCCACATTTTTATCCCTTGTTTATGATGTATCTTTACGGGGACGTAAAGCCTTGAGTTGGGAGTGATGTAAAGACCCAAAAAATTCAAGGAATTTTTTTTCTTAATTTTCTTTGGATTTTTACAAGAACGCAGTTTCTGACGACACTTGATTCCGAGGCCCGGTGTGCCCGGAATCATTTTCCGATGTTAGGCTCAGGTACGTTCAGTGAACGGATGAACATGTTTTTCTACCTTTTGAACTGGTGCTCAGAATCGAATTCTGAGGGCACCGATGGAATCACAGCACTGGTAATTTCTTAGAAACGCCTCTTCCGAAGTTGCATTTTCTCGGGTGTGGTTTTTAATTTTTGGGCTTAAAGTTAAGAAATGAAATAAATTGTACGACAACCATTATTTTATTTCACTTAAGCCACTTTGAAGCCACTTGAAGCCACTTAAAGCTGCTTAAGCTGAGTTGATGCGGATAGGGTGCAATCCAAAAATATCCTACCCTCTTGGTAGGATATTTGTGAGGTGGGGCCCGCACGAGCCCCACCATTTCTTTTCCGCTAAGTAACGCACCAGCGAAAACCTGTCATTATGAAATTCAACTGACGCGTTTTCTTAATTTCTTAACGCACCAATTAATTGGGTGGTTTTCTTCATTGATTTAATTCTATGAATTAATTTAGTCGTTTCTTAACCTGTTTGAAATTCGTTGGCGTAATAATAAAATAAGACCAACGCACGACTTCTGGAAAAAAATGTTCCTTGAGAGGATTTGACAAAAACCAAGAGTTCTTCATCCTCCTTCGCGAAGAACGTGAAGAACGCAAAGAACACGAAGAACGCCGAGCCCTCGTAAATCGACGACGCGATGCCATGTTCCGCAACGCCGAAGATTCTTCTTCTGCGACGTTCTTCCACGACAATCCATCCCCGCAACAACCTTCGATCGACAATGAAAAGGTAGGGGTTGCACTCTTTTTTTTTTAATTTACTTTGTGGATTAAAACAACAATATGGATTTAATTATTATTAATTAAATCTGTTGTTTCTTGGTCCTCGGAGTTCGTCGACGCAACGCCGGATACCGCGACGACGCGACAATCCCCTCCGTCCGCGACGATCAATTCCTCGAAGAACGCGCAGGCGACGACTTGACGAGGTAGGGGTTTTTATTTGAGAACAATCTTTATTTTTTTTCCCGTGATTGTTTCTTTTTAAACAAAGAACCTGGTTTCATAAGAACAATTTCAATTTATTAAAATTTTTTTCTTGTTATGTTTTTTGTGTTGATTATTTTCTCCCGACTGTTATCATCTAACGTGGAGGGTGCGGGCCAAACAAACACGACCCGACAACCCTCCGCAGTTCTTCGTTGATGCGCGGATTGGCGGGTGACGACAAAACATGCCGCAGGAACGATCTGTTGTTTCCGCAGTAAAGAACGGGACCCTGGATCGAGACGGTCGTTTCGGTATATCACACTCAAGGCTTCAGAAAACATTGGGTTCGGCCGGGTTGGTTCGTACACGAAACCAACCGGGCTCTCGGAGCGGAAACACTCATATCTTGAGCTTCGGACGTCCGATTGACGTGCTGTCGACTTGGTTGTTTTCCTCTAAGTGAGACGGATCTTTTGGAATACTCCGTCCGAGTTTTGGACGCAGGTGGAGTACGGTAGGGTTGGGTTTTCCTTAAAAACCAACCGGGCCCCTGGGACGAAAAAGCCAATATCTCTCAGACCGGGCGTCCGATTGACGCACCGTCTACGACGTTGAGTTCATGTTGACGATACGAAACTTTTGGATACATAAAATCTGGACTATTCTCAGTTGATATATTAGACTCTCGGCTCGTGGAGCGGACCCTCCCGAATGAGATTGCTGTGTGCGGGAGCCCTAGAGATGGCTGCGACTACTACTACGATGACGACTGTGCAGAGATCCTCAGTGGATTCGACGACGACGACTACAACACTCAGCGATCCTTTGTGGGTCAGTGCTACAGGTCCTTTGTGGGCCCTATCTTGTATGGGTCTGATCCTGTGTGGGTCAGCGCTCAGCGGTTCTGTGTGAGCCAGGGCCTACAGGTCCTGTGTGGGCCCGATCCTGTGTAGGTCTTTGCGGGGGTTAGTTACCTATCGATCCTTTGTGGGTCAGATCCTTTGTGGGTCATTGCGGGGGTTAGTACCTATCGATCCTTTGTGTGTCCGATGACTTAGATGGATCAGTGATCATCTCTATCATCTTTTGATGAAGTATACCAGTGTGAGCTGAATCCTATTTACTATCCTTTGTGGATTGTGTTGAGCTATCCTGTGTGGATTTCACGTTTTGCTTTCCTGTGTGGACTGGGTTGTACTTGAGCTCGGATGTTGGAGCCGAGAGAGAATTGATGACTTAGGTATATGTATGGGCATATACCTAAGTAGTGTCGGATGTTACTTCGTGATTGTATCTTTCCTTTGTGGTTTATCCTTTGTGGTTTTTCGGAGACCTTCGGGGGTCTCGGGTCCCTACTGAGTAGCTTATACTCACCCCTGCACGGGCTATGCCCGCAGTACGTTGTGTTGGTTGCAGACGACGGGCAACGCTGATTGTGGTGGAGGCTTGCGGAGCAGGACGGTACCTGGAGGAGGACCACTGGGCGAGGTGTACTCTGAGCGGTAGGCTGGACCTGAGGAGTAGTGGAGGCTTTCTGTACTCACCCTTCAGGTGGGACTTCTAGAGGACGACTCGACGTTGCGGCTTTACTTTTAAGTTGCTGTTTTTCCCCTTTCAGTTGTACTTTACAGTTGGGCTTGTATTTCCGGCCCCCTTTACATTTCCGCACATACTGTTGTACCAGATTTTACTTAGTGTTTACTTTTCCACATGCTTACTCTATGGTGCTTTCTTACTTTACAAAGGCAATGCCTTTCCTTTTTACCGGGATTTACGCCTTGGTGCTAGTCGCCGGCCCCTGGCCTATGGAAGGCGGGCTTGGGGTTGTCACGTCACGGGCCCCAAGGAAGGGTCGTGACAATCTAAATAAGACCTTTTGAAGAAGAGGCAATCGGTCTAAATGAAAAATCTCTTGTTTAGCCTCACTAAACATCTATGAACACCCTTTTCATATGTGCTATTTCCCCATATTATAAGCAATGTTTTTAGGTAAGGATACTAAAGTGGAAGATCATTGTGGGAAACATTGAAGATCATTCATGATACCAGATGTTTTGTTTCATGTTACAATATTAAGTAAACTAATATAGTCTTTGGGCATATATGTAATGTATTAAATATTCCTTAAAAATTATAAAATATCCATATATAAAATTATTAGGTCATTATAATCATTATTAGAGAAAAGGTTTAGTCAACCTGTTTATAATAGGATGAGAAATACAAAGTATAATCCCTATGTATAAGTCGATGTATAGGTTACAATCCTATAAATTTTGGTAACAATCATGGATAACCTACAATAAATCCTTATATATTATACATTGAATTTAGTTTCCCTTGATTATGTCATTTTCCAAATTTTATTTGTGTTACTCACACTATAATTTTCATTTTAGCCAAAGGACGGAAGCCAAAGGAACAACATTAATGTTTATTGTGATGGTAAATGCAATGATTTTACTCATAAGAAAAAAAATGTTATGGGATTTAGAAAGAAAAATATTATTTCTATACTCACAAAATTTATAAATCATTCTATAATTACAAATGGGAAGAGGAGGGAAAAAATTTCTATTAAGTCTTTCATGAGGCATCATCTACAATATTTCAGTGGGTCTTTTGATCCAATTATTGTTGAACAATGGATCAATATCTTTTAAAAGATATTTTCCATAATTCAGTGTTAATAATAAGAAAATTTAATTTCTCTATTTATCATTTATAATGTTTTGTAGAATAATTTTGGGCTCTAATCAAGAATATGATGCAACAAGATGAAATTAAATCCATGAAATGGGATGAGTTTAATAACTTTTTATTTTCCAATAACTAAATTTTTCATAATATTCATATAAATATGGAATATGAGCTAATTTTTCTTAATAAATATGATTATTAATCTATTTGTAAGTATGGGGAAAATTTTACAAGACATGGAAATTATGCTTCTAATATTATCATACAACCTGGATGTATGGTTTATAGATTCTTCAATGGATTAAAAAAAAGACTTATTAGGGTGTCATACATATGATAATATAGTGGATATGACGATATTGTGTGTTGTTCGACCATGGTGGAAATGGAAGTTCGAGTTATATATCAATATCATATATTTTAAAATAAAAAAACTGTAGAGTTTAAATGAAAATCTAAATATCATAGTGAAAAAAAGATGAGAATTTCTTTGTTCTCAAAGTGTATAAAGAAGCATTGAGGAAATTTGATTATGTGTAATAGAAGATGTTTTAAGTGTGGCAAATAAGTTCATTGGTAATTTTATTGCATAAGTGGTTAGGAAATATTTTCTAGTTATTTGAATGGAAATATGGGTGAGCAGAATTCACCTACGCACTTCAATGCTTAGTGTGCTAGGAATGTGTAAATATTTCTAATCAGTTCCAAAATATAAGGGTTAAATATGGTGTTCAACATCTAAATCCTATTAAAGTTAAATAATAATGGTAATATTTTGTCATCACTATTGTTAATGTGTAGTATGAAACCTATGTGGTGGAATGTTAATGTCTTTATGTCTAGTTATTCAAGAATAACACTGTTGAACTATGTTTATGGTATTATGGAGTAATAAAACTTCTATGAATTGGTATATGGTTTTTTCCATAATGATATGAAGGAATTAGTTGAATGTTACTCATAAACATGAAATGTGATTGAGGTGGAAATGTTATATTTATCTTGAATACAAGATTAATGGAAATATAACCATTAATATGTGCGTGATGTTGGGATATTGAAATAAAATAATGTTATATTCTGATAAAATTAAAAAGATAATATTAATTACTTTAGTTCTGATATGATGAAAAAGTTTTTTATCATATCACAGATCTAGTTCAAATAATTTATGGATTTCTGGTATTATGAATGAGTTAAATTTTGAATGTATGTATTTTTTTCACTATGTTTTATGGTATTTTAGGTTATTACCATTATAAGGCCCTAGCCTTAAACCTTACTTAATATTGAATTAAATGAATAATTCACATTGAGGATCTTTTCAGGTTTAGAGTTTTAGAGAATTAGAACATAACTATTACATATTAGAAGATTACAAAGTAGATACTTCTACTAAGTCTCCATAAAATAAAAACTCTTCAAAAGAAAGATGTCTAGATTCCATGTTTTAGATAGCATGAAATTCCCTTGATCCCATCCTTGACCTTATTCCACTTTAAGTCCTGTGAAAAACATTTTGAAAAACTTGGGGTGAGCATAAAAAGCTCAGTAAGGGATACAAAAAGATTGAAAACTGTTAGTTTTTCAAACATCAAGTAAACCATGTATACTATATCAAAGTAATACCTTCACCTTCATGAAGTAGTAAAAAAAATCTTCACTGAATAAAGTATCATTACTTACCTTTTTGTAACCAAAGGATTACCATAAAACCCATATAAAGAACACATAGAATATATTAAGGTAACTTGGGACATAAACATACTTAAGTGGAATAACCATACGGTTGACTTCCACACATATCACTTAATGGAATAGCCATATGGCCAATTTCCATACATACTTAATGGAATAGTCATACGGCCGACTTCCATACCCAATGCATTGGAGGTTATAACGTAACTACCCGTCCTGGTATTCACGGCACCACCCGTCATATGGTTTATAACGTAACCACCCGTTAAAATGTCCAAGTACCAATATAAAATCATAAAACATAAAACCAATATAAAGGAAAGATAACATTTCCACATTTCAATTACAATATATCATAAATATATTGACATAATAGAATCCTTTTTCAAAACCATTTTCAATACCAAAATTCATAAAAGAGTATATGGTATTTATTTTATTCTAAAAACATTACGGCTTGTTGAGAAAGCCAAAGACCAAATAATACTCACGGTGGCAGAAAAAGGTCGTTGTCACCGCGTACGTTAAAAAAAACATTCCTTTTTGTCGTTTAGTAAAACGCTTCGTAGAAAAAGATTCCTTTTGTATAAAAGTAAAAGTCAAAGGGGTTTATACACCGTATAAAAGAAAGTTGTGTATAAAACGAAATATGCCTCAATGAAAGGAGATTGAGACGAAGTCCCTTACCTCGGGTCCGACTTGACTCGATCGTTCTTTAACGTCCTGAATAATAAACTTGAGTTAATTTATACTTGATTAAGAACCTCTTTAAAGTTCATTATTCCTTTTATATCACTTATTTCCATGTTATAAACATTATGTAACCATTTAAGTTAATAATGTTTGTTTTCTCAATATTTGGTTCTTAAGTCGAAAGTGGACTTCTTACAATTACATGTTGTTCGTGTGGTCAATGGTTCTTTATATCCAGAATGAAATTCCTGATTTGGATATCATATATATCATATATATCCAGCATATACATGAATTTATATTATTACATAATCATTTAGAGGTAAGAAATGAAATGCACCGTTCATGGAGACGGTAAGCCGTACGTACGCATGAACGCTACTTTCATTTCTTTGTCATATTAATGGAATTAAAACTAAATGAGCGGTATGTATATTTTAATTCCAGAATTATATTTATCATTTAGATATATCATTAATTATATATATCCAATATATACATGTACTTTTAATAGTACATTACATTTTGGGATAAGAAATGAAATGCACCGTTCATGGAGACGGTAAGCCGTACATACGCATGAATGCTACTTTCATTTCTATCTCATACTTTAATGGAAAGAAATAATAATGATATAGAGGTATATTATAATTCCAGTATAACATCATATATAATAACTTTAAATCCATCCTTTACACGTCCCACATATGGAATTAACGAATCACATCACTTTGAGGGGGCGGTAGTCCGCACTTCCTTAAATGAAGATATCGTGTTTACCCATAATGGAAACCATAAAGGTATGCCAAAAATGAAAAATACAGAATCTTAAAGAAAACATAAACATATTATATCATATATAAAAATAGTGACACCATAATGGCCACCCTTGAAGGTGTTAAATGAGTGTTGAACAATCATCGTTTCGGGAGGCAGAATTTCGCCATCCACGGAAACCGTATGTTCTTTAACCATTTGATGTAGTTGTGTGAGAGTGTAGCTCAAATAAATATTATAAAAACATACTAGTATATTGAAGATACTGGTGTTGTTACAAAATAAGTAAATAAAAAGAGTTTAGAGAGTTGGAGAAGCAAAATAAAACAAATGAACAAGAGAGAATGAATTACCTTTAAAAGTGTAACCCCTTTTGATTTGAGCCTAAAGGCTTCCTTTGAAAAGCTTCTGCCCAAAGGGAATCCTCTAGGATGAGTAGAGGGATGTGGAGAGAGTAAATAGGCAGGGTTTGGCCGAGCCAAAGGCTTGAGGAGTGTGTGAAATGAGGTAGAGGTGGGGGCCTTTTATAAGAGGAGAGGAGGGGCACTTTTGGAAAGTAAAGAAATATTACTTTATTTGAAAATGTGTTTCGGTTTTAAAAGGTCCCAAATTGATATAATTCGTGGATTAGGTGATAAGGGTTCGAAATCCACTCATCCAATAAGTTTTGGACATATGTAGTTCATATATTTTACATTATCTTTCCATTTTATTTAAATCGTCAAATAATGATGTCATCGCTGCATCATTATTATGTCATATATAATTTACTTTATTTAATGTCTAAAAATTATAAAAAAATACTATGATATATGAAATCTTTTTATCTTTCCAATGACTATTTATAATCAAAATTTGGACTTGTATAACCCCACTTAAAAATTGTTTTAGTAAAACAATTTATGTTAGTGTCATTTTCACTTTAACATTAAATAAAAATATATTAATGTCATTTTCCAATTAAAGTGGCTCCATGGGGTCCCCAAGTTGGCCCATGGCTTGTCTTGGTCGGCCATGACTCACCCAATAGGTGTAGGACAAGTGTCATGGTGTTTTCACATTTTTATAATATCATTTTTACATTAAATTACACTAATTACCTCTAATCACGATTAAGAACTTAATAAGTTACTATTCACCAAAAAATTATTATAATCTCATTGAACCACATTTTACTTCTTAATGACAACCATGTATGTCGGATTTTCAAAATTCAAAACACAATGATGGCAAAATTTCATTTAAACGGAAAATCAGTCTTTATAAGTACCACTTAGTGGTTTCACTATTCATCAAAAATTGAGGTTTTTCAGAAAATTACCAAAAATTCACCCTAAGCTATATTTGATATTACAAATTCAAAAATGAAGTCCATTTTACAAAATTCAAAACATATAAGTCAAATCAATTAATTTAATAATTAATTCCCGCTGTCATGACAAATAGCGTGTTTTTGTGAAATAATAAGTATCAAAAGATTGACACCAGTTTAAGTCCAATTTCAAAGTGAAATTGATTCCAATGACCACCATTGGATTAACTGGTAAAAATATTTTCTAGTTTCACTTTAAAACCAATTAAAATAATAATCTAATCATATAAATAATTTATATTAAAAAGAGGTTTTGAATTAAAATACAACATTTTACACTATTCATTAAAAAAAAGAACTTTATCAGAAAGGTACCAAAAATTTACACAAAGTAAATTTTGATGTCCCGATTCTAAAGAAGAGTTATATTTGGTCCAAAATAATGTATAAGAGTGATCAAAAATATATTTAATGACGGTTCACCATTAAAATTTGATAAGTGAACCTTTAGTGAAAATTAGGGTATAAATGCCCTAAAATTGAACTCTTTCCGTATTTTAAGCCTTTATCTTTTATTGGGTAAATTTAAAAACATTTAAAAACATATCTAATCATATTTTAGTTATTTCTATCCATTCCTGCCAATACAACGGCTACATGTTAACTAACATTTAAAATAATATTATTTTATTACTAGTGTGCTACGTAAGTTTCAAAGAAACTCATTGTTGCGTATCGGGTACGCTATCGAACATAGCAACCCCTTTAAAATAAAATTAATATTTAATTCGTAAATATTAATAAATATGAAAATTATTTATTCTTTATTTACCTGGGATGTTACATCCTTCCCCCCTTTTGGGAATTGCGTCCTCGCAATTTTATTCACTTATCAAAATAAGTGGGGGTATTTATCCCTCATAGCATTTTCAGATTCCCACGTTGCCTCTTCAATCACATGGTTTTTCCACAAAACCTTTACATGATGAATCACCTTATTCAATAACACTTTCTCCCTGTGGTCAAGAATCTGGACCGGTTGTTCCTCATAAGATAGGTTCTCTTCCAGCTAAACTACCTCTGGACTCAAAACATGAGATGGATCTGGCATGTACTTTCTCAACATCGAAACGTGAAAAACATTGTGTACCTGAGATAAACTCGGAGGTAAAGCCACTCGGTATGCAACTGATCCAACTCTTTCCAGAATTTCGTATGGTCCAACCAACCATGGACTCAACTTTCCTTTCTTACCAAATCTCATCACACTTTTCCAATGAGAAACCTTGAGAAAAACATGATCACCTACCTCAAAAGATAGATCCTTCCTCCGATTATCCGCATAACTCTTCTACCTGCTCTGAGCTGTTCTCATGTGTTTTCGGAATCAACTGAACTTTTTCTGCCATCTCTTCTACCAATTCTGGTCCCATCAGCTTCCTTTCACCCACTTCAATCCAAAAAGCTGGAGTTCGACACCGCTTCCCATCTAATGCCTAAAATGGTGCCATCTGTATACTGGAATGAAAGCTGTTATTATAAGAAAAGTCAACCAAAGAAAGATGTTGGTCCCAACTTCCCTGATAATCCATCAAACAAGCTCGTAGCATATCCTCCAATGTCTGAATTGTTCGTTCTGACTGCCCATCTGATTGAGGATGAAAAGCTGTACTAAAATTTTAATTCAGTACCCAACGACTTCTGAAGGCCTTTCCAAAAGTTAGAAGTAAAACTGTGTTCACGATCCAATACAATGGAGAGAGGAACTCCATGTAACCTGACTATCTCTTTAAGATACAAACGGGAAAGTTGATCTAGAGAGAATGTATCTCGTATAGAAAGGAAATGAGCAGATTTGGTCAAGCGATCAACAATAACCCAGATTGCATTATTACCTCGATATGTCCTCGGTAATCCCACAACAAAGTCCATGGATATGTTTTCCCATTTCCACTCTGGCACTAGTAATGTCTGAAGCATCCCTTTCAGTAACTGCCGCTCTGCTTTAACCTATTGACATGTCAAACACTTCACAGTAAAATCAGCAATGTCTCTTTTCATTCCATCCCACCAGTAATACTCCCGCAGATCTATATACATCTTAGTACTTGCCAGATGAACTGAAAACGGGGAACTATGAGCCTCACATAACAACTCATTCTTCAACTGTGAATCATAAGGCACACATAACCTCTTCACAAACCTCAAAACACAAACACAAACTTATCCATGAACTCATGGAAAATTTTATTCATAAGGTCCATGAATACAGCAGGTGCATTGGTTAACCCAAAAGGCATAAATACAAATTCATAATGGCCATATCTAGTACGGAACGCAGTCTTCGGAACATCTGCTTCTTTTACTTTCAACTGATGGTACCCCGACCTCAAGTCAATCTTCGAAAAATACTGAGCTCCCTGGAGCAGATACCACTTCATTTGATGGCCCGACATCTGCCGAAGTAGTTGCAAAGGATTTCACCACCCCTTTCTGCTTGTAGTCTGGCTTCATTCCCCCAGTTGAGTTCTTCGTTGGACACTCATTTTCATAATGACCCATTTCATTACACTTAAAACATCTTACCATTGGCTTTTCATTTCCTGCTTGATCATCTTCCTTACGGTTACGAGCAATATGACCAGACTTACCACACCGAAAGCACTTACCAGACTTGGATAAACATTCTTCAGGATGCATTTTACCACACTTCTCACAGGATGGATATTTGGTTTTCTTACCTCCTTGCTTCTTTGATGAATTCTTCCCCTTTCATGCCAACTCGACCTCTTATTCTGTTGTCTGTCATAGAACACCTGATCATCGACAAACTCCATTTCCACCTTCTCCGCACATCGAACAAGTTTTTCATAACTTTTGAACTCACGAGAAGCTAAAGCCCTTCGATACATTGTCTTTAACCCTGAGTAAAAACAGTTTATTTTACTATCAAGATCTCGTATGAAGTTTGGAGCATACCTTGCCAATCGAGTGAACTTTTCATCATAAGCAGCCACTGAATCATCCTCCTGCCTCAATTCTAGGAACAGTTTTTCCATCATAAGACGAACCACCTTAGGAAAATATTTCTCAAGAAACATACCTTTGAATTCGTCCCAGTGAAGATCCACAATCTCATCACTATCCCTTATATTTTTCACCATCAACCACCACTGATCAGCTTCACCTTCAAAATGGTAAACAACAAGACTATCCTTTTGATGTTCTGAACACCCCATGACATCAAAAATCTTCTCCAGTGCTTTAATCCACCCTTCAGCTTGCACAGGGTCAGATGATCCTCTGAATGATGGGGGATGTTGCCTCATGAAATGTTCCACCACTGACATGTTCCTCTGCTGTTGATCTTGCTGATCTCATGCATGGATACCACCACCATTTATAGCCTGAGTCAACTGTTCCATCACTGCAACAAACTGTTCAGTTCCGATTCCGACCATCTCAGGTTGCTGATTTGGAAGGTTGTCTTCCTCCTGATGTCATCCCAACATAGCTGCTTTGTTTCCTTTGCGGAAAACCATTCGGAACACAGAAATATCTTAGGAGAAGCAACATGGTAATCCGTAAATGCTATATCATTTCAATCATATTATAATTTAACACTTTTCTAACTCATAAAGTTGTCTAAACCGTCCTTTGATACCAACTATAAGGCCCCAGCCTTAAACCTTACTTAATATTGATTTAAATGAATAATTCACATTGAGGATCTTTTCAGGTTTAGAGTTTTAGAGAATTAGAACATAACTATTACATATTAGAAGATTACAAAGTAGACACTTCTACTAAGTCTCCATAAAATAAAAACTCTTAAAAAGAAAGATGTCTAGATTCCATGTTTTAGATAGCATGAAATTTCCTTGATCCCATCCTTGACTTTATTCCACTTTAAGTCCTGTGAAAAACATTTTGAAAAACTTGGGGTGAGCATAAAAAGCTCAGTAAGGGATACAAAAAGAATGAAAACTGTTAGTTTTTCAAACATCAAGTAAACCATGTATACTATATCAAAGTAATACCTTCACCTTCATGAAGTAGTAAAAAAATCTTCACTGAATAAAGTATCATTAATTACCTTTTTGTAACCAAAGGATTACCATAAAACCCATATAAAGAACACATAGAATATATAAAGGTAACTTGGGACATAAACATACTTAAGTGGAATAACCATATGGTTGACTTCCACACATATCACTTAATGGAATAGCCATACAGCCAATTTCCATACATAATTAATGTAATAGTCATACGGCCGACTTCCATACCCAATGTATTGGAGGTTATAACGTAACCACCCGTCCTGGTATTCAAGGCACCACCCGTCATATGGTTTATAACGTAACCACCCGTTAAAATGTCCAAGTACCAATATAAAATCATAAAACATAAAACCAATATAAAGGAAAGATAACATTTCCACATTTCAATCACAATATATCATAAATATATTGACATAATAGAATCCTTTTTCAAAACCATTTTCAATACAAAAATTCATAAAAGAGTATATGGTATTTATTTTATTCTAAAAACATTACGGCTTGTTGAGAAAGCCAAAGACCAAATAATACTCACGGTGGCGGAAAAAGGTCGTTGTCACCGCGTACGTTAAAAAAAACATTCCTTTTTGTCGTTTAGTAAAACGCTTCGTAGAAAAAGATTCCTTTTGTATAAAAGTAAAAGTCAAAGGGGTTTATACACCGTATAAAAGAAAGTTGTGTATAAAACGAAATATGCCTCAATGAAAGGAGATTTAGACGAAGTCCCTTACCTCGGGTCCGACTTGACTCGATCGTTTTTTAACGTCCTGAATAATAAACTTGAGTTAATTTATACTTGATTAAGAACCTTTTTAAAGTTCATTATTCCTTTTATATCAATTATTTCCATGTTATAAACATTATGTAACCATTTAAGTTAATAATGTTTGTTTTCTCAATATTTGGTTCTTAAGTCGAAAGTGGACTTCTTACAATTACATGTTGTTCGTGTGGTCAATGGTGCTTTATATCCAGAATGAAATTCCTGATTTGGATATCATATATATCATATATATCCAGCATATACATGTATTTATAATATTACATAATCATTTAGAGGTAAGAAATGAAATGCACCGTTCATGGAGACGGTAAGCCGTACGTACGCATGAACGCTACTTTCATTTCTTTGTCATATTAATGGAATTAAAACTAAATGAGCGGTATGTATATTTTAATTCCAGAATTATATTCATCATTTAGATATATCATTAATTATATATATATATTATATACATGTACTTTTAATAGTACATTACATTTGGGGATAAGAAATGAAATGCACCGTTCATGGAGACGGTAAGCCGTACATACGCATGAACGCTACTTTCATTTCTATCTCATACTTTAATGGAAAGATATAATAATGATATAGAGGTATATTATAATTCCAGTATAACATCATATATAATAACTTTAAATCCATCCTTTACACGTCCCAGATATGGCATTAACGAATCACATCACTTTGAGGGGGCGGTAGTCCGCACTTCCTTAAATGAAGATATCGTGTTTACCCATAATGGAAACCATAAAGGTATGCCAAAAATGGAAAATACAGAAGATTAAAGAAAACATAAACATATTATATCATATATAAAAATAGTGACACCATAATGGCCACCCTTGAAGGTGTTAAATGAGTATTGAACAATCATCGTTTCGGGAGGCAAAATTTCGCCATCCACAGAAACCGTATGTTCTTTAACCATTTGATGTAGTTGTGTGAGAGTGTAGCTCAAATAAATATTATAACAACATACTAGTATATTGAAGATACTGGTGTTGTTACAAAAGAAGTAAATAAAAAGAGTTTAGAGGGTTGGAGAAGCAAAATAAAACAAATGAACAAGAGAGAATGAATTACCTTTAAAAGTGTAACCCCTTTTGATTTGAGCCTAAAGGCTTCCTTTGAAAGGATTATGCCCAAAGGGAATCCTCTAGGATGAGGAGAGGGATGTGGAGAGAGTAAATAGGCAGGGGTTGGCTGAGCCAAAGGCTTGAGGAGTGTGTGAAATGAGGTAGAGGTGGGGGCCTTTTATAAGAGGAGAGGAGGGGCACTTTTGGAAAGTAAAGAAATAATACTTTATTTGAAAATGTGTTTCGGTTTTAAAAGGTCCCAAATTGATATAATTCGTGGATTAGGTGATAAGGGTTCGAAATACACTCATCCAATAAGTTTTGGACATATTTAGTTCATAGATTTTACATTATCTTTCCATTTTATTTAAATCGTCAAATAATGATGTCATCGCTGCATCATTATTATGTCATATATAATTTACTTTATTTAATGTCTAAAAATTATAAAAAAATACTATGATATAGGAAATCTTTTTATCTTTCCAATGACTATTTATAATCAAAATTTGGACTTGTATAACCCCACTTAAAAATTGTTTTAGTAAAACAATTTATGTTAGTGTCATTTTCACTTTAACATTAAATAAAAATATATTAATGTCATTTTCCAACTAAAGTGGCTCCATGGGGTCCCCAAGTTGGCCCATGGCTTGTCTTGGTCGGCCATGACTCACCCAATAGGTGTAGGACAAGTGTCATGGTGTTTTCACATTTTTATAATATCATTTTTACATTAAATTACACTAATTACCTCTAATCACGATTAAGAACTTAATAAGTTACTATTCACCAAAAAATTATTATAATCTCATTGAACCACATTTTACTTCTTAATGACAACCATGTGTGTCGAATTTTCAAAATTCAAAACACAATGATGGCAAAATTTCATTTAAACGGAAAATCAGTCTTTATAAGTACCACTTAGTGGTTTCACTATTCATCAAAAATTGAAGTTTTTCAGAACATTACCAAAAATTCACCCTAAGATATATTTGATATTACGAATTCAAAAATGAAGTCAATTTTACAAAATTCAAAACATATAAGTCAAATTAATTAATTTAATAATTAATTCCCGCTGTCATGACAAATAGCGTGTTTTTGTGAAATAATAAGTATCAAAAGATTGACACTAGTTTAAGTCCAATTTCAAAGTGAAATTGATTCCAATGACCACCATTGGATTAACTGGTAAAAATATTTTCTAGTTTCACTTTAAAACCAATTAAAATAATAATCTAATCATATGAATAATTTATATTAAAAAGAGGTTTTGAATTAAAATACAACATTTTACACTATTCATTAAAAAAAGAACTTTATCAGAAAGGTATCAAAAATTTACACAAAGTAAATTTTGATGTCCTGATTCTAAAGAAGAGTTATATTTGGTCCAAAATAATGTATAAGAGTGATCAAAAATATATTTAATGACGGTTCACCATTAAAATGTGATAAGTGAACCTTTAGTGAAAATTAGGGTATAAATGCCCTAAAATTGAACTCTTTCCGTATTTTAAGCCTTTATCTTTTATTGGGTAAATTTAAAAACATTTAAAAACATATCTAATCATATTTTAGTTATTTCTATCCATTCCTGCCAATACAACGGCTACATGTTAACTAACATTTAAAATAATATTATTTTATTACTAGTGTGCTACGTAAGTTTCAAAGAAACTCATTGTTGCGTATCGGGTACGCTATCGAACATTGCAACCCCTTTAAAATAAAATTAATATTTAATTCGTAAATATTAATAAATATGAAAATTATTTATTCTTTATTTACCTGGGATGTTACATCCTTCCCCCCTTTTGGGAATTGCGTCCTCGCAATTTTATTCACTTATCAAAATAAGTGGGGGTATTTATCCCTCATAGCATTTTCAGATTCCCACGTTGCCTCTTCAATCACATGGTTTTTCCACAAAACCTTTACCTGATGAATCACCTTATTCCGTAACACATTCTCCCTGTGGTCAAGAATCTGGACCGGTTGTTCCTCATAAGATAGGTTCTCTTCCAGCTAAACTACCTCTGGACTCAAAACATGAGATGGATCTGGCATGTACTTTCTCAACATCGAAACGTGAAAAACATTGTGTACCTGAGATAAACTCGGAGGTAAAGCCACTTGGTATGCAACTGATCCAACTCTTTCCAGAATTTCGTATGGTCCAACCAACCATGGACTCAACTTTCCTTTCTTACCAAATCTCATCACACTTTTCCAATGAGAAACCTTGAGAAAAACATGATCACCTACCTCGAAAGATAGATCCTTCCTCCGATTATCCGCATAACTCTTCTACCTGCTCTGAGCTGTTCTCATGTGTTTTCGGAATCAACTGAACTTTTTCTGCCATCTCTTCTACCAATTCTGGTCCCATCAGCTTCCTTTCACCCACTTCATTCCAAAAAGCTGGAGTTCGACACCGCTTCCCATATAATGCCTAAAATGGTGCCATCTGTATACTAGAATGAAAGCTGTTATTATAAGAAAATTCAACCAAAGAAAGATGTTGGTCCCAACTTCCCTGATAATCCATCAAACAAGCTCGTAGCATATCCTCCAATGTCTGAATTGTTCGTTCTGACTGCCCATCTGATTGAGGATGAAAAGCTGTACTAAAATTTTAATTCAGTACCCAACGACTTCTGAAGGCCTTTCCAAAAGTTAGAAGTAAAACTGGGTTCACGATCCAATACAATGGAGAGAGGAACTCCATGTAACCTGACTATCTCTTTAAGATACAAACGGGAAAGTTGATCTAGAGAGAAAGTATCTCGTATAGAAAGGAAATGAGCAGATTTGGTCAAGCGATCAACAATAACCCAGATTGCATTATTACCTCGAGATGTCCTCGGTAATCCCACAACAAAGTCCATGGATATGTTTTCCCATTTCCACTCTGGCACTAGTAAAGTCTGAAGCATCCCTTTCAGTAACTGCCGCTCTGCTTTAACCTATTGACATGTCAAACACTTCACAGTAAAATCAGCAATGTCTCTTTTCATTCCATCCCACTAGTAATACTCCCGCAGATCTCTATACATCTTAGTACTGCCCAGATGAACTGAAAACGGGGAACTATGAGCCTCACATAACAACTCATTCTTCAACTGTGAATCACAAGGCACACATAACCTCTTCACAAACCTCAAAACACAAACAAAAACTTATCCAAGAACTCATGGAAAATTTTATTCATAAGGTCCATGAATACAGCAGGTGCATTGGTTAACCCAAAAGGCATAAATACAAATTCATAATGGCCATATCTAGTACGGAACGCAGTCTTCGGAACGTCTGCTTCTTTTACTTTCAACTGATTGTACCCTGACCTCAAGTCAATCTTCGAAAAATACTGAGCTCCCTGGAGCTGATACCACTTCATTTGATGGCCCGACATCTGCCGAAGTAGTTGCAAAGGATTTCACCACCCCTTTCTGCTTGTAGTCTGGCTTCATTCCCCCAGTTGAGTTCTTCGTTGGACACTCATTTGCATAATGACCCATTTCATTACACTTAAAACATCTTATCGTTGGCTTTTCATTTCCTGCTTGATCATCTTCCTTACGGTTACGAGCAATATGACCAGACTTACCACACCGAAAGCACTTACCAGACTTGGATAAACATTCTCCAGGATGCATTTTACCACACTTCTCACAGGATGGATATTTGGTTTTCTTACCTCCTTGCTTCTTTGATGAATTCTTCCCCTTTTCCTGCCAACTCGACCTCGTATTCTGTTGTCTGTCATAGAACACCTGATCATCGACAAACTCCATTTCCACCTTCTCCGCACATCGAACAAGTTTTTCATAACTTTTGAACTCACGAGAAGCTAAAGCCCTTCGATACTTTGGCTTTAACCCTGAGTAAAAACAGTTTATTTTACTATCAAGATCTCGTATGAAGTTTGGAGCATACCTTGCCAATCGAGTGAACTTTTCTTCATAAGTAGCCACTGAATCATCCTCCTGCCTCAATTCTAGGAACATTTTTTCCATCTTAAGACGAACCACCTTAGGAAAATATTTCTCAAGAAACATACCTTTGAATTCGTCCCAGTGAAGATCCACAATCTCATCACTATCCCTTATATTTTTCACCATCAACCACCACTGATCAGCTTCACCTTCAAAACGGTAAACAACAAGACTATCCTTTTGATGTTCTGAACACCCCATGACATAAAAAATCTTCTCCAGTGCTTTAATCCACCCTTCATCTTGCACAGGGTCAGATGATCCTATGAATGATGGGGGATGTTGCCTCATGAAATGTTCCACCACTGACATGTTCCTCTGCTGTTGATCTGGCTGATCTCGTGCATGGATACCACCACCATTTATAGCCTGAGTCAACTGTGCCATCACTGCAACAAACTGTTCAGTTCCGATTCCGACCATCTCAGGTTGCTGATTTGGAAGGTTGTCTTCCTCCTGATGTCGTCCCAACATAGCTGCTTTGTTTCCTTTGCGGAAAACCATTCTGAACACAGAAATATCTTAGGAGAAGCAACATGGTAATCCGTAAATGCTATATCATTTCAATCATATTATAATTTAACACTTTTCTAACTCATAAAGTTGTCTAAACCGTCCTTTGATACCAACTATAAAGCCCCAGCCTTAAACCTTACTTAATATTGATTTAAATGAATAATTCACATTGAGGATCTTTTTAGGTTTAGAGTTTTAGAGAATTAGAACATAGCTATTACATATTAGAAGATTACAAAGTAGACACTTCTACTAAGTCTCCATAAAATAAAAACTCTTAAAAATAAAGATGTCTAGATTCCATGTTTTAGATAGCATGAAATTCCCTTGATCCCATCCTTGACCTTATTCCACTTTAAGTCCTGTGAAAAACATTTTGAAAAACTTGGGGTGAGCATAAAAAGCACAGTAAGGGATACAAAAAGAATGAAAACAGTTAGTTTTTCAAACATCAAGTAAACCATGTATACTATATCAAAGTAATACCTTCACCTTCATGAAGTAGTAAAAAAAATCTTCACTGAATAAGGTATCATTACTTACCTTTTTGTAACCAAAGGATTACCATAAAACCCATATAAAGAACACATAGAATATATAAAGGTAACTTGGGACATAAACATACTTAAGTGGAATAACCATACGGTTGACTTCCACACAAATCACTTAATGGAATAGCCATACGGCCAATTTCCAGACATACTTAATGGAATAGTCATACGGCCGACTTCCATACCCAATGCATTGGAGGTTATAACGTAACCACCCGTCCTGGTATTCACGGCACCACCCGTCATATGGTTTATAACGTAACCACCCGTTAAAATGTCCAAGTACCAATATAAAATCATAAAACATAAAACCAATATAAAGGAAAGATAACATTTCCACATTTCAATCACAATATATCATAAATATATTGACATAATAGAATCCTTTTTCAAAACCATTTTCAATACCAAAATTCATAAAAGAGTATATGGTATTTATTTTATTCTAAAAACATTACGGCTTGTTGAGAAAGCCAAAGACCAAATAATACTCACGGTGGCGGAAAAAGGTCGTTGTCACCGCGTACGTTAAAAAAAACATTCCTTTTTGTCGTTTAGTAAAACGCTTCGTAGAAAAAGATTCCTTTTATATAAAAGTAAAAGTAAAAGGGGTTTATACACCGTATAAAAGAAAGTTGGGTATAAAACGAAATATGCCTCAATGAAAGGAGATTGAGACGAAGTCCCTTACCTCGGGTCCGACTTGACTCGATCGTTATTTAACGTCCTGAATAATAAACTTGAGTTAATTTATACTTGATTAAGAACCTTTTTAAAGTTCATTATTCCTTTTATATCACTTATTTCCATGTTATAAACATTATGTAACCATTTAAGTTAATAATGTTTGTTTTCTCAATATTTGGTTCTTAAGTCGAAAGTGGACTTCTTATAATTACATGTTGTTCGTGTGGTCAATGGTTCTTTATATCCAGAATGAAATTCCTGATTTGGATATCATATATATCATATATATCCAGCATATTCATGTATTTATAATATTACATAATCATTTAGAGGTAAGAAATGAAATGCACCGTTCATGGAGACGGTAAGCCGTACGTACGCATGAACGCTACTTTCATTTCTTTGTCATATTAATGGAATTAAAACTAAATGAGCGGTATGTATATTTTAATTCCAGAATTATATTCATAATTTAGATATATCATTAATTATATATATCCATTATATACATGTACTTTTAATAGTACATTACATTTGGGGATAAGAAATGAAATGCACCGTTCATGGAGACGGTAAGCCGTACATACGCATGAACGCTACTTTCATTTCTATCTCATACTTTAATGGAAAGAAATAATAATGATATAGAGGTATATTATAATTCCAGTATAACATCATATATAATAACTTTAAATCCATCCTTTACACGTCCCACATATGGCATTAACGAATCACATCACTTTGAGGGGGCGGTAGTCCGCACTTCCTTAAATGAAGATATCGTGTTTACCCATAATGGAAACCATAAAGGTATGAAAAAAATGAAAAATACAAGAGCTTAAAGAAAACATAAACATATTATATCATATATAAAAATAGTGACACCATAATGGCCACCCTTGAAGGTGTTAAATGAGTATTGAACAATCATCGTTTCGGGAGGCAGAATTTCTCCATCCACGGAAACCGTATGTTCTTTAACCATTTGATGTAGTTGTGTGAGAGTGTAGCTCAAATAAATATTATAACAACATACTAGTATATTGAAGATACTGGTGTTGTTACAAAATAAGTAAATAAAAAGAGTTTAGAGGGTTGGAGAAGCAAAATAAAACAAATGAACAAGAGAGAATGAATTACCTTTAAAAGTGTAACCCCTTTTGATTTGAGCCTAAAGGCTTCCTTTGAAAGGATTATGCCCAAAGGGAATCCTCTAGGATAAGGAGAGGGATGTGGAGAGAGTAAATAGGAAGGGGTTGGCCGAGCCAAAGGCTTGAGGAGTGTGTGAAATGAGGTAGAGGTGGGGGCCTTTTATAAGAGGAGAGGAGGGGCACTTTTGGAAAGTAAAGAAATATTACTTTATTTGAAAATGTGTTTCGGTTTTAAAAGGTCCCAAATTGATATAATTCGTGGATTAGGTGATAAGGGTTCGAAATCCACTCATCCAATAAGTTTTGGACATATGTAGTTCATAGATTTTACATTATCTTTCCATTTTATTTAAATCGTCAAATAATGATGTCATCGCTGCATCATTATTATGTCATATATAATTTACTTTATTTAATGTCTAAAAATTATAAAAAAATACTATGATATAGGAAATCTTTTTATCTTTCCAATGACTATTTATAATCAAAATTTGGACTTGTATAACCCCACTTAAAAATTGTTTTAGTAAAACAATTTATGTTAGTGTCATTTTCACTTTAACATTAAATAAAAATATATTAATGTCATTTTCAAACAAAAGTGGCTCCATGGGGTCCCCAAGTTGGCCAATGACTTGTCTTGGTCGGCCATGACTCACCCAATAGGTGTAGGACAAGTGTCATGGTGTTTTCACATTTTTATAATATCATTTTTACATTAAATTACACTAATTACCTCTAATCACGATTAAGAACTTAATAAGTTACTATTCACCAAAAAATTATTATAATCTCATTGAACCACATTTTACTTCTTAATGACAACCATGTATGTCGGATTTTCAAAATTCAAAACACAATGATGGCAAAGTTTCATTTAAACGGAAAATCAGTCTTTATAAGTACCACTTAGTGGTTTCACTATTCATCAAAAATTGAAGTTTTTCAGAAAATTACCAAAAATTCACCCTAAGCTATATTTGATATTACGAATTCAAAAATGAAGTCCGTTTTACAAAATTCAAAACATATAAGTCAAATTAATTAATTTAATAATTAATTCCCGCTGTCATGACAAATAGCGTGTTTTTGTGAAATAATAAGTATCAAAAGATTGACACCAGTTTAAGTCCAATTTCAAAGTGAAATTGATTCCAATGACCACCATTGGATTAACTGGTAAAAATATTTTCTAGTTTCACTTTAAAACCAATTAAAATAATAATCTAATCATATAAATAATTTATATTAAAAAGAGGTTTTGAATTTAAATACAACATTTTACACTATTCATTAAAAAAAACAACTTTATCAGAAAGGTACCAAAAATTTACACAAAGTAAATTTTGATGTCCCGATTCTAAAGAAGAGTTATATTTGGTCCAAAATAATGTATAAGAGTGATCAAAAATATATTTAATGACGGTTCACCATTAAAATGTGATAAGTGAACCTTTAGTGAAAATTAGGGTATAAATGCCCTAAAATTGAACTCTTTCCGTATTTTAAGCCTTTATCTTTTATTGGGTAAATTTAAAAACATTTAAAAACATATCTAATAATATTTTAGTTATTTATATCCATTCCCGCCAATAAAACGGCTACATGTTAACTAACATTTAAAATAATATTATTTTATTACTAGTGTGCTATGTAAGTTTCAAAGAAACTCATTGTTGCGTATCGGGTACGCTATCGAACATAGCAACCCCTTTAAAATAAAATTAATATTTAATTCGTAAATATTAATAAATATGAAAATTCTTTATTCTTTATTTACCTGGGATATTACATCCTTCCCCCCTTTTGGGAATTGCGTCCTCGCAATTTTATTCACTTATCAAAATAAGCGGGGGTATTTATCCCTCATAGCATTTTCAGATTCCCACGTTGCCTCTTCAATCACATGGTTTTTCCACAAAACCTTTACCTGATGAATCACCTTATTCCGTAACACTTTCTCCCTGTGGTCAAGAATCTGGACCGGTTGTTCCTCATAAGATAGGTTCTCTTCCAGCTAAACTACCTCTGGACTCAAAACATGAGATGGATCTGGCATGTACTTTCTCAACATCGAAACGTGAAAAACATTGTGTACCTGAGATAAACTCGGAGGTAAAGCCCCTCGGTATGCAACTGATCCAACTCTTTCCAGAATTTCGTATGGTCCAACCAACCATGGACTCAACTTTCCTTTCTTACCAAATCTCATCACACTTTTCCAATGAGAAACCATGAGAAAAACATGATCACCTACCTCGAAAGATAGATCCTTCCTCCGATTATCCGCATAACTCTTCTACCTGCTCTGAGCTGTTCTCATGTGTTTTCGGAATCAACTGAACTTTTTCTGCCATCTCTTCTACCAATTCTGGTCCCATCAGCTTCCTTTCACCCACTTCATTCCAAAAAGCTGGAGTTCGACACCGCTTCCCATATAATGCCTAAAATGGTGCCACCTGTATACTGGAATGAAAGCTGTTATTATAAGAAAATTCAACCAAAGAAAGATGTTGGTCCCAACTTCCCTGATAATCCATCAAACAAGCTCGTAGCATATCCTCCAATGTCTGAATTGTTCGTTCTGACTGCCCATCTGATTGAGGATGAAAAGCTGTACTAAAATTTTAATTCAGTACCCAACGACTTCTGAAGGCCTTTCCAAAAGTTAGAAGTAAAACTGGGTTCACGATCCAATACAATGGAGAGAGGAACTCCATGTAACCTGACTATCTCTTTAAGATACAAACGGGAAAGTTGATCTAGAGAGAAAGTATCTCGTATAGAAAGGAAATGAGCAGATTTGGTCAAGCGATCAACAATAACCCAGATTGCATTATTACCTCGAGATGTCCTCGGTAATCCCACAACAAAGTCCATGGATATGTTTTCCCATTTCCACTCTGGCACTAGTAAAGTCTGAAGCATCCCTTTCAGTAACTTCCGTTCTGCTTTAACCTATTGACATGTCAAACACTTCACAGTAAAATCTGCAATGTCTCTTTTCATTCCATCCCACCAGTAATACTCCCGCAGATCTCTATACATCTTAGTACTGCCCAGATGAACTGAAAACGGGGAACTATGAGCCTCACATAACAACTCATTCTTCAACTGTGAATCACAAGGCACACATAACCTCTTCACAAACCTCAAAACACAAACACAAACTTATCCAAGAACTCATGGAAAATTTTATTCATAAGGTCCATGAATACAGCAGGTGCATTGGTTAACCCAAAAGGCATAAATACAAATTCATAATGGCCATATCTAGTATGGAACGCAGTCTTCGGAACGTCTGCTTCTTTTACTTTCAACTGATGGTACCCCGACCTCAAGTCAATCTTCAAAAAATACTAAGCTCCCTGGAGCTGATACCACTTCATTTGATGGCCCGACATCTGCCGAAGTAGTTGCAAAGGATTTCACCACCCCTTTCTGCTTGTAGTCTGGCTTCATTCCCCCAGTTGAGTTCTTCGTTGGACACTCATTTGCATAATGACCTATTTCATTACACTTAAAACATCTTACCGTTGGCTTTTCATTTCCTGCTTGATCATCTTCCTTACGGTTACGAGCAATATGACCAGACTTACCACACCGAAAGCACTTACCAGACTTGGATAAACATTCTCCAGGATGCATTTTACCACACTTCTCATAGGATGGATATTTGGTTTTCTTACCTCCTTGCTTCTTTGATGAATTCTTCCCCTTTTCCTGCCAACTCGACCTCTTATTCTGTTGTCTACCATAGAACACCTGATCATCGACAAACTCCATTTCCACCTTCTCCACACATCGAACAAGTTTTTCATAACTTTTGAACTCACGAGAAGCTAAAGCCCTTCGATACTTTGGCTTTAACCCTGAGTAAAAACAGTTTATTTTACTATCAAGATCTCGTATGAAGTTTGGAGCATACCTTGCCAATCGAGTGAACTTTTCTTCACAAGCAGCCACTGAATCATCCTCCTGCCTCAATTCTAGGAACAGTTTTTCTATCTTAAGACGAACCACCTTAGGAAAATATTTCTCAAGAAACATACCTTTGAATTCGTCCCAGTGAAGATCCACAATCTCATCACTATCCCTTATATTTTTCACCATCAACCACCACTGATCAGCTTCACCTTCAAAACGGTTAACAGCAAGACTATCCTTTTGATGTTCTGAACACCCCATGACATCAAAAATCTTCTCCAGTGCTTTAATCCACCCTTCAGCTTGCACAGGGTCAGATGATCCTCTGAATGATGGGGGATGTTGCCTCATGAAATGTTCCACCACTGACATGTTCCTCTGCTGTTGATCTGGCTGATCTCGTGCATGGATACCACCACCATTTATAGCCTGAGTCAACTGTTCCATCACTGCAACAAACTGTTCAGTTCCGATTCCGACCATCTCAGGTTGCTGATTTGGAAGGTTGTCTTCCTCCTGATGTCGTCCCAACATAGCTGCTTTGTTTCCTTTGCGGAAAACCATTCTGAACACAGAAATATCTTAGGAGAAGCAAAATGGTAATCCGTAAATGCTATATCATTTCAATCATATTATAATTTAACACTTTTCTAACTCATAAAGTTGTCTAAACCGTCCTTTGATACCAACTATAAGGCCCCAGCCTTAAACCTTACTTAATATTTATTTAAATGAATAATTCACATTGAGGACCTTTTCAGGTTTAGAGTTTTAGAGAATTAGAACATAACTATTACATATTAGAAGATTACAAAGTAGACACTTGTACTAAGTCTCCATAAAATAAAAACTCTTAAAAAGAACGATGTCTAGATTCCATGTTTTAGATAGCATGAAATTCCCTTGATCCAATCCTTGACCTTATTCCACTTTAAGTCCTGTGAAAAACATTTTGAAAAACATGGGGTGAGCATAAAAAGCTCAGTAAGGGATACAAAAAGAATGAAAACTGTTAGTTTTTCAAACATCAAGTAAACCATGTATACTATATCAAAGTAATACCTTCACCTTCATGAAGTAGTAAAAAAAATCTTCACTGAATAAAGTATCATTACTTACCTTTTTGTAACCAAAGGATTACCATAAAACCCATATAAAGAACACATAGAATATATAAAGGTAACTTGGGACATAAACATACTTAAGTGGAATAACCATACGGTTGACTTCCACACATATCACTTAATGGAATAGCCATACGGACAATTTCCATACATACTTAATGGAATAGTCATACGGCCGACTTCCATACCCAATGCATTGGAGGTTATAACGTAACCACCCATCCTGGTATTCACGGCACCACCCGTCATATGGTTTATAACATAACCACCCGTTAAAATGTCCAAGTACCAATATAAAATCATAAAACATAAAACCAATATAAAGGAAAGATAACATTTCCACATTTCAATCACAATATATCATAAATATATTGACATAATAGAATCCTTTTTCAAAACCATTTTCAATACCAAAATTCATAAAAGAGTATATGGTATTTATTTTATTCTAAAAACATTACGGCTTGTTGAGAAAGCCAAAGACCAAATAATACTCACGGTGGCGGAAAAAGGTCGTTGTCACCGCGTACGTTAAAAAAACATTCCTTTTTGTCGTTTAGTAAAACGCTTCGTAGAAAAAGATTCTTTTTGTATAAAAGTAAAAGTCAAAGGGGTTTATACACCGTATAAAAGAAAGTTGTGTATAAAACGAAATATGCCTCAATGAAAGGAGATTGAGACGAAGTCCCTTACCTCGGGTCCGACTTGACTCGATCATTCTTTAACGTCCTGAATAATAAACTTGTGTTAATTTATACTTGATTAAGAACCTTTTTAAAGTTCATTATTCCTTTTATATCACTTATTTCCATGTTATAAACATTATGTAACCATTTAAGTTAATAATGTTTGTTTTCTCAATATTTGGTTCTTAAGTCGAAAGTGGACTTCTTACAATTACATGTTTTTCGTGTGGTCAATGGTTCTTTATATCCAGAATGAAATTCCTGATTTGTATATCATATATATCATATATATCCAGCATATACATGTATTTATAATATTACATAATCATTTAGAGGTAAGAAATGAAATGCACCGTTCATGGAGACGGTAAGTCGTACGTACGCATGAACGCTACTTTCATTTCTTTGTCATATTAATGGAATTAAAACTAAATGGGCGGTATGTATATTTTAATTCCAGAATTATATTCCTCATTTAGATATATCATTAATTATATATATCCAATATATACATGTACTTTTAATAGTACATTACATTTGGGGATAAGAAATGAAATGCACCGTTCATGGAGACGGTAAGCCGTACATACGCATGAACGCTACTTTCATTTCTATCTCATACTTTAATGGAAAGAAATAACAATGATATAGAGGTATATTATAATTCCAGTATAAAATCATATATAATAACTTTAAATCCATCCTTTACACGTCCCACATATGGCATTAACGAATCACATCACTTTGAGGGGTCGGTAGTCCGCACTTCCTTAAATGAAGATATCGTGTTTACCCATAATGGAAACCATAAAGGTATGCCAAAAATGAAAAATAAAGAAGCTTAAAGAAAACATAAACATATTATATCATATATAAAAATAGTGACATCATAATGGCCACCCTTGAAGGTGTTAAATGAGTATTGAACAATCATCGTTTCGGGAGGCAGAATTTCGCCATCCACGGAAACCGTATGTTCTTTAACCATTTGATGTAGTTGTGTGAGAGTGTAGCTCAAATAAATATTATAACAACATACTAGTATATTGAAGATACTGGTGTTATTACAAAAGAAGTAAATAAAAAGAGTTTAGAGGGTTGGAGAAGCAAAATAAAACAAATGAACAAGAGAGAATGAATTACCTTTAAAAGTGTAACCCCTTTTGATTTGAGCCTAAAGGCTTCCTTTGAAAGGATTATGCCCACAGGTAATCCTCTAGTATGAGGAGAGGGATGTGGAGAGAGTAAATGGGCAGGGTTTGGCCAAGCCAAAGGCTTGAGGAGTGTGTGAAATGAGGTAGAGGTGGGGGCCTTTTATAAGAGGAGAGGAGGAGCACTTTTGGAATGTAAAGAAATATTACTTTATTTGAAAATGTGTTTCGGTTTTAAAAGGTCCCACATTGATATAATTCGTGGATAAGGTGATAAGGGTTCGAAATCCACTCATCCAATAAGTTTTGGACATGTGTAGTTCATAGATTTTACATTATCTTTCCATTTTATTTAAATCGTCAAATAATGATGTCATCGCTGCATCATTATTATGTCATATATAATTTACTTTATTTAATGTCTAAAAATTATAAAAAAACTATGATATAGGAAATCTTTCTATCTTTCCAATGACTATTTATAATCAAAATTTGGACTTGTATAACCCCAATTAAAAATTGTTTTAGTAAAACAGTTTATGTTAGTGTCATTTTCACTTTAACATTAAATAAAAATATATTAATGTCATTTTCCAACTAAAGTGGCTCTATGGGGTCCCCAAGTTGGACCATGGCTTGTCTTGGTCGGCCATGACTCACCCAATAGGTTTAGGACAAATGTAATGGTGTTTTCACATTTTTATAATATCATTTTTACATTAAATTACACTAATTACCTCTAATCACGATTAAGAACTTAATAAGTTACTATTCACCAAAAAATTATTATAATCTCATTGAACCACATTTTACTTCTTAATGACAACCATGTATGTCGGATTTTCAAAATTCAAAACAAAATTATGGAAAATTTCATTTAAACGGAAAATCAGTCTTTATAAGTACCACTTAGTGGTTTCACTATTCATCAAAAATTGAAGTTTTTCAGAAAATTACCAAAAATTCACCATAAGCTATATTTGATATTACGAATTCAAAAATGAATTCCATTTTACAAAATTAATAACATATAAGTCAAATTAATTAATTTAATAATTAATTCCCGCTGTCATGACAAATAGCGTGTTTTTGTGAAATAATAAGTATCAAAAGATTGACACCAGTTTAAGTCCAATTTCAAAGTGAAATTGATTCCAATGACCACCATTGGATTAACTGGTAAAAATATTTTCTAATTTCACTTTAAAACCAATTGAAATAATAATCTAATCATATAAATAATTTATATTAAAAAGAGGTTTTGAATTAAAATACAACATTTTACACTATTCATTAAAAAAAAGAATTTTATCAGAAAGGTACCAAAAATTTACACAAAGTAAATTTTGATGTCCCGATTCTAAAGAAGAGTTATATTTGGTCCAAAATAATGTATAAGAGTGATCAAAACTATATTTAATGACGGTTCACCATTAAAAGGTGATAAGTGAACCTTTAGTGAAAATTAGGGTATAAATGCCCTAAAATTGAACTCTTTCCGTATTTTAAGCCTTTATCTTTTATTGGGTAAATTTAAAAACATTTAAAAACATATCTAATCATATTTTAGTTATTTCTATCCATTCCCTCCAATACAACGGCTACATGTTAACTAACATTTAAAATAATATTATTTTATTACTAGTGTGCTACGTAAGTTTCAAAGAAACTCATCGTTGCGTATCGGGTACGCTATCGAACATAGCAGCCCCTTTAAAATAAAATTAATATTTAATTCGTAAATATTAATAAATATGAAAATTCTTTATTCTTTATTTACCTGGGATGTTTCAACCATGTTTCAAGAGAATAAATGATAAAAATAATAATTTTTTTTGTGTATGTAAAATATGATATAAATCATGTTTTTAGGTGATTAATGTTAAGTGAATTTTAGATATTCAGTGACCTTATTTCAATTTTTTTTTGGAAGGATCATAATGTTAAACATTTATGGGTTTTTTTATATTGAAATATTTATGTTGTTTTAAATATTAAAGTATTATATCCCAATATGAGAATATATTAATATATGATAACCTATTTTAACCACTTTTTTTATGTTAAGACATGTGGAATAAAATATCATTTTATGGACCTGATGTTCTTCTAAAGCTTCTAGAATTAAAAATTATCCTTTAATTATTGGAATAAGAGTTGTAATTGTAATTGATCTAGGCATAATGAAAGGATCATATTATAATTTTGAAATGTTATGAATTCAAGTAAGAATAACTTCTCATTAAAATTATTTAACACTATGGGAAGGATATTCAAACAAAAAATGTTATCAGAGTGTTGTCCTTTCTGGGGAATCAAATGGTCCCTTAGATCATTGCAAATTTATGGCTTTGTGATTGTTAAATTTCTCATGAAAAACATCTCTATCACACTCTATCTAAACTGGATAGTTAGAATTCTCTTCCATTAACATTTTCTGTCTTTCTAGCTATTTTATACAATGTGGAAACATAGTTATGAGTTACTTTGGTTAACCATTAAGTTTCCAACATTACATTTTTAAATGAATGTTTTAGTATTCATTTTAGAAATTTGTTTCTCAATGAAATGAAAATTTATGAACAAAACAATTTATAACCTAGATGTATTTCTATGGGTAAATTCTTTTTATGTGGGGTAAATTATAATACCCCAATATTTTGTGATTTTTTTGATTTAATTTAATCATTTTGATATTTTTCATTTCACAAAATACAGAAGATAGATTTCATTATACAAAAGCTCTATGTTTTGATTGTCTTATACGCAACACCAATTTAATAATGAACAACATGAATCACATTAATTATATTATTGTGCATGAAAAATAATTTTTTTCTTATGTTACACACAACACTGAGTTATTTTTATCTCTTGTATTACATGTCTGATTGAGTTTTAAAAACTACAATATACTATTAATATTGTAAGAAAAATGTGATTATAGTTATTACAATGCCATTAGAAATAAAATTTTAAATAAAATTATCTAAACCTTTAAAATTATATTTATAAAATATATATAATGGAATATTTGGTTATCAATTAGCTATAAATGAAAGTAAGACTATTATGAAATAAAAAAACTATTTTCTATGAAATGTGTTTTTATAAAACTCTATTTTATCACAATAAATTAAACAAACCAATATTTATGAATTTTTAATAAATAATATATATAAAATATTCTATATTTTTTTTACACTCATAAATTAGATTTTATAGTCATAAGGTAAGAATAAATTCATTTTTATTAATAAAAAGATGTATTTTCCAAGAGTATAAATTTACAACATTTTAATGTAGAGCCAATTTTAAATATAAATTATGACTCTTATGATTTTTATATGAAAAAATAAACATAATTTTTAATATATTTACATGAAAATTTAGTTTGACGATACCTCTTGTATTTTTCTATAATATTTTATGTTTTGCTGAATAATAAAAAAGAATGAATTTTAATTAAAAACAAAGTTTTCATCTAAATTATTTATAGTGTTAAATTATATTATTGATGGGGTTTTAAGTATAATTTGATAAATTTTGTATCATTTATTGAAATTTATGTCATTGGAATCAATTTCACATTTGATTTGGAAATAAAAACATTTTGGTATTTGGAATATTATCACATTGAGATATCATTTTTTAATTCCATCAAAGAGATTAATTTTAAATTAATTTTGGATAATTATTCATTTTTCAATTTTTAAAAAAGAATTTTTTATTTGGAATTATAAGTAAAAATTTAGTAAATAGGTTCTTTTATATTTTGACAATATAAATTATAACTTTAGTAATTTTTATTATCATGGTTAAGGGTAAATCATGTAATTAATAGTAAAAATAATATTATAGATATTATAAAATAACCTTAACATGATAAAAACTGTTATTAAATGAATTTCTTTAAACCATTAATAGATTATATTCAAAATTTGATAATTTAATGGACACTTTTCCATGAAAATCACTTGGATATTATTTAAATCCATGAGAGTGACAAAATATCACATTTGATTTTAATATGTGTATTGTTTTTTCATTTTGGGATAAATATAAGATAATCGATAATATATATATTATTATTAAATTACATTGTTTATCTACATATTGGATTTTATTAGGAACGAAATAATTACATTAATATTTATACAGTTATAATGTAGTAGTTATTAAATTAATGAAACACCCAATTAAGTGACATGAAAAATATTTAAATAAATATATTATTTATATATTAAGGTTACCCACGAATTTTATTGGTACTATGACATATTATTCACGTATTAATAAATATTTATATATGATATTTTGTTGAATTTATTTTATTAAAATAATTTTAATAAATAGTTTCAAAATTGACACTAATTATATTTTATGAAAATATTATTTTAATAAATTAGGTAAAAATAATAAAAATAATAAAATTTTTAAAATGGGATAAGTTATGGTCTAAAATTTATTAAATTTACCATTTAATTTTCAATTTACGCCTTATATGTAAAAATATTTATCTTTTATAATTGAAAATATTGTTACCATAGTCATAAATAAAATATGTCCACTAAGCGTTAATAAAAAATAGATAGATTAAAAAAGACAAAAAATGTATAACATATTTTATTTATTATATTACCAATATAGAAACACAATATATGTTTATTACTTTCCATTTAGAAGTATTTTTAATTATATTTAATTTAATATAATCTAATCTTTTGAGAAAGTCCAAATGTGCCCCTCACATTCATTACAAAAGGACACCAACCCCTTTCCATTTCACATATTTGTGCCTTATATCTTGAAAAAACTAAACCAAATAATCATATACTCTTTAATAGCCACATTTTATAAGTTCTAGTCTTCCAAAAAGAATAACATGAGAGTTTTTCATATAGAAGATCAAAAGGGGCTGCTTTGAAGAAGAGGTAATACATCTAATAGATCACTCTCTTTTTCTACCCTTATATACCTCCTATTAATCCATAATATATATCATAAAATAATAAATCCACAATATTAAATATTATTAATTTTTATTATGATTATTAACACACCAATATGCATTCCCTTTCCCATCAAACAAGAAATAAATGTATCGCTCGTGCGAATATATGACATTCCGTCTTCAAAGAGCGTACAATTCATTTTCCACAACCATATTATATGAGGTGTAATTATGATAGGATTAATGATTATGTATGATATAATGAAATAAATATACTTCTCTAATGACAATAAAATATATATGTTTTTTCAACCTAATCTTTTTGTGAAATGATAACACCACTCGTGTGTATATACGACGAACTATCTCTACGATGCAATGTGATTTTATTTTCATCTATATTTAACATGGATGGTAATAAGTATGAATTTTATAGGAATATATGATATATATAATAAATAATTCATTATTTAATTATAATATATTGTACACTTTTCTTTCGTTTAATATGACAATAAAATGAAAACCACATTCTTGCTTACAAGCACTCTACTATCTCCATGAACAATGTATTTTATTTTCTATATGTAGCTTTTATGATCACCATGAATAAATACATACTGAATAAATATATGATATTTATATCATTTTATCATATTTTATATTATGAAATAATAATATATATATTAGAGGACCAAGGATAAAAAGTCAAAACATGATGAAAAAACAGCGCAATTATTACCCAAAACATAACATTGTCTTAGAATTGTAAATAAGATAGTAATATAAAGTGATTCATAAATCATATATGGTATTATATATTTGAATATGGTTCTAGGTTAGTTTTATAATAATCATATATTAATCATACCATAGGTTTCAATGTATGAAAAGATATTCAAGACATATAGTTACATATTATTTTATCAATATTATTTCGGTGGGTCACAGGCTTTAAACACAACTTGTTTATTTTTTGTGGTGTATATACTACTCATGAATATATTTTATAGGTGTTATTCTGAATATTATGGTATTCTTATATCCATATAGTTTTTTTCTTTCATGTGGAATAAAATTCAATTTATTATAAAGTGGTAAGGGTTAGTATCAAAATCAAATTTTTATTAGGGATAGTTTATATATAAGTATCAAATGGGGATTATTTATCTTCCAAGTCTAGGATTATTAAAAAAAATCTAAATTTTTTTCAATATTCTTCTACAATTTTATAAATTAATTTCTACAAATGTGTTAATTTTTATTTAAATATTTAGAATGTAAAATTTCTATCAGTTCCCAAATAAGGTTCTTTATGACTTTTTTGACAAAAGTATGGGAGGAATGTTATTTGATCGTACATGAAATGAATATTTGTCTCTTTAATTATTCCCTAATTCCATGATTCTTCCATTATGTTATTAAATTGTTATTTTCAATGAAAATTCCCTCTTTTAATAATGTACAACATTTAAAAAATTATATTTACCCCAATAATGATTTCAATTGACCTCTTAAAATTATTTTCCAACGAAGATAACATGATTTATGTAACTTATGTTTTACTAGGTATATGTTTCAATGTTACTATTCTCATTAAGTCTCTAAATATTTTATGTTATTAATGAATTGAACCTTATGAATTTATTTTCACCTCTATGATTTATTCTCTAATTAAATATTAATGAAACCAATTTTTTATTGCTTATAATATGATGAATGATTAATTTAATTATAGAAGACATATTTTTGGTATTTATTTTATAACACGTGGGATCTATATATCCATACAATAAAATGGGTAATGATTTATATATCATAGTATAACCATGTCTAGAATGGAAAGTGAACCTAGTAAATTAAAACATATATGGAATGTGGAGTGAACTCAGTTCAGTAAGGGACTTTGTCTGCTATGATGGTTGGGTAGCGATACTTGGATAATTTTAAAATAATTTTCTATTATAATGTTTATGAAAAAAATTTAATTTCTTATATTATTAAATATATTAATATTAATATTTATTCTTTAGTAACTTTTATGATTTATTCCACGAAGTGATGTCTAAAAAATTGATATAAAGGATATTATTTTTTAAAAGTTATGTTTATGTACATATAGAATATGATTATGTTATTGTTGATATCTCCCCTGGTTACCCTAAAGTATCATCTGAGCTCTCCCTTTTCATTTGTTTCATTTCCCAAGGTTATAGAGACAGGATTTAGGTAATGAAACTAAATGGGAACTTCTTTGTGGGAACTATTGATGATCATTCACTAGACTATATGTTTATGTTCTGTGTTTCTAAAAGCACCAAATTAAAATGGTATTTGTGAATGTGTTTGTGTAATTTCAGAAATATTCTGAAAAAGAAAGATGTAATATCCACATATGAAAATCATAGGTCATTATTGGTTTCTTGACTAATGTTCATATTTTTTGAGATTAAATTAAATTTGTAGGTGGGAGTCTTTATAGGTTCCCAACACTCCAAACATCATTTGATGTCCATATGTGTCCAACATCACCCTTATATTTTACAACATGGAGTTATCTGTTCATAATATATGTATTTTACTTAAAAGGAATCCACATAAATATTCCATTAAGAATGATCTTCAGGAACATTACTGAAATCTATAAGGCATACCGAGTAAATGAAATGGGGTCAATGGGGGAATCTATAGAAGGTGGAAATGAAATCTCATCATCCTGTTTTGATCAAGTATTTGACATCACCGACCATGGTGGTAGAGGCCACCCACATTTGGAATGTGGTAATACACTTCAAACAACTAACCACTATAGAGGATGCATAACCATTACATGGAATAACCTAAATTTAGGAGACTCATGAATGAATAAAACAACATCAAAGCACCTGATGCATATCCCCTTTAAAATAGTGTTGGAAAAACTTAATTATAAATAGTTTCCATAGTAATCCATTATCACATCAGTAATGTTTAAAAGGGTTATAGGGGTGGGGGTTACAAAAAGTCATAAGGAATAAAATTTCTCCAAAAATAGATAAATATGTTTTTTTGATTGAATTTAGAACTTACGAATTATTATCATTATGAGATGGAAATTTTGTTTCACTAGACCTTGAGAAATTATTTTATTATATTTAAATTTTGAATGTATTTACCAGATTTCCACTTTTGTCACTTGTAAAAAAAATTATCTCCTAACAAATTTAAAAATATTCAGACACATAGAATGTCAAATATTTATCCAAATAACATTCCAACATCCTTAAACATATCCATGAACTCCTATTATTCTCAAAAGATCTATCCTGGGATGGTTAATGTGTTCCATAAAGGGATATATCTGAAGAGGCAGTATAAGTCCTTACTGACCTATTTCAAGTTATTTATTATTGTACCATTATAAAATCTATTATGTATGTTATAATATAATGGAATTTTGATTATATATATACTTAAATAATGCAATTTTAGATAAAAACACTTTTCCATTTATTTTTCCATCATATGGGAAATAAAATCATCGCTCATATGTAGGTGTGGATTACCACATCCATGAATCGATGTCTTCCATTTTTCATCATTCCATTGATGGAGGGGTATTGTAAAATATTAACGTTATATATATATATTATATTTAAAACATTATTAAAATTATATAAATATAATATGTTAATTAATTTATTATTACTTCATCTTCTATAAAATGATTTCATTACTGATGCGTACCACCTCCACCAAGAGATGTGACTCATTTTTTGTTTCCATATCCCATCACTACTGGAAAATTTACATATAAAAATGGTTTTTTAAAGCATGTGTATAGCCTCGAAAACTATGGTTATAGGATACACCAATGATTTTTTATATTGTGGCCAGTTTTAGCATCATTATTAGCATATACCCATGATTTGTAGAAAACAGTTGGTGTTTGTAACATTGATTTTGTTATACACATTATTGAAATAAACTATCCATATAAATATATAACCATAGTTAAAAAAATGTGTGATTTTTTATCCCCATCAGAGAACCTATTCCCATGGTTCTAAAAACAGTGGTTATAGGTTGTTGTCTCCATTAGTTAGTATCCCCACAACCTTATTCCCCAAAATCCTTATCTTGTAAATAAAATTTCATTAAAATACACATTTCATACATTTATAATCCAATAAATAGGTTTTAATAGTTTTAAAACTATATATTATACTAATATATATATAAACATCCATGAAACATATCAATTGAAGTCATTACAAAACTGCTCAACTCTCCTTCATGTTAAGAAAAAAATGAAGGGGATCAATATATATACCATCACCTACATACTCTTCCTCGTTATCAAGAATAACAAAAACATCATCACCTACAAAAACAACAACATCCCCACCAAAAGCATCATCTGGAGAAACAACATCATCCACAACATCATCGCCACCACCATCCTCTCAATCGCCACTAGAATTTTTTTTTGAATCACTCGAGGAATCATTTAAAGAGAACATTTATAACATATATAAATCAATAGTATTACCATCCTCTGATGGATATTATTTACAGATACCCAACATAACTTCTAGAATTATTTGGTGATCATGTTACTTATTTCATGCTCATATTTTCTTCTTTAATGCTCCTCTAAAGTTGTTTTTTTCTTCACCTACTTCTGTATGAGTTCTCTGCATCCTAATGGTCAGAGAACCTTGAGAAGAGCTCGATGAGGACCAATACATGGAGGAGAAGATGTTTTCCGTAGTCGACATCAGACATTTCCATGTGCTCATCTCCTAAAACTATACTCAAATGATCATTTGTTCATAAGATTCTATCTTCTTTATCATCAAGGGCCTCCATGGTAGACTATTGAAGATTTAAAAACTATATTTAATTTATAATTTTCTATAAATATTTTAAATGAAAATAAAGAAACATAAAATATTTTATTGTGATTGTGAATTTAGTACACTTTCATCTCTTTTATTCTTACAGGAGAAAAATAATTTAGCTCGAAGTACAAGATCTTCAGTGCCCAATGTATCTTTCTGTAAATGAAATTGATTAGTATACACATATTAAAAGTGTCAAAATTTAATAATTTTGAGTAATAATAATGTGGAATAAATTTATAATAAATGAATAATTATTAATTAATTATATTGGACATTATGCACAATTTTTTCATTAGTTCTATAGGCCAATTGGATTTTATGCCACTAGGTGTATTGGCCAATTTAAAATTAGTCTTATAGGAATATTATACATTAGTCTTATATGAGAATGGGCTATTATGTGTAACAGTTTTATATACATTTGTTGTATTGTCCTAATAGCCAATTGGACATTATGTTATTAGGGCTGATGGAAAATTGGTAATGAGGCCTATAGTAAAATCGGTGATTATGCATAATTGAAAAATTTTGTATTTGGATTACTTGACAATTTTCCATTAGGCATAAGGGATATGTCAAATATATTCTAATTGAAATTAAAATAAAATATGTTATTTCTAAAAGTGTAGGTTATAATGATGATAATAGGAATTTTGGTCTAAAATTTACAATAATAAATCACCTTGTACATTAATTAAATATGAATTAATATAAATATGATATTTTACTATAAACATAAATATTCAGAGAAGGGTGGTGGATAATAAGAACAATATTTTTATATAGAAAATATTTCCCTTTTGAAGATAAAAATTAAAAACTTATTTTTAGTGATGTAGAATTTCTGGGCCCAAATCATGTTTTTGATAGTTAATTTTTTTTAGAAATATAATAGACAATAATTAAAGGTTAGTAACATTGAAAAAGCATCAATTCTGAGAAGCTAAAGAATAATTTAAGAATAAAATCTAACATTAATTATATCCCATAAATTCATATTTAGGAATCAGGTTCAGGTTTTCTCAGAAATCAGGTTCTGAAAATATGTTCTGTTTTTCAGGTTCAAGAAACAGGTTTCGAAGTTTCTCATGAATCAAGTTTAGTGAAAATCGCCATACATCATCACAATTTATTTAACAACATTTATCATGAAACTTTTAATGATTTATAAGAACATGAATATCCAAAAAGCATCGATTGATTTTGTATATAAAGTTTTAGGAACTTTCATAACTTCTGACTTCTTATTCTTCAGGCACATCCTCATTAAAAATTCTTCAGAAACCAGAGAATTCAACAATCTATAACTCAAAAAAAAAACACTTCAACAAGAAGATTGGTTGTCAAAAAATACAAAAAATATTTAAAACAAAAAACCAAAAAGGTTATTCAGAAGGGATAAAAGTATAATAAACATTTAAATAATATTTAATATATGAATCAATTATAATATTTCCTATAGTGACAACATGAAAACATGAAACTGTTTTTCAATGGTTATAAAATCTACCTTTTTAGTGGATTCCTAGAAGAATAAGTGTTTATTTATAAACCTATGAAAATAATAATTTATAGGGATTGATGTATAGTTTACTCAATAAATAATTCCTTTTATTGATTAAAATAGGTCCCCAGAACATGGTACATAAATAATAAATGTTTCATAGAAAAACTGAAATTTTATAAAGGAATGGTTAATAGAAACATATATGTGTTTTAGATGAGTTCATGTATTTCTCATGACATAGATTTTGTTAGATAATTTTTTTCATGTGACAATGTGTATTCCGATAAGGAGTTTGTAAAAAAAATTAAAAATTCCTCTTGAAATTAAATTTATAGGATAAATGAACTATTTTATAGGAATATATATCTTTGAAAATCATAATTAATTCATCTAAATCATAAGAAAATTTGTGACAGAAATATTGAAGAAATTTATCATAAAGGATTTAAAATATTTCTAAACATCCATAAAATGTATAATGAGACTGATAAAGGATGTTGTATGAAATACCATTAATCATAAATAATTTTAGAGAATCGTTAGAAGAATATTTCTTCAAAAAAATCCATATATACTCTATGGAATTTATAATTTTCAATAATATCACTGTGATCCTAAAGTGACCCATATGAAGAAACAAAAAAAATATTAGATATGTTAAAAATACACTGAGTTGTGGTATTTCTTATTGCATTAGAGCAAAAATAATTATATTGACTGTCATAGATTATGAGTGGGTTTGTGATTACAACAAATAGAAATCTAAATGAGGTAAAAAATTCATTTAATGTGAAATAATTTTTAAATTACATAATAATACGTAGAATTAAATTATTTTGTGTAGAGGAGGGGAAATAATATGTTACGGTAACTAAATCATATGACATTGGGTTATATTCCTTTCAAAAACATAACATTTACTAGAAATATACATTTAATTTATATAATCCATTTAATGGATGAGATTTTAGGGCTCCTTATTTGATTTGTTAGTGTTGAAAATAAATTCAATGGTATATACTGAAGAACTATATAAATGTTTTAATGGATATTGTATTTACTTCCAAACATGAGATAGTATAATAAGAAATATATGAGATATATTTTTAACTAAATTGGGATTTATTAGCTGATTAAATATAACATGAGATGTATGGATCTATTTTTGATATGATTTGATAAATTATATAAAATCTAAATTGGCCAATAGGCCAGATAAAAATGGCCATTTTAATGGGGTATTTTAATATTTTTATTAATATAAGTAATGAATATACAACATCAAATTTTTCATTAAAATTAAACTAAGTAACAATATAAATAGGGAAATTATTTTAATTACGATTAATGTACAAAACAAATCTCATACTTAGGTATTATAGTTCACCCTAATATGTGTGCATATGTCATTGAATCATTATTATTTTTCTTTTCCCCCAACGATTGATAAAACATATTTAAATACATGTAATATGAATTAAATTTTATATGAAAAACATTAATGATTTGAAATAACATAAACTCATTAGTCATCTAATGTGAAATTGTTTTTTTGATATTGAGTTTTTGGACAATTGATAAATGTGCATACACCCTCTAAAACAAAACCAATTATTCTCTTCCAATAGAAATACACCTCATGATTGTATGATCACAATAACTCCCCAACATCCACCATTCTTGTATCCTTATCCGCTTCTCTATTGGGAAAGTTAAAATTACTCTGTAACAAAAATGGTATTTCATATTAATATAACAACAATATATATATAAATATATAAATTTTCTAACCCATACCTCCTCCAATACGTTTTCCTTGATGTCATTACTGACATGTCTCTATGACACTAGTTCTCCCAGAATGATATCTTGGTATTTAGAATAAGGGGCCATGAAACTTATACAATGCCTTTTATTTTACTTATTATCATAATTTCATTATTTTAATCCACCAATGACTTTTTATAGTTATTCCATGATTCATTAATAAGAGTGAACCCACATTCCCTAGCAGAAGATCCAAATAAATAAGAATTGAGGGTGGGGAAATTAATTATGTCACGGTACAACGTGACATAAATAAAGTGATATAATTTGGCATATTAATGATAAAAATAACATACTGTAGTCTTTTAAATAAATTGTGATGGACATGTTGGATACCCTGGATTAGCAGCCATTGAAGGATGTGTCAATTTTAACGCATGCTCTAGGTTGTTTGGATTCACGGGAGTAGAAGATGAATGAAGAAACTCATCAAATGATGGATGAATGTTAGGAATCGGAGGAGGTGTAGACATAAAAAATATGGGTTGTATGTTGGGGGATAGATCATCATATATGGGTATGGTAAGGGTGGGAACAACCATGGAGGTTGTGTAGATGTGGAATGAAAAGAAGTGGGTAAATTAAATGATGAAGGAATCAGTGGGATCATCTATGGATGTGGAATATACAAGGTATGTGAATACGAGGGTAGTTGGGATTATGATGGAGGCATGGAAAAGAACAAAAATAGAGACACAATCGGAGGAGGGAATGGTGTGGTAGATGGGTCAGTGTGGGAATGTGTATGATGCGTGCTCTGTCGAGGTCTATGAGCATACCCACTCAGATCCATTCTAGTTGGATGAGTATTCAACTCTTGTGGAACTGAATGTACCTATTTTTTTTATAATTATTATTTACGAGAAATTATATATAATGAAAAAGGAAAACATTACAAATATTATAATCACAGAGGAAATAAAATGAGGCAATACATGCTCATGCACCTATCTATCGAGATCAAATACTTTCTTCCTTCAATGTTCTAACTAATTCCACATAATCTGCATAATAACAAACTGTCAATTTTTATAAACTATATTTATAATTCATTCATAAAACATAAAATTTAAATAAGGCACAAAAAGTTCATGATTACTTTTAGTAACAATAATTTAAAACAAAGTTATAATTTTTTTAATATTTCTCACAACCAGTTATATAAATTAATATTAATCTAATTAAATGAAATTCCGCTAGAAAATACTATAAAATAAAAATCAATAAAACTAAAACTAAATTAATGAAATTAATGTAATAGTAACCTAAGAAACTAATGTGATGGTAATAATAATAGATGATGAACATATATGGTCACTTATATATATTACCCAAAAATACTTCAATTTTATCATAAAATCTTCTAGTTGGAAAATTTGAATCATCAAATGAAATATTTTGGTCCACACCAAAGGGGGAATCAATGGTGTAAATTTTATCACCAACATGATGAGAAATATGAATTGGGATTACTTCAATAACCTTAATCCTCTCTTTGATGACCATTAACATAAAATGATTTTCTTTCCACTGATGCATAAATGTATGGTTCATCAATATGTATGAATAAACTCATGTCAATAACTATGAATGCACAGCCATAAAAAAATGTACCCTACCGTGTCATTGAATCGTGCCATTTACATTTCACTATAGTGACTAGAACCTAAGAGTTGTAATATAATGAAAATATTTTCTCAAAAAGTCCATAATAATACAATTATTTATATTTAGGACAAATATTAGATGTAGTGGCATAAAAATACGTTGTTGGAGTTAACATAGGGCCATCATGTTGTGTTATCATTTTATCTTCTCGATCAATAGTATCAAATTTATTTCCACTAATTCATAATGATTTTTGTTGATGAACCAATGAATTTGGACCAAAATTAAACACTCTTAATTTATGGGAAATAGAGTCAACAGGTAAGAAGAAGACATGAAATAATTATTAATAATAAAATGAAATGAATATTTTCAATTTACGTTAATTACTGTAGTGGACATATATTTTATTTCAACCATGCAAGATACTCTAAAACATGAAAATCCTCTATTGTTCTCAAAGGAAAAGATAGATGAAATCTAAATTTTATTTTTTGGTGTTATATAGATAAATGATAAAAAAATTATAAAATATATGCGATGTTTCATAATATGAGATAACATATAAATATTCAAATTATATACACAATATAGTCATAAAACAAAGGACATTGAAACAAGACTATGTGATGTGCCATATCGCGCACTTCAAGGCTTAATGTCGCCTATGTATAAGACCGAACAATTAATCATGTTTTGGGAAAAAAGGAAATAGGGACACAATTCCCACATTTTATTTATCTTCATTTCTCATTTTCCAATTGTGTCTAGAACTCAAATCATGAAAATACATATAAAAAATCCATACATTCGTAGGCTAGATGACATCTCACAATCAATCCATCATGATAATTATTGTTTCAAACATATGATTTCATTGTGAAATTTCTTATTTGAGTTGGATACATCCACTGACAAGAAATTGGTCCCTCAATAAGTGTTTCATTAGGAAGATGGTCTGTTAAATGAATTATGCTTGTGAAAATGGAAGAATAATTTTTTTTTCAATCGCACACAAAATTAAAGGCACCTCCTGCTTCACTTTAAACAATAATTCCTTTTTTAATTTTTTTTTAACAGATGCCACTAAAAAATAGAAAAGGAGAATCACTGTCACCCTTACATCATGGGAAATAACATTATTTATTACTATTGGAATGAATTCATGAGGAAGGATGTGATAATCACGAGTTTTTACGAATTTTTGTTTTAAATGACTTTTGTTGACTCTTTCGAATATGTTTCTGGAATAGCCATATAGAACATTGATATTCTATAATACTGCTAAAAAGTTATCTTTACCTGATGGTGTCATCACATAATAAGTACAAGGGACGTTCCATTTGTTTTCACTGATACATAAAGGGTGCAGTTCTAGTCGAATACTAAAATATAACAAGTCCTGCAGATATTGGAAGTTATGTTTAGTATTTCCCTAGATATTTAGATGAATTTACAGAAACATTCAACAAATATTTCCATCAATATGCAGTATTTATAATGTAGGATGTTACAAATTGGTAGACAAATTTGGAGACTACAAAAATATACTTCGTTTTTTTATTTTTATATGGCTTTAGTGTCATCATTATTCATCTTTTTATATTTCTGCAGACCTTTCCCTAATAAAAAAGAAAAATAATTCAATTAATTAATCACATCACTACATAACATATTTTTTGGTGGGTGTTAAATTTTAATAGTATAATCATACCTCTAAAGATTCTTCCTATATTTATGATCTATTGGAAAGATTCATCGATACCCCATGAAACTGGAACTATGAAGATATTTAATCCTTATTGATTTTCGGTTCTTCATACATATAGGATATGATCTTTTTAACTTTATTATCCAACCAGACATCATTGATTATGTGGGAAAATCATTTATAGTCCATAATAGGGCATCACACATCTGAAATATATTTTTAAAGAATCATCAAATATTTTCACACCCATATCCCAAGGCTACTTCAGCACTCTTATTAATATCTACAAGTAGATGCCTCAATAATTAAAAAGATCAAATGATCCACATATCTGTATAATCAATAAAGTGAATGGTGTTTTCATACAAATCTATAGTGGATGACGATAAACATGAACAATAATTTGCCATGTGCTGGGAGTATTAGGAATCTGAACAAAAAGTATAAAACCATCACATGATAGACCCATTCTGACATTATATACCTCAGTTGTAAAATAAGGATTCTATGCATCAAATGACCATAATTATAATCCATATGTAGAACTTTAATTATCTTAGGATCCTATCATCACATATTGGATGAAATTTCTACAAACGTGAATAGATTTTAATGTCTAGGAATCAATGGAAAGTGACACATGGATATCAATGGCACACAAGATGGTGTTCTATCTACATTTTCCTTCAAACAAGATGTACCAAATTCTTTACAGTCATTACGATAATCTGTTTCCTCCAAAAATAGACTTTCCTCTTTCAGATAAACATGAACATTATTAGTAAAAAATCCAAGCTGCTTAAATAAGATTAATTACGTGTAATTATTTGAGGGAATATATACACCATGAGGAAGGAAGTCATTCAAAAGTTAAGAATATAATGAATGTAATTATTAGAAATTCTATGCTTCCTTTTTCCATGATATAACTATATTAAAAATTCAAACTAGTTCATTTTAATACATTGTTGATATACCGATGTTCTGGAATCATCTATTAAAATGTTCAGTCTCTCAAAATAAACATCTATAATCTTTTCCACATGTGTATTGAATTCATTGTCTTCTTGATCTGAAATACTATCTCTCTCATGATGATTTAAAAAATGGAATCTGATCGAATAAAAAATTCTCTATATTATTAGTTTATTTTCCATTTTGAAAATTATAAGATTTTTCGATCGCTCTATGGTGGTACAAAAAAATTGTTTTGTTGCAATCTATCTTTTTTTATATGGTAGATAACTTCTTCCCAGATTATCCATGGTCTTCCAATACAATTATAACATGATAACTATATACAACCTCTATATCAAGCATTATTAAATGCAAAATCTTAAAAAAATTCCAAATTATTTTAAAACATAATTGAAATTCACTTGGTATGATACATCCATCTTGAATGTATTATATTACAAGAACAATGTTATATTATAATCAATATTGTAAAACATAATTAATAAATTCAATCCAACCAATATTAATATTAAAGTCAACAAACCATATTAGTATCTATGAAAATAAATAATAAGAGAAATATAATATGCTATAAGGGGTGAATACAAATAATGAACCAAGGTGCGTATCTATGTGCGATAATGGTTATAATTTCTATTCAATATCAGATTAACACTATCAAAAATAATCAACCATAAAAAATATTGTTATGAAATGAGTTTTATATCAATAACATATAAACATTGAAAATTGTATATTGAAAATGAATTTGTACCACTGGAATCAATGAAATTTATTATTTCAGTCAAATATTATTATTGGGAACAAAAATATCAAAATTGACTAATAATTTCAAAATTATACTTATGTAGAAAAATATATAAAATATATTTACATATAATAAAATAATTTATAATTCTAGGGGTGTATACACCTAATATTTTTATCATTTAAATATTAAAAATGTGGTATGACCACCTTCATGCTTTTATAGGTGGTTGAACTCCTAGAAGTAACCAAGCTATGCTTCCTACATATGATGTTCACATACTATGTAATATCATGGGAAAATATCTTTGGGGACCATTAATATAACTTAATTTTGAATCTAAATATATAGTTACAAAATATATTTTAAGTGTATTAATGTTAAATAAAATTGATTTTGGACCCCATATTATCCCATTTATTGTATTTTCCCAATAACCTAAAAGAGAATACAACTGTTTTAGGTAAACAGTAACAAGTATTTATAGAATTTAATTCATTCCAATGATTAAAAATTTTATTAATATAATTAATTATCCAACATTGACATGATACTTTTTTTTACGAACATTTTGGATAATATTATTTAATTCTTAATAATCTTTTTAAAAAATTTAAATCCAATTATTTTATCATCATTTAATGCTAATTAATTAATTTAATTTATGTCCCCTGACCGCATTCATTGCAGAATCCAATTTCTCAATATTATTTTGAATGCAATGATCTTACCTTCTATGAATTAATTAACTTCATTTATATTTCTTATTTTCTTATCATTACCTTGGTCATTAAAAACAAAATTTGTCACTCCATTTGATTTTTACTCATATCTATTTCATCTTGATTTATAATTCCCATAGGTAAAAAAGTTATTGGAGATTTTCAATAGGTTATAATAAATATAATTTTTAATTTAATAAAATCATTAAGAAGATCTGTAATATTTAAAATTTCATTATAAACATTTAATTATTTTATTCATTCATTATTTGAGTTCAACTCTGTCAAATATATACTTCCAATTATCATTCATTTCCATAAAAGAATGTCTTGTTTGATTTATGATAGGACTAGGTTTTCCATCTTTATTTTTACTAGGTAAAGTATTGTGATCCTACTCCCTTTAAAGTTTAAATAATTTATTTACCAATGGGATAAAATTCATTACTCCCATTAATATTATAATTGAGACTCCAATCGATTGATTTTCTAAACAAATTTTCCTAAAATACTAAGACAACTCTACTAGTAGCCATTCTATGACAATTGTAAAGTTTGGTGGCCCCCCTAAAGCTTACCTCTAATAAGTTATGGTTTGGAGACTAGCAATGGAGTCATAAAAAATATAATATAAGGGAAAATAACTTCTTTAATATCTATAAAGTAAGAAAAACCACCAATCAACTCCAATAAACATGTATGAAATTAACCAATTATTTTACTTGAAATTTTAAAAAAATCCATATTATATCATACCACTAAAAAGTTATTGTGGACAATACTAGAATCTAACTACTCCTAAGGTACATTAAATTCTCTAATATACATTATTATGCCATATTAAACATGTTTATAGTCAGCACAATATCGAACAAAATTTAAAAATTTTATAAATAACTTATAGATGTTGGGGTGATCATAAAAGTTTTATAAATAGGTTCCTCTAAATATCATATTTTCCATATTGGGAAAATTCAATATCACATATATCAAAATATATTGACTTCTTATCGATGATTGTATATATTTTATATTTTTAATATAATATTTTCTAATATCTCAAGGAATTTGAATCATGATAATTCCACACTAATTATAATAATTAAAAATGTTATATAACCAACATAAAATTTATATGCATTCATTGCATAGAAAATGATGAATTTTAATGATTAAAGTTCCATATTCTCTTCATTGTTCTCTCATAAACTATAATTCACGAACAAAAAAAATATTCCTTATCAATGAATCTACCACGATATAAATATCCCAAGATGAAATAACAGTAGAAAGTACGGAATGGGAGAAACTCTTACCTCACAAAGTTCCCAACAAATAATGTGTCAAATAAAGGAATTGGATGAGTGAAATATTTTCTGTTTGACATCTAATTCAGCAGAGAGAAGTAGGGGAGGCTAAATTCAACTACAGAGAGGAGGGCGGATACCAAATCGGGTTGATCAAGGGAGGGAGGAGGCTAAAATCGACCACCGGGAGGGGGGTGTGGACAGATGAGGGACTCTTGTGGAGGCTTAGGGCTCGAATGAGGAGTATGGTAGGAGTAGAATTAGTAACCTAAAAATATCAACACTTCTATACCATTTGATTATCAAAAATAGTTTTATAGACAACCATATTCCAATTTGTTTTTATAACCATGGGAATATCTTTAGATAGAATATCTGTACCCAGAGTTTTTCAAAACCGTTGGTATAGATCCGTTTGGATATATGGATTTTCTAGTAAAACATTTCTTTTCATAAGAATATAAATAGTGTATAAATATGAAATTCATAACAGAATTACTATATTAAAAAATTAAATAGTATTTACATTATATTTTACCACCAAGTAGGAAAATGGATGAAATAATGTTAAGCATGTACAAACTACCTCCTCAATGAAGCGATGAATTTCACTTTTCATGAGAACATATAATAGTTTGTTCTAAAAATATATTTAAATCATAAAAATGATAAATATAATATGTTTTATATTCATGAGGTAATGAAAAAATGTACCCCTTGACAATGATAACCACAACGATGTTATTTTCAGGTTATAAACTAAACATCCCAAAAAGAACTAATGTGAACATAACCATTTTAGTTACTAAATAAAACATTTTAATAAAATAAATAAATGTAATACTGATATTTTAATGAAAATACATGAAAATATTAATCACTTAGAATGATAATATAATATTATTACGTGGAAGAGTATATGTATGAATGAAATGAGTTGGGACTCAAGGTAACATACTTTCTTTTAAAAAATTATTATTTTAATGTTTTCATTCAAAACAATTTACATCTATATTTAGGTTCATTAAATTTGTTCAATAATATGATTATCTATAATCTAATTATTGATTAATAATTTTAAGTATTCATTTACTATAACACCCTTATATTTTAAGATTTTTTTCTAAAAAAATAACTTTTTCAACAACTTTCATTATATGGAACACTGAGTTTTAATGAACTATGATATAATAAAAATATTATTATTTTAACATGACTATCATATCATGGACATTAAATTTGTTGGTATGGATTAGAATAAGTGTTTTTTTGAATTATGTATAAATTTGTTAGATAGAAAAAATATATTTTGAAATAATTACATAATTTTTAGTAATGTCTTCATATGCGTTGACAAATAGTTTTTCTAATTTTTTCTTATTTTTTAGGTGAAAAATTAATGAATTTTTTTAAGAATTTTAATTAAAAATTATTTTAAAAAATTACTATAATTTTTTTAGAAAAATATAAAACTTTTATTAGGATAGTGTTTTTATAATTTTCAAAAAAGGTTCACTTTTCAGCATGTAGTTGAAAATACTTATTTTTATAAAACTGATCATTTTAATTTTTGTAATTTTTAATGATACATATTTTTTATTTTTTAAAAAAAATTTAAAACTAAAATTACTTTACTATTAATCCAATTTAGTAATTTTTTATCAAATTAATTTTTACTTTTTATATTCATATGTTCTATACTTACGAAAATAGCATGTTTTAAAAACTTCTTTCCATTGCATCTATAGGTTTAATATTAAATTAATATTTTAAACTCATATGACTAGAATTTTTTTAAATTAATTCAAATTTTTTTATCATAATAATTAATAATATAAAATAATTTCAACTATTTTTTTATTAAAATTATTATAACAAAAGTAGAAATTAATTACTGTGGTTAAGGTTAAAAAATTTATTATTCATTAAAAAAAGTGGTAAAATTACTAAACCTTGTAAAAATACCGTTGGATGGACATATTTATACCTTTTATCATATAAATATTTTTAATGAACTATTAAGGATACTTTTTTTCTGTTTAAAACATGGGTACACATTTTTTATTTAAAAACTTCATAGTGTGTCCTCTCCCACACTTATAAAAGGAAACCACTATCCTCCCCAATTGACATATCCAAATTGTTTTTTAGTGAATAAATTCTACATAATTACAATTGCACTTAATATATCCCTTATTTTTATTATTAAACCCTCTTATGAAGTATTTTAGTTGAAACATAAAGAGGTTGTCTAAAGAAGAGGTATTTTTCATAACCGAACATTTTTGTTTTATTTATTCACCCAGCTCCTTTAAATATTCTTAAATGAATATTATATAATTTGATCGATATCTCCCATATAATAAGAAATTATTATTTTAATGGTATAAAATATATCCATATATTATTCCACTAAATGTAACATGAAACTGTTGACCATTTCTAAGGTGGACTATAACCTCAAGAGGTTATGTAATTCGTTTCCCCTGACCACCTACCAATACTGGAGGTAATAATGAATTTAACATTTGTATATAAAATTTCTTATATAATTATAATTATATAATTATAATTTAAAATATACCTTCTTACATTCTAATTCAATGGAATAATATAATGTCACTCGCGCATACGTGTGGACTATCGCATTCACGAAGAAATGTGATACATTTTTCATTTTATTTTGATATGGAAGGAAAAAATAATTGATTTAATATATATATATATATATATATATATATTTCTAATGAATTGAATATTATTTTATAAATTTTATATATTAGTTAAATTACTTTAATTCTATCCTTTATTAAAATGGAAACAACATTCATGCATAAATATGACTTATCGTCTCTTTGAACGGTTCGATTCATTTTCTATCTATAAAATATAGTTATTACTCTAAGTACATGTGTAAAGAATAAATATTATATTAGTAACGTGGATAAAATTCATGATTTTATGGATCCATGATCAATGTAAAAGTATCTAAAATACCAAACCAAAACATATATGAATAATGAAGCAATTATAACCTAAAATTATATTTTATCAATGAATTGCTAATAAACAGATAATAAATGGTCTGATTTAAATAATATATGGTATAAAATTTATTATTATAGTGATATAATATATTTTTAATTAACCTAAATTTTTAATATAGGATTTATGAACATGAATGAATTAATTTGTGACCAGAGGTAAGTGAATTTTGTTCCACTTTTATTTCTATGGGACACTTTCCTTATACACAACTTATTTATTATTTTTTTCTATATATAATGAAGAAGAATGAATTTTTTAATTATAATAACAAAATTATGGTATATACATTTCAATCAATGTTTCATCCTATAATGAAGAAAATTATTGAAAATATACCAAAGTGGTAATGATATTATTTTACAACCTCTTTATTTACTAGGGTTATTTACGATTAAGTTACAATGAAAAAATATTATGTTATTTCTCTCATGAAACACATTATGTTCTTCTATAATTTTCATATATAGAAATTTTAACTATTAGAATAATTTTATTCTCATTATTTACTATACAGATCAAATGAATGTTTTTAAGGAAAACCATATTTATTTATATCATTGGTTGAAAATCCATTTTCTTCAAATTCCATGTTTTAAAAAAATTCTATTAAAGAATGTTTTGATAATAATAAAATATTGATTTAATGAAATTCTTACCCATGTTTTAAATTTCATAAAATGGTCTAAATGCAATATTCTTTTCATTTTACAAATAAAACCCTTTTTTATTTTACCAAAAAACGTAAAAGTAATATTTGTTCTAAGGATTATGAGATGAATAATATTTCCTTCCCCACGTGACAGAAAAATCATTTAAATCATAAATAATTTTTTTTCAAGTATATTTTCACCTAAAATTATTTTCATAATATTTGGGATGTATTTATACTTTAAATAAATTATTTTTGAGTGAAAAGGATATTTTCTTTAAGAAAATTTCTCAATAATCTTACAAAATCATTTTTCATCTATGATTACATCCATTGATGTTACAAAATATTTAATATGGAAATGATTCAATTTTACCATTATTATTATTTTTCTATATTATTTATTTTTATAATGATTAGATATTTAGGAAACCCATTCCATTTTAACGTATTATATTATGTCAAAATGATGAAATGTTTGTTGAACATATTTGTTTTTCTGTAGATTTTTCTAAAATGAAATGTTTATAAAACCCATTTATTTTCATGTGTTTTGATATTATCTATATTTTGTGATATTAGGACACAAAAATGAATAGATAATGTGATATTGGGAACTATATATCTCTCTAATTTTTTGGGTGAATATAGAAAACTCATAAGTTAATTATACAATGTGTGAAGGTGATTTCATGTTCATAATTTCACGCCTAGACCTATTTTTCATGTTTATAAAATCCTTACATAGACCTAGTTTTCATGTCCATACGATTGAGCATGGTACTGGATATCATGTTTATAAGTTTATATGAGGACATAATTTCATTTCATTAACCTAATGAGTGTACATGTATCTATTTATACATGTTAAAAATGTTACGAGCTTATATTTTTTCAAAATTCATATACATAGGGTATTCCCCCATGGATTGAAATTAGTGATTTCCATTTTGATTCATATATTATAAACTTATAATATTTATTCCATGACTCTTGTTTATGGGATTTGACATTTGGGTTATGGTTTTTATATGTTATTATAATTTTATTAAACCCTTATTATTATGTTAAGTTTATATATGTTTTTCCATAACTGAGCATCTAATATCAACCTTTATGATATTTTTCCCTATATTATAAATAAAAGTTATTTCAATGGATTTTCAATGAAGATTACTATGTGGTAAGATCTTTATTAGAGATGTTGTATATCTTTGCAGACATGAGAATATTGTGTTTCTAGTCTACAAATAATTTAATCCTATATAGTATTTTGGTGTGTTTTTGTAAATGGATATTGATATTCAGCTATTGAGAAGCACTATTTAGGTTTGTGTATCCAAAGTCATTATTGTTGTTCTTATACATAAGTATAAGTTAGCATTTGAAACTATTATGGGAAAGCATTATTGAGATCCCTAGGAGTTTATTTCAGGATATTTCTAAGTATATATTTAAGCCAAATTATAAGTATGGGAAGATATCATCTTATTTTGTTACAGGATAGTGAAAGTGGTTTAAAAGAAATTATATCACCACCTGGATACTATAGGTGGATGTTTATATGGAAAAGTATTAAATAGTGGTAATTACTCTGAAAAGTGTACATTGAAATGGACTCAATCATCACCTAGTGCAAGATAGTGAGCCTTTTTGTAGTTGTGGTTTAAAATTCGTTGGTGATATGATTCAAAAAATTACAAACTCATTATGAACCATCATTAAGGATTTGAATAGTGATAATTAATTACCAAGTTTATGACTATAGTGTCATAGATTAAAAATATAGTGTCATGACTTAGAAATTTTATATGTGTTTTTTCAGGATTATTTGATTCCCCATTATGATTATTATTTCAAACACAATTATTTTTTTATTTTAGTCATTGGATGGAACCCTATGGAAACATGTTACTTCTAAATGAAATAAAATTTTAAACAATTTTAATTTTTAGGATCCAAATGTTGTAGGTGATGGAACAAAAATTATTATTATATACTCACATAACATTCTAGGGATATGAATCATGCTAAATGTACAAATGGGAAAATTATGGACCAATTCTCTAATGATTCCTTATCAAGGTAATAAAATTATTATTTAAGTATTTATATTGATCAACTAGATTCCAAGAATTGTATAAACACCAATAAGAAGACACTTTCCATTCTTTAGTGTTTGGAGCATGAAAAAGTCATTTTTGATGTCATTAATTTTTTAGGATAAGCAGATCGAGGGTGGAAATAGAAATTTGTTTTACCCTTTAATATTAAGGGTTTTATTAGAAAAAAATCACTAATTGAAGTGAAATTATAAAAATAATAGAGAGAAGATGTTTATATTTCATTAATGATTTATTTGTGGAAGAAAACATTGAGGAAACTATCATAATGGGACTATATGAGTTTAAAATAATTTAAAAGAAGTATATCAAGTGGATAAATTCCAATGTGATGGGAAGAATTATGCTAATTATGTCAATAGATACAATTCTCAACAAAATTCACCACCCATAATCAAGTGATTCAAATGGAAAGAGTATGAGACTTACGATACTAGTTATCAAAATTGAAGGATAATGATGATGTTAAATGTCAACAACCTCTTAATATAATCGAAAATGTAAAATATCATGTAATAAATATTTCAGACAAGTGGTAGAATAATGATGCGGTGAAAGTTACACATTCCATCCACTCTAAAACATCTAATTAATTATTGGATTATGGGTCTACCGACTATTTTATATCTCATAAATTTACTAAGGGTAACACATTACCAACTCAATTATCACATGTTGAATTAGTTGTGAAAATCCCTATTGGAATTATGTTATCATCCCAATCTAATGATTGTTCACTAATTGAAGGTTGTGGGAATGTACTTCCAAAAAATATTAATATCCTACCAATGGTTGAAATAAATGATATCCTAGGCATGGATTGAATTAATTTATATAAATAAAAAATCAATTTTTGGGTAAGGTATGTCATGATTGATATTCCAAACCAACCTAAGATCATCTACAATTGTGATGGTAATTATGACCATCGAATGGAAATTGAATCCATTATATTGGTCATTATTCCTAATAAAATGGGTTTTTTCTCTCATATGGTTTTGAAAAAACGCCAAAACTATGATATACTTATTGTAAGGTATTTGTTAAATGTTTTTCTAGAAGATTTTACCAATATTAAACTAAATCATGATGTCGAATTATCTAAAGATCTTATACCTAATTATACAATTATTTCAAAGACTTCAAATAGAATGGATTTGATTTATTTTCATAAATTGATGAAGCAAAACTAGGTGAATTTTGAGAAGGGTTTTATTCACCAATGTATACCACCTTGTGGTGGACTTATTTCTTTTGTTTAGAAATAATAGATATCAATGTGACTGTTCATTTATTTTTGGGATATGAACAAGAAAAATAGAAATAAAAAGTATCATAATCTCGATATTATTATATAGATTTACGAGGTTGTTGGGATCAACACTTACTTGATGTTTAGTATTCATACAACATTGTATATCATATTATCATCCACTAGAGGGTCCATTTAGAAAAAATGGATTTCAAGACATGTATTAGGGATTCATTCCACAGGGCCTTTAAGCCACTCAAATAGAGTCCAAGGGTCATGTGACCTCATGATATGTATTGCATCCCCTTGAAACTGGAATAAAAAAGGATACTGTGTTCAATAAAATAATATTATTTGGTTCCATATTTAAAGAGGAGAAACATATGATAACATGATATGGATAAAGAAATGATATATATGGTTGAATCTATTTAGCAACACATAAGGGGCATACAATGTCGAAAAAAATCATTATAATGATTATTATAAAAATGATCTATAATTTTATATTTAGGAGAAGTTGTTTCGATGAATTTATATATGGACGCCTATTTTGATATTTAGAGTGAAATGAAAGATGATCCGTATATATATTTTCTCTTTCAAGATTCTTGATCGAGTAGGGAAAATTTCATACACCTGATTATTACAACTAACCTCTCTCAATTTCACGATGTTATTCATCTATACCTCGTGAGGATGTACATAACTGAACCTTCACATGTACTAATCAAATATGTCATAAAATCAACGTATTATATTTATTATGATAAATAGCTAGCAGATATTTTAGATGAAATAGTGAATGTCCAATAAAATAACACCAGTCACCTAGTGAAATATTATTGGTGAAACCACCAATTTTAAGAAGCAACAAGGACACTTGTGGACATGATAACGCAAAAGTATCCTTATTTTTTAGTATTTTGGTGAAACATTTCCAAAGATAATTTCAATTTTTGTGTGGTAGAATATACCACACTAAGTTGTTATGAAATGTTTTTAAAATAAATTTTAATTTCTTCTATAGCTTGTGTTACATGTATGCCATGTTTAAAGAAACAATGATATATTATTAATATTATTATTCAAATATAACTGTGATAAACTAATTGTTAAATTTTATTGTATAAATTGAGATAATAATTTTTTTAAAATAGGAAAAAATATTGTTGAAAAAAATAATATAATTATAAATAAGTAATTACTTTTTAATTTTTTTATACGATTAATAGAATGCATTTTTCTAAATAAATTAGTTTATTGATTTCTATGAACCAATATTATAATCAATTTTTAAAAGTATTGTAAATAATATTTTAAAGGGTAAAATTTATTTTTTTAATCAAAATATCCAAATTATATTAGAGTCAATATTTGAAAAATTTATAAAAAGGTAAATTTTATTACTGAATAGTAAAAATTACTAATTTTTATAAAAAATTACCTTTTAATTTAAAGAATTTACAAAGTTAAATCTTGTTTAAAATTTTTATATAAGTAATATATGTTCTATTATTTTCATATTAATGTAATTTTTGTTATTTTAATCTTATTCTTTCTCACCTTTGATATTAACAAGGAATTTTTAATAAATGGGTAATAAAAGGTCTTTATAAGATCCTCTATGGAATGATATATATTATTATGATTAAATAATATATTTATAGTTAACCTATATTTTTTATATAGTAGGTTTAAATGTGTATAAATAAAATCAACCTTTGAGGTAAGGTAATTTAATCTGAAATTTATTTCTGTGGGACACATGCCTTAGATAGAATATAATTATTTTGTGTGGGGTATATATTACCAAAGAATATCTTTTATGATTATTCTCATGAAATAATGTGGTTAAAATATAAATCTACATTTCTTCCTTTCATATGTATTATGAATCAAATGTTACCAAAGTAGTAAGGGTGTTATATTATAACCTCATTTTTGATGGGGTTGTTTATGATTATATTAAAATTAAGAGATCCTACGAGCAATATCACAATAAAACAATGAATTATCATATAATATTGTTATTTATATAAATTATTGGATTCAATTTCATTTTAATGTCTTTATTTAATCAATATATCATAATTAGTTTTATATCGAAAACTGAATTTAATTATTTATTTAATAAAACTATTTTTTTTCCTGTCTATGTTTTCATAAAATGTTTTAAATAAAGTTTTAATATTATCAAATTATTAGTTTAATAAATTCTTAACCATATTTTAATATTGACAATTTGGTTTTAAAGCATTCATATTTTCATTTTTCAAACATGTTGCTTTTGGATTGTTCTAAATGTGTGAAAGGATCATTATTTTAACTTGTACGAAATGAATACTATTTACCACCACCATGAAAACTCAATTATTGAAAGATTACTCTATAATATTTCATTATCATTAACAAATATTTTTTTATTTAATATTTTGAAGTGTTTATTTCATAATTAGGTAATTTCAAAGGGAAAAGTATATATTTCTCCATAAATGTTCCTAGTAATCATTCAAAATAATTTTTTTTCTATGTTGAAATCATTTGATTTTACATAAAATTTATTAGGGTTATGTTCAATGATACTATTATTAATAATTATTAATATGTTTTATTTTTTTGATGAAATTATGTTTATGAAACCTTTTCTTTTTCTATAGGTTATGATTTTATGAATTGATTGAATGTTTATGGAAACATTTTATTTTCACACGAGTCATGCTATGATGAAATTTTTATGAAACCAATATATTTTAATTGGTTCTAATACTATGAATATTTTAGGAACATTTTTTAGAAAAATGTATTGATCACATATTGGGTAAAAAACATATATTCCTCAAACACATCAAGTAAACAGGGTTAAATCACATGTAAAATTTTTTATGCATCGACTAGATATCATGTTCCCAATTTTATACGTGTATATGGTTTTAATTCTAATTAGGTTCACGAATGGAGAGGTTTTCCATTTCCGTGAGATTAAGCTGGGACATTTTTTCATTTTCATATGTTTTTGTGAATCAGGTGTTCCAGCAGCAGTATCCTCCTATGTTTTTAAAGGATGGAAATTCATAGGCTGCACAGCTATGGCTAGAGACCACATTAGCAATTTGTGAGAATGTAGATACACCTCCAGAGTGGAGGGTCAGGCTTGTGACTTACATTCCACGTAGAGTGGAAAAACGTTAGTGTGATGTTTTGATCCATGTTGATGGGCTATGAAATATGGGTTTGGATGAGTTCAAGACCCACATAATTGAATAATTTTACCCTTCGACTATGCATGTAGAGCGAGCTAGTAAGTTTATGTTTCTAGATCAGGGTGAGATGGCCATTATGGAACATAAAGAATTCTTTATAGAGCTACAAAATTTTATGCTGATGTATCTTACTGATGTGATGTCAAGTGTGAGGCGTTTCGAGGATGGTCTTAGAAATGCTATCAGATCTTAGGTCATGGTGTTCATATTTCCTTCTAAAACTGATATTCTAAATGATTTAATGATTATAGAGTTGAACCTGAGGGAAGATGGGGGGTACATAAAATGTATGTGATGTTTCTCATCCTAGTGGATCTACATCTTCAAATAGGAATTTCCATTTCATGGCTTCCCAAAATTTAAGGGATAGTCAAGATGTTGGTGTAAGAGATCATGTCCTAGAACTAACTATTTTTAATTTGATTACATGGATAATTAATGTATTATTACATATTGTTCACTTTTATGCAAGATTATGATATAATAATGTCATAGAGTAATTGTTGCATTGATACAGTCATGGAAGTTCTCTGCTGTGATGAGAACCTTGAAATAATATAACAATATTCTTAAATATAGTTCTGCAGTTGGATGACATGCTATGATGTGACACATATCATGAAGACTATCAGATGCGAGTACTCATGAGAAGATCAGACTTACTTTAATGAAGTTCACACTTGGTAATCTCAAATATAGGAGATTATGAGAATAGTATGACTAGTAGAAATTCTGCATGTTTTTGTGTCATCAGATATTTCTATCTACAAGTGTGTGTAATTATCTTTAGACTTTAATATTATCATTAATACATGTCACGACATACAAACTATGATTTACTGAAAAAACCATCATTTATATAGTTGGAGGGAAGTAGGGTATATTGGGTGCATCATGAATGACAAGTTATAAATCGATTAGTCGAGGAAGGATTTATCACTTCCATTTATAGAAGTTGATTTCTTAGCCCTTTGTTTGAAATAAAAACATCACACAAAATTCCATGGCCATGGTGTAATGAAGAGTTTATTTCAGGTAGTCAAAGAACAATATATCAAGCATAAAATTCGATGAAAAAGTCTTTAAACCTTATTGATGAGATATTGTGGCAAGGGATTATATTACACAGTGAGCGTTCGTATGTGGAATTCATTGTTGCAACTTTAAATTCATTCTCTTGGATTCCTTGACCTGTTTCTATACAATATTCATAGACATTAGACAAACTCTTCTAATGACAAAGAGAAATAATATTATAAGGTCACATAATAAGTTCTTTTGGTGGTCTCAGTTAAAATCTATTCGATTTTAATTAATTAAATAAGTATTATTGTTATGACTGTGGAAACATTTTATTCAATTTAAAATGATCGCATAAATTTAATTAAATATATTTAGTTATTATATTTAACTCCTAATAAATTTTTATTTACTTGTTTGTAAAAATAATATTAATTTAAGGGAATAAATTATTTATTTAATTAATTGGGTGTTCTATAAATGGAAGTGGTGTTCGAGCGGACCAAGGTTAGTATGGTAGTAAATAATTTTTTGAAAGACGGTAAATTAATATTAAACTAGTTGGACCAAATTAAAATAACTCAACTATTATTTTGTAACCCATAATTTTATTTATAATTCATTTTTACGCAATTTGGCACACCCTAAATAATGATGCGGTATTATTCTTCAATTCATGGGTTTTCTCTACGTTCATGAATGTATTTAAGATTTTCTATTAAGTTAAATATTGTAACTAAAATTCCATGTATATAAATAGTCCTGTACGCCTATTGTGCCCTACACCACACCACACGTATGGTGAATTGAGAATTTTTGAGCCAAAAAATCTCCCTCTCATATCCTTTTTTATCCCCTCTCAATAACGAGAGACGTTATTCAAGGCCGAAGAACATGCGATCATGAACGTCTGACACAAGACACTCGTTCAACATGATATCACCCGGAGAATGAGCGGTGTAGATTGGAGGCCTCTAGATCAAGTGTGGGTCACCACTAGTGGGATACTAGTTTGGACCCTTACAAGAACAACGAGATAATCTAGATGGGTAATTCTAGCCGATAAACACCATCAATGAAAAAAATATCAAAGATACAAGTAATATTTTTCATTATGAAATTAAATAAATTAATTACAGACATGATGTGCAAGATCCTCTGTAAAATTTTTTGGGCCTCTTTCTTATTTATCTAAATCTTTGAATATATTCTGTGGAGACAAACGTTCATCATTGTATTTATCCCAGAATAATCATTGATCATGGTAAAAATCAAATTGGGTCCCATCCCAACTACGCTTCCACTACTCCTGGAACCTTCATGTCGTATCAGAGGGGTTACATCATAGTTTATAATTATATAAATATTTCATTGATTAAATACTCATTTAAAAATTTAGTTGTTTCAATTAAAGTAAATCATTCTGAAAATATGAATCTCAAGGTATATTCCTCCTATTTAATTTATCATTCACCTTATATAAATGATATTTTCTTTTAATTTTGATTAAAATAAAATAGAGGATCTCATCCGAAGGATCCAATGCTTCCGGCCATACAGCACTAGAACACACAATGTGTATTCACAGTACATGATGTGTACTCAAGATTCAATGTGTCAGACTAGTCCACCAAACCATGCCATGTGTTGGAGTCTTTCTTCGTCTTAAATGACTTAGTGTGTTGATCAGGAACATGTGGTATGTGGTTTCTAGAGTTCACACTATGTGGCCCAATGGACATAGCGTGTAGTCCTTTCGCGTTAGGTTTGGACCATGTAACACATACGTGGCTTGCTCGGCTAGAGAATGTGTAATGAAGAACTACACGGTGTGTGGCCCACTGGACATTCCTTGTACTCTGAAGATTTCTGAAGTATAATCACATGTCGTTTCCTTGGGCATGTACTTCAGATAGACTGTGAAAAATAATACACACCATGTAGTTGGAAATACAGGTTGTGAACACTATACATAGAATCAATTTGGGATAAAGACAACATTCTCACTGGTTGTATCTTCCAGGAATGGTTTAGATTCCTTAGGGTTATTCTACACCATGAATGGTAGTCTTACTTTATGGAGTCAACATCAACTGATCCGCCAACCAAAGAGGCGAGTGATGAGCATTTCCTGGTCTATGAGAAACATATGAATGACGTGGTCGACATTCAATATTTGATGTTACCATTAATGTCTAGTGAGCTCATGATGTCTCATGAAAAAATGGATACTTATAGCATGCTCAAGCACCTCCTTGGTCTTTAACAGTTTAGATAAAAACTAGAATGGTTTGAGATCTCTATGGAAATATTTCAGAGTAAGCTTGGAAAACGTTCCCTAGCTAGGCCTCATGATGTCAATCTCATTGTCTAAATTGATCGCATGGATGTTAAAGTGTTTGAGCTCCCCAAATAACTGGGTACTTATCCCAATATTGCATCACTCCCTCAGAGATTCTCTATCATTGTTGTAAATTTCAATATGAACAACATTGAGAAGTCTCTATCTGATCTTATTATCCTCATTCACCACGTGGAAAAAGATATGAAGTGTGAAAAGCCTTATGTCTTAATGATTAATAAGAGGAAAGGGAAGGTATAGAACATTAATCCCAAATCTTCTTCATGGACTTCAAGGAAAAGGTTTATTAATGGGGGGAATAGGTATAAGAGGGTGTTTGTTTCACACATGGAATTAAGGGCCACTAGAAGAAGAACTGCACCCAGCCTACGATGTAAGGGAATGCTTCCTGTGTGATTTTTATCGAATTTAATCTATATGTTTCTAAATATTGGGTATTAGATATAGCTTGTACTAGTCACATATGTATCCTAATTCAAGATCAATGTATATTGAAGATTATTGATCATGGGGAGCTAGATATACAAGAATCCAAAAGAGACAGAATCGAGGTTATAACTATATGGTACTACCACTTAACGTTGCCAACTGGGTGATCTTGGAGTTTAAGGGTTTTTATTATGTGCCTTCTGTTACTAAAAAAGTTATTTCTCTATCTAGATTTGACACATATGGATTTTTTTTCATGTTTGGAAAGAAATGATGCTTCTTTTACAAAGATATCATTTGTTATTGTAGGGAACATTTATACAATGGACATTACATGTTGGATTACACCAAGCAAGTAATGGAAATCGATAACAAAGATATTTCACATGACTCATACCACACCCAACATTGTCATCAACAGCTGGGTCATGTAATTGAGAAATGTGTCGCAATGTTACACCAAGATGGATATTTATATTGTTTCGAACTAAAATCACTTGGCGTATGTCATGTATGTTTACCAGGAAAAATGACCAAATCCCCATTTAATGGGAAAGGTGAAAGGGATAAAGAACTTCTTGTATTGTTTCATACCTATGTTTGTGGACCATTTCCATTTCATGCAAGGGGAGGGTACTCATACTTTATAACTTTTACTGATGATTTTATTAAATATGGATATATCAACCTAATGAGGTATAAGTCAGATTCATTGGGAATGTTTAATGAATACAAGAAGGTAGTTGAGAAATATTTTGGTAAATAGATTAATAAACTCCACTCAGAATGAGGTAGAGAATATTTTAATCAATACTTCATTGATTACTTAAGGGAGTTTGGGATCATATCCCAACTCACTCCTCCAAACACTCCCCAGTGAAATGGTTTTAGAAGAAGGAGAAACCAAACACTATTGGACATGGTGAGATCAGGGATGAGTCAAGCGAGTCTTCAATTATCCTTTTGTGGATATGCACTAAAAACAGTGGCACACATACAAAACCAAGTACCAACAAAATCAATAAATGGTATTCAATGCAGTTTCTGGAGTGGAAGATAAGCCATGTTATCAAATTTAAATGTTTGGGGTAGTGAAGAGTTTTTTAAGGCCTCTTCAGGTAACAAACTCGCAACCCGAGGCACAAAGTTCACATTTATAGGATAACCAAAGGAAACAAGGGGATATTACCTATACAATCTCTTGGGAAAAAATGTTATAGTGGCAAGACATTCCATATTTCCTGAGATGGATAAAATATCCAAAATAGATTGTGTGAGAAAGATAAACATAGATGATTTTGAGGCTCAATGTACAAAAGATTTGGTACAAGAAGAGATTCCACAAAGCCCAGTGGAAGAATAATCTATTCCAGAGACACATATACTGTGTAGGAGTAATAGAGAGGCTATAATACCAGAATGATATGGTTTTCTAGTTTCTGTGGATTGTGACTCCTTAATAGTTGATAATAACGATCTTATAACCTAAAAGGAAGCAGTTACCAGCACAGACATTGCCAAGTAGCAAGAAGCCAAGAATTCCGAAATGGATTCCATGTACCAAAACCAAGTCTGGATATTGGTAGACCCTCCAGTTCATGTAAATCCTGTTGGATGAAAATGGGTATTCAAGAGGAAACTGAAAATGGAATGGAAATTCAGTACCAATAAGGCATGACTGGTTGGAAAAGGTTTTAAACAGCATCAAGGAATTGACTATGATGAAACCTTCTCAGCAGTTGAAATGCTGAAATCTATCAGAATTTTACCTACCATTTGGGATTACAATGAAAATGAGATTTGAAAAATGAATGTTAAAACAAAATTCTTTAATGGGAACCATTAATAAGATGTCTACATGACACAAACTGAAGGCTTTGTGACTCTAAAATATTCCAATAAGGTATCCAAGATGTATAAATACATTTATGGATTAAAGCAAGAATCCAGGTCATGAGACATTCATTTTGATGAAGACATAAAAGAATTTGGTTTTATCAAGAATGAATGTGATCCTTGTGACTACAAACGGTTTAGTGGTGGTGAATCAATTTTTCTAATAGTATATGTTGATGACATGTTATTTATTGGAAATGAGATACCAGTCTTACAGTTTGTTATGGCGTGTTTGAATCAATGCATCTCCATGAAATACTTGGGTGAGGCAGCATATATTCTTCGGATCATGAAACATTGTGATAGATTCAAGAGATTTTGGGGCCTATGTCAAAGTACATAAATTTGTAATATACTGAAGAGATTAATTATGGTAAAATCCAAGATGGGATTGTTTCCAGTGTCATATGGAATTCATATTTCCCAGAAAATGTTTCCTCAGACACATGAGGAAAGAATGATCATGGCAATGACTCTAAAAACATCAGTGACTAGGTCAGTCTTGTATTCCATGCTATATACAAGGATAGATGTCTCCTATGCATTGAGTGTGGTTGAAAGATATCAAGATGACCCAGGTGACTGCCATTGGATGGTAGTCAAAACTATCCTAAATTATCTGAGGCATAGTAAGGATATGTTCCTGGTTTATAGAAGATATGAAGAACTTGTAATTAGAGGATATGTAGAGTATAGTTTCCAGACTAATCAAATGACATGATGTCACAAATGGGATACTCTTCACTTTGAAAGGAGGTTCAATGAGCCAGAAGAGCTCAAAGAAGAGGGTGGTCGTAGATTCTACAATAGATTCTGAGAATATCAAAACTTCTTAGGTATCTAAAGAGGTAGTTTGGATGCGAGGTATCATCCAAGAGCTAGATGTGATACCTAGTAGTAAAGAACCCATCACATTGTACTGTGACAATACTACAGTGGTGGCTCTCTCAAAATATCTAATGTCACATCAACGGATGAGGCACACAGTTACAAAGTATTAACTCTTGTGGGATTTTAATCAGAGAGGTGAAGTTATAGTTAGCAGTATTTGAATGGAAGACAATGTGACAGGCCCCTTGAATAAATCCTTGAATCAAAAGAAACATGATCAATATGTGAGGTCTAGCGGATTGCAAGTCATAGGAATCTGGCTCTATTCCAAGTGGGAGTTTGTAAGATTGGTTTCCTTGAACCAACTAGTTTTACATTGATTACATTGATATTTAATTTATATTTACATATTGATCATTGTTTTGTATTATTATGATATAATAATGTCCTAGAGTATTATATAAAATCTAAATTGACCAATAGGCATAATGAAAATTTTTACCTTAAAAGGGTATTTTCATATTTTTATTAAAATAATTAATGAACATACAACATGAAATTCTGCAAGAAAAGCTAAATAAGTATCAATATAAATAAGGACATAATTTTAATTCTGATTACTGTACCAAACAAATCTCAGGCTTAGGTATTATAGTTCACCATAATGTGTGTACACATGTCATTGAATCATTATTATTTTTCCCCCAATGATTCTTAAAAAATATTCAAATTAATTTAACAACAATTAAATTTCATATGAAAAACATTAATGATTGGAAATAACTTAAAATCATTAGTATTCCAATGTGAAATCATTTTTTATATTGATTTTTTTGAAATTTGATAAATGTGCATACACCCTCTAAAATAGAGCATATTATTCTCTTCCAACTGACATACAACTCATGATTGTATGATCACCACAACTCCCCAACATCCACCATCCATGTATTATTAATAGCATCTCTATCGGGAATGTTAAAATTACTCTTCAACAAAAATAGGTTTTTATATTAATATAACATTAATATAGATATAAAGATATAAATTATCTTACCCATTCCCCCTCCCATACTTTTTACTGGAAGTCTTTACTGACATGTCTCTATGACACCGGTTCCCCCAGAATGATATCATGGTATTTAGATTAAGGGGGAATAAATCTTATAAAATTATTTTCATTTTTTACTTTTTATCATAATTTATTTATTTTGATCCACCAATGTATTTGTATGGAAATTACAGGATTCATTCATTAGAGTGAACAAACATTGCCTTGAAGAAGATCCCACTAAATATGAAATGAGGGAGGGGAAACTAATTATGTCACAGTACTACATGATGTAAATGAAGTGATATAACCTGACATATTAATGATAAAAATAACATATTGTAGTATTCTCAATAGAATGTGATGGAACCGTCTAATACCCTGGATCAGCTACCTCTGAAGGATGTCTCTATTTTAATGTATTCTCTAGGTGGTCTTGATGCACTTGTGAGGAATATGAACAAAGAAACTCATCCAATGATTTATGGATGGTTGGAATTGGAGGCAGTGTAGACATGAATAAATATGGGTAGTATGTTGGGAGATACATAATCATATATTGGTATGATAAGGGTGGGAATAACCATGGTGGTTATGTAGATGTGGAATGGGAATAACTGGGTAAATTAAATGATGGAGGCATCAGTGGTATCATCTCTTGATGAGGCATAGACATGGTCTGTGAATAAAGGGGTAGTTGGGATTATGATGGAGGCATGGATAAGAACACCCATAAAGAATCAATTGGAGGATAAAAACGTGTGGTAGATGGGTCACTGTGGGAAATTTTATGATGTGTGCTACATCTAGGTCTAAGAGAATGCCCACTTAGACCCATGTTAGTTTGATGAGGATTCAACTATGGTAAAACTTAATATACCGATTTTTTTTTGATAATTAATATTTACATGATATTAGAAATAATTTAAAAAAATAAAACAATTTAATTATTATACTCAATGAGGGATGAAAAGGAGGAAACGCTTGCTCGTGCACCTATCGATCGAGATCAAATAGTTTCTTCCTTCAATGTTCTTATGTATTTAAAAAAATTTGTATAACAATGAACAATATATTTTTAGAAAGTATATTTATAATTAATATATACAACCTAAAAGTCAAATAAGGCACAACAAATATCATGACATATTTTAGTAACAATAATTTAAAACCAAGTTATCCATTTTTTTATTTTTTTTCGTAACCTTTTATATAAACTAAAATTAATCTAATTAATTGAAATTCCACAAGACAATAATAAAAATTACAAATAAATACAAACTGAATCTAAATTAAATCAATTAATGTAATACTATCTTCAGAAAATAATGTGATAATAAACTAAAAGGATAGTGAACATATATGGGTGAATCTATATATTACCAAAAAATACTTCAGTGTCATCCTAAAATCTCTTAATTGGAAAATTTGAATCATCAATTTAAATATTTTAGTCCACAGTAATGGGGAATCAATGATCGAAATTTTATCAGCATCATGATGAAAAAAATTAATTAGGATTACTTCATTAAACATAATCATATCTCTGATGATCTTTAACAAAAAAAATACATGTTTTTCCACTGATGCCAAAATGTATGGTTCATCAGTATGTAAGAATCGACTCATGTCAATAACTATGAATCGACAACCATAAATAAATGTACCCTATCGTGTCATTGAATCATTCCATTTAAATTTCTCTATAGTCACTAGAACCTAAGAGTTGTAATCTAATAAGTTATTTTCCCTACAAGTCCATAATAATACACAACTTAATATCAATTACAAATATCAGATGTAGTGGCATAACTATCCATTATAGCAGTTAACATAATGCCATCTTGTTGTGTTGTCATTTTATATTCTCAATCAGTTGTATCAAATTTATGTCCACTGATTCATAAATATTTCCATTGAAGAACCAAATAATTAGGACCAAAATTCAACACTCTTAATTTATGAGAAATAGAGTCAACAGGTATGATGAAGACATGAAATAATTATTAATAATACAATTAAATGGATATTTACAACATATGTTGACCAATGTAATGTCTATAAATTTGATTGCAACCATGCAAGAAACTCTAAGACATGAAAAGCCTCTACCGTTCTCAAAGGAAAAGATAGATGAAATATACTTATATATATATTTTGGGGTTCCCTACATGAAATGATAATAAAATGATAATATATATGTGAAGCTTGATAATATGAGATAACTTATAAATATCCAAATTATATACATGATATAATAATAAAACAAAGGACAGTTAAACAAGACTATGCGATGTTCCATATCGTGCACTTCAAGGATTAATGTAATCTATGTGTAAGACCAAATAATTCATCCTATTTGAGGAAGAGAAGGAAATAGGGATTCAATTACAATATATTTTTTATATTCATTCCTCATTTTCTAGTTTATTCTAGTACTCACATCATGAAAATACATATAAAAAATCTATACATTCTTCGGCTAGATGACATCTCACAATAAAACCATCACGATAATTCTTATTTCTGACATATGAATTCATTGGGAAATTTTTTATTTGATTAGGACACATCCAATGAAAATTAATTGGTCTCTCAATTAGTGTTTCATTATGAAGATTTTCTATTAAATGCATTATTCATGTGAAAATGGAAGGACACATGTTTTTTGGTCACACACAAAATTAAAGGCATATACTTCTGCATTTTTATCAACAATGCCATGCATAATTTTTTTTCACAAAAGTCTCTAAAAAATGGAAAATGAGAACCACTATCACTCTTAAATCGTGGGAAATAAAATTATTAATTTCAATTAGAATGAATTCATGAGGAAGGATGTGATAAACATGAGTTCTTACAAATTTTGGTTTCAAATACCTTTTGTTTACTCTTTAAAATATGTTTCTCAACTAGCCATATGGAACCTTGATATTAACTAATACTACTAGAAATTTAACTTTCTCTGATGGTTTCCTCACATAAAATGTGCAAGGGACTTTCCATTTGTTTTCACTGATACACAAAGCGTGTTGTTCTAGTCAAATAAAACAATATAACAGGTCCAGAAGATATTGGAAGTCATCTTTGGTGTTTCCCTTGATATTTATAAGAATTTCCAGAATCATTCAATATATATTTTTATCAATGTGTAGTATTTCAAACTATAAAGTAACAAATTGGTAGACCAATATATAATAAAAAAAATATACTTCTCTTTTTTCATTTTTATGTGGCTTTAGTGTCAACATTATTCAACTTTTTTGATTTATGCTGACCATTACCTAATAAAAAACTACATTCAGTCAATTCCTTAATCACATCACTATATCATATTTTTTTGGGTGTTCATTTTTAATAAAATAATCATGCCCCAAACTAATCTTCCTATATTGATGATCTATTGGAAAGAATCATCGATGCCTCATGAAAATGAAACTATAAAGATATTTAAGCCTTTTAGATTGTGTGTTCTTGATACATATAAGATATCAAATTTTCAACTTCATGATCTAACTAGACATCATTGCATATATAAGGAAATCATTTTTAGTCCATAAAAGGGAATCACACATTTGAAATATTTTTTTTGGGAGAATCATAAAATGTATTCACAACCATATCCCAATGCTACTTTAGAGCTCTTATTAATGTCTACTAGTAGAATCCTCAATCATTACCAGGATCAAATGATCCATATATCTGTATACTCAATAATGATAATGGTGATATCATACAAATCCATAGAGGATTACTTTAAACATGAATAATTATTAGCCATGTGATGTGAGTAGTAAGCATATGACAAAACAGTTTAAAACCATCAAAAGATAGACCCGCAAATACATTATATACCTCATGTGTAAAACAAGGATGCTATGCATCAAATATCTATTATGATAATCCATATGAAGAACCTTAAATCTGTCAGCATCATGTCATCATATATTGGATGATATTTCTAAACACGCCAATAGAATTTGATGCCTAGGAATAAAAGGAAAGTGCCACATGACTATCAATGTCACATAAGATGGTGTTCTATCTGCATTTTCCTTCTAAAAAGATGTACCACATTTTTTACAGTCATTAAAGTCATCTATTTCTCCAAAAATAAATTTCACTCTTAAAGATAAACATGATCATCATTATTAAAAAATCCATACTGCTTAAATAACACTAATTATTTTTAATTATTTGAGGGAATATCTACACCATGAGGTATAAAGTCATTAAAAAAGAAATAATATAATCAATGGAATTATTATAAATTCCATGCATATTTTTTCCCAGATATAACTACATTAAAAATTCCAACTATGTATTTTTAGTACATTTTTGATATACTGATGTTCATGAATCATCTATTAAAATGTTTAGTCTCTCAACATAAACATCAATAGTATTTTTCTCATGTGTATTGAAATCATTATCTTCTTGAATTGGCGTTATATATCTGTCACGATGATATAATAAATGGAAACTAATGGAATATTCAATCCTCTATATTATTTATTTATTTTCCTTTTGGAACAATAGAATATTTTCCCATCTCTCAATGGTGGTACAAAAACATTTCTTTGCATTCTAACTTTTTTTATATGGTAGATAACTTCTTAAAATATTATATATTTTCATCCAATACAATTTTAGCATGAAAACTCTATACATTATCCATATCAAGAATTTTTAAATTAAATATCTAATAAAATTCCAAATTCTTTTGAAACTCAATAGAAATTAAATCGGTATGATAAATCTATCTTGTATCTATTATATTACAAGAAAAATTTTATATTATAGTCAAAATTGTAAAAAATAATTAATAAATTCAATCCAAAAAATTTTAATATTAAATTAAATAAATTATATTAGATGCAATGAAAATTAAGAATAAGAGAAATAGCATATTCTATAAGGGATGACTACAAATAATGAACCAAGGTGGGTATCTATGTGCGACAATGATTATAATGTCTATTATATATCATATTAACACTATAAAAAATTACTCAACCATAAAACATATTGTTATGAAATGAGTTTTATATCAATAATGTATACAATTTTTAAATAATATATTGAAAATTAATTTGTACCACTAAAATCAATGAAATTTATTATTTCAGTCTAAAATTAAAATCTAGATAAAAAATATAATAATTGAATAATAGTTTCAAAATTATACTTATGTAAACCACTATATAAAATATATTTACATATAATAAAATAATTGATAATTATAGTGGTTTTCACACCAAATATTTTTATCATTTCATTATTACAAATGTTCCATGTCTACCATCAAATTTTAAAGGTGGTTAAACTTCTGGAAGTCAGTAAGCAATGCTTCATACATATGATGTTCACATACTAAGTAAAATCATGGGATTATATCATTGGGAATAATTAATATAATTGAATTTTAAATCTACATATATAGTTAAATAATAGATTTTAAATGTATTAATGTTAGCTAAAATAGATTTTGGACCCTATATTATCCCTTTTATTGTATTTTTCTCGATAATATAAAAGAGAAGACAACTATTTTAGGTAAACAAAAATAAGTATTTATTGAATTTAATTCATTAAAAATATGCCAAATTTTATTAAAATAATTAATGATCCTACATTGAGATGATCCTCTTTTCCTAAGAATATATTGGAAGATTATATTTACTTATAAATTAGTTTGTTATAAAATTTCAAACCAATAATTTTATCATAATTTAATAATAATGAATTTATTTGATTGAGTCCCCCTGACCACTTTCATTATGCAATCCAATTTTTCAATATTCTATTGAATGTAATGTTATTCCATTTTATGACTGAATAAGCATCATTTGTATTTCTTATTTCTTTTATCATTACTTTGGTGATTAAAAACCCAATGTGTTACTCCATGTGATTTTTACTGATATCCATTTCATCTTGATTTATCGTTTCCTTTCGTAAAACATTTCCTAGAATTTTTCAATGGGTTATAATCAATTGAATTATTAATTAAATAAAATCATCAAAAAAATCTGTAATATCTAAAATTTTAGTATAAACATATTATTATTTTATTCATTCATTATTTGAGTATAACTCTAGCCAATATATCCTTACCATTGTTATTAATATTGCATCAAATAAATTCTTGATTGATTTATGATGTGACTCGGGTTTCTATCATTATTTTCATTAGGTAAAGTAAATTATTCATGTCCCTATTAAAGTTTAAATAATTTATTTACCAATGGGATGAAATTCATTACTCCGATTGAGATTATAATTAATATTCCAATCGATTTATTTTCTATACCAATTTTCCTACTATCCTAAGCCAACTCTACTATAACTCATTCTAGGTCAATTGTGAAGTTGGGTGGGCCCCTGAAAGCTTACCTCTAATCGGTTATAGGTTAGAGACTAGAAATGAAGTTATAAATAATTTAATATAATGGACAATGACTTCTTTAATATCTATAAAGGAAGAAAAACACCAATCAACACCAATTAACCTGTAATAAATTGACCCAATATTTTAATAAAAATATAAAAAATCTATATAATATCATACCACCAAACAAATTATTGAGGACAAAAATAGAATCCAACTACACCTAACAAACATTAAATTATCCAATTTTAACTATTCTCTGATATTAATCTTGTGTATAGTCAGCACAATCTCGAACACCATTTTATAATTTTTATAAATAACCTATAGAACATGGGGTGATCATAAAATTTTTATTAATAGGCTTTTGTAAATATTATATTTTCCTAAATGAGAAAATTCAATATCACATATTTAAAAATCTATTTACTTTTTATCGATGATAGTACATATTTTATATTTTTAGTATAGTATTTTCTAATTTCTCAAGGAATTCGAATCATGATAACTCCACACTAATTATAATAAAGAAAAAATTTAGATAAACAACATAAAATTTTAGTTGAATTCATTGCATAAAAAAATGATGAATTTCAATGCATAAAGTCCCACATTCTCAACATGGTTCTCTCATGATATATATCGCACTAAGAAAACAAAAATACTATTCCTTATCAATGAATCAACCACTATATAAAGATCCCAAGATGAAATAACAGTAGGATGTAGGGAATGGATGAAACTCTTACCTCAAAAAGATCCCAAGAAAAGAAGTGTCAAATAAAGGAACAGTATTGGTGAAATATTGTCTGGTGGAAATCTAAATCACCAGAGAAAAGTAGGGGAGGATGAAATCAACTAATGAGAGGTGGGGGAATGAAAAATTGTATTGATCTAGGGAGGGAGGAGGCTAAAATCAACCACAGGGTGGGGGTGTGGATAGATTTGGGACGCTTGGGGAGGCTTAGGGTTTGAATGAGGAGTAGGGTAGGAGTAGAATTAGAAACCTGAAAATATCGAGACCTCTATACCAATTGATTGTAAAAAAAATTGGTATAGAAAACTATATACCATTATGTATTTAAAACCATTGTAATATCCTTAGATAGAAATTCTATACCCAGATTTTTCAAAACTGTTGGTATAGATCCGTTGGGATATATGGATTTTTTAGTAGAGAATTTATTTTTATAAGAATATAACTAGTGAATAAATATGAAAGTCATAACAGAATTACTATATTAAAAAATTAAATAGTATTTACATTATTTATTCCCACCATGTTGGAAAATGGAAGAAATAATCTTAATCATGTATGGACTACCTCCTCAATGAAGCGATGTATTTCTGTTTTCATGATCACATTTAAGAGTTTTCTCTAAAAAAATATTTAAATCATAAAAATGATAACTATAATATGTTTAATATTCTAGAGGTAATGAAAAAATGGGCCCCTTGACCATGATCACCACACCGATGTTATTTTGAGGTTATAAACTGAACAACCCCAAAACAACCAATGTTAACTTAATCATTTATGTAACTAAATACAACATTTTAATAAGAGAAATAAAGTTAATATTGATATATTAATCAAAATACAAGTAATTAGTAATCATTTAGAATGATAATATACTATTATTACTCGGAAGAGTAGATGTATTAATGAAATGAGTTGGGACTCAAAGTAAGGTAATTTCTTTAAAAAAACTATTTTAGTGTTTTCTTTCAAAACTATTTACATTCAGATTCAGGTTCTTTACAATTTTTAAGTAATATTATTATCTATAATACAGTTATTGATTAATAATTTTTAAACAATCCTTTTCATTAACAAACTTATTTTTTATGATTTATATTTTAAAAAATTAACTCCTTCGATAACTTTCATTATATACAACTCCGAGTTTTAATGAACCATGATATACTAAAAATATTATTATTTTGACATGACTATTATATCATAGACATTAGAGATGTTGGTATGGATAAGAATAAGTAATTTTTTTGAATTATGTATAATTGTTTTAGATAGGTAAAATATATTTTTTAATATTTACCTAATTTTTAGTAATGTCATTATATTCTTAAAAAATATATTTTCTAAAAATAATTTTTTATTATTTTTGGTAAAAAAATAATGATTTTTTTTTTATTTTAAGAAAATTTATTTTAAAAAATTAACATCAATTTTCAAATAAAAATATAAATTTTTTTTTAGGGTAATGTTTTTATAATTTTCAAAGAAGTTTTACTTTTTGGAATATAGTTAAAAATACTTATTTTTATTAAACTCATCATTTTCATTTATGTAAATTTCAAAGTCACATATTTTTTATTTTAAAAAAAATAATATAAAATAAAATTATATTAATATTAATCCCATTTAGTTCTTTTTTATAAAATTATGTTTATAATGATTATATTAAAATGTTCAATACTTATGAAAATAGCCTTTTTTGAAAACAGCTTTTCAACGTGTCTGAAGGTTTAATTTTAAAATAATATTTTAAACTCATATGATTGTAATTTAGTAAAATTAATTAAAAAATTTTGGATCATAATAATTATTAATTTAAAATTATTTCAACTAATTTTTTATCAAAATGATTATAAAAAATTTAGAAATTAATTATTGTGGTGAAGGTTAAAACATTTTTATAGGGTGTTAATAAAAAAAGGTAGTAAAATGACTTAAAACCATGTACAAATCCAATTGGATGGACATATATTTACCTTTTATCATATATTGTTTTTAATGAACTATTATGGATACTTTTTCATGTTTAAAACAAGGCTACACGATTTCCATTTAAAAAACTCATAGTATGTCCTCTCCCCTACTAATAAAAGGGAACCACTCTCCTCCACTATTGACTTATCCAAGTTGTTTTTTAGCAAATAAATTCTCAAATTTATTACTTAATTACCTATTCACTTACTATATCCATTATTTTTATTATTAAACCCTCTTATGAATTATTTTAGTGCAAACATAATGAGGTTGTCTGAAGAAGATGTATTTTTCATAACCAGACATTTTTTTTATTTCTTCTTAGAACCCCATTAGATATTCATAATCTAAGATTATATAATAAGAATAATATCTCTCATATAATAAGAAATTATTATTTTAATGATATAAACTATATCCATCTCTTATTCCATTAAATGGAAAATGAAACAATTGACAATGTATATGGTGGACTATAACCTCAAGAGGTTATGCAATTCATTTTCTTTGACCACCTATCAACGATGGAGGTAATGATGGATTTAACATATGTATATAAAATTTCTTATATAATGATACTTATTTAATTATAATATCAAATATACCTTCTTACCTTCAATTCATTAGAATAAGAAAATGTTACTCATGTATACGTGTGGACTATCGTATGTACGAAGTAATGTAATACATTTTTTATTTTATTTTTATATGGAAGGAAATGAGGATTGATTTAATATATATATATATATATATTATCAATAAATTAAATATTATTTTATAAATTTTATATATTAATTAAATTTCATTAATTCCTTCCTTTATTAAAATTGAAACAATGTTCATGTGTAAATATGACATACTGTCTCTATGAACCTTGTCATTAATTTTCTATATATAGCATATAGTTATTACTCTAAGTACATATGTAATGAATATATATTATATTTATAACATGGATAAAATTCATGATGTTATGGATCAATGATTAATGTAAAATGATCAAAAATACCAAAATAGAACATTTAGAAAAAATGAAGCAGTTATAACCTAAAATTATATTTTATCAGGGAATTGGTAATAAACAGATAATAAATGGTCATATTTAAAAATAAATTGTTATCAATTTTATTATTAGAGTTATTGAATACATTTTTAATTTACCTATATTTTTAATAAAGGAGTTTTGAACATGAATGAATCAATTTGTGACAGGAGGTAAAAGGTTTTTTTCCTACTTTTATTTCTATGAGACACATGCCTTATACACAACATGTTTATTATTTTGTTCTATATATACTGAATATGAGATAATTTTATAATTATTATAATAAAATTGTGTTATATACATTTCAATCAATGTCACTTCCTATAATGAGGAAATTATTCAAAAGATACCAAAGTGGTAATGATATTATGTTACAACCTCTTTATTTACTGGGGTTGTTTATGATTAAGTTACAATGATAAAATATTGTGTTATTTCTCTCTAGAAAGACATTAAGTTTTTCTATAATTGTTATATAAAGAAATTATATATATTATTATAATTTTACTCTCATTATTTTCTCAACTGAATAAATGAATGTATATAAGGAAAACCAGATTTATTTATCACTTTGGTTGAAAATCATTTTTCTTCCAAATACATGTTTTCTAAAATTGTCATAATTAATGTTTTGATATCCAAAAATTGATTTTTAAATGAAATTATTACCCATTTTTTACATTTTATAAAATGGTCTAAATGCAATATTTTTATCATTTTATAAATAAGGCCCTTTTATTTTTTATGAAAAAATGTAAAAGTAATATTTATTCTAATGAATATGACATGAAAAATATTTCCCTCCCACGTGACTGAAAAATGACTTAAATCATAATTAAATTTATCTCAATGATAATTTCAACTAAAATTATTTCTATAATATTTGGGATGTTCTTTTATGTTAAATAAATTATTTTATAGTGAAAAGGATATTTTATATAAGAAAATTTACCAATTATATTACAATATCATTTGTCATAAAAGATAACATCCATTATCGTTACAAAAGATTTAATATGGAAAAGATTCAATTTTACCATTATTATTATTATTTGTCTATATTGTTTATGTTTATTTTGACTATATATTTATGAAACCCATTCCATTTTAACATATTATGTTATGATGAAACGATGAAATGGTGGTAGAAAATATTAGTTTTCCTATAAATTTTTGTACAAAGAAATGTTTATGAAACCCATTTATTTTCATGTGTTTTGATATGATCAATATTTTATGATATTTTTGAACTGAAATGAATGGATTATGTAATTATGGGAACTATATATCTCTTAAATTCATTTGGTAAATATGGATAACTCATAAGTTAATTATATAATGTGTGAACGTGATTTCATGTTCACAATTTCACGCTTAGGATTGAATTTATTGTCCACAAAATCCTTTTATTGACCTAGTTTTTATGTCTATAAGATTAAGAACGGTGCTAGATTTCATGTCTACAAGTTTATGTGAAGATATAATTTCATGTCATTAACCTAATGATTGAACAAGTCTCTATTTATACATGTTATAAATGTTACGAGCATATATATTTTTTAAAATTCCTATGCTTAGGATATTCTCTCATTAATTAAATTCTGTGATTTCCATTTGGATTCATATATTATTAATTTATAATATTTATTCCATGAATCAAGTTTATGAGATATGATATTTGGGGCATGGTTTTAAAATGTTATTCTAATTTTATCAGTCCCTTACCCTTATGTTATGTTTATATATCATTTTTCTCTAGATGAGCATCTAATATCAATCATTATGATATTTCTTTTCCCCATTTTATAAATTAAGTTTATTTCAAGGGGTGTTCAAAGAATATTACTATATGGTAAGATCGTTATTAGAGATGTTGGATATCTTTGGAGAAATGAGAAGATTTTGTTTCTAGTCTACAAATAATCTAAACCATTATGGTATATAGCTCTGTTTTTGTAAAATGATATGGATATTCAGCTATTAAGATGAACTATTAATGATTGAGGATCATAGGTCATTTTTGTAGGTATTATATGTAATGTTAAGTTAACAATTGGAAACTATAATGGGAAAGAATTAGTGATATCCCTAAGGATATGTTTTAGGATATGTATAAGGATAAATTTAAGGATAATTATATTTATTGGAAAATGTACGGTATTTTTGTTGATGGATAGAAAAAGTGGATTGAAAGAAATTATATCCCCATATGGATACTATAGGTAGATGTGTCTATGGAATATTTTTATCTATTGGAAATTAATCTGAAAAGTGTACATTGAAATGGATTCAATCATCACATAGTGGAATATAGTGAGGATTTATGTAATTGTCGTTTAAAATTAGTTGGGGATATGATTTAGAAATTCACATACTCATTATGATTCATCAGGAAGGTGTTTAATAATGATAATTAATAACCTAGGGTAATCCAATAGTGTCCTTGAATAAAAATATTATGTCAGGATTTGGATAATTTATATATGTTTTTTCATTATTTTTTGATACTCCACTATGATTATTATATAATACTTATGATTTTTTATTTTAGTCACTGGATGGAAGCCTAAGGAAACATGTTACATCAAATGAAATAAAAAATGAAACAAGTTTCTTTATTATGAACCAAATTTTATAGGTGATGGAACTACAATTATTGTTATATGGTCGCTTAACGTTCTTGGTATATGAATCATGCTAAACTTAAAAATGAGAAAATTATGGAAGAATTCTCTAATTATTCCATCTTGAAGTAATAACCTTATTCTTTAAGTATTTATATTGATAAACTATTTTCCAGTAAAGGATAAACACCACTAAAAGGATATTTTCCATTCATCGGTGTTTGTAGTATAAAAAATTAATTTTGGATGTCATGCATCTTTCAGGAGAAGCATATCAAGGATGAAAATAAGAATTGGATTTACCCTTCAATATTGGGGGTTTTATTATAAAAAAATAACTAACTCAAGAGAAATTGTAAAAATAATGGAGAGAAGAAGTTGATATTTCATTGATGATTTTTATGTGGAAGGAAACATTGAGGAAACTGTCATAATGGGATAAGATGATTTTTATATAATGAAAAATAATGATATCAAGTGGATAAATTCCAATATGATGGGTAGAATTATGCAAATGATGTAAATAGATACAATTGTCCACATAATGAACCACCCATAATCAAGTTATTCAAATGAAAATATTATGGGACTTACGATAAAGGTTCTCAAATTTGAAGGATAATTATGATGTTATATGTCAGTAACCTTTTAATATTAGAGAAAATGTAAACTATCATGTAATAACTTTTTTAGACGAGTGGTACAATAATAATGTGGTGAAAGGTACAATTCCATTCCACTCTAAAACACCTAATTTATTATTTTATTATGGGTCTACCCACTCTTTTTTATTTCAAAAATTTACTATGGGTAACACATTACCATCTTAATTATTACATGTTGAATTAGTGGTGAAAATCCCTAATGGAATGATGTTATCATCCAACTATAACTATTCTTCACTAATTAAAGCTTTTGGGATTATACTTATAAAACATTTTTATATCCTCCCAATGGTTTAAATAAATTATATACTAGGCATGGATTGGATTTATTTATTTAAATAACACATCAATTTTTGGGTAAGGTATGTCATGTTTGAAATTCCAAACCAACCTACGATCATCTATAAGCGTGATGGTAATTATGACCATAGAATTGATATTGAATACATTATATAGGTCATTATTCCTATTAAAATCGGTGTTTTTCTCTCATATGGGTGTGACCGAACTCATAAAAAATAATATATTTATTTTAAGGGATTTTTTAAAAGCTTTCTATAAGAGTTTCCGAGTCTTACACTAAATCTTGAAATTGAGTACTCAATAGAACCCATACAAGATTATAAAATTATTTCAAAGACTCCCTATAAAATGGATTTGATTGATTTTCATAAACTGAAGAAGAAAAACCCGGGGAATTATGATAAGGGTTTTATTCACAAATGTCTACCACCTTGTGGTGGACCTATTCCTTTTGTTAATAAGGAATAGAGATCAATGTGACTCTTCATTTATTTTTGGGAGATGAACAAGACCAAAATCTATTAGAAGTATCATAATCCCCATATTGTTATATAAATTTAAGAGGAGGTTGGGATCATAACATCCCTAATGTTTAGTTTTCTTCCAATAATATATTTCTTGTGATCATCCACCAGAGGGTCCTTTTTGAAAAAAGGACTATCAATACATGTATTATGGATTCATTCCACAGGGACTTTAAGCCACTAAAATTGAGCCCAAGGGTCATGTGACTTCCTGATATGTATTTCATTCCCCTATAAATATAATTGAAAAGGTTACTTCATTAAATAATAAAAAATATTATATGGTTCCATATTTAAAAAAGAGAAACATATGATAACATGAGATGGTTGAAGAAATGATATAGAAGGTTGGACCTATTTAGCAACACATAAGGGCCACAAAAAGTTGAAAGAAACAATATGATGATAATCTGGAACATGATCTATAATTTTATTTTTAAGAGAAGGTGTTTCTATGAATTTATATGTGGATGTATTTTTTGATATTTAGAATGAAATGAAATATAATCTGTAGGTATAATTTCTGTTTTAAGATTCCTGATTGAGTAGGGGAAATTTCATACCCCTGATTATTAAAACTAACATCTATCAAGTTCACAATGTTTTCCATATATCCCTTATGGGGATGTACATAACTGAACAAACACATATAATAATAAAATATGTCTTACAAGAAGAGAAATATATTTATTATGAGAAATAACTAGTGGATATTTTGGATCGAAGGTTGAAAGTCCAATGAAATGAGACCAGTCACGTAGTAAAATATTTTTGGTGAAACCACCAATTTGAAGAAGCAACATGGGAACTTGAGGATACTATAAGGAATAACTATATTTATTTTTTATTACTGTGGCGAATTATTTCAAAAGAAAAATTCACTTTATGTGTGGTCGAATGTACCACACAAAGTTGTTATGAAATGTTTTTAAAATAAATTTTAATTTCTTCTATAGCTTGTTTTACAATTAATAACAAGTTTAAAGAAACATTGATATCCTATTGATATTATTATTAAAATATAACTGTGATAAAATAGCTATCAAATTTGGTTGTAGGAATTGGGGAAACAGTTTTTTTAAACAGGTCTAAATATTATTGATAAATATAATATAATTATAAATAAGTAATAATTTGTTAATGTTTTTATATGCTTAATAAAATAAATTTTTCTAAATAAATTATTTTATTGATTTCTATGAACAATTAGTATAAATAATTTTTAAAAATTTTATTAATAATATTTTATAGAGTAAAAATGATTTTTCTGGAATCAAAATATCCAAATTATATTAGAGTGAATTTTTGAACAATTTCTAAAAGGGTAGATTTTTATGTGAATTGAGAAAAATACTAATTTATATTAAAATTTTCCTTTTAATTTAAACAATGTACAAAGTTAAATATTGTTTGAAATTATTATAAAAATAAAATTTATTCAATTATTTTAATATTAATGTAATTTTTTGTTATTTTAATCTTATTCATGTTTAACTTCGATATTAAAAGGTGTTATACTTATGAAAATTGTTCCTTTGGAAAACCAATTTTTTGTCACATTTACTGGTTCAGTTTAAAACTAAATTTGGCCTAATTTGTGAATGGAATTTTTAAAAATTGATAGAATATGTTTTATAATTATAATTAATATTACATTATATGTAAAAGTTAGTTTTTTCAAAATCAATAGTAAAAACAATAAAAACGTTTTACTACAGTTCATTTTAAAACAGTTATTCTCGGGGTTTAGCATAAAATATAATAAGTAAAATGAAATAAAAAGCTTTAAAACCATATTTTTATTATAATTTGACCTTATATCATATAATTTTAAATCATTATCTATTTTGGATAATTTTGAATTTTTAAAATGTGGGTACACCATTTTCTTTTAAATAATTTCCAGTTTGTCCCCTCCCCCACTTACAACAGTAAAGACCCTCCCATCTCCTCTTCATACTAAAAATTAATTTTTGTTCTCCCAATACATACCAAAATATCTTACTTAATTACCTCTCCAAATATTATATTCCATATACTGATTATTAAACCCTCTTACAAAGGCATGTGGTGAAAACATAAGGAGGTTGTTCGAAGAGGTATCATTCTTAACCAATTTATTTTTTTTTCTTCTTCCATCCCTTAAAAATATCATTAAACTAAGATGATAAAATAAAATTATCCTATTGAATAAATTTATATTTTATTATGTTAATATAATAATCTATATCCATCTCTTCTCCCATTAAACAGTAAACAAAATAATCAATCATGTGTGTGGTGGACTACCACATCGTGAATTGATGTAATATTTTACCATCACTGCCTCTCACAGTTTGATATAATTGTATATTTAATACATGTATATGAAATTTATTAAATAACTAATCTTAATAAATTATAATATCTCCTAAACCACATTACCTACAAATCTTTGGGAAAAGGATAATGTCACTCGTGGACATGTTTGGACTACCACCTCCACGAAGTGATGTGATACATTTTCCATTCTATTTTGTACTTGGATGGTAATAAGGAAATATTTAATGAACAATATTTTATATATTAAACAAAAATAATTCAGTAGATGAGATAAATTATTTTCATTTCTTTTGTTCCATCTATCAAGAAAATGGAATCAATGATCATGCAAACTTACGACTAACTATCTCCATGAATAGTGTGAGGCATTTTAAATATCTAAAATTTATGTATTAATATAGGTAAATATATATTTAATTTATTTTATGTTTATATCATGATAAACATTTTGGACATTTTGGGACCATAATCAAAGTAATGTGATATAAAATAAACAACCAAAACATATATGAAAAACGAAGATGTTATTACCTGAAATGTGATTTTAACAAGGAATTGTTAATAAATGTGTAATAAAAGGTCATCATAAGATAATATATTGAATGATATATATTATTATGGTTAAATAATATATTTATATTAAACATAGATGTTTTATATGGAATGTTTAAATGTGTATATATAAAATCGATACTTGAGGTAAGGTATTTTTATCTAACATTTATTTCTGTGGGATAAATGAATTAGATAGAACTTATGTACGTTGTGTGGGTATATAATACCCATGAATATCCTTTATTATTATTATCATGAGATAATGTGGTAAAAATGTCAATCAACATTTCTTCCTTTAATATGGATTATGAATCAAAAGTTACCAAAGTATTAAGGTTGTTATATTATAACCTCATAGTTTGTTAGGGTGGTTTATGATTGTATTCATATGAAGAGGTCAAATGATCAATATCTAAATAATATCATGAATTATCATATAATATTGTTATTTATTTAAATTATATGTCATAATTTCATTTTAATGTATTTGTGTACTCAATATATCAGAAATAATTTTATAAGAAAAAGTGAATTTAATTAATAATTTTATAATTTTTTTTCTATCTATGTTTTCTAAAGATGATTTAAATAAATATTTAATATAATAAAATTATTGGTTTAATAAAATTTTAACCATTTTTTAATGTTGAAAAATATGTTTTAATGCTTTTTTATTATCATCATCGAAGCATGTTACCTTTGGATTGTTCTGAATGTGGGAAAGGATCATTATTTTAACTTGTTCAAAATGAATACAATTTCACACCACCATGAATGCTCAATGATTGAAAGATTACTCTATAATATTTCATTATTATTATCAAATATTTTTTTATTTAATATTTTGATGTGTTTATTTTATAATTATTTATTTTCAAAGGGAAATTATATTTTTCTCCAAAAATGTTCCTAGTGATCATTCAAAATGAATTTTTCATCTATGATTCCATCATTTGAGGTTACATAAGAATTATTAGGGATATGTACAATGATACTAGTATTACTCATTTTTAAGTTGAATTATGTTTATGATGAAATGATGTATATGAAACCATTTCCTTATTAATAAGTTATGTTATGATGAATTGATTGAATGTTTATTAAATCATTTTATTTTCACACGGGTCATGTTAAAATGAATTTTTTAAGAAACCCATATATTATCATGGGTTCTAATACTATTAATGTTTTATGAACAATTTTACAAAAAATTTATGGATCACGTGTTGGTTAAAAACTATATATTCCTCCAATACATCAAGTAAACATGGATAAATCACATGTAAATTTTTTATGCGTCAAAGTGATATCCTGTTCAAAATTTTATACATGTATATGGTTTTAATTACCATAAGGTTCATGAATGGAGCTTTTTTCCATTTTTAAATGATTAAGCTTAGATATTTTTTCATTTTCATATGTTTCTGTGTGCCAGGTGTTCCAGCAGCATCATCCTTCTACGCTTTTAGGGGATGTCATACCATAGACTGCATAGCTATGGATAGAGATCGCATTACCATTTTTTGAGAATTTGGAGTCACTTACAGAGTGTAGGGTAAAGAACATGACTTATAAGCTTTGTGCAGTGGCAGAACGCTAGTGTGGTGTTTTGATCCAAGTTGATGGGATGTGGAATATGAGTTTGGATGAGTTCCAAACCCACTTCAATGACTAATTTTAACCTGTGACTCCACATGTAGAGAGTTCTAGTGAGCTAATGTGTCTGGATCAGGTTGCGATGATAGTTATAGAATACAATGAATTCATTACAACGCTACAACATTTTAGGCCTATGTATCCTATTAAGGTGCTATCAAGGATGAGGTGCTTCAAGGATGGTCTTAGAAATGCAATCAGATCTCATGTCAAGGTGTTCATGATTCCTTCTATAACTGATATTGTGAATCAGGTGATGATTACATAGTATAACCTAAGGGAAACTGGGGGTACAGAAAAGGGTATTGATGTATCTCGTCCCAGTGGATTTACATATTCAAATAGAAAGTGTCATTTCGAGGCTTACCACAATGTGAGTGATAGTCGGGATTTTGGTTCAAGATTTGGTGTCCTAGAACCTATAAGTTTGACTTTCATTAAATGGATATTTAATGTATTATTATTTATTGATCACTATTCGGCATGATTGTTATATAATAATTCTCTAGAGTAATTGTTGAATTGATAAGGTCATGGCAGTTCCCTACTATGGTGAGAACCTTGAAATACTATAACAATATTTTAAAATATAGATCTGAAGTTGGATGGCATGATATGATGTGACACACAGCATGAAGAATGTTAGGTTCGAGTACTTGGAAGAAGATGATAATTCCTCTAATGAAATTTCCACTTGGTATTGTTTAAGATAGAAGATTATGAGAACAAGCCCGCTAGTGGGAATTCTGCATGTTTTGGTGTCATTAGATATTTCTATATGCGAGCATGTGTAATGTTTTTTAGACATTATGATTCTCATTAATACATGTCATGACTTACACACTTTGATTTACGAATGACAACAATCACTTAGAAAATTGAGTGGATGTAGGGTACGTTGGGTGCATCTCTAGGGGCATGTTATAAATGGATATGTTGTGGAAGGATTTGTCCCTTCCATTTATGGAAGTTTACATCTTATCCCTTTGAGTTAAATAGAACCATCATGCAAAATTGCATGGACATGGTGCGGTGATGTGTTTATTTCAGGTATTCAAATAACAATGTATCAAGCATAAAATTTGATGACATAGTCATGAAACCTTCTTGATGAGATATTGGGACAATGGGATTATATTATATAGTGAGAGTTTGTATGTGGATGTTGTTGTTGCGACATTATGCTGTATCTCTTGGCTTCCTTGACCCTTTTCTAGAGAATACTCTTAGACATTAGGCAAGAACGCCTAATTCCAATGGGAAATAATCCCATATGGTCACACATTAATATTTTTGGTGGTCTTAGTTAAATTCTATTTGAATTTAATTAATGAAATAAAAATTATTCTCAAGACCAATGAAAAATTTTATTCAATTTAAAATGACCGCATAAATTAAATTAAATTTATTTATTTATTTTACTAAACATTTATTAATTTTTTTTACTTGTTTGTAAATAAAATATTTATTTATGATAATAATTTATTTATTTTTTTATTCAGGTTTTCAAAAAATGGTAGTGGAGTTCGAGCATAACAAGGTCATTCTGGAAGAAAATAATTATTTTCAAGATGGTAAATAATTATTAAACTAGTTGACACAAATTAGAATAATTATGATATATTTCTGTGACCTGTAATTTTATTTATAATTCAGTTTTTCACAAGTTGGCTCACCATAAATAATGATAAGGTATTATTATTAAATTCATGGGTTTTGTCTCCGTTAATGATTGTATTTAATTTTTTCTATTAAATTAAATATTATAACTGAAATTACGTGTATATAAATAGGCATGTTCGTATATTGTTTCAAACACTACACTACATGCCTAGTGAATTGAGAATTGTTGAGCAAAACACTTTCCCTCTCGAATCCTCTTTTATCCCCTCTCAAGAACGAGAGACGTTCTTCAAGGCTGATGAACATGCGATCAGGAACGACAGACACAAGAAAATTGATTCACCATGCTAGCTCCTGTAGAATGAGTTGTGTCGATCGGAGGCCACCAGATCACATGTGGATCACCACTAGAGGTATTATAGTATGTATCCTTACAAGCGCAATGAGAAAATCGAGAATGGATATTGTGGATGATCAACATCATCAACAAAAAATACTAAAGATCCAATTATTATTTTTCTTTTTAAATTTTTTTGAATTAATTATAAACATGATGTGAAAGATCCTATCCAAAAGGATTCGGGCCTCTTTCTTCTTTATCTATATCTTTGATTACATTCTATGGATACTGGTTCTCATTGTCGTATCGATCCTAGAATAATCATTGATCATGGTAAAAATAAAATTGCCTCTTGTCCCAACCACGCTTCCACTATGCCCAGAACCGTCAAGTTGTATCAGAGGGTTTACATCATAGTTTATAATTATTTATGTTTTATTGTTGATGAATTACTTATTTAATAATTTAGTTGATTCAAATCAAGTTAATCGTTCTGAAAATCTGAATCTCGAGATCTATTCCTCCTCATTCATTTCCCGTTAACCTTAAAAAAATGATTATTTTTTTTAATTAAGATTAAAATAAAATAGAGGATCTGATCCGGTGGTGCCAAAGCTTCCCTGTCGTAAAACACTAGAACACACAACGTGTATTTAGCAATACGCGCCGTGTAGTCCAGATTCAGTACATCATACGGTTCTGCCAAACCAAGCCGTATTTTGGAGTCTTTATAAGTCTTAAATGACTCAGTGTGTTGACTAGGAATAGGTGGATGCAGTTTTTGGTTTAAATACCGTGTGGCCTAATGGACATGATGTATAGTCCCTTCAGGTTAGGGTTGGACCGTTTACAACGTACACGGCTAGCCCTTCTGGAGACTGTGTAATGAGGAACTACATGGTGTGTGGCCCACTAGACATGCCTAGTACTCTAATGATTTCCAATGTATACTCCCAGGTCGGTTCCTTGTGTGTGTACGTCAGATAGACGGTGAAAAATAATACACGCTGTGTAGTTGGAAATACATGTCGTGTACTCATCCAAATTACACAGATTTATTAAAATTTGTTATTATATAACATAAACCCTTGAGACAGGTACCATCGTACATGCATAATTTTGAGGCACAATAAGTGATAGGTGTTTTATATATATGTGTTTAATTTATATATGTGTAATATTCATTTCTACTCCTTGTGTAGTTTTGAATATGAATTCACTGGGTTGTCTCCAAGGTATAAGTTAAGTACCAAGATATTTTTAAATGAATTTATTTGTTTAAAATTATGATGGATGATAATTTAAATGAAATTCAAAAAAGGGTTTAAGATTAAAGGATTGATTCATTAAAGATGATAATTTATTGATTCGAGCATGATTTATCTTAAACAATAACAACTGACAATATGATTGCTAGTTTTATTTATGTGTAAATATCATTTCATGTATGGAAGATCATGAGCTAGAACAAGATATTTCTATGTGGAGGTTTTTTTAATTTATTTATTTGAATTAAATTTGTTGAAATGAGAGTATTCTCATCATTAATATGAATGGCCTGTGTGCCCAAGGTTTATTTTATATAAAACCTGTTTTTACCCCTCACCTATATGTGAGTTAAAAAAATGGCATATGTAACAGATGGAACTCCCAAGATAGTGGAGGCATTTCAAGCTAGATTCGAGATGAAACCAATCCTAGGAGATTAAGAGGTGGTCATGTTGATGCTAAAAACACGAACCCAAAAGGTTCAAGGGGTTTCTCTCCTAGGTCAAGGTTATTTTATCAACCACTAGATAAACTACCCATTAGAAAAGATTAAGATCATTCTATTTACATTATTTTATTTTTCTCATTTGCTTGGTTTATCATTATGGATGTGTTGTCACAATCATATAATTTATAAATTAAACAAACAGGCAAGATAAAACTAAAATAAACACGATGTATCCATAAATATTATAAAGACATGGTAAATTACATAAGTAAGTTCCATTAAATATTGAAAATCGTGTGATAATGATAATAATAATTTCACTCATAAATGATAATAAAATCCTTCAAATAAAATATAAACTGAGAAAAAGAATTATGTTACTTTTTTATGGGGTAAATTCAATAATACCATGTGTTTGACCAACCCTTGTTGGGACACATACTTTTATACATGAAACCCTTATGAAAGGATTAGTGTTGACTTAACCATATTATATCAAGAGGAGTAACCCTTACTATACATGGAGTAATATTAGAGGCAAGAGTTGAGGAAATCCAAAGTCATGATTTCAGGATTGGGGAGTCCACTCAACATTTCAAGGAGTTGCAAGCATGCAGTTGGCAAAGACCATCCTACATAAATACCTTATAATAGTTTGACCAACCATTTGTTGGGGTTATGTTAAGGGTAATATGGATCATTACCACTACAATGTCATGGAAACTGGAAAATCCGACTTCATGGGGAAAGATATTGGGACATGATAAAATTCTGGGAGATGTAATAAAATTTATTATTTCTTAAAAAATGTATTTCAGAAAGTGATAATGATATGCTATTTTAATTGTACATTAAAAATTTAAAACTCATCAACCAAACTATCTATACGATCAATTATTGATAATGGCCACATCATCAATGGAATTGACTTCCAGGAATCATTTATATGATGTCAGGTTATCCTATGCTGTGAACAGTATTATTACGTGCTGAAGTCAGCATCACCTGATCAGCCTACCAAAGAGGCTAGTCATGAGGATTTCCCGGTCTATGAGAAACTTATGAACGATGAGGTCAACATTCAATGTTTGATGTTAACATCAATGTATAGTGATCTCATGAAGACTCATGAAATCATGGATGCTTATAGCATGCTCGAGAACTTCCATGGTCTTTACTAAGAGAGAGGAGACAAGAAAGGTTTGAGATCTCTATGGTTCTCTTTCAGAGTAATCTTGGAGATGGTGCCCCAGATGGGCCTCATGTAGTCATGCTCATTTGCTACATTTAGCGCCTGGAGGTTCTAGGTCTTAAACTCCCAAAAGAATTGGGCACCGATCTTATTCTTACATCACTCACTTAGAGATTCTCTAACATAGTAGTCAATTTTGTAATGAACAACATTGAAAAGTCATTATCTGATCTTATTATCCTCATTCTCCAAGTGGAAAAATATATGAAGCATGAAAATCCTTATATCCTTATGCGATATAAGAGGAAAGGGACAGGAAAGAGCTTTAAGCCTAATGCTTTTTCATAGCCTTCCACAAAAAAGAAGATCAAATGGGAGTCAAGGGAACTGGAGTCTATTTGTTTCACACATGGAAAGAAGGTCGATTGGAAGAAGAACAATAACCAACCTATGAAGAAAGGGGAATAATCAGGTTTATTTGCTATCAAATTCAATGTAGATGTTTCTACAAATTGTGTATTAGATACAGCTATTGATTCTCACATATTTATCCAAATACAAGAACTATGTAAATTCAGAAAAATTGATGGAGGGGAGGTAGATCAATGATCATCCAACTGATCCAAACTTACTACTTTATATGTCGGGGACTACCACCTCACATTTCCAAGTAGGGTGATTATGGTATTAAAGGGTTTTAATTATGTGCCTTCTATTACTAAAAAAATTATTTCTAAATCCAGATTATATATAGAGGGATTTGTTTTCAAGATTAGAAATGAATTTTTCTTCTATTATAATGATTTGATTTCTTATGGTAGGCCACCTTTATAAAACAGACTGTACATGTTGGATTACACAAACTAAGTAATGGAAATAGATAACAAAGATACATCACATGACTCATAACACACCCAACTTTGGCATGAACAGCTAGGTCACGTAAACGAGAAACGATTGAAAAAGTTACATCATGATGGATATTTAGATTCTATCAAACTAAATCCACTTGGCGTATGTCATGCATGATTATAAGGAAAAATGACCAGATCCCCATTTAGTGGGAAAGCTGAAAGGGATAATGAACTTCTTGAATTGGTTCTTAATGATGTGTGTGGATGATTTCTAGTTGTAGTAAGGGGAGGGTACTCATACTTCAAAACTTTTATTGATGATTTTATTAGATATGAAAATATCTACTTAATGAGGTATAAGTCGTATTCTTTGATATGTTCAATGAATACAAGAATGTAGTTGAAAACTATCTTAGTATACATATTAAGAAACTCTGCTCTAACTGAGGTGGAGAATATCATAACCAATACTTCAATGAATACTTATGGGGGTTTGGGAGCCTCTTACAACTCACTCTTGAAAACACTCCCCAACGAAATAGTGTGAGAGAAATGAGAACCCACACGTTATTGGACATGGTGAGATCAATGATGAGTCATGTGAGTCTTCCATTATCATTTTGGGGATATGCGTTACAAACAAAGACACACATACTGAAGAAAGTACCAACTAAATTGATAAATGGCATTCCATAGGATTTCCAGAGTGGAAGAAAAGTCATGTTATCGAATTTACATGTGTGGGGTAGAAAATCATTTATTAAGGCATCTTCATGTAACAAACTCATACACCAAGGCACAAAGTGTACCGTTATAGTATAACCAATGAAAACAAGGGGATATTAACTATACAACACCTTGAAAAAAAAAGGTTATAGTGGAAAGAAATTCCATATTCCATGAGTGGGATCACATATCCAAAAGGGATAGTGGGAGTGAGATAAAATTCTATTAATCGAGGATCAAGGTACACAAGAGTTGGTACAAGAATAGATTCCATAATTCCCCATGGAAGAAGAATATATTCCAGATACACAAGCACTGCGTATGAGTACAAGAGAGGTTAGATAATCGGAACAATATAGTTTTCTACTTACATAGGATGGTGACTCATTATTAGTTGATAATAATGATCCTATAACCTACGAGGAAGCAATAAGTGGCACAGATGTTGAAAAGTGGCAAGAAGACTTGAATTCTGAATTCGATTCCATGTACCAAAACCAAGTCTGGATTTTGGTAGATCCTCTAGTTGATGTAAATCATGTTGGTTGAAAATGGGTATTCAAGAAGTAACTGGACATGGAAGGACAAGTCAGTACCTATAAGGCACGATGAGTTGAAAAAGGTTTTAAAAAACTTCAAGGAATTGACTATGATGAAAACATCTCACTAGATGCAATGCTAAAATCAATTAGAATTATATGTTCCACTTAGGATTAACATGACTATGTGATTTGGAAAATGGATGTCAAAACAACATTCCTTAATGGGAACCTTTATGAAGATGTATACATGACACAACCTGAAGGTTTTGTGTCTCAAAAGGATTCCAATAAGGTATGAATAATGTAAAAATCCATTTATGGATTAAATTAAGCATCCAATTCATGGAACATTAGTTTTGATGAAGACATAATAGAATTTGGTTTTATCATGAATGAATGTGATCCTTATGTCTTCAAACAGTTTAGTGGGGGTGCATTCATTTTCTTAAAAGTATATGTTGATCACATATTACTTATTGGAAACAAGATACCGGTCTTACAGTCAATTAAGGAATTTTTGAATCAATGCTTCTCCATGAAATACATGTGCGAGGTTTCATATATTCTTGAGATCAAGATAAATCATGATAGATCCAAGAGATTTATGGGTGCAAGTCAATGTATATACATTGATAAGATACTGAAGAGATTAAGTATAGACCAATCCAATAGGGGATTCTACCCAGTGTCACATAAAATTCATCTTTCCAAGAAAATGTGTCCTCACACAAATGAGAAAAAAAATATAATGGCAAAGATCCATACAAATATTCGATTGGGTCAGTCATGTATGCCATGCTATGTACTAGGATAGATGTAGACTATGAATTGAATGTGGTAGGAAGATATCAAGCTGACCCAGGTGACTACCATTGGATGTTAGTCAAGACTATACTAATGTATCTACGGCGTACTAAGGATATGTTCATGGATTATGGAGGAGATGAGGAACTATTCATTAGAGGATATGCAGATTCTAGTTTCTAGACTGATCAAGATGACGTGAAGTTGAAAACAGGATTCATATTCACATTGAATGAAGGTGTAATGAGCTGAAAGATCTCGAAGCAGTGTTTGGACACAATTTATATAGCAGAGTTCGAGTATGTCATAGCATCTCATGTAGCTAAAGAAGAAGTTTGGATGAGAATATTTGTCCAGGAGCAAGATGTGATACCTAACAACAAATATCCCAACACACTGTACTGTGATAATACGACAGTGGTGGGTCTTGTAAAAGAGCCAAGGTCACATTAGTGGATGAAGCACATACATAGGAAGTATCATCTCTTGAGGGTTTTTTCTCAGAGAGGTGAAGTTGAAGAGATCAAAATTTCCACGGACGACAATGTGTCAGACCCCTTGACTAAAGCCTTGACTCCGCAAAAACATGATCAATATGTGAGGTCTAGCAGATTTCATGTCGTAGGCAGTTGGCTCTAGTCTAAGTGGGAGTCTGTAAGAGTTGGTGTCCTATAACCACCTAGTTTTAATTTGATAACATTAATATTTAATGTATTATTACATATTGTTCATTCTTCTACATGAATATGATGTAATAATGTCTTAGATTATTTGTTGGATTGATAAGGTCCTGGAAGTTCCCCTCTATGAAGAAAACCATTAAATGCGATAATAATAATCTTAAATATAGTTTTACTATTGTATGACATGCTATGATGGGACACATAGAATGTAGACCATTAGGTGCGAGTATTCGTCAGCAAATAAGACTTCCTCTCATGAAGTTTGCACTTGGTAATATCTATGATAGGATATTATGAAAACAAACCCGCTAGTAGGAATTCCACATGTTTTGGTTTCATCAGATATTTCTATCTGCAAGCATGTGTAATGATCCTTAGACTTTAATATTATTATTAAAATGCATCATGACTTACGCACTTTGATTTACTGATGTAAAATGTCACACAGACAGTTGGCGGGAAGTAGGGTTTTCACGATTGGCATGTTAATAATGGATAAGCCAAGGAGGTATTTTTCCCTTCATCTTATGGAAGTTGATATCTCATCCCTTTGATTTAAATAGAACAGTCACATGAAATTCTATGGCCTTGGTGTAACGATTTGTTTATTTCAGTTAGTCAAAGAATGATGTATGAAGCATAAAAGTTGATGACATAGTCATGAAACAAGTGTGATGAGATATTGGGACAAAGGTATTATATTACATAGTGAGCATTCATATGTTGATGTCATTTTTGTGACTTTACAATCTTTCACTTGGGTGCCTTGACCCATTGATAGACAATACTCATAGAATTTAGGCAACCTCGCCTAATGCCAATGAGAAAGAATCCTAGATGATCATACACTAAGTATTTTTGGTGGTCTTGGTAAAATTATATATGAATTTAATTAAGGAAATAATAATTACTGTCAAGACCGTGGAAAAATTTTATACAAGTTAAAATGATCGCATAAATTAAATTAAATAAATAAATATATATTTATTTTATTGAAAATTTAATAAATATTTATTTACTAGTTTGAAAATAAATTATTTATTTAAGAGAATAAATTATTTATTTATTTATTCATGTGTTCCATAAATGGAAATGGAGTTCGAGCAGACCAAGGTCATTTTGGTAGTAAATAATTATTTTCAAGATGTTAAATAATTATTTAAAAAGTTGGCAAAAATTAAAATAACGCTATTATTATTTTGTGACACAATATTTTATTTATAATTCTGTTTTGCACAATTTGGTGAACCATAAATAATGATGCAGTATTGTTATTAAATTTATGGGTTTTCCCTAAGTTCATTAATGTATTTAATTGTTGATATGCAATTAAATATTGAAACTGAAATTTCATGTATATAAATAGGAAATTATTCCTATTATGCCATTAAACACACCACATGCTGGGTGAATTGAGATTTTTTGGTCCAAAAAATTTCTCTCTCAAATCCTCTTCTCTCCCCTCTCAAGAACAAGAGATGTTATTCAAGGCTGAAGAACAGGCAATCAACAATTACCATCACAAGACACTAGATTTGACATGCTAGCACCCGAAGAACAAGCGTTGTCGATATGAGGCCATCATATCACATGTGGATCACCGCTAGAGTGATTCTAGTTTGGATCATTACAAGCTCAATGAGATAATCTGAAAGGGAAATTATAGATGATCAACATCGTCAATGAAGAAAAATACCAAAGATCTATGTATTATTTTTCAATATGAAATTAATTATTTTAATTATAAACATGATGTGAAATATCCTCTCTAAAAGGTTGCGGTCCTCTTGCTTCTTTATCAAAATATTGGATTATATTCCACGGAGACTGGTGTTACACATTGTATTGATCCCGGAATAATCATTGATAATGTTAAAAATAAAATTGGGTCCCATCCCAACCACACTTCTGTTATGCCCAGGACCATTAGTTGGTGCATGAAACGTTTTTTTATCAGTGTGGTAGATGAGGTCACATGAAATTTCAATGAGACCACGACCCAGTAAAGTGTTGAGATTATAGTAGGATGGGGAACATGTTGTAATTTTTCAGGACGTTCCCACTAGTTGTGAGTGGTGGGAGGTTAGCTATGACATCTGGTTTGGGAGTAGGTTCTTTAGCTCCACACTAGGTTGGGAGTTGGAGCATAGAAGGATGGTCAGGCCAGGGAATTGGTGGTTGTGGTTGTGGTATCCAAACACTAAGTTCTCATAGACATCATGGAAAATCCGCTCATGGAAGCCATGTAGGGTCATAGGGCCATGGTACATGCTGGAACTATACTGTGCCACAGACCCAACAGAAGCAGGATCATGGACCGTCTATGGTGAGAGGTACGATCTTAGTTGATTCTACTATTTCATCCCATCTTTTCGATACAAGTTCCTCTAACAATTGTATCTCTATACGAGTGTTAAAAATTATTGGTCTTGTAGTTTTTATTTCTGAGGGTGTTTTTATGGATGAAACACCATTTAAATTTATAAAGGGTGATGTACGCCTATGTATGGAGTGTCCCCTTGAGGTTGGTGGGTGATACATCCTATGGAGTTTATATTTCCTCGAGATTATTGGGTTTGATGTTGTCCTCATAATGGAATATATAATTTCTTATCAAGCGTACATTGACTACTATCACCAGAGTGTGACATTCACATCCCCTAAGGGTGTAGTGTTTATTCACAAGAATGAATGGGATGCCTAGTTGTGAAGAGCTAGACCCAAGAATCGTGGTAATAATGGGATGAAAACCAAAATTTATAGTTTGTTTCTGGATGATCTGGGAGTGGGTCAGGATGACTTTCTTCAAGTGGTTGAGAACTTCAGGGACATCTTTCATGATGAATTTTCTATTTTACCCACAAAGAGAGAGGTAGATTTCTCCATTTAACTAGTTGCAAGAGCTATGTCAATATATATTAATCTGTACAGGATGTCTACAATTGAGTTAGAGGATCTAAATAAGAAGCTAAAGGATTTAGAGGTGAAGGGGTTTATTAGACCCATTACATCACCAAGGGGTTCATCGGTCCTTTTTTGTGAAAATGGATGATGGAACACTTAGTATATGCATGTATTATCAGACATTAAACTAGTTTCCGGTTAAAAACCAATATATTTTTCCATATATAGATGAAATTTTTGATCCGCTTAGATGAGCTCAAGAGTTCTCGAATATCTACATCAGGTCAGGATATCACCATGTGCATGTTCGTCCTACAGACAAACCTCATACAACCTTTCGTATCAAGAATGGGTTATATGAGTAAATGGTTATTCCATTCGGTCTCATGAATGTGCCAATGGTTTTCATGGTGCTGATGAACCGTTTGTTCTATCCTTACGTGGATTATTTTGTGGTGGTTTTCATGGATGATATCTTGGTCTATTCTCACATTCGACATGACCATGCCAACCATCTTTAGAACATTTTCAATACACTAAGAGAGAATTAGTTATATGATAATCAGATAAAGTTATACTTTTTGATGTATTAGGTTCACTTCCTTGGCCACATCATCTAAGAGATAAGTGTGTCAGTGGAACCAGAGATGTTACGAGCTGTAGTTTCCTGGGAATAACCTAGGATCATTTTTTACATATAGAGTTTCATGGGGATAGTTTGTTTGTAAAATCATTTTATATTGGGATTATCATGCTTATAAATTCCAATGATAGGTTTATCTAAAAATGGTGTGACGTTTTTGTGGTCAAAATCTTGTGAGAAAACCTTTCAAGAGCTAAAAGGGAGGCTGAAATTAGCACAAGTCCTGATACTAGCAGAGTTGGGCCAGAGTAACATGGTGTGTTGTGATACTTTATGTATTGGCCTGGGGCAGTGTTGATGCAGGGAGATCAAGTCATAGAGTATCAGTCTTGGAAGCTATGGCCTCATGGGTGGAAATACCCTCTGCACGATCTCAAGATAAATGCAGTTGTTCATGAATTATGTTGTTAGAGGAGCTTTTTAATGGGAGAGCATTTTATGGTGTACACAAACCAAAAAATCATCAAGTATATTTTTACACAGCATGATCTGAATTAGAGGCATTGAAGGTGGTTGGGGTACCTAAAATACATTTACATGGAGCTTTCCTACACACTTGGTACGAGAAACACAGTAGCCAATGCACTGAGCAGGAGGACTCAGATACATAAAGTGCAGTAGGCCAGTAGCGAATGGCAGCTACTGTCGTTTTTTTCTGAGATTCGTCTAGAGGTGTATGAAAGATTGGGGTAGGATTTTATTTCAACATTATCTGTTTTATCTACCATGCTGAATATAGTTAGGATGAGGCAACTATCAAATTATGAAGACCTAGTTTTAAGGTAAGGTGTGGTAGGTGATGACCCTCATCCTGGTTGGATGGTAGGCAATGATGAGATCTTGTGTATCCATGGACAAGTCTGTGTTCCAATAGATATACGTGTGGAGCTAATGAGGGAGTTCCATACATCATCTTGGGTAGTGAAACCCGTGCTTACTATGATATATTGTAACTTTCAGCATCAGTATTGGAGGTTGGGAATGAAGAGAGTGGTGGATGGTTTTGTTAATAGGTGTTCCACCTGTCAGCAAGTCAAGGCAGAACAACAACAACAAGATGGGCTTTTACAATAGTTACATATCCCAGAGTGGAAATGGGATGATGTCATGATGGGCTTCATGATGGGTTTATCAAGGTGACCTCGAGGTAATGATGATATGTGGGTTGTTGTTAAAATGATTACGAAGGTCTCTCATTTATTTCCAATAAAGGATTCCTTTATTTTTGATGATATTGGAAATTTTACATCCGAGTGGTGGTATCACTTCATGGGGTCTTGTGCACTGTCACTGAAGATAGGGATTCATGCCTTACATCTCGTTTCTAGTAGAGTATTTAGAGGGCACTGGGTACAAAAGTGCTTCTGAGCATAGCTTACTACCCTCAGACTTATGGTAAGTAAGAGCGTACAATATAGGTGTTAGAGGACATGCTATGAGCATGTGACTTAGTTTTTGGATGCTTTTGGGAGAGGCACATTACCCTGGTTGTGTTTACCTACAATTACAGTTATCACATAGTGATACAGATGGCACCTTATAAGGCTTTATATCGTAGGTCGTGTAGTTCTCCCCTATGATGGTTAGAGGTAGGAGAGGCAGCTTTACTAGGACCGCGTCTCGTGCAAAAGTCACATGAGTAGGTCCAATTGATTCAGAAGTTGATATTTACTGCACAGTATCTTCAGAAATCATATACCAATCATCACAGATGGAATTTAGAGTTTGATGTTGGGGTCATATTTTCTTGTGTTTTTCACCGAAGCTGGGACAATTGAAGATCAAGATAGAGGGTAAACATTCACTGAGATATTTGGGGCCGTTTGATATTCTGGGGAGAGTCGGGTCAGTTGACTATCATTTGTAGTTACCTAAAAGGTACTGAGCCACACAATATATATTTCATGTATCTCAGTTCCACTTTTATCACTAAGACCCATCTCACTTTTTTCAGCTCGAGGAGGTTAAGCTTCAGGTTTATGTCTCCTTTGAGGAGCATCCAAACCGTATTTTTGACAGGAGATAAAAGGTTCTTTGAGGATTATCATTTCTTATAGTATGGGTTCTATGGTAGAACAGTCATCTACATAATGTTACATAGTAGGGGGAGGCTGACGTACATGCTATGTGGCCAGAGTTGTTCTCAGAGAAATCTTTACCACCCTTCATAGAGCAATTTATGGATGAATTGCTATAAGGGGGGAATATTTTAAGAACCCAACGTTTCATATGAGGTTCAGATCTTCTTCATTTTAGTGAAATTAATTTTATGGAATAATTTGAATGATTAACTAGATCATAGGTGTCTTGGAGGTGATTGGCGCTTATCCGAAGGCCAAAACCATGTTATCGGCTGAATATGACCTGGCACACGGTTTTCACATGTCCTGCGCCCTGTTATCCATAACTATGATAGTATTATGAAAAGTTCTAGTTTTTGCCAGAGTTCTTACACACACCTTTCACATAGTTAGTCAAACCATTTAGTGTAGCTGTGTGAAGTTCCCCTCCTACGAAGTGAGGTGCGCATGGTTTCCGAATGGTTTGAGAAACTGTGCTGGTAAACTGTGCAACATAGCGGTGTGATATTTTTTCAAAAGTTAAAGTTAAAATTTAATTGTTCTTTTAAAACCAATTTGGGTTTTTCTTATCCCATGCAATGGAGGTCTCCCATGGAGCACCTCTGAGGCTCTTAAAGTACGTTTTGGGCCCTCATATCCGTCCAATATTCGTTTTTATCACTGATTATATTTATGGATCCACATTGATAAGGGCAACATTCCTTTTTAGAAATTCTTGATTCTTAGAAACAATGATTATGATATTTGGTTTTAAGATCATATTCACTAATATTCCATTCTTCATCTGTTCATCAGATTTCTCTCAAAATAAGACAAATCATGACTCGGTACAGGATGTGATGTCTACTACCAAAGAATGGTAAGTGGTCTATAATTCCATTCCTATTTTCTTTGGTGTTTTTCAACCATTATGCTTTTACACCACCTATTAGACATTCTGGAGAGGTCTCATTTGTTATCATGTAGCTTTTAGTAGCTTTAGGTGGACATAGTAGGGTTGATCATAGGTTCTGTTTAGGTGTGTTGGCACAAGTTTCTCGTTTTAGGGTAACCCTAGGGGTATACTGTAAGGAAATAACTTGTTAATTGCTATTTAAACCTCCCAAGGAGTGTGTTCTTGGGTTTTCCTAGATAGAGGAATCCCTTCGATGCCTTGATAGCTTGTGTAGCCTATTTAGAAGATGTACTACCTCCTTCTTTAATGAATAGTATGTTATGCATTAGATTTTTTGATAGTTTGGAATCATAAAGGGATGATATGGGTGGGTATACCTATATATAATGATTAATGTAATGTTAAGTGTATTTTAGGGGAGTGTAGGCCCATATTATTATGATAAATGGTTTTCATGAGTGGGTATAGACATGGCTTGTGCTAGTTGATGGGAGTGGGTATACACTTGTGTTTATGAATGGTTAATTTTAATTTCGGAATGCTTGATTGAATGGTTCGATAGATTCCTTAGAATGATCTCTTTGCATTTGGAATGAAGTAGTGGATGCCTTGGGATTACTCTTACCCCTGGTCTTGATTATGTGGGATGCCTTGAGCCTTGCTACCCAGTGGATCCAGCTTAATTAGGATCATGTAGGAATTTTTATTTCCATGCTCTTAGGACCTCAACCAGTGCCTAACTGAGTTTCCACTAGGGATTCTCAAGGGACTCGATGGGATGCCTTGGAAATACTCTTTGGATCTATCACTCTGTGGTCTAGAATTAATTACATTGATGCCTTAGCCTACTGACACCTTGGATCCAACCCTTGCACTATACACTTCACTATACAGCATGGTCGTGGGATACTTGACTTCTCTATATGGTATCTATGGATTTCATGATACATATGGATGTACAATGTGGTCATGTGACTTACTTGTTACGTGTTATAGCTCCTTTTTAATGAGATGATGGTATTTTACTGATTTTCATGCGGTATGTTGTGTTTTACTTGTTATATTAGACTTATTCCAGGGGATACACACTAAATTATTGGGTATTCACACTTTCTATCACTTTTGTAGAATTAATGTTAGAAGTGAATAGTCTTGTGGGGGTTTCCTACTGGGATATTTATCTCAAACCTTGTTTGGGTGTCCATGGGGACTGAAACAGATTATATGGTTGTAGGTGATGATATGGGAAAGCACCCAAGTATAGGTTGTTGATTTTTGTTTTGGAGCAGGGGGCATTGGACCCAGCTGAGTCTTATGATTCTAGGATACATTTTTTGTCTTTTGTTCTTTTTGGGATACATTTATTTTACTATATTTTTATATACTTTTTTGAATTATTTCTAGATGCATGTACCTTCTATACCATTTTTTATATGAGACACATATTTTTATTGGTTTATATATTTTCCTTCATGTCATACATTTAGTAGTTTATTAGTTATTTTACTTCTGAAATTTTTTATATGTTGACTTCTACAGTGATACTCTGGTAATGAGTGAATAGTCTCCCCACCGACTCACCTAGGCCCTCACTACTAGTCGACAACCAATGGAATTTGGGGAGATGTTCTTGAGGCCATGTGACCAACTGGGCTTGTGGCACCATTCCTGGTTGCATCCCTGTCCGAGACGTTGCATTTATATACTTAAACAACCCCTTGATCTTTGTATAGTAAGTTAACTGGACATTTATTAGAAAATATTTTTTTAGGGGAACTACATATCACACTATTTTTATAAATTAACAGAATTCAAAAATTATTATTGTAAAAATATATGTTTATGAAAGTATATTTGGTTCAACTCATAAATCCTTAACTAATTATTTTGATGATATTATGAAATATGAATTTGAATTGTTTATAATGGGTGTGTTAATATAAATTCTAGATATTCAAATTTCAAAAACATTAGAAGGGACATTTATATGTGAATATATGCATATAAAATATTTCTTTATGAAAATTGGGAAATAAACCACTAAATGTTTATATATTCCACTTTTAGTTGAATCTTGATGAACATGGAAACCCAATGGATTAAAATATGTATGATTGGGTGTTAAATTTACTTAATATGTAGTTTTTGAAAATTAATGTTTTCTGTATTCTTATGTGATAGATGTCAAGAAAATAAAAAATAACACTATCCTAAATCTATTAAAAAACATTCATTCTTTAAATGGAACTATGGATTTTGGATTATTATATTATTCTGGAAAATATTTTTAACTAAAAAGATTTTTAGATAATGATTTTGGTGGATGTAGAATCTATTGAAATAGAAAATTAATAAAATGTTATTTCATAAGACACTTATTAGTTTCATGGTATTGTATGAAACAAAAATCAATTGGACTTTCCACTAATGAAGTCGAATATGTGACAACAAGAGTTTTTTACGCTCAAGTGTTGTGGTCAAAACACACTCTTATTGATAATGGAATGGGTTTTTATGAAACTCAAATAATAATTGAGAAAACTAGTTCAATTTCTATAAGTATATAACTTGGACATACCTCACATTCTCAGAACATTGACATAGGCCACCATTTCCTTCGAGATCACACACATAAAGGTGATATAATATTATAAATAATTAGAATGTAATAATAACTTCTAATATTTTCACTAAACACCTTTGTTCAAATAGATTTTAATATATTAAATAGATTCTAGGAATGATCGATATCAAGGGATTATTTATATCTACTTCTTTTCACCAATATTCATACATAAATGAAATCCTTCTAAAAGGAGGAGTACATCTATATTTAGTTTCTAAGAAAAAAAAATTATTTTTTGAAAAAATTATTTTTTCAAAATTATTCTAGTTTACTATCTTCATTAATATATTAAATTTTTTATAAATAATGTTTTTATAAAATTTTAAGGGTTTATAATCCTAAAAATATTTTGGACATACAAATTCTTATAAAATTTTTCTTGGACAATATTTTTATAATGATTCTATCGTAATCAGATTTTATAATAAATGCATTATAATAAAATTTTATAATAAAACTATTATAATCTATTTTCATCAAAAAATATCCGAATAATTTCTCATTAAAATATACCATTAACAGTTATTTATTATAAATTTTATTGGAATCTATATTATTTACAAAACAATGATGAAACTACTGTTCATATTGATAAAACTTTTCTACTTTGAAAGGTTATCTTAAATTGATTTAACTTTTTCTATTTATCCACTAATTTAGTTTATAAATGTTTTGATTAATTATTTTTTTTATAAAAATTTGTTTTTTAGAAAATAGTTTTTATAATTGGATCTATTATCACTCCATTGAAATGTTTTCTCAATACATTGAGGGTTTAAATTTATATTTATAACATTCTTCAAATAATTCCTGACTGTCGAATTAGAAATGGAATTCTAATATTAACCATTTAAATTAATTGAATTACAACCATCACCACCCACACCTATATCTTTTTGGGACACCCCATTTCCCAGATCACTTCTCAAATGATTAAATCCTAAACTCCTTCCCTCTTTTTAGGGATCATACATAATTTTTTTACCATTCCTATGACCAATGGAACCTATCTTAGAATGATGTACACTAAAGATGACATCATGTATAGGGAATTATTCGGAGATATATCAGTTAAAAGAAAATGGAATGACATATATGATTCTATTCATAAGAGAATTATTTCATTTCAAGGATGTGATAATTTCTCCATAGAAAATTATAATAAGGAAATTGACATGAATTATCCTAAAATCATCTGAACGATTAATGCATCTGATGAGTTTTAAGATGAGGGTGTTATGAATCTAGTTTCATTCACTTTTTTTGATATGAAATGTAAGCTTTCATAAAATCAATTAGTATATTTGTTTTTAATAATTAATGAATGTGAATATTATCTACCCTCACATAAATTACATGATAAACTTGAAACTTTTGATAAATAAAAGGTATAATCTTATTTGTTTCCAAGTTATAAGGATGTCATAAAACCATATCATCATTTATCAGATGCTATAGTCAAATCATTATATATACATGGGTAACTTATACCGAGTAATGGTTATAGGGATACCCAAAAAGTCTCAAATATATTTATTTTAGATTACATCATATATATAAGGTAGGTAAACCTGGTTTTGTTTTTCTTCAATAATGTGGAAGAAATCACGAATGCTTTGATAAAGTCAAATATCATTATGTTCACATATTTTATAAATAAACTTCTTATGAAGTTTAGGGAACTTTTCATATTTTATAATAAAACATATCCAATTAGGTGAAATATCTAATTTAATGAAAAATAAAAATTCTTGAAAATGAAGTTAATTTTTTATTCAAAGTCCAAGAAGTTTGTAGATAAGGTTGAAGGAGCTGAAAATAAATCTTAAACTTATGAGAAATTTGTAACGCCCTGACCCTAGTTACCAAGAGTCGGTGCCTTATTACATAACATTGGAATGATACATGGAATCATGTCTCGAATGACCGATCAATTTAGTATCAATGGAAGTACTAAATACAGTCATACGTTTTCCATTAAATCATGAAATAAAAACATCAACATCATTTCATCCCCTTTTTAAACACACTGATATCCATATCTTATGCTTGTAGGTCAACCATAAAATACTTTTTCACATCCTGGGAAAAATTAAACATAGAAATGTGTGAGCACAAATGCTCAGTGAGGATAACAATATAGGAAAAACATTCATAAATAAGCATACACATTTAAGGTAATGTATATGACTAAAACAAAAGCCTTTTAAACATAAAATTCAGCATAATATGGAAAGGATTAAATCAAATCATGGAATTTACATATTCACATGGATATTCAACTTGTTGAATAATCAAATGCAATATCAATTCCCACTTTCTTAATGACGGAATACATAATTCCATACTTCATAACCACATTGTCAAGGAGTCCAAGAATTCAAATAATATTTTGTCAAGGCCTTGTTACCAGACACAAGTTTGTCTAATGATACCTACCGATGCATCAAGGAGCTGTAGAGGGATCCAACCATCACTTACTAAGTCCAACACATTCCTCATATGAAAAGGTTAAATCATAATCTAAACATTCATATTAAAACTAGCATATGAAATGTCAATATTTTAACGAAAAACCATGAATGGCATAAAAATAGCACATCCACAGTCAAACATAACTAATTCAATACAAAATGGATGAATTTATTATAATAACTCAGCCTTAATCGAGAATAATGAAGGATATTGACATATATGAAAATAATCTTCAAAAACTATATATGAAAAATGTCCCCCTATTTCTTGAAAACATTTAGAAGTCTCACTATTTATCAAGAAGCTATTAAAAATAGATTTTTGAATCAAAGATTCCCAAAACACATAGAATATTCTCTAAAGAATTAACATTTTAAAACATTCACTCCCAAATAAAAAATTCCTTAAAACTGTTGTTAAAACATGTACATTAATGAGAAATATTTAGGAGAATAAATTTCTGAAACATTTAAAATGATATTTTAGTTAGAGTTCTTAAAAAAATGAGAGATGATTGAATAAAAAAAATTAAGGTAATAAAAACATTATAAAATCATGAGATGAAATGGATTTATGATATAATATGTCAATGTTCAATATATTCACCAAACAAAAATGAGTTGGTGCATAACAACAAAGAAGACTCAATGGAATGTATTTTGAGATGAAATCCCTTATAAAGGCTTTATCCTTTGGTTAAGTATAAATCAATGACATAATTATGTGTGAAAAATATATATAAACTAAATATTAATGGATTTTTTGGGTAAATATATCAGAGTACATTCCCACATATTCTTGTAAAAAACACCTATTAATTGGATGTTTAACTCAATGAATGGAGATTGAGTTAAAATTACTATTATCATGTTCATATCGATGACGTGAGAATTTATCAATGGGGTGAATATGTGTATCAAATCTATATCCACATAAAGGGTAGTGGAAATTATGATGAAAATAATAAATAGTTATTGGACACATAATCGTGGAGTAAAATAATCAATGAAGTATACGTAAAGCCCAATGAGTGGAAATTGAAATTTTAAATTCCCTTACCGATTTTGTAAGTTAAAAAGCATACAAACCATTAAAGAAGTATCATAAAATGAAAATTTAAATACCCAAAACATAGAGTATTTTACACAAAGAAAACAATCATGGGTAGTACATAAACCAAAAAAATGTAAATATTGGCAATAGAAAATGAATCTCACGGGAATAAGAAGTGAGATGAGAACCCTTTACCATGTTGTGATCTATTGAACCGCATGACCAAAAGTTAACTACCACCAAATGAATCACAGAATACCATGAATATATATATTATCATAATAATATATATCAAATGGCATTATACAATACAGCACATGCAATAAATAAGTGGCGAACAATGGAAATCTTACGGAATTAAAAGTGAGACAAGAAACCCCTTACCATGTTGTAATCAATCGATTCATATGAAAAAAATTTAATAACCACCAAATGATTCACATAATAACATTATTATAATGAGAATAATGATAATATATATCAAGTGTCAATACACAATACACCAGATTCAACAAATTAGTGTCAATCAATTGGAATCTCACAGAATTAAAGGTGAGATAAGAAACCCCTTACTTTGTACTTTTCCTTAGTTGAGGGTACGTTAACCTCTTGTATAATAGTTTAACCATTTCTATTAAATTATAATATAACTGTATACATAAGTATGATTTCATATATGTATCTTTAATATTTATTTTTTAATAATATTTTAGTAGTATCATCGTTTCAAGTGTTACCTGATTTGTTTCTCTTCATATACTCAGTTAAATAAGCCATTTTTGTTATGGATAGGATGTATTTTATTCATATATGTAATGATATTATGTTCATAAACATTTTTTAATCATAAAATAAAAATTATTCTTGAATTATTATGATGGGGAATGAATATCATCACCTTCGTGAAGACGGTAATCCGTACATACGTACGAGCGACAATATCATTATATTGATGGTGAAATCATATGAAATTCGATGGTATATCTTATATACAGAATAATTAACTTGTTATATTTATTATTTACAACAGTTATACTCATTATTATACCCATCCAAATAATTATGTGTCCGAATTACAAACAACACCCCGATGTGGAGACGGTAATCCGTACGTACGCAAGTATGGTGACTTTGTCATTTATAAGGTGGATAGAATAATGAATATGGTTTTACCATTTTTATAATAACAACACAGTATATAGAATATACCGAAGTTATTATTTTAGAATGGAATCATAAATAAAGAGGAAGTGTAAGAAGTAAAGAACTTGAAATAGGTGAGGAAATATTTACATCTTCTTCGGGGTTTTCCTTTTGATTTCATCAAAAGGGCTCCATAGGATGGATTTATGACCAAATTAATGCCTCAAAGATGAAGGTATAAAATTTGGGAGGATATTTGGATAGGGGATGGCTGATCCAAATTGCTTTTGAGGTGTGAAATTACAAGAAGGTGATTTTCAATTTTATAAGAGAGGTGAGGGTCACTTTAGTAAAAGCTAGAAATATTATTTTATAAAAAATTCATTTTCGGTTTCTAATGGATCTAAAATAAATTATTTAAAGGATAATGTGGGTATGGGTTGAAAAACTCACAACAAATAGGTTTTAGACAAGTATAGGTCATCATATTAAACTTATATTTTAGATTTAATTCTTAGTTAATTAGTTTGATATTTACCATGTTTCTTTGTATTTTTATATCATATGGTTAATAAATTTTCTAAAACATGCCAAGAGAACCCCATGTGGTTCATTATTAATATAAATAACTTTATCTAAGTCATTTGGCCAAACCTCATATTTTTAAAAATATTATATGAATTTATAATATAATATTTGTTTTAAAAACTCAATTATGTATATATTGACACTATTTCGTATTTGATTTTTTTGAAAGCCATAAAAACCTTGTTACATCGAATAAAATTTATTCAACTAACCTTTACATGTCATATTAAAATATAAAATTATTGGAATTCATCAGAAGTCTAAATTTAAATTTATTTGGATATTTATAATTTCAATTATTTTAATATTTCATTAATAAGGTAATTACTTTATTATCATTGTGTCGTAAATAAATTAAATTATTTAATGTTTAAATATATTAAATAAAATACCACTATATAAGAAATATTTTTATATTTCTAATAAATATTTATAGTCGAATATATATTGTGTGAATCCTTATATTAAAAATGGTTTAGTTATTAAACATTGAATTTAACTCTTTTAACTCATCTTTAAATAAAATAAAAATAAACTTCCTAATATAATCCAAGTGAACCAAATAGGTTCATATTTTATTCGTAATGTTATTTGTGGTCTAATTATACTTATCCATCATAATTAGGACATGCTTTATGGTCAATATGATATCATTTTTACACTTAATTAACCTCTTTACTTTTAACCGTTGCAAATAAATTCAAAAGTTACTATTCACAAAAAAAATTAATCTTATTGAACCACATTTTACCTACTGATATTAACAATGTCTCTCGGATTGTTTAAATTCAACTCACATAAGCAGTAAAATTATGTTTTATATAAATTTGCAAATGCTCTTAGGAGGTTGGTAGAAGATGGTAAAAAGCTCAATAAACATTAATACATATAATTTTATTATAAAATGACTCAAAATAATTACATTGAACTTATATAGGTATTATATATCTATTTTTACATAAAAAAATTCAAATCAAATAAATAATTATTTAAATAAAAAGTCGGATTGAAACTAAAACACAAAGTTTTTCACTATTCATCAAAAATTGAATGTTCTCAAAACAATACCAAAAATTTACCGCAAGATAAATTTGATATAATGTATTCAAAAATGAATTATATTTTATCAAATTAAAAACATATGAGTTTCATTAATTAATTTAATATTAATTCTCATTGTAAATACTGAAAAGAGGGGTTTTACAAAGTAAAAACTATCAAAAGATTGACATGTGTTTATGTTAAATTTAAATGTGAAATTACTTATAATGACCTAAATTGTATTAAATGATAAAAATATAGTCTAATTATATTTAAAAACCATTCAAATACATAATTTAACACTATATATTATTTCGATTAAAAAAGTTTTTTTCTGTTAAAATTTAGAAATTTTTAGTATTCATCAAAATCTTGAAGTTATCAGAAAAGTAACAAAAATTTATCCAAAATAAAATTTTTTAGTCCTGATTCTAAATAAGATTTCAATTTATTTAAAATAAATATATAAATGTGTGAAATATTGGTTTTAAGAAGGATTTTCCATTAAAAGGTTGTAAAATAGCATTTTAAAAAAATACTTATTTTATCTGAAAAAATGAATTTTTTCTTATATTATGTCTAAAAACACATAATAAGGTCTCTAAAATTATATGGAGTATATAAAATTCAAAATTCATTTAATAAAATTCATAACTTCTTTTTGAACGTCTATTTTGTAAGTCTTGGTGCGCTAGAACTCGGTGTTGCGTGTAGCGTAAGATATTGAATTACTTTAATGAAAGTAACATACTATGAAATCTTGGGGGTGTTATATTATTTCCCAAATTTTGATATTGTGTCCTTTAAATTTTAAAATTGGGCTTGGGAACATCATTAAAAGTCCCACATCGGAAAAATAGTCAATAAAACTATAACTTTAAAGGAAAGAAAGATAATTACAAAGGTCACCCAAGATAACCCATACTTGGATTCCATGTAGGAAAACATGGATATGGAAGATAAACTATGTGTCAAGTTATGATGGAGAGTGAAATAAAACGTGATTAGGAGGGAGTTAAAAACAAGAAAACCACAAACTTGTGATGGGATAAATGATCATTAGTTTCCCATTAGGAAAATTAAATGGACAACATATTTTGTTTTAAGTTTTATTTCCTAAAGTTAAGAAATTTATTTTTGATAATGACTATGAACATAAAGGGATATAATTAATTTGTATGTAGGGTTTCATCTGTTAATAAATTTCTACCATTGACTCTTCGAATTTTTTCCCAAACAAATAGTATTAAAGATGATTTGGTCACGCCTGAAGTGCTAGAATCAATTTATAGAGAATCTCATGATCCACAAAGGATAAACTATATATTTCCCTTGCCTTTAGAGATTAAACAAAACAAAAATTTTAGTACAAGATCATTTAATCCCCAAAAAGGATAATCCTTTAGAGAAGGAAATATTAATATTAATTTATAAAATTAAAACAATAATTCCCAAAGTTCAATAAATACCTTTCAATAATTGTTTTTTGTTAAAATACTTTAATATATTGCAAAAAAATATTGAAACCCAAAACATAGAAGAATTTGATTATGTAGTCTTCCACATTAAATTGTATTTCCAAATAACATCGACTACTCTTAAAGTCAAATACTTAAAAGTAATTAACCTAATCACATATTCTCTATGATATGTTAATAATTTCCATAAATAACCCAAATCAAAATAAATCAAAAATAAAAACATATATAAACATACACCATTACTCAAATGAAATCTTATAGTATTCCTTTTTCATTAGGCATATAGAGTTCCCAATAGAACAAACATCTTTCAAAAATAATATTTATTAGTTAATCACCAAATCTTTTTCCTATAATAAGCATATCCATTTGATAAGACATAATATCCCAAATAAACATATTAATGATCAATAAAATCATTTATCTAAAATGAATTAGTCACGGTAACCGTGGACTACACGTAGTCCAATGGTAGGGATAAATATCAACCGCACTCTGGTTGTGGGTTCGATTACCGTAGATTTGTATAATGTGATGGGTTGTCACATGGTCTGCATGTTTTCCTTTTTCCAAAAATATATTTTATAACATTCCCAAAATGAGATAAATTCCTCAAATAACCATAACATAATTTAGCCACAAATTTAATATCATACCTCATATTTTCATCCCCAAAGTTAATATCCTGTAATTGCCTCAAATTCATAGATCATATAAACCCAAATGGTTCTTTATAACTATATCCACAAAAGTGAAGATAATTCATCCTCAAATAGAATTTTCACATAAAAAAATCCATGGTTACACATACAAGAGTTTAGTCTTCTAATAGAATACCATTTTTTAAAAACTTCACTATCCATTTATTTCCAAATAGGTTGTTCCTTAACTTAGTGGTTATTCAATAGAATAGTGCATTGACTTATGTAATTCCAAGGTCTCATACATTTATGAAAAATTTCTGTAATTGGATTCTTAGGATCCATTTTATTTTCTTCCACAGTACACTTCATTTTTCCTCAGCAATTCTTTTCCTTATGTCATTATTTCCCACCCATACACCATTTCTTTGTTCCATTGAGACTCTTTCATAGGTTTCTCCTTCCACATTTCCTATATGATGGAAATTAAGATTTTTTTCTCCATGTTCTCCACTACTGGAGCCCTTATCATTCAACGCCTTTCTCTTCTTTGTTGAGTTCGGGGGTTGGTTAATATATATGTTGTTGATCATATTTTTGGAAAAGTGATTCGGCATGAACATGATATCTTTCACACATATAAAAATTTAATTTTCTTTCTCATTTCCACCACTATTCCCACCATGTACATCATGTCAGTATTACCATGGCTTCCTTGGAATCCTGCCATTGACTAACACAATAAAGCATAGTGTGAGTCATAAAATCATTTATAGAATATCATAACAACTTATTTTCAATCTAAAACACATTATGAATAACCAAGGTTATTTATTCTCTTCTTATATTAAAATCGTTCAACTCGGTTTGTAATGAAAATGGGAATTATCCAAAGCATATCCCCCAAGAGTTTCATAACCAAGACTAAAATAAGGCCCATTTTCATGTAAGGATATTCCCTGGGTCCATCTCGAAACTTCTTGTCAGCATTTTCACTCCTAGGTGAATATGTACTAGAGTCGGCTCTCCTTCTCATATCCAGAAATGAATTTATTACTTATAAATCCCACATAATATTTAAATTACCAAATTTTTTGGTAGTTTTTCTACACTAATCCTAAATTTCACTCTAAGGGTAGTGTTCCTAATCAAATTTGTTTTCTAAATATATCTTCCAAGGATTGTACTAATCATTATCTGATGCCAAATTTAATTTCCTGACCCCCATTACCCAGTTTCGGGCATTATTACATAACATTGGCATAATACATGGAATCAGTTCCCAAAAGACCAATCAGTTTAGAATCCTTGGAAGTACTAGATACACCCAAATGTTTTACATTACATTATGAAATAAAAACACCAACAAAATAACATCCCATTTTGAAATACACTTATATCCTTAGCCTATCACTATAGGTCAACCATAAAATAATTCTTCAAATCTTGGAAAAAATAATACATTGAAATGGGTGAGCGCAGATGCTCAGTATGGATAACAATATAGTAGAAACATTCATAAATAAGCATAAACATTTATGGAAATGTGTAAGACTAGAACAATATCCTTTTAAACCTAAACGTCAACATAATATGGTGAAGATAAAATTGAGTAATTCCATTTTCATATTCACATGGATATTATAATAGTCAAATAATTAAATGAAATATCAGTAGCCACTTTCATAATGATCGAATACATAATTCTAGACTTCTTAACCACATAGTCAAGGCCTTGGGACAAGACTACAAAAAAGACTTTTTCAAGGACTTGTGCCAATATACTAGTCTGTCTCATGAGACCTACCAATGAATCAAGGAGCTATAGAAGGCTCCACCCATCACATACTATGTTCAATGCATTCCTCATATAAAATGGTTGAAACATAATCTCAACATTTTTATTAAAAATAGCATATGAAATGCCAATATTTTAACCACAAACCTTGAACTTCATAATAATAACACATCCACAGTCAAATATAATATATTAATTACAATATGGATAATTTTATTATAATAAATCAACCTAAATTGATAATACTTAAGGATATTGAAATAGATGAAAATAATCATCAAAACTATTTGTGAGAAATATCCCCTTTTTCTTGAAAACATTTTACTGTCTCACTATTTATCAAGAAGCTGTTCAAAATAGATTTTTGAATCAAAGTGTCCCATAGAACATTGATAAATTTGAAAGTAATTATCATTTTAAAACATTCATGTCCATATAAATAAATCCTTAAAACCATTTTTAAAAAAGGGGCATTAATGAGAATGATTTAGAAGAATTTTTTAAAAATATTTTAAATGATATTTTAGTTTGAGTTCCTAATAAAATGAGAGATTCCTGAATTCAAATAATTTAGGTAATAAATACATCATAATATCATGATAATACAGGTATTCATGATATACTTTTTCAATGTGTAGTATATATACCAAAAAAAAGTGAGTTGGCGTATAACAACAAAGAGGACTCAGTGGAATGAAAGTTGAGATGAAATCCATTATAAAGAATGTATCCTTAGGTTAAGGAAAAATCAATGAAATAATTATGTGTGAAAAATATAAATACACTAAATATGATTAGATATTCAATGTAAATCAAACATAAGACATTCACACATATTATTGTAAAAACAAAACCAACGAATTGGATGTTTAACACAATGAATGAAGGTTGAGTAAAAATTAATCTTATCAAGTTCATATCGATGACATGAGAACTTATCAATGGAGAGGTTATGTGTATCAAAATTATTTCCAAATAAAGGGGAGTTGAAATTACTACAAAAAATAAATAGTTATTGCACACATAATGATGTAGTAAAATAATCAATGATGTATGTGTAAAACCCAATGAGTGGAAATTGAAATTTGAAATTCCCTTACTGATTTGGTAACCAAAGAAACATACACCCCATGAAAGAAGTATCATAAAATGAAGATATAAATTCCCATAAATAAATTTATATTACACAAAGAATGAAATCATGGGCAGAACATACACTATATAAAAGAAAATAGTGGCAATATTTCATGAATCTCATGGGAATATAAAGTGAGATGAAATCCCATTAACATGTTGTAATCAATCGAGTCATATGAAAAAATGTTAAAAACAAAAAAATTAATCACATAATACCATAAATATAAATATAATAATAATAATAATATATATCAAATGGAAGTACACAATACACCACTTGCAACAAATAAGTGGCGAACAATAGAAATCTCACAGAATTAAAAGTTAGACAAGAAACCCCTTACCATGTTGTAATCAATCGATTCATATGAACAAAAGTTATTAACCACCAAATTATTCACAAAATAATATGAATACAAAGATAATCATTATAATATATATCATGTGGCCATCCACAATACAACACATGCAATAAATTAGTGGCGAACAATGGAAATCTCATAGAATTAAAAGTGAGATAAGAAACCCCTTAACTTGTACTTTTCCTTGGTCGAGGGTTTGTTAACCTCCTTTAGAATATATAAATCATTGTTATTAAATTATAAATAAACTATATACATAAATATGTTATCATATATTATCCTCTAATATTACTTTTTTAATAACATTTTTGTAGTATCATAGTTTTGGGTGTTAACTGATCTGTTTTCCTTTATAAAATCAATAACGCAATCCATCATTGTTATGGATATGATGTATTTTATTCATATAAAGAATGATATTAAGTTCATAAACATTAATTTTAATCATAAAATGAAAATTATTCATAAATGATTAATATGGGGAATGAATCTCATCACGTTCGTGGAGACGGTAATCCGTACATACGCACGAGAAACAATATATTTATATTGATGCTAAAATCGTATATAATAGGATGGTATATCATATACACACGAATAATTAACATGTTATATTTATTATTTACATCCGTTACACTAATTATTATACCCATCCAAATAATGATGTGTTTTAATAACGAACAACACCATAAATTGGATATAGTAATATTTACGTACACACGTATGGTAAGTTTGTCATTTATAGGGTGTATAGAATAATGAATATGGTTCTACCATTTTTAAAATAACATCACAGTATATATAAGATATTGGATTTATTATTTTAGAATGGAAACAACAAATAAATATGATGTTTAAGAAGACATGAACTTGGAAGAGGTGATGAGATATTTACCTCTTCTTCGAGTTCTTCGTTTTGATCTGATCAAAAGAGCTCCTTTGGATGGATTTAGGACCAAAGGAATGAGTATAAAATGAATTTAGTAAAGTTGTGAGGATATTTTAGGAGGGTTTGTCTGTGTAAAATGGTTTTCAAGGTGTGAAATTAAGAGGATGAGAAGTGACCTTCTATAATAAAGGTGAGGGTCACATTAGAAAAAACTTGAAATAATATTTTATAATAAAATACTTTTATGTTACTAATGGATCCAAAATTAATTATTTAAAGGATAAGGTGGTTATGGATATAACACCTGTCAAAAAATATGTTTTAGTTAGGTCTAGGTCATTATATTAACCTTATCTTTTAGATTTAACAATTAGTTAAATAGTTTGACATTTACCAGTATTTTTGTATTTTTATATTATTTGGTTAAAAAATATACTAAAATACCAAGAGAAACCCATGTGGTTTATTATTAATACATATAACCCTATCTAAGTCCTTTAGTGTAACCTTAGATTTGTAGGAATATTATATCAATTAATAATATAAAATTGGTTTAAAAAACTCAATTTTTACAATTTTGACACTATTTTGTATTTGACATTTATGAAAGCTATAAAAACATTATTACTTCGAATAAAATTTATTAAACTAAATTTTACATGTCATATAAACCTATAAAAATAATTTAATTCATCTTAAGTAACAATATACATTTATTTGGATATTTATAATATCAATTATTCTAATATTTCATTAATAAAGTAATTACTTCATCATCATTGTGTCATAAATAAATTAAATTATTTGATGTTTAAAAATTATAAATAAAATACCATTATGTAGGAAATATTTATATCTTTCTAATTATTATTTATAGTTGAATTTATATTTTGTGAAAACCTATATTAAAAACGCTTTAGATATGAAACATTGAATATAACTCTTTTAACTCTACTTGAAATAAAATAATTATATCTGTTATAATCTAATCCAAGTGGACAAAAGAGGATCATATTTTATTCATAAGGTTGTTTTTTGTTGAAATATACTTATTCAATATAATTAGGACACGTGTTAGGGTAATTATGATACCATTTTTTCCCCTAGTTACCCAATTTACTTTTAACCGTGGTCAATAAAAGTCAAATGTTACTATTCACCAAAAATTATTTTCATCTTATTGAACAAAATTTTACTTACTGATATTTACCATTTCTCACTAATTTTTTAAATTCAACTCACAGAAACGGTAAAATTATCTTAAATGTAAATTTACAAATACTTCAAAGAGGTGGGTAAAAGATGGTAAAAAGTTCAAATTTTTTTTATAAACCTCATTTTATTATAAAATTACTCCAATTAATTACATTGAAAATATATAGGTATTAATTATATATTTTATCTTAAATGATTTTTAATAAAATAAAAATTTATTTAAATAAAAATTTGGTTTTAAACTATAAGGATGGGTTTTTCAATATTCCTAAAAAAATGAATATTTTCATAAAAATTCCAAAAATTTACCCTAAGATAATTTTATTATTATAAATTAAAAAATTAATTCTATTTTACCAGATTCAAAACATAGAAGTTTCATTAATTAATTTAATATTAATTCCCATTGTCAAAACTGAAAACCAGATTTTTAAAAAGTATAAACTATCAAAAGATTGATATGAATTTATATCAAATTTAAATGTGAAAGTAACTTATAATGAACTAAATTGTATAAAATGATAAAAATATAATATAATTATACTTCCAAATCATTCAAATAAATAATTTAACATTATAAATTATTTTGATTAAAAAATTGATTTCAATTAAAATTTAGTAATTTTCAGTATTCATCAAACAATTGATGTTATAAGAAAATTAGAAAATGTTTATCCAAAATAATTTTTATATATTATTCTAAATAAGAATTTAATTTCATTAAAATTATAATATAAAATTTTAAATATTTGTTTTAAAAATGGTTTTCCCTTAAAATTTGGTAAAATTGCATTTTTTTAAAAACTAATTCTTTGACAAAAATTATTTTGTTCTTATATTATGTCTTAGAAATATATAATATGGATTCTAAAAATATATGGAGTATATAAAATATAAAATTCAGTTAATACTATTAAAAACCACATTTTGAATAGCTATTTTGGTAAGTTGTGATGCGCTCGAACTCGGTGTTGTGTGTAGCGCAACCTATTTGATTACTTTAAAGAAAAAAACATACTAAAAAATATTGGGGTGTTATAAAGTTAGATGTTTAAAAGTAGAAGTTAAACGTTACATAATTTCCCCCAAAAAATATGAAAAAAATAAAATAATATGTTAGATAATTATTTAAAAAAAGATGAGGGAACAGAAGGCACAAAAGAAACCATGTGATCAAGAGTTTTTCTTTGATATGGGTGAAGCCTAAGTAATCAAGATTCATATGAATGTTCAATTGAAATTGATACAAAATAATAAGAAACATAAAAATAGGATAGAAAATTAAAAGATGTTGGAATGTCTAACGAGTGTTATTAAGATGCCTTAATCCCCTATTATGAGTTTCACTACATTCTATTGCACAACTAACCTATAAGACTAGATAAGATACTCATACCAATAAGATCATTATAAATTTCTGTCATTAATTTTTAGAAACATAAGTTATTCATCTTGTAGGTCACTTATTTACTGGTATGGTAAAAGGGAATGAAAATAATTCATACAATTACTTCCAGAAGAAGCTCATGATAATGTTGACAAATAAAATTAATCATTACCAAAGAAGGTTGGAAAAGGATTACATTGAACAACAAGACAACTAGAGAACAAAATATAAGAAGAAGATAAAGAAGGAGATTAGGAAAAGGGTGATTAAAATAATAATTAAGAGACATAAATAGATTAATATCCAAAAAAACATAAGACCCAATTTCATCTACCATACATTCTTAGTTATATAAGGATTCTAACACAGAAGGGTCCAAATAAGAAAAATAGTCATAAAAATAAGTAATGTCTTAAATAAAATAATAAGGAAATTCTTCATCTATGTAAGAGGTGTTAGGCAAATAGTCTCATACAAATGTTTCTATAAAATTTAAAATAGATACAAATGTGGATATTATCAATGTTTCTAATAATGAGAATGTTTTTACAAATAGAAAATAAAAAGATGAATAAAAATAAAAACATGAAAAAAGTTCCTCAAGAAATTAATATCCAAATGTTTCTTTAGGATAATCACATTCATAAGCTACATATTCATAGAAGGGTTTCAATTGGATCTTCTATTCCCTAAAATGGAAAAGTGATTCTATTTAATATTTTCATAAAATTGAGTTATGATGTAAGCTCATTCAGAGTATTCTCAATGTTAAATTAGAATATATGAAATTTATCACCAAATTAGTAATTCTAATTATGTATGATTTGAAAACCTTCCACTAAAATTCCAAGAACCAAAAGATATCTTACACTAAATTTGTTAAGTGGGGGAATCAAGTGGGTAGAGATATCATGAACCATGAATACCAAATCATATAAGTAAACCAATTTTCTTTGGAAATGGAAGATTATTTTGAAAAATTATCAATAGATGTATAAGAACATGTAATATTTTTGGAAGAGTTCATTGTTACCACTAATTAAATTACAAAGGAAATAAATTTTTTTACAGAAAAAGTTATAAATATGTTATTATTTAACAACCATCACCAAATGTGTGAATAATAATTGTTTCTTTCTAAGGGAGAAAATAAGAAGTTTACAAAAGAAGATAAAATATTTAAATTATATTTTTGAAAGAAAGTTGAAATAGAATATCAGATTGGGAAGCCTCGTAATTTATACGAGATACTCAAAATCATTTAGATGAGTTCAAGAAGATTAAGGAAATTGTCGATAATTTAATGAATAAAGATTAAACTTCATTATTTTTAACTCTTTATTGATCGTTTAAAAAATAGTTGAATTGTTTTCAAATGTGAATTATTTTTCATCCAAATAACTTGTGTTTGAATGTTTTCAAATTACTATTGGATATATGATCATTCATTATATTATTTTATGAGTTTTTATTTCACATAAAAATTGTTTTTTGTGTTATATGTTACTATCATTTCACATTATATACCTTCCCAATTAATTTTGGAAATACAAAAGTGGTAGATATTTTGAGATTTGATGACTAAGGGTTAAGATATGTTGAAGGGGGAGATGTTTTGATAAATTAAAACATATCATAAATGATTTCTAAACTAAGGGGGAGTGATGTTTTGAAATATATATTATTATTCTTTAAAAAATGGGATCTATATGTTTCAAATTTCTTGTTTTGAATTAGGTTTTGTGTTTTCTTCTTTCAAAAAAGGGTAGATTACGAATTCCAATGTATTACTCTCTACTTGTCCATTCCATTAGTTTTAGAGATCCGAAATTCCTTCTTAAAACAATGATTAATAAATTTTATATTTTCCAAATGTTATAGTGTGTTTTTATAGAAATATATTATTTTTTACAGAATGAAGAAATAATTTTTATGTAAGAAATAATAATATTTTTATTACTGAATCTGATTCATTGTACAAAAGGTATGTTGGGAACACTAGATTTGAATTTGTAACAACCGGTGGAGAGACATATGTTCTTTCAATTATGATGAAAAAAGGAATGAAAATCAAATTGACACTAGTACCAATACATCAGACTAAACCTCATTCAGCTTATCAGATTAACATTCAATAAAGAATCCCATCAGACTAACAAAATTTTATTATCTGGGTAATTACGAATTGTTTCTATGAGGGGGGAGTAATTTATTAATATTAATGGTGCAATCCAAAATGACACCTGACATTAATTTATTCTATATCACTGTGATATTTCAATTGAAACTTGTCTGAGGACATTGAAACTAACTATGAAGTAAGAACATTCTGAAAACAAATGTAAATTGCTCTTTATTTAAAGACATAAGAGAAAAAATAGACATTTGAAACTAAAATTTTTTGAACATTTTTTATTGAAAACTTATTTATATATGTCATTGTAAATATTTGGGGAGTTTAATTTCAATGTAATCCTTTTTAGGTTTATAATTATTTAATAAATTTTTTCTTTTATATTTTTTCTCTAATAATCTAACTAATCGAGGGATTTCACAGGCAGGATGAATTTTAATCTAATCCATTGTATCAATGTCTTCTATGTCTAGGAAGATAAAGCCTAATTATATTATTAATCGATTAGGTGTATAATAATACAAATCCATTTCGATCATTATATTTATGAATTTATTTTTAAGGAAAGAAATACCATATAGTATATATAAAATTGTTGATAATTTTAGTTAGGGTTACTGGGTCCATTAAATCATATGGTTATATAGTGAAATAGTTTTTTAAAATTGTATCTTATTCATAATTTTATATGATTTTTATTTTTATTATTTATACATTAATATTTCCACTATGCTTGTATTATAATGTGAGTACTAATAATTATCTTTCTAAAAAAATCTATTTTCTCATTGTCACTACCGTACCAATAAACTGTAATGATTTAATAGAACAATATCTTATTTTAATTATGAAAAAATAATAATTTTATGATACTAGAGTCTGAAATTTTTAATTAAATAGGTAATATTTTTTATTTAGTTTAATTTTATAAAATAAAATTCACTACATCATGTAGCCATCATAAACTCTTATGATCCACTAGGTAACTTGAGTAGGAGTAAAACGTTCACCTAGAAAGTCGCCCTTGTGAATTTAAAAAAATAAGGTTGTAAGTGGAATATGATCAAAGTAGATGAGACTCAATGATGATACTTGATAATAGATTAGTTGCACAAGCTATACTGACGAGTCCAAGAAATAGTTAGGATCAATCCTTAACTCCCTCTACATCATGTGGTACTCCTTGAGATACATCCATTTGTGTTCCCTTCTCATGAATCCTGGTACCTTGAAGGGGTGGGTTTCCATTCATGTCAGTTCACAATTCTTGAAAATATTACATTAAACAATATGAAACAACAGTTAAAGATAAGAAACCATAAATTTAATCAATAACATGTTCTCATTATATGACATTAAACTAAATTTCCAACTTTACTTCTACAAGATGTAAAATTATATGCCCTCCAACCCCATTTCAAGATGTAAATTTGAGAAGTGTATTCTTCTTTCTCTTAATAATACCTTTTACTCCTTCATAGTTGGTTATCTATAACACCATTTGAGTTCTTAGACTGTTTCTTGTAAACCAAGATGATTTTTACCTTGGAAGGTGAATCTTCATTTTTCATAGATTGATATGCCCACCTAATATGCTCAGAACCATAGTGGTGTAATCCCAATAATTTTGAACTCTAATCAATAATTTCATTAACCCCCCTGCATGCTTCATGTATATCATTATTTGGAAACTCATAATCTTCCATGTTTCATAAAGACCCCAAATGAAGATGAATCTTAGAGAAAATGGATCACCTATAATCCTTGTCATAAAACAAAAATCTCTAGAAGAAAAGTTTACATGACATTTTTTAGAACATAGTCAATGGTGGAAAATCATTTGTATATCCACATTATATATATTATTATAGGGGTTTTTTCATTTAAAACATGGCCAATAGTCATCCTATATCATATAGTCACTTATTATGTTCCAAGTGCTAGATGTCTCGATTCACGCCTTCCATCATCCCCTTTGATTGGGAATAACCCAATTCCCTTGGTATTACCCAGGTCATTCACCTACACACATTGGTAATGAAGGTTATATGTGTAGAGTAACACTATCTATCCTTGTCCATCCCAATCATAACACTATTGGGGGTCAAAAAATAATTCTGACAACATTTTTTGCCCATTAATGGGACATTAATATAACCAAGTGACCTTATACTGATCTCTTGTTTCTCACACCATAGATGACTCATGTGGGTTTAGAGTATTGATGTTACTTTTCATTGTAGTATTATTGAGATACAGAAAAATGGTACATGCATTATGTTAATTGAAATAATTAGTTATGAAGTGTTTATTAAATCCAGATCACCTATAGGCCAGCGCCTCTATTTATTTTAACCAAATGGAGAATCCTATATCTCGACCTAGATGAGGTACTACTCGAGTCTGTCCCGAATCTCCCACGTGGCCTCAAGGGCATGCTGCTACTCATAAAATCCAGAACATTCCACATTAGTGGTAGGATGATCTTAATCAGCCCATATATGTACTATTTTCTATTCAACTCTTCACCCTGATACCATATATGCTGATTGTGCTACTTCTACCATGGCATCCACTAGATACACCCTCATATATATTTGAGATTTCTCCCATGGATGTGAAGATGACCTCTTTATATTTTGATTGACCTTCAAATAGAGATATTTCGAAATATTTTTCTTTGAAAAACTATGCCCCTATATATTTCCCTTTGTATCAGGAAACATTGAACACTTGTAACTCAGATCACATCCTCTCAATAAGAAGATTATAAGACAGATCATGGTGACAAATGGATTCAATTCCTCATATGTTGGGGAAGACTCCAACAAATAATTGTAGTGTTTTTACAAATGAATTTGTTTGTACAAGTAGTAATTCACATTGAGATGAATGTTATTTTTTCTAAATTATCCAAAACATCAAATAACACCTCTAATACAAGATAAAAAATTCAAGGAAACATTTTGCACCACCATTGGTTCCACACCTCCAACCAACTGTTCTCATGGAACCTATAGGGAATGGTTGATTAACACAACCTCCTCTTCCACCTCCACAAATGGAATAACGTAGGTTTCCTCCATTAATGACACATAATCGACCATCAACTCCTTGGATGTAGTCCCCACCTATTCAAACAGCATCGTTAGATGCTGGCCTCATAGTATGGTTTTCACTACCATGAAGATTAAATTATAAAAGAAAAAAACATATGGGAGACAAAAATGAAATATAATAAATGAATAAAAAAAATTAATATGTCTTATTGGGATGTCCATCAGTTATTTATGTTCACTAGCTGCCCTTCCAGTGACTATATATTTGAAAGGACCAATGCCTCGACTATTGAGGCCAGATTGTTTTGAAAATATTATGATCATATTAAATAGAATAGAAAAATAAGAAAAAATGGTTATTAAGAATGTCCTTAAGCCTCATATGTAAGGGAAATTATGAGAAATTACTAGGTAGTCCTTAAGGATATTGAACCTCCACTATAGCAATTAGAAGCACAATTGTGATAGCTAGCTGACCAATTATGACTAAAAATTTACGGGTCAAGTTCACGTCGCCTTTATAGGGTTCATATCAAGATATTTACCTCCAATTATTATTCAAAAATATCCCTCTCATCTATAGTATTTGATTTATTATCATGTTAGAAGGTGGTTAGATAGTGTTTCCAAAAGGGTTAAGAACTAACCTTATCCAATAGAACCTTGAAAATTATATTTCCAGTCATAGATTATCTTACCCAAGATGTCTCTAGAAAAGAATCACTCCCCCAATATCCTCCCATGACCAGACCCTCTTGGATGTCTTTTCCTACAGCCGACTGACCCCTTGGGAGGTCAGCATGGGTAGGGATATTCACAACATTCCACAATCTGTCTATCCAGGGACACACCGAACCATGAGAGTGGATTACATACTCCATCTTCTGAAGGTATTAGACTTCTTTATCACATAGAGTGTTGAATCCTGACATGGAATTACTCATCCTATATAGGTGAATCCCCTCATCGTAGATCTAAAACAATATTTCTCATATGGAGTTAATTTTTTTGAACATATCCCACCATATTTAGAAATTAGGGAACACATCATTGGAAGGAATGTATTCCTGATTGAACCACTTTCATAGAGCCATTTAATTCACCCTTAGAACCATTCCAGAGGGCCCAAGATCTTCCTAGGACCGATTCTATAGGGGCCTCAATGTCAACACATCAGCTCCTTTCAGTGTCACAATATGTACTCCAATGATTGAGAGGAATTATCCTTCTTAGAGAGCCCATTGTAGCAATATGACACGAGACACAATGATAAAGAACCCCTACTAAATTTCTTCTCATACATCTAGTCACCTTAATATATATTCAGGGTATACACCCTCCCAGATCTGTTTATACTCATGGAAGGGCCTATATGGGTCACTGGTTTGTGGTATCTCATCCCTTACAAAAATATCCCATTGATTAAGCATATATCATGTTATACAGAGGATTTAAGAGTGGTATTCTATCTATTAATTGGGGGAAACCACATCGGCCATCCTTTGGATGAAGTGGAATTATTGATAGAATCGTATGGGGAATACAGTTGGAAAACATTATAATAGACCCTTTCCATTAACACCCCACCTTTAAAGGACATGATAAATGATTTCTTCTCCACTGACCCCATGCTTACTTATATGACTATCCACATTTCTATAGGGAATATCTGAAAAAATAAATTATTCATCATCATGACTTTTGTGAGAAATCCAATCTACCGAAACACTAGAGGGAGTCTCCCAATGATGTTCATCAGTGATAGATTAAAGTTCTTACGAGGTGGGTAGATCTGGATTGGGTAATTTTGTCCCCCCTTATATTTTATAAACCAAAAACAAAAAAATTGGAAGGGTTTTCACAGATAAAAACAAGTCCTCCTCCAAATGATGTGCTGCAATACCCTTTATAATTTTGCTAGTACTAGAAAAAAAATTGGCGTGCTTCTCCATCACCATTAGCAGTACCATAATAAATATTTTTTTCGCTAAAAATCCTTGTTTTCATTATATATTGGGACAATCCACCCAAAAATGAGTGCTATAATAAACTATTCCAATCTTACAATTACAGAGGCATGGCTCACACCGTACCCAAAATGCACCTTTTACTCACCTGTAGGATCCTACAATATGATTTCTCTAATCCATGCAGCTTTGGGTTTCAGTATTTGGAGAGGCCTCCTAATATATTGACTGTGGGATTGCTCAAGAACTAGTTAAACCAATGATTTAATGGAACATCAATAATCCCAATCATGAAGTCATTCTCCAATTTTAATTGGAGAAACAGTTTCCTCACAACCACTGATATCTATTCCTGGTACTCCTATATGTCTTTTTTAGGGAGTAACACATCATGAATCTCCCTTGGATTATGATTATAAAAATTTCATGAAGATGGTAGTAGAACATTATTAATTCACCATTATGTAAGTGAAATGTGATGGTCTCCAGTGACCTCCTACCAACTTTTTTTGGGTAAAATGTCTAGATTATGGTTGATGGTAAATGTTAACATTCTCATTGCATTGTATAGACCCACCCTTTTTAACTCCATCACAAAATAATAACTGAACTAGAATACCTAGTATTCCCAAACCTATTAATCTATGAAATTATGACCTGAGTGTAGATACAAACTAGCTATCGAACCATGATGACATCCCAACAAACCCACCTTTAATGTAATGTCAAATTGAGAGGGGACGAGGGGAAATATCCCCTATAAGTACCTCAATATTTATGGTATTCACAGGTTTCAAAAGAAAATTCATTTTTATTGATGCGTGGTTCTTCACACAATGGTCAGTTAGTGCAATGTTCTATCTATATAACACTGGGGAACTTATCGACTAGTATACATGGGCTTATCGATCAATGGTGAGGATAAAAACAACATACCTATGTCCTAAATCATACACCAATAGAATATTATATAGTATATATTCTAATTGCTTATCTATTAGAAATTTGGAAGGGGTGTATAGTCAAACTCACTACGAAATCTCTCTCTGGTCATTGGGTTCTGGCCCCTCTTCCATCTTTAATAAAAAATAGATATGTACCCTCCACTTAAAATATTAGGTAGTTTGATTTTTTTGAGGTCTGGTTTATGAAAATCATGATGCAGAAGATCTTGTGTGTAAAATTCATCTTCTCATGGAATATAGTTTTTATAAACACTATTTATGAATGTTAGAAATTTTTGGGAGTGCCATGGATTTAAATATCATATCACTCATGAGAGTCCTGGGTTTTATGAAAATATATGAATGAACACTATTATTTTAGTGATCTTGGTCCCATATCAGACCACTCTACCTATATTTAGGCTTTGGGAAGCACCATGTTTTGTGAGTCGGTGGTCATGATTCATGGTTTCATTGATTTATACTCAAAATTTGACTCTTCACTCCATCATTATATTTCCTTTTAAGGTCTTCATGGGAGATTATTTGACATAAAAAAAGGTTTTATATGGGATCTCAATGAATGAATAGACATTAAGAGTCTATTTAAATATAAAATTCCCCAAAAATCATTCAAACGAGGTGGACTCATGAAGGTAAAAACCATAAATAATGATAAAATTATTTATAGTGGTCCTCTATCGACCATGAAATATAGATTATTTGAATGAAAAAATCTGATATGCAACATATTTTTTCATGTGAAGAACTTATACCATGTTCCTGTATCCAAAAAATCTACCTACTATATGGTAACATTCATGAAATGTACCCTTCCACAATCATACAACATATAATAAGTCTATTCCTTTGAAATTTATATGGAAATTAACTTTATATACATTCCTAAAGGTTTTAATTCTTGAGACATTATCCTTCGTGAGAACTAAAAAGTGATGGGTCCCTAGAGGTATCCATTATTTATGAACAACCTGTTATGTGTTCCGGAAACACAAATACCATGGTATAGATAAACTCCATGAAGATATATGGTCATCTTAAAATAATAAATCCCATCATTTTTTACGGGGTTCCATGATTAAATTATCCTTTGGGATACATACACCATGGGAACCAAGACTTTACTTCAAGGAAGGGACATCGTGTTTCAAGAATCTCTTACCTTCAAGAAAACCCTAATCTATGTGAAAACACTTAACATTATGAAAACAAAATACCATAATTAAAACCACTTGGCAGGTTCCTACATGATCACTCCTTTCAGAAGACCCACCTTTACAAAATCTGAGTGATCATTGGACCTATACTAATACAATCCCAATTTATCTCTACCCCGAACCTTATGGATGGATGTTATCATCAACCCTCAGGTCTATACAATTTTATATAAGTACGTATTGGATAGTTTCATTGCCTATTATTCCTAATAATAGTAAACATATGTTCAAGATCCCCATTTTCCACTTTATAAAGACATTCTTTACTCCATGCACCAGCTAGAAGAATATGTGTAGTGGAATGTGATTCCATAAAGGTGGAAATCATCAAACGATGTTACCACCTTTCCCTATTATGAGATGTAGTGTTGTAACTTTGTATCCTACTTTGAAGTGGATTCTATAGGTGTGGGCCCCATTTCATCAGTGTTTCATGATGTAAAACTGTAGAACCTACGTCCTAGTCAAATGATGTTAAACTAAAAAAAATTCCTCAATACATAAACTAAATCTATAATCATACGCTATTTGTTAAAATAATTCTCTGTGTATGAATGTAATTGAATGAAAGCACACCTTTTAACCTATGTAATGAACATAAAATTCCTCATGTATGATCATAATGGGATGTAAGAACCCAGACCTTATTTTCAACTATGTTTTTTTTGGAGTTTTTGAGAAAAAATGAGTTTCTGGAAATTTTTGAAGTGCATGCCATGTAATTCATTCCCGCTTGAGGTCGTGTGCTGACCAGTTCAGGGACACACACATGAACATGTAAGGGTTTCATGGAGGCCACCTAAAGAAGAGTAAGATAAAGCCTAATACACATCGTGTACTCTAAAAGTACAGGCTGTGTACTTTCTTTTTTCACTAAATGCACAGGAGTTGCGTCTTAACCCCAGAAATATCTTCTTCTCCAGTTTCTTTGATCGAGAGCATCCGTACGATGGTGGATCTTCGACGAACCTCCATGATTTTGTCCATTCTCCGAATCGACCAATGTTGATTGCATTGGAACCACAGTGTTAAGCTCTTCATTCTCCTAGAGCTGTGTCTCCCAATTCCTCCTCTTTCTGATGTTATCGTGTGTTAAGAGATTTGGACGTTTTCTTAGATCTAGGAAATTACAAGGAGATTCAAGATTACAGGTTTGAGTATATCAATCTCCAAACATCAAGGTAGGTGGTTTGTGCCTTTCTGTAGGAAGTATTTGAGTATTTGTGCATATTCCACCAATACCCTTGAACGGGGTATTGAGTGTTTCTTTTTTTGACCTTGTTGTTTTCCTGCTTTGCTTATATTCTTGAGTAGAGGTTGATATTTGTGAATAGAGTAATTTTATAGGCTTTGGATGCTTTGCCTATGCATGTTTTCCTGTTCATGACCATTTGTTCTAGTTTTACACGTTAGGCTATTGGTAGTTCCATGCCTAGTTATTGGATGGTATCACTGTTCTCCCATGCTGATAGGATGTATAATGTTTTCAAAGTAGTTCTTGAGGTTTACATTGGATGTTACGTGATGCTATACTTGTTGATTGTTTACACAGGGTTGTGATAACCTAGTGTAGTAGACAATAGGGAGAACAGATGTAAGGGATTCTCCATTGTGTCTTTAATTTACGATACAAGACCACATGGGTGAATTGACGTTGAGTGATTCCTCAGATAGTCTGTAGTTCCTCGATGCAGGCCACATGGGGAATGAGACACTGAGTGCTTCCCTAGAGCGCCTTTAGTACGATACGAGACTATAGGGGGAATTAAAACTGAGTGCTTATTTAGTGAGACTATTCATTAGCTGCACCAGAGGGGTGAGACTGTGTGTGGCTCCCAGAGGGTTGCTAGAACTTGTAGGTCGAACTATATGGGTTAGGCTATGAGAACTACACAAAGGGTTACTTGTTTGTTTTAATTACTTGTGTGGCTACTTACCTATTTGTTTTACTTTCTCGTGTGGCTGCTTACCTGTTTGTTCTACTTTCCTGAGTGACTGCTTAATTGTTTGTGAATTATATGATAGAAACTATGTATTTTTTTCTGTTTAGTACTTCCATGTTTACTACTTTCTGAACTTTTACCTCACATATATTCACTGACTATTAGGCACAGATCTTTGGGTGGTTGCCTACTAGGACATTGTCTCACACCGTGTTTGGGTCATGATTTTGGGCCCAAACTGATTATATTGTTTCATGTATAGATATGTACATGAACCCTTCTACTTCAGGTTATTGATTTCACTGGAGATTGAGAGCATGGGACCAAGCCGAGCATTGCGATGCTGAGGAGTTTCTCATCCGTGTTGCTTTTCATTTGTTCTTCGGTTTAGTACTGTATTAAAAATTTTGAATTATTTGGATGTTTTCCTAGACAAATATGTATCATGAATCATTTACATATACTTGTCCTCCAGTTGTTTTTTATTATTCTTCCGCTGTTATTGTTGTTCGATATTTACTGCTTCTGTTGTTGTATGTATTTGTGAACTTCCACTGTGTTATCTGCCAACGAGGGAATAGATTCCCCACTATCACACCCAAGGCCCTTGCTGCAAGTCGGCAGCCTCTGGCATTCAGGGAAATCTTCTTGAGTCCATGTGACCAACCAGGTACGGGGCACCTCTGGGTGGCATCTAGAACCGGGATGTTATAAGGTGGTATCAGATGATCTCTTTTCTCTTGACTTACTGTTTGGTTGCCAGGGATAGGACAAAATAGGTACTTGGTAATGAGATATTCCTAGGAGTATCCAACCCGTGCACATGGAAAAGCCATACTACCTTGTTTATTACAATTTTACAAGTTTGCAATTTTATAGTTGATTTGATTTCACCTTTGGTTGATTAACATGCTTGTGATGTTACCGTCGTTGTTATTGCAATTCTATTTCTGTCGCAACCCGATGAGATGGGGTATTCCATCTCATGCATCATATAGATACTTGTTTCTTTCCATGCCATCTAGGATTCATTGGTGATTTCATGTTATTGTGATAAATGTGGTGTATAATATGCATGTTATTGTGATATATGCTTTTATAGAATCTCTTCTATTAGATGGAGGATTTGTTTGTATAGTACTTTTCTTAAATAGATTCCAAAAATTTGTTCTTGAGGTGTTATGGTCCCTCATTGACCGGAATTTGGTCAATCATTGACATGTTTACCTTTTTTTGACTTGCATAAGATTCCAAACATCGATTCACGGGGAGTATGGGCCCCCACAGATCGGAATTTGGCACCTTAACGTGTTTTTTTCTTCGTTTTTTGGGCTCTGGAGCAGTTCTGAGCCTACTGCCCAAAAAAAACCCAGAATACACCGTATGTAATTTATGAATACAACCCAAGTAGTTTTTAACCGTGTCACTGACTGTGTCGGCATAGACATGGGGTTATGAAAAATCTTCTTGGAACACTCCGTGTAATCGTTTAGATTGCTGTGTAGTATGAAATAGGTAACCCGACCATGTCATGAACAACATGGGTGGTGTTATCATTTCACATATATGTCGTGTCTAAATTTTACACTTCTTGTCATCTGATCTAGGTACTCGGCAGTGTCATGAAAAAAATGGGTTAGTGCTACCCTTTCTCTTACATTCCATGTCTGCATGAAACACGCCATGTAGTTTGACCTGGACACTCAGGATGTATCACTAACAACATGGGCCAAGTAAATCCTATTACGTTCATGTTGTGTATACCTTAAAACGCCATTTAATTTTTTTCTTAGAAGATCCATGTGGCTTAACCATGTAGAAGAATTTTGGAAGGGAAGAAAATTCAAGTACATTCCATGCATTGGGACAACGCGTCATGTATTTGGGGTGTAACATGACCAGTTTAGGTAGAAGTACACGCCCATGTAAATGAATTAAGGGAACACGCCATAAGTCCTTATACACTCAGTTTTGTCTTGATTTGTATAATGTGAATGCCTTATTTTCCCTGTTCCTTCTTATGCCTTTAGTTTTTCGGTTCTTTATAATACTGATCTATGGTGTAAATTTGACCTTGTAGAGTCGTGGCACCGAGACATCCTCCGGATTCACACCTGTTTCCAGGCAGTGATCAGACACCAGATATGGCCGATCAGGGAATTCCTGCAAATCCTCCTATTGTTCCAGCCTTGGCACCAGCAGTGATACCAGCTACAGGCACCGATGATTAGTTTAGGGAATGTTTTCTGAGGATGAAGCAGACCTTCCAAGGAGATATGCTATCTAACACATCTATGGCAGACTTGACGTGAGTTTTCCTGCAGTATCATCCTCCGATAGTCTCTGGGAAAGGAGGACCTCAGGCTGTAGAGTCATGGATAGAATCCATGATGATAATATTTGAGCATCTGGAGATGCCTCCAAAAAGGTGGGTTAGGCTCAGTTTCTACATGCAGCGAGACTCCTCCGAGAGGTGGTTGGATGTGATCTCACAGGCAGGTCATCAGCAGTTTATGGCATTGGAGGAGTTTCAGCTCGTCTCTTAAGACTGCTTATATTTGGAGATCTTAAGGGCCGACCGATCCCAGGAATTCATGATCCTAGAGTAGGGTACTCTTTCTGTCATGGATTACTCCTCTCGTTTCACCGAGCTTCAGCGTTTCACACCCCTCTAGAGAACAGATGGGTTGTTCTTGGCAAGGATGTCTGAGGATGGCCTCAGATGGGAGATCCTCTCACAGGTGAATATCTTCATGCTGACTTCCATCACTTCAATCGTCAACCAGGAACTGATGGAAGAGTGCAATCTGGGAGATTCTGAAGCCGAGAGCTAGGGTGGTTCTGCTTCCAGAGATAGTGCTTCACCAGCTGACAGCAGGAAGCACCGTAGAGAGTCTACACATGGTGATCTGAGGCGGTGAGATGCATCATCAGGTAGCCAGGTGGTATGCTACCAGTGTGGAAGGGTCGGACATACGAGAACTCAATTCCAATGAGACCTGGTGGAGTGAAAATCTTGCGGCATGATGGGTTACCATCAATGGTTCTATTAGTTTTTATCACCAGCAGCTGGTGACAAGGGGTTCTTCCATGACTCCTCGTTCAGGATTAGCACCAACAGTTTCTCACCAGTCTGGGAACTAAAGTTTTTCTGGCTGTTCAGGCCGAGGTGGAGGTCGTGGCTGAGGTGGTCAGTAACCGGTCTATCAGTGACAGTAGGGCAGATTAGCTCAGAGTAGTTAGGCAGGGCCACAGGGCCATGGTACAAGTCAGGCTTTTGCAGTGGAGCAGACCCAGCTGAAGCAGGCTCCCGGACCCTCTACAGTTTGAGGTACGATCTTAGTAGCCTCTGTTTTATCTTATTCAATTTCCAATAAAATGGATTCACATAGCTTTATCTCTATTTATATTGTGGAGATCCTTGGGCTCTGTATCTTTTCCTCAACTGATAATTTGACTCTAGATACACAGTTGGGGACGAGGACATCTAGTGTATGTTAGTGTAGGGAGTGCCCTCTAGAGGTTGTAGGATGTCACTTCTTATGGGACCTCTATATCCTAGAGATGACATGCTATGATTTAATCCTTTGGATGGACTGGTTAGTTCCATTCAAGAATGTCGTCGACTGTTATCAACATAGGGTGAGTTTGATATCACCAGAGGTTGGATCTTTTCTACATTGGGATGAGTGGGACGTCCAAGCGAGTATAGCATGACCCAAGCATCATGGGCTAGGAGGAGTTACAACCCAGATTTCCAATATATATCTGGATGACTAGGGGACTTTGTAGTTAGACTTTCCTCCAGTGGTGGATCATTTCATAGATGTCTTTCCAGAGGTGTTTTCAAGTTTGCCTCTAGAGCGTGAAGTAGACTTCTCGATTGAGCTCATGCCAAGAGTGACACCGGTGTCTATTACTCCTTATAGGATGGAGACACCTGAGATACATGAGCACAAGAAATAGTTGGGGGAGTTACAAGTGAAGGGTTTGATCCGACCCAGTACTTATCCTTTGGTTCGCCTGTCCTGTTTGCGAAGAAGCCTGATGACACCCTTAGGCTTTCTGTGGATTATCGGAAGGTGAACCAGTTGAAGGTTAAGAACCAATATCCCTTGACGAGGATTGATGATATATTTTATCATCTTCTAGGAGCCCGGGTGTTTTTGAAGATCGATTTGATGTTTGGTTATTATCAGTTGCATGTTAAACCATCATATATAACTCTTAAATCCTTTAGGAAAAGGTATAGTCTATACGAGTATATGGTTATGCCATTCCACCTCACGAACACGCCTGCAGTTTTCATGGCACTGATGAACCGTCTGTTCTATCCATACTTAAACTCTTTTATGGTGGTCTTCATGGATGATATCATGATGTACTCTAACACTCGACACGACCATGCCATACATCTTGAGATCGTTCTGAGTACACTGAGAGAGAATCTATTATATGCTAATCTCTCAAAATGACACTTTTGGATGGATCAGATTCACTTTGTGGGTCACATTATCTCAGAGACAAGAGTATCAGTAGACCCAGAGAAAGCATGAGAAGTAGTTTACTCGGAGCAGCTGAAGAATTTCTTTGTGGTGCAGTGTTTTCTAGAGATGACTGGATACTAAAAGCATTTCATAGAGGAATTTTCATTCTTAGTAGCACCATTGACTTGTCTGACGAAGAAAGGGGCGATGTTCTTATGGTCAGATTCTTGTGAGTCATCCATTTAGGAGCTAAATGGGAGGTTGTCTTCAGCAACAATACTAGTCTTGCTAGTGCCGGGCAAGAGCTACACTTTTTATTGTGATGCCTTAGGTATCATGCTGGGAGTTTAACTTATGCAAGGAGATGGAGTTGTTGAGTACAGGTCTCGGCAGTTGAGGCCACATGAGAGGAACTACCCAACACACTATCTCGAGCTGCCGGCAGTTTTTCAATCCTTACGTTGTTGGAGACATTATCTTCCTAGAGAACACTTTCTAGTTTTCCCTGATCACAAAATTATCAAGTACATCATTACCCAGTGTGATCTGAATCTGAGATAGCATAGGTGGGTTGAGTATCTTTAGTTCTTTGACTTTGATATTTCCTATATGACAGGAAAGGGGAATGTCGTGGCTGATGCGTTGAGAAGGAGGACTCAGATACATGTAGTTTAGGAGGCCAACAGTGAGTGGTAGCTTATGGATTTTTTCTCTGAGATGCATCTATAGGTACACAATAGATAGGGGCATACTTTCTTATATTTTGTAGCTTCTAAATCTATACTTCTTGATCGGGTGAGAATGAGGCAGGTAACAGATTCTTGAGACCTAGTCAAAACGAGAATGTGTGTATGGAGAGGACCCTATTCCTGGATGGACAGTAGGTTAGGATGAGATCATTCATTTTCATCAATGCGTGTGGGTGCCACCAGATATACACGATGAGCTGATGCGGGACTTTAATACCTCGGTTTGGGCAGTTCATCCTAGCATCACCGAGATATATTCGTGATCTACACCGCCTTATTGGTTGCCAGGTATGAACAGAGATGTCGCTGGCTTTTTCATGAGATGTTCTACTTATCAGCAGGTGAAGGCGGAACATCAGTGACCAGAAGGACCTTTAAAGAAATTACCCATTCTTGAGTTGAAGTGGAATGACGTCGTGATGGACATCGTGACCAGTTTTCCAAGATCACCTTGAGGGAATGACGACGTATGGTTTTTCATTGACAGACTCGCGGAGGTTTCTCACTTCTTGCCGATCAAGGAGACCATCAATGATGATGAGCTGGGATGGTTGTACATATGAGAGATTGTACGTCTTCATGGAGTTCCAAACTCCATCGTTTCAGATAGGGATGCATGTTTTACTTCTTAGTTCTGGTTGGGGTTTCAGATGGAATTGGGTACACAGATACTTTTGAGTACAACATACCATCCCCAGACAGATGGTCTGTCCGATCCTAAAATTCATTTGCTTGAGGATATGCTCTTATCATGCATTCTAGACATTGGAGGTTCATGGGAGAATCATATAACTCTTGTGGAGTTCACCTAAAATAATAGTTTTCAGGAGACTATTCAGATGGAACGTTACGAGGCTTTGTATTATAGTCCATGCCGATCACCTCTATACTGGCTAGAGGCAGTAGAGACATCTTTGTTGGGACCTCGTCTTGTTTAGGAGACCTTAGAGAAGATAGAGTTGATTCAGAAGAGGATGGATATAGCGCAGTCTTGACAAAAGTCTTATGTTGATCAGCAAAGATGACCTCTGGAGTTTGAGGTCGGGGATCATGTTTTCCTGCGTGTCACGATGAGGTTGGGACACAAAATGATTCAGAGATAGGGTAAGCTTTCAACATGGTACATCGGGCCATTTGAGGTGTTGGAGAGAGTCGGGCCGACTGCCTATCGGCTGCAGTTACCTCAGAGGTACCGAGCTATGCTTGACGTCTTCCACGTTTCTCAGCTCCGACATTACTTCTCAGGCCCGTCTCATGTATTTATACCTGACGAGTTTGAGCTATAATAGGATGCATCATTTGAGGGGAATCATATCTGAATTGTCGATCATAGTACGAAGGTTCTCCCTGGTAGGTTTGTCCTTCGGGTACGGGTGCTATGGCAGCATTGGTGATTATAGGATGAGACTTGGGAGAGGGAGGCCGATGTACGATCACAGTGGGAAGTGTTGTTTGGGGTTTCTTATTCTACACATCATTAGGGAAATTTGGGGATGATTTTCATTAAGGGGTATGTTCGTAAGAACCCAGACCTTCTTTTTAGGTATGTTTTCCCTTTTTCTGGAGTTTTTGATAAAAGAGAAATTTCAGGAAATTTCTGATGTACACCCCATGTACTCTCTGAGTACACGCCGTGTACTTCATTGCTGCTCAAGGCAGTGTGTTGATCGTGTCATGTCCACACACACGACCATGAAAGGGTGACATGGAGGCTACCTAAAGTAGATTTTGGTAAATCCTAGTACATGATGTGTACTTTCTTGTTTTCACTAAACACACTGGGGTCACGTCTTAACCCCGGAAAAGTCTTCTTCTCCAGTTTCTTCGACCCAGAGCGTCTATACAGCCACATATTTTTGACGAACACCCGATCCTCCATCCGTTCTCTGAATCGACTACCGTCAATTGCATTGGAACCACATCGGTAAGATCTTCCTTCTCCTAGAGCTTCATTTCCCAATTCCTCCTATTTCTTATGTTATCGTTGGATGAGGGTTTTGGACGATTTATTATATCTAAGACCTTCCAAGGAGATTCATGCTTCGAGTATTTAGTATATCAATCTCCTAACTTTGAGGTTGGTGGTTTGTGCCTTTATATAGGATGTCTATGAGTATTTTTGCGTATTCCACCAATACACTTGAACGGGGTATTTTGTGTTTCCTATTTTTCTTTTGTTTTTTTCATGCTTTTATTACATGCAAGAGTAGAGGGTGTTGTTTGTGAATAGGGTAATTTACTGTGATTTGGATGCTTTTCCTATGGATGTTTTCCTGTTCACGACCATTTGGTCTAGTTTTTCCTGTAAGGCTATTGCCAGTTCCTTGCCTAGTTGTAGGATGGTATCACTATTCTTTCATGCTTATATGATGTAGAATTCTATACAAGTAGTTCATGAGGTTTACTTGGGCCGTTACGTGATGCTATACTTGTTGATATTTTATAGGACTGTGAGAACCTAATGTAGTAGACCATAGGGAGAATTGATGTCACGAACCCCTGCCCACAATGTGTACCCATCCTGGGACGGCAATGTGAAAAGGGAGATAGTGACCCCAGAGTCCCACCTCCAGTAGGCCCCAGGTTCACGAATAGCATCGAGGGTATAATAATCACACAAATTGGAGACATTACCCTCTAATAGAACACATGCAGAAGAGAGAGGTAATATAGACACCAACCAACTCCAACTCAGAACTGAAATACAAAATAAACCCAAGTACATATTTGAAATGCCATGAAAAAATACTACAACTGAAAGGAAAAAATACATGTACTCAAAAGAAAGTAAGATGGAAGTGACTATAAGCCCGAACATCTCCTCCAACCACAAGCTAGTAATAACTAGCTTGATCTCCAACCTACTCCAACTGAATGAAAAACAGTTTATATAAATGTAGGGTGAGTATAACAGTATAATCAGTAGGATTCTCCCCGAAGCCTCTTGTGAAAAATTAATGAAAGCATGCTAAAGCATAGTGAACAACAACTGTAACTAAATCGTCACCTAAACAGGTATACTATGTTCCCAACCTCAGTATGGATACTCTCACCAAGTAATGCACACAAGAATTTAGCATATAGAAAAGAATATCAAGGGTACCCTTCTACTGCTTCCCCACTGGTTATTTGCTTTTCCCCAAGGGCATGCGTCCTTTGCATATCTCTCCAAAGGCATGGCTGAATACACCTAGGCTAAGCTCCACAAATTGCACCACATGCACCACAAAGGCTTTCCCGCAGACACCTGGGCTAAGAACCACACCATCCTCATAACCAAAAGTAACTAGGTAGTTTCCAGGAGCCACCACATCTCGTATAATGTGTATCATACATTGGGTATTATACTAATAGCAATTACAGCCCATTCACCGAGTAAGGATCATCAAGCCATCACAGCCTATACCCTTTACACCTACAGTAGTCCATAGGATACTATATCCAGAATATATGTGTGTAAATAACCCCAAGCCATTACAGCCCTCTACACACTTATATGGGGAAAGCTAACCGATATGCCTAATATCACTAGTATCTTCCAAGAGAAGAGAGTGGGGTCAGAGGGGGTGATCATCCATTCACCCTCCCATCAGAATGTTGGGGAAAACACCCCCAATGGCTCAGAATCCATGAGGTGCCAGTTTCCCTTACTGAGAGGGTGGAGTAGCGTATAGAAACACAAAAAGTATAGAATGTATTATAACTCAAACCCAAACTACGGGCATAACCTAGTCATAGACACAACTAATGCAACGACTCTCAGACTCTGGGCTTCCACTTCTAAGACTAGGTATCCAATAAGAACACACCCATTTAAAGAGACTTATTAGGTTACTTCATTCCCTTTTTATTGGTTCCGTTGTAAAATAAATAATTCTTCCAACATTAATTAACCATGAACAAAACCACATTAAATTCATCAACATCAAACCCAAACTCAAATGTTATCTCAATGTTACAACCTCATCTTTATGTTCCAGCATATCCATCCCTATGGGTTAAGATCAAATATTCAAACATTCATTATAGAATTACATTCCAATATTCCCAGGCATTATAGAAAAGAATCCTACGCTACTAAGTAGAAGGGGATCAACACAGTGAGTAGATGTACTACCCGTCGAGTCTGTGTTGCCAATAGCAAGAGCATAGAACTATTCTTCCTAGAGAGGATGAACACGGAAAGCACGTGGAATACCCCGCATGTCTTCACCCCTTTCAAGAGAAGGGTAAGCAAGACCAGCTACCTTGAGCAGTGGGGAAAATCAAAGAAGATAAACATCCAAATAATCCACAAGCATCCAACAACCACATCCATCCCATTCCATTATCCCTAGTGTCCTCCCCGACACCCACATGCATAAACTGATGCATCTCACCACTCTAGGCGTCATCCGCTACCACAACAGCAGGGCCTCCATACCCCCACAGTTCCCAACACCATCCAAGGGTCACATCACCGCACAAGCACTGGGAATACAAATATCACAACAATATGGGCTCTTGGCCCTTTAACAAGGTATATGGCCTTCAAAAACAAGCACCAACAGATTTTAGATTTACCAACCAACTGAATTAAACACATTATCGGCCTCAATTTGATTAAAACCATGTTGGAAGAACATCCACAACAACAAAATCTGGATTCATTTAGATGCCTCTTTATCTTTAAAAAATTAATTATCAATTAATTCAGGATTTATGTTATTTATCAATTTCATCAAGAACAACATGCTAACAAGAAAGTCATATATATCACACTATCTTGAAAATCAAGAGGTGAACCGTTATCATGACACAAAGAAACAACATGCGATCAAACCAATTCTTTTAATCTGGTTCAAGTATATAATTAGGTCAATTACATTGTGATCCAAAGGCCAAATCATGATAACTGTACAATTTCAAATAACAATTAGAGAATCCATGAAACCCCTACCTCAACAGTTTTGACGGAAACTACAATGATCGAACAATTCCCAAGAAGACTGAGCTAATTCACCAAGGATCCTCCCTAGATCTATTATCCTAACACAACGAATACCAATGCTCATCTTAATAAACATCCACACAAATATATCTACCCATAATAGGTGTAGATCTATGATCCTGAGAGAGGAGGATGAGTAGATCTAGGTAAATCTAAGAAACCAAACAAAAAGGGTCACATACCTCGAGAAACTGACTTCGATTCACAAAGAGAAGCCTCAAGAACACCTAAAAAACGCTTGGGAGAGGTTCTCCTACCTCCAAGGAAGGGTAATCCTGAGTTATGCTGCTTAGGGGCTTAAACAAACCATTTAGAAGAAAAATAGTTCAGATCCACAATTTTAGGATGTAACTTTAAGTGCCTCCATAGTTATTCCACACGGTTTACCAAACCGTGCACTAACCGTGCACTAGCTTATGCCTCTTCGAACACTCCCTGCATGGTTAGGCCGCACGGTTAGAAAAACCATGCGCTAACTGTACATCGGCTGCTGCCTCTAACACCAACCTCGCACGGTTTGGCTGCATGGTTTGAAAAATAGTGTGCCTCTCGTGCGAAGGCCATAACCCTTTATATTTCCTTAAAAGTCCACCCAAACGCACAACAAGTCGCCTTGACCTCCCGGAACACCTCCAACACCAAATTTTCAAAAAGGAATGGAACGGAGTGGTCTAGGCCATTACATCAGATACCTCTCAAAACATTCTCATCCTCAAGAATCCAAAACCCACCTAAAGAGAAAACAAAACACTGTCTGAACAACCACCCACCGAGATACCTCTCAAAAGAGAGAAATCCACCAAAGAAAAAAAGGGAGTCTTTTCATAAACATGAATGTTTCATAACCACATCTTCTACAACGATACATGGAAAGAGTTAAACATCAAACAATTCTGGGTACTGAGCACAAATATGTGATTCATGTTCCTAGGTACTCTCTTCATTGCCACCATGTCAAGACAAGACACGAACTAAGGGGATGGAACGCCCACGAAACACCTTCTCCTTATAGTCTTGAATCACCATAAGTTGCTCCTCAAAGGTGGAATCATCATCAACATCGATCTCTCCCCAATTGATGATGTGGGAGTCCTCATGAAGATAACAACGTAGATGTGATACATGGAAAACATCATGTATCCAACTCATATGAGGGGGAAGTGCTACTCGATACGCCACAGCTCCAACATGAGCTAACACCTCGAAAGGACCAACAATGTGGGGAGAAATCTTACTCCCACGACCAAACCATCGCTGCCCACGATGGGGAGTCACCTTCAGAAACACATGATCCCCAACATTAAACTCCAAGGGTCTCCTCCTTTGATAAGTATATGATTTCTGAAAATCTTGCGCTGCCTTCATCCTCTCATGAATCACCCGAACCATCTCTGTTGTATTCGGCACTAGTTCCGGTGCAAGAATTGCTGACTCTCTGACCCCAGTCCAACACAATGGAGAATGGAAAGGCTGGCCATACAAGGCTTCAAATGGAACCATACTGATGGTGGAGTGGAAAATATTATTTTAGGCCAAATCCACTAAGGGTAAGTGCCTCATCCATGAACCTCCAAAATCAAGAACACAAGAGCACATCATGTCTTCGAGAGACTGGATGGTTCGCTCAGTCTGACCATCCGTCTGAGGAAGAAAAGAAGTGCTAAGGCATATCTGAGAACCGAAAGCATTTTGGAGACCTCTCCACACCCAGGAGGTAAAATGAGGATATCGATAAGAAATGATCATCCTAGGGACTCTATGAAGTCTCACCACCTCCTCCAGATACATCCTTGATAAAACGTCCACTAATCTTGAATCCTTGATTTCTATAAAGTGGGCTGATTTTGTTAAATGATTCACTACCACAAAAATAAAATCATAACCTCCCAAAGATCGAGGTAAACCAGTAACAAATTCCATTGATATGTCCTCCCACTTCCACTGAGGAATCTCTAATGGCTGGAGAAGACCACCAAGAACACAGTGTTCAACCTTCATCTTCTGGAAGACTAAACATCGAGAAAAAAACTTCACAACTGCACACCTCAGCCTAAGCCACCAAATATGACTCCTCAAGGATTGGTACATCTTTGTCACACCATGATGCACCACTAAATGAGAAATTTGGAACACTCTGAGGACCATCTCGTGCATCACCAAGGGAACAAAAAGCCTTTCACGATACAACACTCTGTTTTGGTCATCCTCAAACCAACCATCAGGGGCCTCACCACAGAAAACTCAGTCTATCTAGACTTCCACCTCAAGATCCCCCAACTAGTACTCTTCCAAGTTCTGCACCAGGGATGACTACACCGCCATTGTAAAAAGACATCCTCTAACCCCAAATTCTCCATAATCGTGATGTTATGTTGAAAGTTCTTCCATTACTCTCTAGGAATCACCGGATTCATGCACAGCATCACTACGTGACTTTCGGCTCAGCCCATCAGCCACAACATTCCCTTTTCCATGTGTATACTATATTTTGAAATAGTATTCCTATGAGAACTCCATCCACTGATGTTGTTGTAAGTTCATGTCATGCTGAGAGAAAACATACCTCAAACTCTTATGATCAGTGAAAACCACAAAGTGTTCACAAATGAGGTAATATCTCCGCAACATTAGAGAAAACCCCAAGACTGCCAACTCAAGATCATGGGTGGAGTAGTTCCATTCATGGGGACGCAACTGCCGAGAACCATAAGAAACAACTGACCTCTGCTGCATGATAACGCAGCCTTACCCCAGATGTGAAGCATCATAGAAGACATCAAACTGGATTCCCTTAGCTGGAAGATAGTGGATTGGAGCACTTACTAAATTCTCCATAAGATACTCGAATACTGCTTGAAACTGATCAGTCCATATGAAAGCCTAATATTTCCTATTCAAAGCTTTCAGAGGAGTCGCAACCCTTGAGAAATTGTCTACAAACCTCCTGTAGTAGCCTGTGAGACCAAGGAAACTTCGCACCTCTAACACTGTCTTTGGAGATTCCCAAGACACATCTACTTCAATCTTCTATGGATATATAGATACTCCCTGTAGGGACACAACATGCCCCATGAAACAGACTTCCTGAGCCCAAAACTCACACTTCGACAAATTCCTGAACAGCTGATGTCAACGAAGAACTCCCAAAATAGCTCGTAGATGATCTGCATACTCCTCTTCAGTCATGGAGTACACAAGGATGTCATTGATGAAAACTACCACGAACTTGTCCAGGAACTCATGGAATACATCATTCATCAAACCCATGAACACAACTTGATAATTATTCACACCAAATGTCATTAAAACGAACTCTTAATGCCCATGATGACAACAGAAAGCAGTCTTCGGGATTTCTTCATCATTCACATGCATCTGATGATATCCTGACCACATGTCGATCTTTTAGAACCAAATTGTGCGACTTAGTTGATCGAATAAATCATCAATCCATGGAAGAGGATAGTGATTCATTATTGTCACTTTGTTTAAGCGACGATAATCAACACACAACCGTAAACTGCCATCGACCTTCTTCACAAACAGAACTGGTGCATCCCATGGAGACACACTTGGTAAAACAAAACCACACCGCAATAAACCATCAAGCTGTTTATGTCACTCTCGTAACTTAGAAGGGGACATCCTATATAGTGACATAGAGATCGGAGAAGCTCCTGGCTGTAGCTTGATCCCAAACTCGATCTCTCACAAAGGGGGTAATGCTACAACCTCATTTGAGAAGACATCAGGGTAGTCCTCTACGACCCTAGGAAACACCAATAGCTGAACATCTGAAGAACTCAACATCATCTCAGCCACCATGGATGATAAGGATGGAACACGCCTATGACCCATCCAAGGATCTCTCTCACCAACAAACCCCACCAGATCTCCATCCGTACCAAAGAAAACAACCTTCTTCCGGAATTAATCCACAATATACTACACCAAATACAACCAATACATGTAGAGGATGAAATTATATGGTTGTATCAGTAAACATAAGAAATCTCCTCAAGAGCGGTGTTTCCCCAACACTAGCTCACATTCTCTACATACTTCAAACAAGTCATCTCAACCTCCAACTGGCGTAGTCAACACCAAGGGAACTGGAAGAATCTCTACCTCAAGTCCCAAAGCATGGGCAAGGGTAGGTGAAATGAAGGAGTGTGTCGCTCCTAAATCAAACACACCATACACTAAGGTAGCAAACAAGCAAAGGGTACCTCGTACAACATCTGGCTCATATGGTGCTGGCAACGCTAGTGCATGAAGGTGACCACAACCTCCTCCACGTCCTCTCTATCCCTGATGATGGCCACCCCCACGGCCACACTCTACTCTCTGAGGAAGGGGAGAATTATGTGGCTGTCCTCTGCCTACCCCATCTCCCCTCTGGTGATTTACAGGTGGTGAAACTGGCTGCTGCTGCCTCGAATGTTACTGCCTCAAAGGAGGAACCTGAAGCGTAATGCCCGATGCACGACAACTGGTCTGAATGGTCGGGCACTCCTGTTGCTGATGGCCATGACCACCATAAAAAAACAACTGATCCATTGGCATAGGCCTCTGAGTTGTGGACTCCAGAGAAATGAGATGTCAAGGGCTGGGACCTACCCCTGGCTGAACGAAAACTCGTCTTCCCTAAAAACCAGGAACCCCGAACTGTAGCTCTTCTTCGTGAGGAATGATGATGATTACCCTCTCGTGATGATCTAGTCTTGACCAAAGTCCCCTTGACAACCTCCACCCTTGCCAGCACATCGAGATATGTCTTCAGCATAAATTTTGTGACATGGCACTGGATCTCTGGATGCAAAGCCTCCTTGAAATTCCTTTATCTAGTCTCCTCGTCTGGTAACAGGTCTGAAGCATATCATAAGATGTTCCTGAAACAGATCACAAACATCCGAACACTGGATCCCCCCTATTGAAGGGTAAGAAGATCTTGGAAACTGGATGCCTATGCAGTCGATGAAAGGAACTCGACTCTAAACTTGTCTCAGAACTCCTCCCATGAGATCGCTAAATCCTCACGATCCCAGAGGAACAAGAAACACCACTGCCTTTGTGCTCCATACAAGACCGTCACAGCTAAGGACACCCAGTGCTCCTTCCGAGCACAAGTCGAATTGAAGCCTATGTCGAACTCCTCCAACCAGTCTTTCGTGACTGCATTTGAAATGGAGCCCTCGTACTTTTGCAGACTCTGGCCTTGAAACTCTCGGAGTGTCTTCCTCCAAGGGTCGCTGTCGTCATCCTTTACCATGTGGCGACCTGCTGGAACAGCCTACTAGACATCTTCTATTCCAACCTAACGAGGACGCCGACCTGGAGCCATACCTTCCAAATAACAAACACATGGAGCTCCTAATCCTAGAAGATGGAAGACTCAACATTTATTAATTAATTTTTTTCTTTTAATTCATTTTAGTTTAACCTATCCCATGGTCTACCCATTGAAACACTGGCACAATGAAAAATGATGCATGATCCTTTTCTAAGTCTCTACCCTGCAAATAATGTCACCTTGTTTAGTAGCCATTGTAAACATAAAGGTCTGTGCATCAGATCATAGGGGGCCCTAAATGCCTATGTCTCAGCTGGACTCTAGTGTTTACCTCACTTTCTAAACATGAATGTCATCTTTTCCCTACCAAACCATGCAACCTCACATGTTCCTAACTCTAAACTCCATCATATCCCTCATCATACCTCTGATACCAATCTGTCATGACCCACTCCTCACAAAGTGTACCCCTCCTGTGACGACAATGTGAAAAGGGAGATAATGACCCCCGAGTACCGCCTACAGTTGGACCTGGGTGGGTTACTAGCACTGAGGGTATAATAAACACACAAATGGGAGGCATTACCCTCTAAGAGAACACATGCAGAGGAGAGAGAGAAATAGCAACCAACAAACTCCGACTCAGAAATGAAATATTAAAGAAAACCAATAACATATATGAAATTACATGAAAAATTACTACAACTGAAAGGGAAAACTACAAGTACCCAAAAGAAAGTAAAACAGTAGTGACCACAAGGTCGAACAGCTCCTCCAACCACAAGCTTGTAGTATCAAGCTTGATATCCAACCTGCTCCAAGTGACCAGAAAAATAGTTTTTATATACATAGGGTGAGTATAACAGTATACTCAGTAGGATCCTCCCCGAAGCCTCTCATGTAAAAGTAAAGAAAGCATGATAAATCACAATGAACAACAAGTGTAACTATGTCGTCACCTAAAAAGGTATACTAAGCTCCCATCCTCACCATGTCTACTCTCACCAAGTAAGGCACACAAGAATGTAGCATATAGAAAAGAATATCCAGGGTACCCTGCCACTACTTCCCCACTTGTTTTCCGCTTTGCCCCAAAGATATACGTCATGTGCATCTCTCTCCAAATGCTTTCCCAAATACACATGGGCTATGCTCCAAAAACTGCACCACGTCCACCACAAAGGATTTCCCGCAAACACCTGGACTTAGAACTACACCATCCTCACAACCAAAAGCAACCAGGTAGTTTTCGGGAGCCACCAAAGCTCGCATAACATGTATCATACATCAGGTATTATACTTCAAGCCATTATAGCCCATACACCGAGTAAGGATCCTCAAGCGATCACCGCCTATACACGTTTCACCTATAGTAGCCTATAGGATACTGATTCCATAATATATGTGTGTGAATAACCATATGCCATTAAATCCATCTACACATATATATGGGGAAAACTAACTATTTTTCCTAATGGAACTTGTATCTACCAAGAGAAGAGAGCAGGGTCAAAGGGGGTAGTCAGCCATTCACCCTCCCATCTGAATTTTTGGGAAAAATCCCCCGCAGTGCTCAGAATCCCCAAGGTGCCAGTTTCCATTACTGATAGGGTGGAGTAGCGTATAGAAACACAAAAAGTATAGAATATATTATAACTCACAACCACACTATGGGAATAACCTAGTCATAGAAACAACTGTAGCTAACGCCTCTCGGACTCTGGGATGCCATGTCTAAGACTATGTATCCTATAAGCACACAACCATTTAAAGATCCTTATTAGGTTACTTCATTACCTTTTTATCGGTTCCATTGTAAGATAATTAATTCTTCCAACAATAATTAGCCATGAACAAAACCACATTAAATTCATCAACATCACACCCAAAGTCAAATGTTCCTTCAATGGTACAACCTCATCATTATGTTCCAGCATCTCCATCCCCATGGGTTAACAAAAATTATTAAAAAATTCATTACAGAATTGCTTTACCATATTCACAGGCATTCTAGAAAAGCATCCTATGATACTAAACACAATGGGGATCAACATGGTGAGTATATGTACTAACCGTCAAGTCTATAAAACTAATAGAAAGAGTGTAGACCCATTCTACCTAGATATGCTAAACAAGGAAAGCACATGGCATACCTCGCGTGTCATCACCCCTTTCAGAAGAAGGGTAAGAAAGACTAGCTGTCTTGAGCAGTGGGGAAAAGAAAAGAAGATAAACAACCATAGAATCCACAGGCATCCAACAGCCACAACCGTCCCATTCCATCATCCCTAGTGTCCTCTCTGACACCAGCATGCATAAACCCATGCATTTCACCACTCTAAGAGTCATCCACTGCCACAACCGCAAGGCCTCTATGCCCCCACATTTCACAACACCCTCCCAGGGTCACATCACCGCACAAGCAGTATGAAAACAAACTTCACATCAATTTGGGATCTTGTCCCTTTAACAAGGAATCCAGAAGTCAATGAAAAAGCACCAATAGATTTAAGGTTTACCAACCATCTGAATTAATCATGTCATGGGCCTCAATTTGATTAACTCCAATTTGGAACAACATCCACAAAAACAACAACCGAATTCATTTACATGCCTCTTTATCTTTAGACAATTAATTAGAAATTAATTCCATCTTTACGTTCATTATAAATTTCATCAAGAGAAACATGATAACAAGAAAGGGATATATATCACACTATCTAGAAAATAAAGAGGTGAACCATTATCACGACACAAAGCAACAATATGTCATCAAAAAAATTATTTTAATACGGTTTAAGTGTTTAATTAGGTCAATTCCATTGTGATCAAAAGTCCAAAGCATGATAACTCTATGATTGCACATAAACTATTAGATAATCCATGAATACCCAACCTCAGCGGTTTTGACAGAAACCATAATTGTCGAAGAACGCCCTAGAAGACTAGGCCGATTCACAAAGGATCCTCCTTAGATCTCTTCTCCTAACACAATGAAGACCAAATCTCATCATAATCGACTTCCACACTCATAGATCTACACATAATAGGCGTATATCTAATATCTCGAGACATGAGGAAAAGTAGAGCTAGGTAGATCTATGAAACCAAACAAAAAGGATCACATACCTCGAGAAACCGGCTTCGATTCATGAAGAGAAGCCTCCATATCGCCTCCAAAATGCTGGGGAGAGGTTCTTCTACCACCATGGAAGGGTAATCCCAAGTTATGTCCGCATATGGGGCTTAAAAGAACCATTTAGGGGCAAAATAGTTCAGATCCACAATTTTGGCATCTAACATTAAGTGCCCACATGCTTAGTCCACACAGTTTTCCAAACAGTGCGCTATATGTGCACTTGCTTCTGCCTCTTCAAACACTCCATGCATGTTTAGGCCACATGGTTGGACAAACCGTGCGCTAAACATACGTTGTCTGCTTCCTCCAACACCAACCTCGCACGATTTGGCTGCATGATTTGACAAACCGTGCACCTCCCGTGCGAAGGCCATAACCCTTTAACATTCTGTAAAAGTCAACCCAAATGCACACCAAGTCGCCATGACCTCACGGAACACCTCCAGCACCACAGTTTCCCAATGGAATGGAATAGAGAGGTCGAGACCATTACAATGGATGTAAGGGACTCTCCAGAGTGTCATTAATTTATGATGTGAGACCACATGGGGAATTGACGATCAGTGCTTACTTAGAGAGTCTGTAGTACCTCGACACATGCCATAGGGGGAATGAGACGTTGAGTGCTTCCCCAGAGCACCTTTAGTACGATACGAGACTATAGGAGAAATTGACAGTGAGTGATTCCTCAAAGATACTATTAGTTAGCTGAACTAAAGGGGTGAGACAGTGTGTGCCTCCCAGAGGGATCCTAGTACTTGTAGTTTGAACCATAGGGGTTTGGTTGTGTGAACTACCTAGAGGGTTACCTGTTTGTTTTACTTGGTTGTGTGGCCGCTTACCTGTTTGTTTTACATTCTTGTGTGGCTTCTTACTTGTTTGTTCCACTTGCTAGAATGAGTGATTACTTGTTTGATAATTATATGCTAGAAACTATTGATTGTTTAGTGTTTAGTACATCCCTCTTTACTGCCTTCCGTACTTTTAGCTGACATATATTCACTGACTTCTAGGCACAAATATTTGAGTGGTTGCCTAATGGGACATTGTCTCACACCCTGTTTGGGCCATCCTGTTGGGCCTAAACATATTAAATTGTTGCAGGTATTGATAAGGGCAAGCACCCTTCAACGTAAGGTTCTGGATTACACTGTAGCTGGAGAGCATGGGACCAATTTGTGGCATGTGATGTTGAGGTGTTGCCCATCTGTGGTTTTTCTTTTTTTTACTTGGTTTTAGTAGTATATTCAGCATTGTAAATTGTTTGGCTATTTTCCTAGACATATACTTATCATGCATAAATTACATATACTTCTGCTCCAGTTGTTTATTTATCAGTCTTCTGATGTTGTTGTTGTTGGATATTTACTGCTTCTATTGTTGTATGTATTTGTATACTTCCATTGTGTACTCTTCCAATGAGGGTATAGTTTCCCCACTATCACACCAAAGGCCCTCACAACTAGTCGGCAGCCTCAGGCCTTCGGGGAGATGCGCTTGAGGCCATGTGACCAACTAGGTACGGGGCGGCTCTGGGTGGATTCCTGAACCGGGACGTTACATGGGATAACACCTCACTCCCCACTATGATATGAGACCCATGAATAAAAAACCTCTATACGTAATAGCTATAGTATCCCATACTATTAACATTCGGTGATTTGATAATCATTACTACACTTTATTAAATTTGATAGATTGGTCTGATAACATTACCTTAAAATTTAACATCTAAATACATCATTATCTTATAATAATGTATATAGAGTTACTATATATGTTTGAATATCCACAAACCTAGGATACCTGCTAAAATTTTAATATTGATCCCTCAACATCACCATCAAATTTTTGTGTTTTCCCTATGGAAGGTGAAAACTCCAAACAGTGATCATATTCCACATGAGAATTCCCTAAAATGCCACTAACCACTATTTCTTCACAATATGATAATTACGGAACTGAGAATTCAAAACATGAAGTTAAATATGTAACCAATGTTTCCCTATAAGAAATTACATCTTCAATAATCAAGTCCAAAAATGACATTAAATTTGTGACCCCCACTTGAAACCCCAAAATCACTACCTCATCCAATATATATTAGATGAATGAGGTAAACATCATCATAAGTATTATATATTGGGTGAATAAATACCCCTTATAAAACCTGGGATATCTTAGGTTCAATAACACCATGAATATTTATGAATTTTTTCCCATATAATTTAATCCTTTCAATAGTTTTCTTGTCTACAACAATAAATGTTGCTTTTTTACACAAAATAAATACGTTTGGATTGCATTATCCAAAACAACAATTTAATATTTAACTACATGAAACACTTAAATTATCTTGAGGTACATTCAACACAATTTTTGGATTTTGTTATACACAATACCGAGTTCTTTCAATCTCGTATTTTACCCACAACACCTAGTTTTACAAACTAAAATATACTATTAATATTTTTATTATAATATAATTATAGTTACCAACTAGCTATTGGAATGGAAAATAAAAATTAGATTAAATAATTTATGAAAATATGATTTAAACATTTTAATGAAATGAATCCTTTGGTTATCAATTATATAGAAAGGAAATAAATTTCTCTTTGATAATAATGTAATTCATTTTCAAATAGAACTATTTTTCTATGGACAAACACTATTTTATCTTGATAATTTAAATAAACCACTACTTTAGAAATGTTTTAAAAAAAATTATATGAAATATTCTATAATTTTTTTACACTCGTCCTATTGATTTTATAGGCATAATATAATAATAAATCCAATTTTATGAATAAAAAGATATATATTTAAAAAGGGTAATTTTATATCCTTTTAATGGGGAACCAATTATAATTATAAACTATAAACATTAATAATTTTACTATGAAAAAATATTCATTATTTTTAAAATATTTGCATTAAAAATTAATTTTTGGTATCTTTTTGAATTTTCATAAGAAGATTCGTGATTGGATGAATAGAGAAAAATACCGAATGTTAATTGAAAATGATTTTTTCAGATCTAAAAGTGATAATGTTAAATTATATATGTATGTATAATTTTTATTTTAAAGTATAATTTGATTATTATTATATCAGTTAATCCACTTTAGGTCATTGTAATCAATTTCACATTGTATTTGTTTACAAAAACATTTTGATCATTTAAATGTTTTCATGTTTGAAGCAAATTTATTTCCATTATATAATAAAGATTGATTTTAAATTAATTTTATCCAATATTGAGTTTTTAATTTTTAAAAATGAATTCAATATTTGGAATAATAATGTCAAAATTTATATAATAGATCCCTTTTATATTTGGATAATATGAATAGCATCTTTTGTAATTTTTATTTACATCATTATGGGTAAAATTGGCAGTTAAGGGTAAAAATGGTATTATATTTTTTAGAAAATTATCCTATAACATTCTCAAATGTTATTAGATGAATTTAATTAGACACTAAACACATAATGATATGAATTTAATAAATAAATTGTTAATTTTCCATGAAAATGAATTGGATTTATTAAAATAATAAAGGGTAAAAAAATGTCACACTCTTAGGTTTAAGAATTATAATATTTTCAATATGGCATTAAATAGATTATATAATTGAATATTTATTTCATGAAACATAAAAGTTTTATCTACAACATGGAAATATATTTTTAATTATTTGTGAGATAAGTTCCATAAATAATTACGCAATTATTGTGCATTAATTGTTAAATTCATGAAAAACACAATTAAATGATATTAAAAATATTAAAATAATTATAATTTGAATTAATTAAGATTATAAAAGATCTTTATAGGATAATAAGACATATAGATAATGTATTATGTAATTAGTTTTATGTTATGTTATTGTATTTATTTTCTTAAAGTCATTGTAATGAATAGTCATAAAATTTATAAAATTGAAATTTTATGAAAATAATATTTTTTTAAATATGTGAAAAAGTTTAAAAATAATAATTATGGAAAATTTTGATAAGTAAAAATTATCAAAAATTGACATTTTATGATATAATTGACACCTTATAATTAAAAAAATCAACCTTTTCGTATTGAAAAAATTGTTACCATAGTTAAAATTAATTTAAGTTCACTAAGGGATAATAAAAAATACTTTTGAACATTAAGAAAATTGTGTAAAATATATTTTTTGAAGGAATTAACACAATATACCAAATAATATTTTAATTAATTTACATTTATTGGAATTTATATTATTATATAATTTTTTATAATTTAATGTTTTGAGAAAGTACAAAAGTTCCCTCAACTTCTATATAAACAGACACTTCCTCACTCATGCCATTTAACCACTATGATACTTATAGCTCAGTTTTTTTCGAAACATTCCCTTATTTACTTTTTATACACTTTTTAGAGGTTTTGGTCTTCCAAAAATGCCAGCACTAGATCACTTTAGAGGAGATCGAAATGATCGCTTTTGAAGAAGAGGTAATCACTATAATAGACCAATATCTTGTTTCACCTCACTAAACATCTATGAACACCATTTTCATATGATTTATTTCCCCATGTTACAATGAATGTTATTAGGTAAGGATACTAAAGGCGATGATTTTTGTGGGAAACATTGAAGATCTTTCACCAGACTAGAATTTTATGTTTCATGTTTCAAAATTCAGAAAACAAATATGGTATTTGCGAATATTTTTGTGTAATGTTATAGATATTTGCTAAAATTTTGAAATATACATATATAAAATTATTGGGTAGTTATAATCATAATCAGATAAATGGTTTAGTCAACCTATTTAAAATAGGATGAGAAATACAAAGTATGATCCATAATTATAAGTCTTTTTATTGGTTACAATCCAATAAATTTTGGTAACATTCATGGATAACCTAGGATTTGTACTTATATATTATATATTGAAAGTAATTTCCATTTATTATTCCATTTTCCTAATTTTATTAGTGTTACTCACACTATACTTTTGGTTTTAGACAAAGGATGGAACCCAAAAAAACAACATTAATATGGAATGTGATGGGAAATGTAATGGTTTTACTCCTATGAAAACATATGTTATAGGATTTGGAATGAAAAATATTATTTCTATAATCACAAATGATATTAATCATTAGATAATTACTGATTGGAAGAGGAGTGAAAAATATTTCTATTGCGTCCTTCATGAGGCAAGATCTACCCTCTTTGAGTGGGTCTTTTGATCTACTTCATGTTGAACAATGGATCAATATAATTTAAAAGATACATTCCATAATTCAGTTTTAATAATAATAAAAATTCATTTTCTCTTTTTTTTCATTTATAATGTTATGTAGAATAATGTTGGTATATAATCAAGAAGTTGATGCAACAAGATGAAATTAAAACCATGAAATGGGATGAGTTCAATAACTTTTTATTTTTCTATAATTACATCCTTCTTAATCTTCATATAAAGTTAGAATATGAGTTAATTTATCTTAATAAATATCATTGTTAATCTATTTGTAAATATGAGGAAAAATTTAGAAGACATAGAAGGTAGTCTTTTAGTATTATCGTCCAACCTAGATGTATGGTGATAGATTCTTCAGTGGATTAAAATCAAGTCTTCTAAGGGTGTTATCCATAAGATAATTTAGTAGATATGAAGATATTGTGTGTCGTTATATCATGGAGGAAATGGATGTTTATGTTACATTTCAAAATCATAGATTTTACATGAAAAGAAAGAAAGAGTTCAAATGAAAATCTAAATACCATAGTGAAAAGAATATGAGATTTTCTTTGTTCTCATAGTATAGAAAGAAGCACTGGGGAAATTTTCTTATGCAGACTAGTATATGTTTTATGTGTGTTAAAGAAGTTCCTTGGGAATTTGAATTTATAATTGGTTAGAAAATATTATCTATTTATTTTAATGGAAAGATCGGTGAGCATAATTCCCCGCACACTTCAATGCTTCATGTGAAAGGGAAGTGTGAATTGTTCTAATCAGTGACCAACTATAAGGGTTAGTAATGGTGTTCAATATTGAAATCCTCTTAAATTTAAATAAAAAGAGTAATATTTTGTGATTAGTATTGTTAATGTGTATTATAAAAACTATGTGGTGGAATGATAAAGTTTTTATGTTTGGTAATTCAAGAATAACATTGTATAACTATGCTTATGGTATTATAGAGTAATAAAAATCCATGAATTGGCATATGTTTTGTCCCATAATTACATGAATAAATAAGTTGAATGGTACTCATACCCATGAAATGTGATTGAGGTGGAGATGTTATATTTATCATCAACGCAAGATTAAATGAAAGATAACCATTAATATGTGCATGATGATGGGATATTGAAATAAAGAGATATTTGTTTCTGATAAGATTAATAGGATAATATAAATTACCATGTAAATGATATTATAAGAAAGTGTTTTATCATATCATGGATCTAGTTCAATGAATTTATGGATTTATGGTATTAGTAAAGAGTTAAATTTTGATGGTATGTATTTTTTCACTATGTATTTTTGGTATTTTAGGTTATTACCATGTTTCAAGGGAATAAATGATAACAATAATAACATTTTTGGTGAATGGAAATAAAGATCTACATCATGGTTTCATGTGATTAATGATAAGTGAATTTTTTATATTTGGATACCTTATTTAAATTTTGTTTTGATTTTAATTTTTTTGAAGGATCATAATGATAAACGTTTAAGAAAATTTTTATATTGAGATTTTTATGTGGTTATAAATATAAAAGTATAATATTTTATTATGAGGATTTATGAATATATGATAACCTATGTTAACCTATTTTTTTATGTTAAGACATGTAGAAGAATATATCATTATATGGACCTGATGTTCTACAAATGCTTCTAGAATTAAAATTTCACATTCAATTATTAGAATGTGAGTTGAACTGGAAGTTGATCAATGAATAATGGAAGTATCATATTATGATTTTTAAATTTAATTAAATAAATTAATTAATTCTTCTCATGAAAATTATTTAACATCAGTGGATGGATCATCAAACCAAAAATGTTATCGTAGTACAGTCCTTTCCAGGGAATCAAATGGTCCCTTAGATCATCGTAAATTTATGGCTTTGTGATTGTTAAATTTCCCCTGAAAAACATTTCTATCAATCTCTATCTGAACTAGATAATAATAATACTATTTTATTAATTTTTTAACGTTATATCTACCTTATCCCATGTTGAACCCTAGTTATGATTTAATTTGGTTTACCATTATGTTTCCTACATTACATTTTTAAATGAAAGTTCTAGTATTCATTTTACAAATCCGTGTCTCTATGAAAGGAAATTTTATGAACTAAAAAATTTATATCCTAGATACATTTATATTGATAAATTCTATTTATGTAGGGGTAAATTATAATACCCTAATATTTTTTTGGATTTTTTTGAAATAATTTAATCATTTTGATATTTTTCATTTCTCACAATACAAAATATAGATTCTATTTTACAAAAACTCTATGTTTGGATTGTATTATTCACCACACCTATTTAATAATACACTACATGCATCACATAGAATATATTAATGTGCAGGGAAAATAAATGTTTTCTTATGTTACACAAAAAACTATGTTATTTTGATCACTTGGGTTACATGTATGACTGAGTTTTACAAACTAAAAATATCCTATTTATACTTTAATAAAATTGTTATTATAGTTACCACCAAGCCATTGGAATGAAAATTATAAGTAAAATCATCTAAACCATTAAAATAATATTTTAACATATATATATACAGTGAAATATTCTTTTTTCAATTAGCTATAAATGAAAGTAAGAACTATTAAAAAAATAAAGAAAAATATTTTCTAAGAATTTTTTTATAAAAATTCATTTTATCTCAATAAATTATAAAACCACTATTTATTATTTTTTTATTAAATAATATATATATATATAATATTCTATAGATATTTTACAATAATAAATAATATTTTATAGGTATAAGATAAGAATAAATTCATTTTTATTAATAAAAAGATGTATTTTTTAAATGTATAATTTTACAACCTTTTAATGTAGAACTAATTTTTAATATAAGTTATGACTCTTATTATTATTATATGAAAAAATTAATGGAATTTGTAAAATAGTTATTTAACAATTTACTTTGGGTGAACTTTTTGTATTTTTCTATGATATTTCATGTTTTGATGAATAGTTAAAAAGAATGAATTTTAATTAAAAACCACTATTTCATCTAAAAAATTCATAGTTTTAAATTATATATTTTTATTGTTTTTTAAGTATAATTTGTTAAATTTTATATCATTTATTAAAATTTCTCTCATTGGAATCCATTTAACACTAGAATTGGATATAAAAACCTTTCAATCTTTGTAATATTAAAACTTTGAAATCCCGTTTTTTAATTCCTTCAATGGTATTAATTTTAAATTATTTTTGAATAATTATTTTTTTCCAATTTTTTATAATAAATTCCTTATTTGGATTCAAAAAGAATAATTTAGTAAATATGTACTTTTATATTTGGAAAAAAGGAATTATATCATTAGTAATTTTTATTATCATTTTTAAGGGTAAATCTTGTAATTATGTGTAAATATAATATTATAAATATTATACAAATACCCTTACATGATATAATGGTTTATTTAATTATTTTCTTTCAAATATTAACACATAATTTTCGAAATTTGATAATTTAATGGACACTTTCCACTAAAAATCACTTGGATATTATTAAAATAAATGTGAGTAACAGAATATCACATTTTCTTTTAATAAGTGTAATGTTTTTTTCATTTTGGGATAAATAAAAGATAATATAGAATACATATATTATTATGATATAAATTACTTTATCTAAAAATTTTATTATTTTAGGAATGGAATAATTATCATAAATATTTAAACAATTATGATGCAATAATTATTAAATAAATGAAAAAAATCAATTATATCAAATGAAAAGCATTTAAAGAAATATAATTTCATTAAATTATTATTATCCACTAATTTTATAGGTTACTATGACATATTAGTCGTGTATTAATTAAACATTATCTATTCTATTTTTTTGAATCGATTTGATTAGAAAAATGTAATTAATAGTTTCCAAATTGACACTGATGATATTTTATAAAAATAATATTTTATTAAATTATTTTAAAATCATAAAATTAATAATAAAGTACACATTGGATAAATTATAGTCTAAAGTATCATATTTTTACCATTAATGGTTCAATTTACACCAATTATATCAGAATACACAACTTTTGAAAATGAAAATTTTATTACCATAGTGATAAATAAAATAGGTCAACCAAGCATTAATAAAAATGATAATGATTAAAATAAAAAAAACTTCTATATCATATTTTATTTATTTTATTGCCAACCTACCGCCACAATATATGCGAATTCCTTTCCCTTTAGAATTATTTTTAATATAAATTAATTTAATAAAATCTAATTTTTTGAGAATGTCCAAAAGTACCCCTCAACTTCATTACAAAAGTACACAAAAACCCATACCATTTGACATATTTGAGCCTTATATCATGAAAAAAATAAACCAAATTCTCTTATACACATCAATAGAAACATTTTAGAGGTTCTAGTCTTCCTAAACGACTAACTCTAGAGTTCTTTATAGAAGATCGAATGGGGCCGTTTTGAAGAAAAGGTAATCGTTCTAACAAATCACTCAATTTTTTTACTCTTATATATCTCTTATTAATCCATAATATATATCATAAAATAATAAATTCATAATATTCAATATTCTGAATTTTTTTATGACTATGGACACACCGCTATTCATTCCCTTTCCTATCAAACATGAAATGAAAGTATCGATCGTGCTGACAAATGAATTTCCATCTTCACATAGTGCACAATTCATTTTACCCAACCATATTTTATGTGCTGTAATTATGATATGATTAATTATTATGTATGATATACTTAAATAATTATACTTCTGAAATGATAATTTTGTATATACCTTTTTACAACCTAATATTTCTGTTAAATGATAACACCATTTGTGCATACGTATGACGAATTATCTACACAATGAAATGTTATTTAATTTTCATCTATATTACACATGGATGGTAATAAGAATGAATTTTATGAATATATATGATATATATAAAAAATAATTATTTATTTAATTATAATATATTTTACACTTTTTTCTTTTAATGTGACAATAAAATGAAAATAACATTGATTCTTACATTCACCATACTGTCTCCATGAACAATGTATTTTATTTTCTATATGTAACTTTTATGATCACAATAAATAAATATATATAGAATAAATGTATTATATTTAAATCATTTTAACATATTTTATATTATTAAATAATAATATATGTGAGAGGACAGAGGATAAAAAGTCAAAACCTGAATAAAAAACAACAAAATTTTTACCCAAAACATAACATTATCTTGGAATTTTCAATAAGAGATTAATATAAAGAAATTAGTTAATAATATATGGTATTATATATATGAATATGGTTCTGTGGTAGTTTTATAAAAAACATATATTATAATTCTTTGGTGGGTCACATGCTTTATTAAGAACTCATTTATTTTTTGTGGTGTATATACTACTATTGAATATATTCTATAAGTATTATTATAAATATTATTGTATTTTCATATCCATATAACTTTTTAAATTCATGGGGAATACAATTCATTTTATTATAATGTTCTAAGGTTTAGTTTCAAAGTCAAATTTTTATTGGGGATAGTTTATATATAAGTATATAATGGGGAATATTTATCATCCTATTCTAGGATTCTTAAAAAAATTAAAACATTTTTTATATTATTCTACATATATATAATGTAATTTCTATAAATGTGTGAATTTTTATTAAAATATATAGAATTTAATCTTTTTTTCATTTTCCAAATGAGGTTCTTTATGTCTTTTTTGAAAAAAGTTTGGGAGGAATATTATGTGATCTTACAGGACATGAATTATTATCTCTTTCATGATTCCATAATTTTGTGATTGTTTTATTAAATTATTAAAAGGTTATTTTCAATGAAAATTTCCTCTTTTAAAATTTTATAACTTTTATAAAATGATATTTTCCCCAAGAATGATTTCAATTGGCCTCTCAAAAATATTTTCCACCCAAGATAACATCATTTTATGTTACTTATGTTTTACTGAGTATATGTTTCAATGTTACTATTATTATTAATTCTCTAAATTGTTTATGGTTTTGATTAATTTATACTTATTAATTTAGTTTCCTTTCCATGATTTATTCTCTGATTTAGTATTTAGGAAACTAATTCTTTAAGGCTTATAATATGATGAATGATTAATTTAATTATAGAAGACATATGTATGGTTGTTTTTTAATAGGGGGAACTATATATCCTTTTAATGAAATGGGTAATGATTTATATACCATGATAATTCCATGACTAGAATGGGAAGTGAACCTAGTTCATTAATAAATGGATGGAATGCGGAGTGAGATCAATTATATAAGGGACTTTTTCTGATATGATGGTTTATTAGAGAGCCTTGGCTAATATAAAAAATTATTTTCTATTATAATGTATATGAAATAATTTCATTTATTATATTATTGAATATTATAATATGATAATTTATTCTTTAGTAACTTTTATGATTTATTCCACAAAATGATGTATAAAACATTGATATAAAGAATATTATTTTTTAAATCTTCTATTTATGTAATTATGACATATTATTATGTTATTATTGATATATCTCATGGTTAATCTTAAGGATCATATAAGATCACCCTTATTATATGTTTCATTTCCCAAGGTTATAAATAATGGTTTTAGGTAAAGAATATAAAGGGGAAGTTCTTTGTGGGAGCTATTGATGATCTTTCACTAGACTAGATGTTTATGTTCTGTGTTTCTAAAGGCACCAAAATAAAACGGTATTTGGGAATGTGTTTGTATAATGTCTAAAATATTCTAAAAAAATGATGTAATATCCACATCTTAAAATTATAGGTCATTATTGGTTTCATGCCTAAGATTCATTTTTCTTGAGATTCCATCGAATTTGAAGGTGGAAGACTTTATAGGTTCCCAACACTATCAACATCATTTGATGTCCATTTGTGTCCAAAATCACCCTTATATTTGACCACATGGAGTCATTCTCTCATGATATATGTATTTTAATTAAATAGAATCCACTTAAATAATCTATTGAGAATTATCTTCACGAACATGACTAAAATCTATAAGGGAGACCTAGTCAAAGATATGGGATCAATGGAGGAATCCATAAAAGGTGGAACTGAAATATCATTATCCTATTTTGATCAAGGATTTGACATCACTGCCCATGGAGGTAGAGGCCACCCACAATTTTAATGTGGTAATACACTACAACCAACTAACTACTATAGAAGAGTTATAACCATTAAATGGAATAAAACAAATTTAGGAGACCCATGAATGAATAAAACATCATAAAATCACCCATTGCATATCCCCTTTAGAATAGTGTGGGGATAATTCGTTATAAATAGTTACCATAGTAAACCATTATCCCATCGGTAATGCTATTGTAGGATCGAAATATAATATGAGATGCTCTATATACAAGAGGGGGGTGAATTGTATACTTTAAAAATTCATTTGGAACCTTTAAAGTTAGTTATGAATAACTAGAGTTTCCTTAAGAAAAGGAAAGGACTAAGTTTAACAAAGTTAAACTAAGTAAATTCACAACACCTCTAACACCGAACTGAACTTGGAAAGGGATTCCAAAAGTAGGTTCCGGAAATATGGTTCCGGAAATTGAAACTTAACAAAAGTTACAATATAAGATTCTACCTTAAAGCGTATAGAATCTAAACTAATCAGAGTAAGTAAGGAAGTATAAGAAAGTTATACTTTCCTTAAGATACAAATTACAGCGGAATAAAACGAGTAGTAAAACTACTAGTAACAAGATGATAGTCTTTTAACCCAAAGAGAAGGGTATCCAACAACCTTGGATAAAGGTCCCTTGATTTATACTTTCAAGAAAGTCTGTCTTACCCACACCAGGGTAAGCCCTCGATACGAAGATCGGTGTCTCTGTCTTGCTATCCCCGCAAGCCCTCAACTTTAAGGTAGTTGGCAACCTCTGTCTTTCTCAGCAAGAAAGCCCTCGATCTTTAAGGTAGTCGGCACCTCTGTCTTTCTCAGCAAGAAAGCCCTCGATCTTTAAGGTAGTCGGCACCTCTGTCTTCCTATCCCCGGAAGCCCTCGAATGTAATCACCAACATTCGGAGTCTCACGAAGCTTTGAGAGTTAATAAGAGACTCTCTCTCTAAAAATCACTTCAACAGCATGTAATAACTTTTTCAGCAATCGGCACCGAGCTCTTTCAAATGAGCTCCTATTTATAGGTAAGGTCGGCTCCTCTCCAACGGTCATATTTTCCTTAATGTTCGGAGGGACCTGTACACGTGTCACTTAGACAACGGTTAGTTTATAACAAAATAGACGACATCGTTTTATAACAAAACAAGTGTAACAGAATGTACGACATCGTTTTAAACTATAACATAAAGGTTCGGAATAGAAATTTCGGGGTGAAAGTTCGGAGTGAATAAATTCAGAGTGTATAAAACAATGATAACCAGATTCTGTTTAATAGGAGAATTCGGAATGAGAATTCGGAATAGGAATTCGGAATAGGAATTCGGTATAGGAATTAGGAATAGGAATTCGTCATCAGAATTCGTAATGAGAATTATTTATCAGAATTCGTAATGAGAATTCGGAATGAGATTTCTTCATTAGAATTCGTAACGGGAATTCTTCATTTGAATTCGTAATGAGAATTCTTCTTCAGAATTCATATCCTGAATCTGGAATAGAACTTAGTCAGAATTCATATCTGGAATTCGGAATGAAACTTCCTTATAGTTCTTGTCCAGAACCGAATCCAAAAACAGAATGCTTTATATCAAAGTTTTAATGATTCCGAGAAAATGAATCCGAAACTTATACTTAAGAAAAATTTGAATGAAAATATGATAAGGATAATTTTTCTTATGAAAGTGATTTTCCTTCAGAAAGCAATTTTCCTTATAAAAGCAATTTTCCTTAAGAAAGCAATTTTCCTTAAGAAAGCATTTTTCCTAAAAAAGCGATTTTCCTTACAAAAGCGATTTTCCTTAAAGATAAGGTGTTTGTGATTTTCAAAACAAGAAGGAATGGAAAAGTCATAAGGAAAACCTTATTGACTCAACAATCTCCCCCTTTTTGGAAAGCACAAACATCCTTACGAAAAAGCTATTCTAAGAAGAAAGAAACACATTAAAGCTTATCTCCCTTGGTTTAAGGATATAGATGAATACGACTAACTCCCCCTTAGGCTTTGACACTCTAAGGATCGTATTCATATTTCCGGAGTGATGTTTCTTTAAGAAAAAACTCCCCCTTAAACAAACTCTTATTAGAGTTCTTTTTCCTTGGGTATTTTTCTTTCTCCCCCTTTAATAATCACTTATTATATTTCCTCTTTTTCTTAAGGATCTTTTCCTTCTCCCCCTTTGTGATTTTCAAAAAGAATTGGAGGGAATGGAAAAACTTAACAAAGTACCTGAAAAATTAGTACAAACGAAACAACAAACACAATTCTCATTATATTTGAAATGTCAGCAACAAAAACAGATTACAACAAAAAGAACGGATTGGTTATTTCTGATCTTTCTCCTTCGACATTAGCCCCTTGAGAATTGTCTTGATCTTTTTGAGGTCCTTATGATCTTCCTCTGCTTGCTTCTCTAAGACGACTATTCTTGCTGACTGAGTTTCAATTATTTCTTCCTGAGCCTTCAACTTTTCTTCCTGAGCTTCCATTTTCTCTTCCTGAGCCTTTATCCTTTCTAGAAAATTGATCCGATGATCTCTTTCAGATTTCCAATTCTGAGAAACAGAATTCAACTTCCCATTCAGATCCCTGACTTCTTGGATCCGGAAGTTCCTTTCCTTTGTCAAACTTTCTTCGAATGATGCAGTCAGCTCTTTAATCTTTTTGTCCTCGGTTTCAAATGCATCCTTAACAATATCCTGAAACTCATCCTGCAACCTCATCTCTTACACATTTTTCTTTGACCAGCTTGTCATCCTCTTGCAAGATCTTTTATGTGCTTCGTAACCAACGAAGAAAGTTTTTAACTGAGATTCAATCTCAAGACACTTATCCATTACCATGGATACGGAGTCGGTTTTCTGATTCAGCGCATGTTGAAGCATCTGGCATCTAGAGTCAATACTGGAGAAGGTTGGAATGGTTCCCACCAACTTCTTCAAGGATTGAACAACAAAATCGTGCCCCAACGATGATGACTCCGAATCTGAAACCTTGCTAGGAGAATTTTCTTCCTCAATAAGCTCCAACTTCCTCTTAGAAGAACTACCAGCTTCCTTCCTCATACTCTTTTCTGAACTCGGGGTATCAGCAAGAATTTTTTTCCCCTTATCTTTTTCCGGAATAGAAACCTGTTCCGGAGATTTCTTCTCGCTGTCAGACACTTGAACAACCAAATCTTCCTCATCAGCAACTTCAACATTTTCCTTCTGAGCAGCATCAATTAAAAGATGTTCTTCTTCTCTCAGACAAGAAACTTCTTCTTCGCCTTTCTCTTCTTCCATATTCGGAGTGACAAGCTTCGAAGATTGAGCTTCAGATGTTCGGAGCGACAGGTGTTCCGAAGGAGTTCCCTTGTATTCATCTACTTGTTTGAGCACATCTCCTGTCTCACCACTTCCTTCAGCAGCTTCTTCAACTTCTTCCACTTGCTCTACTTCCTCAGTAGCAACAGCCTCTTCTGGAGCATCTAGATTTCTTCCTGGAGTCTCAGGAAGAGATTCCAGAGAAAAAGTTCTCGGTACGGGAATGGTTGCTGAAACCATTTCGTTGAACTTTAACAAGGCCTGAGCTACCTCAGCCTCAGACATTTTCTTCTTCAGCTTCTTTTCCTTTGCTTGCTTCTCGAGCTCATCAGCAGCCTTTTCTTTCAAAGCTTTAGCCTCTGCAGGATCCAATCCGAACTGCGGATCTCCTTCCTTCCTCTTCTCTTTGTCAGCTCTCCACTTTGTTGCAACCTCATCAGTATAGGTTTTCTTCTTCTTAGACTTAGGAGGTGCGGAGTGGACTTCCTTAGACTTGGGTTCCTCAGCTTCGACTACCACTTCTTTCAGCTTCCTCTTCCTTACCGGCTTGGATGATTCCGGATCAGCCACTTTCGGAGTCACTTCTACTTGAGGAGGTAGATCAACAAACTTCCCTGACTCCTTGTCAAAAGCTATATTCATTCTCTTAAGAGTGGCATCACTAAGCAGCATGATCTTGCACACCCTTGGTTTGGAACTACAAGCTACCTTGAAGGATTCTAGGCACCGAACTATAAGCTTTGACAATATTGCTGGGTACATCACAATCTGAGCTCTCAGATTTCCCTTCTTCAAGTTCTCAATATTAAGAAGGATATGCTTCATCAGGTTGAACTTCCTTAGATTTATCAGAAAATCTAAGATATATATCTCACTTTTCTTCAGACTATCCTTATCTCCTTTTCCCGGTACAATAAGGCCTTGCACCCATAACTACAGAATCCGGAAGTTTGTAGAAAGACTTGCTATTTTCGGAGCCTTGTCATCATCCAGTCCGAGAATATCTAATGCCTTTTCCTTGTTGAAGCTACCCAAAGAGTCTGGAAATACGTGGGAAATAAACTCAGCTTCCCCTTCATAAGATAATCCTACCAAGCTTGCAGCCTTGGTGTAAGAAAGCTTATATGTCTTGCCATACGATTTGAAAGAAAATTTTTCTCTATTATCTTCCTCGAAGAAAGCAACCGACTCATAAAACTCGACAAGAAAGTCAGAGTAGACTTCATCTTGGTTTCCGGTTTTTGATACCGCAACACCTTCCCAGCCATTCAGCTTGATATTCTTTGAAATAATAGAATCGTAGTTGCTGAAGAAATTCGGATGAACTAACCTCTCTCTGTAGACTAACCACTGAGAAATAGGCTTGGTTGAAGACATTTCTTGAGAAGCTAACTCTGCAGACATTCGGATTAGAAGTCCTCTGAGATATTCGGAACAGAGAAGACTGAAGTTCGGAACTAAGAAAACTGTGGTTCGGAACGGCCTTAAATCGGAGAGTCAGAGCTTCAGCATGCAAAAGCTTGAAATCGATGTGGGATGAGAAAATAGGGTCCCCTTTATATAGGCAATGGAATGACGGTTCAACTTCCTCGGTTGATCTAACGGTTTAGAACGATCTGAGATCAGATCTAACAGTTGAAAGCTTGAATCCGATCTTTTTGAGGTTTTTATTAAAGTAAAGAATTAAGAAATCCAAAAACCAAAACCAAACTATAAGAAATTGCCAGCAAGTAAAATATGATTACGAAAACTTTGGTAAGAAAATCATACCTTTAGGATTAGCTTAGGAAAGTTATTCGTAATGGATAATATAAAGACGACTACGAAAAAGTCAATACGAAAAACTAAATACGAAAAACTCAATACAAAAAAGTAAATACGAAAAAGTCAATACGAAAAACAAAATAGGAAAAACAAAATACGAAAAACAAAATACGAAAAACAAAACACGAAAAACAAAACACGAAAAACAAATCACGAAAAACAAAACTTGGTACGAAAATCTGGTTATGAAAGTCCCAGTACGAAAGTTGTCCATTCCGGAAATTTTCAATACGAATACTTTCATTCCAGAAGTATTCTGTGTGAAAATATCCTTTCTGGAAAATTGTAGCTCCGGAAGTTCCATTCCAGAAATTTTCGTTCCGAAAAATTTGAAAACAAATTTTGGAAAACTTTGTTAAATAAGAAATCAAATGTACTCCCCCTATGAAAAGGAGTTTATTACTGTAAGGAGATTTTTTTTTCAACAGAAAGTTAATTAAGGAAGATTACCTTACGGTTATCATTCCTAACTTCTGTTTAATATATTCAAATCTATCAGAAGGCAAGGATTTTGTGAAAATATCAGCAAGTTGATCTTGCGTTCCGATAAACTGAAGAATAATATCTCCTTTAAGTGTGTGATCCCTAAGAAAGTGATCTCTAATATCTATGTGTTTTTCACGAGAGTGATGTGCAGGGTTTTTACTTAGGGCAATGGCACTTGTGTTATCACACAAAATTTGAGTTTTAGTAAAACTCAGGCCATAATCTGTGAGTGTGTGTTGTATCCACAACACTTGTGCACAACAACTTCCAGCTGCTACATATTCAGCTTCAGCAGTGGAGAGTGCAACAGAATGTTGCTTCTTGCATGACCAAGAAACTAATGAATCTCCTAAGAAATGACAAGTTCCGGATGTACTCTTTCTATCCATTCTACATCCACCAAAGTCAGCATCAGAAAAACTTTTTAGAACAAAATCATTTCCAGAAGTATAAAATAATCCTAGATCCATGGTTCCCTTAAGGTAGCGAAAAATTCTTTTTACTGCCTTTAAGTGAGATTCCTTAGGATTGGATTGATATCTTGCACATAAGCATACTGAAAACATTAAGTCTGGTCGACTAGCTGTTAAGTAAAGTAGACTTGCAATCATACCTCTAAAAGATGTTTGATCTACTGGATTCCCAGCTTCATCAAGATCTAAAGAGTTTGAGGTACCAATAGGAGTACTTATACTCTTAGTGTTGTCATAACCATACTTTTTAAGAAGATCTTTAATATACTTATGTTGAGATATGTAGGTTCCTTCTGGTTTTTGAGAAATTTGAAAACCAAGAAAAAATGTTAACTCACCCATCATACTCATTTCAAACTCAGATTTCATTAGACTAGCAAAAGAGTCAGTCAAAGATTGCTGAGTTGAACCAAATATAATGTCATCAACATAAATTTGAACAATAAAAACATTTTTCTTATCTTTCTTTATAAAAAGGGTTGGATCTGCATTTCCCTTAACATAGTTATTTTGAAGCAAAAATCCAGTGAGTCTATCATACCATGCTCGTGGGGCTTGTTTAAGGCCATACAAAGCTTTGGTAAGTCTAAAAACATGATCTGGATATTTTGTATCTTCAAAGCCAGGAGGTTGTTCAACAAAAACTTCCTCTTGAACATAACCGTTAAGAAAAGCACATTTCACATCCATTTGGAAAAGTTTGAAATTAAAGAATGCTGCAAAGGCAAGTAGAATGCGGATAGATTCAAGTCTAGCTACTGGAGCATAGGTTTCTTCATAGTCTATTCCTTCTTGCTGATTATAGCCTTTAGCAACAAGTCTAGCTTTATTTCTAACAATGACTCCATTTTCATCACATTTGTTTCTGAAAACCCATTTTACTCCAATAACAGAAGTTTCCTTAGGTCTTTCAACCAAGGTCCAGACTTTATTCCTTTCGAATTCATTTAGTTCATCTTGCATTGCTTTGATCCAATCATCATCACCTAAAGCTTCATCAGTGCTTTTAGGCTCTAATTGGGAATGAAATGCTAGATGTTCTACTTCATTTCTTAAGGAACTTCTAGTCCTTACAGGTTGATTTACATCACCAATGATACTATCACTGGGATGATTCTTAAGAAACACCTGATTTGGGTTTTGTAAAACCTGTTCATCAACATAGGGTAGAAAGTCTTCTGGGGTAAATGTTTCAGAAGTATCTTCTAGAACAATTTCCTTATCAGAAGGTTCTTCTATCAAAGGTTGACAATCAGTTTTTGAAAACACATCCGAGGATGTAGGTTGGGAGGTTTTAAAAACAAAAGGGTCAGACTCATCAAATTTTACATGTACTGTTTCCTCAACAGTGCAAGTATTTTTATTAAAAACTCTATAAGCCTTAGAGGTTGTGGAATAACCTAAGAAAATCCCTTCATCTGATTTTGGTGCAAATTTATGTAAGTTATCTTTAGTATTCAAAATGAATACTTTGCAACGAAAAACCTTGAAGTAGTAAAGTCTTGGTTTTCTACCATTCCATAACTCATAAAGAGTTTTATTAGGAAAAGGTCTAATCAAAACTCGATTTATAGTATAACAAGCAGTACTTACAGCTTCAGCCCAGAAATGTCTAGCAATAGAATATTCACTCAACATGGTTCTAGTTATTTCTTGAAGAATTCTATTTCTTCTTTCAACTACACCATTCTGTTGTGAAGTTCAAGGTGCTGAAAAGTTGTGAGTAATACCTTTCTTACTACAAAAAGTTTCAAAATCAGAATTTTGAAATTCTCCTCCATGATCACTATGAATAGTTTTCAATGGAAGGTTTTTCTCATTTTTAACTTGAGCTCTAAAACTTTTGAAATAAGAAAAAGCTTCAGATTTCCTTGCTAGAAAATAGACCCAAGTAAATCTAGTGTAATCATCAACTAGAACAAACACATAGTATTTGCCTCCAATGCTTCCAGTTTGTGTTGGACCAAAAAGATCCATGTGCACCAACTGTAATGCATCAGTTGTTGAGACTTCACCGATTGACTTAAAACTAGATTTATGTTGCTTGCCATATTGACAAGGATCAAAAACTTTAGAAGAATCAAATCTAAGCTCCGGTAGATCCTTAACTAGTTTCTTCTTAGAGAGTTTACATAGGTTTCTAAGATTACAGTGTCCTAGTCTTCTATGCCATAACCAAGAATGATCTTCCATTGCACTTAGGCAAGGTAAATCTTGGCTTCTTAAGTCTTCTAAGTTTAAGGTGTAAACATTCTCTTTCCTGTTGGCTGAGAGAATAAATTCTTCCTTGGAATTGTGAACTAAGAATTTATCATTCCTAAAATTCACAAGGTAACCTTCATCACATAACTGACTTATGCTAATGAGGTTGTGCTTAAGACCATTAACAAAAAGAACATTTGAAATCAAAGTTTTACCCAAAAGAACTATATTACCAATACCAACAATCTCTCCCTTAGCATTGTCTCCGAAATTTACCTTTCCTCCTTTCGTTTTGATAATCTTTTCAAAGAAGCTTTTGTTACCAGTCATGTGCCGGGAACATCCACTATCCATGTACCAAATATTGTTGCTGGAACTTTCTTTATTTTCCTGAAATTAAGAACAAAGTTAGACTTTCGGAATCCAAACTTGTTTGGATCCGAGATTTCCAGACAATAAAATTTTAGGTATCCACATTTTCTTAGAAAAGTAAGCTTTATGAAAACCTAAGGATTGGGTTTGGTTTAAGGAACAACTTCTTGCCCAGTGACCACCACATTGACATTTAGTGCAAAATGGGGCACTTTGAGGAACAAAATAATTGTTACTTAAAACTGGTTTCGCATGGGTATAACCAAATCCGGATTTATTTCTTAAAGGTCGTATTTGAGAATACATCTTATCAAAATTTTCCTTACCATGGGTAAAGTTTGATAAACACTTATTTAAGGAAAAAATTTTGGACTTGAGTTTTACAACCAAGTTTTTATCCTCAAAATCATTAGTTTTGGAACTAGAGTTAGGCTCGAAAACATTTTTATTAGAAATTACTTTTTCTAACTCTTTAGAAAGTTTATTCTTCTCAAGACTTACTTCCTCAAGATTTTTTGAAATACTTTCAAAATCAGCATTTTTCTTATCAAGATCTTTAGAAAGATCTGATATCTCTTTAGTAAGAATAGAATTCCTAGAATTTTCCTTATCAAGTTTCTTGTTGAGTTTGGAATTCTCAATCTCAACAAGTTCAGCAAATCTAGAGACTTCTTCAAAAGTAGGTAAAGTATTTTCCTCATAAGAAGATGATTCTTCATCAGAAGAGTTATAATACTTACTATCATTAGGATTTAAGGAAACATTGGTCAAAGATTCATCAATTCGTACCTTATCCATAAGACAATGATTATCAATAGGTAATCTGGCTATAAGACCAAGATTCTTCTGTCCTGAAGATTCATATTCAGAAGATTCATCTGAAGAGTCACCACCACTGGCACTCCAGGTGTCATTAGCTTTCAGAAATTTCTTAGCTTTAGCTTTGTAATACTTCTTCCTGTTCCTGTCTGAATGCCTTTCCTTTCTTTCTTTCTTTTTGAGAATAGGGAAATCTGGTCTAATATGTCCAGCTCTTTTGCATTCATAGCAAGTAACTTCTCCATCTTTCTTATCTTTCCTGTCCTTCTTCTTATACTTAGATTGAAAGTTTCTCTGTCCAGCTATCTTGTTCATCCTTCGAGCAAGATTGGCTAATTCATTTTCTGAAACTTCACTTTCACTAGATTCGGATTGGAAAATGACTTTCTTCGATTTGGATCTGGTTACTCTCTCAGGAGTCTTAGCTTTCATCTGATTTGAAGTTGTAGTAAAAGCAACAGTACCATTTCCATTCTTCTTCTTGATGTTGTCAGCATCCCTCTTCATTCTGGTCTCATGTTGAAGAAGAGTTCCAAATAATTCATCAAGAGTAATTTGAGTAACCTTCCTGTTCTCATCTATAGCTGTTCTCTTGGATTCCCACTCATTGGGCATAATATCAATTATCTTGTCCACAAGAGCTTCATCATCTAAACCTTTCTCTCCCATAGATTGTAGACTGTTGACAATGGTCATAAACCTCTGTTGAACTTTACAGATAGGTTCTCCATAAGGAAAATTAAAACCATGATATTCAGCTCTAAGCATAGCCCTTCTAGTCTCAATCACCTTAGAAGTCCCAAAATGTGTAACCTCTAACTTCTTCCATATACAGTTAGCTGCTTCACAAGAAGAAATTTGGCTATATATATTTCTAGTCATTGAACATAATAAAGTATTGCATACCTTATAGTTGAGTTGATATTCTTGCTTCTCCTGGTTAGTAAAGGTTCTGACTTCCTTGTCAGGAATTTTATAATCACCAGTAAGCATCATAAAGTTATCTACTCCAGTATTGATAACAAGTGTCTTCATACGATCTCTCCAGTATTCATAATCATTACCATCCAAGATTGGTGGTCTTGTAGGATTCAGATTGTCAATCGAACCAACATTAATTCCTGCCATACTAAAGAATAACTTTGCACACAAACTTGTTAGTAGCAAGGAATTGTAATAACAAAGTTCGGAATGGGAAAAGTTCGGAATGGATAATCCGGAATGAAAAAAGTTCGGAATAGAAAAGTGAGCAAGAAAAACTTGTATGTGAGTACAAGTATTTCAGTAACCTTGGCTCTGATACCAAATGTAAGAATGGTATAGAGTAATAGGTTTCCAACCTTTGATACCAATTGTAGGATCGATATATAATATGAGATGCTCTATATACAAGAGGGGGGGGGGTGAATTGTATTCTTTAAAAATTCCTTTGGAACCTTTAAAGTTAGTTATGAATAACTAGAGTTTCCTTAAGAAAAGGAAAGGACTAAGTTTAACAAAGTTAAACTAAGTAAATTCACAACACCTCTAACACCGAACTGAACTTGGAAAGGGATTCCAAAAGGAGGTTCCGGAAATATGGTTCCGGAAATTGAAACTTAACAAATGTTACAATATAAGATTCTACCTTAAATCGTATAGAATCTAAACTAATCAGAGTAAGTAAGGAAGTATAAGAAAGTTATACTTTCCTTAAGATACAAATTACAGCGGAATAAAACGAGTAGTAAAACTACTAGTAACAAGATGATAGTCTTTTAACCCAAAGAGAAGGGTATCCAACAACCTTGGATAAAGGTCCATTGATTTATACTTTCAAGCAAGTCTGTCTTACCCACACCAGGGTAAGCCCTCGATACGAAGATCGGTGTCTCTGTCTTGCTATCCCCGCAAGCCCTCAACTTCAAGGTAGTTGGCAACCTCTGTCTTTCTCAGCAAGAAAGCCCTCGATCTTTAAGGTAGTCGGCACCTCTGTCTTTCTCAGCAAGAAAGCCCTCGATCTTTAAGGTAGTCGACACCTCTGTCTTCCTATCCCCAGAAGCCCTCGAATGTAATCACCAACATTCGGAGTCGCACGAAGCTTTGAGAGTTAATAAGAGACTCTCTCTCTAGAAATCACTTCAACAGCATGTAAGCACTTTTTCAGCAATCGACACCGAGCTCTTTCAAATGAGCTCCTATTTATAGGTAAGGTCGGCTCCTCTCCAACGGTCATATTTTCCTTAAAGTTCAGAGAGACCTGTACACGTGTCACTTAGACAACGGTTAGTTTATAACAAAACAGACGACATCGTTTTATAACAAAACAAGTGTAACAGAATGTACGACATCGTTTTAAACTCTAACATAAAGGTTCGGAATAGAAATTTCGGAGTGAAAGTTCGGAGTGAATAAATTCAGAGTGTATAAAACAATGATAACCAGATTCTGTTTAATAGGAGAATTCGGAATGAGAATTCGGAATAGGAATTCGGAATAGGAATTCGGTATAGGAATTCGGAATAGGAATTCGTCATCAGAATTCGTAATGAGAATTCTTTATCAGAATTCGTAATGAGAATTCGGAATGATATTTCTTCATTAGAATTCGTAACGAGAATTCTTCATTTGAATTCGTAATGAGAATTCTTCTTCAGAATTCATATCCTGAATCTGGAATAGAACTTAGTCAGAATTCATATCCGGAATTCGGAATGAAACTTCCTTATAGTTCTTGTCCAGAACCGAATCCTAAAACAGAATTCTTTATATAAAAGTTTTAATGATTCCGAGAAAATGAATCCGAAACTTATACTTAAGAAAAATTTGAATGAAAATATGATAAGGATAATTTTTCTTATGAAAGCGATTTTCCTTAAGAAATCAATTTTCCTTATAAAAGCAATTTTCCTTAAGAAAGCAATTTTCCTTAAGAAAGCATTTTTCCTTACAAAAGCGATTTTCCTTAGAAAAGCGATTTTCCTTAAAGATAAGGTGTTTGTGATTTTCAAAACAAGAAGGAATGGAAAAGTCATAAGGAAAACCTTATTGACTCAACAACTATTATCGGGTTATAAGGGTGGGGGGTTAAATATATTCATAAGGAATAAAATGCCTTGAATAAATTGATAAATATGATTTATTTATTGAATTTAGAACATAGAAATTATTATCATTATGAGATGGAAATTTTTATTCACTAAACCTTGAGAATGATTTTTATTATATATAAATTTTTAATGTATTTACCGGATTTCCACTCCTCTCACTTGTAAAAATACCTCCTCTCCAAAAAACTTCAAAAACATCCAGAAACATAGAATGTCAAATATATAACCAAATAACATCCCAACATCCTTACACATATCCTTGAACTACTATTATTCTCAAAAGTTCTATCATAGGAGGGTTAAGGTTTACCCTGAAGGGATATATCTGAAGGGGTGGTATGAGTCCTAACTGACCTATTTCAAGTTATATATTATTATACCTTTATGTAATCTATTCAATTCATTATAAAATAAAGGAATTTTTATTATATATATACCTAAATTATACATTTTTTATATAACAACACTTTTCTATCTATTTTTTCACCATATAGTAAATAAAATAATCGGTCATATGTACATGTGGACCACCATGTCAATGAAGCGATGTATTTAATTTTTCATCTATCCACTAATTGAGGGATATTATAAAAATATTTAATTATATATATATTTTATATTTAATGAATATTTATGTTATATAAAGATAATATGTTAATTAATTTATTATTACTCAATCTTCAATAAATTATTTACATCACACTTGTGTATGTACAATCTACCACATCCACAAAGAGAGGTGATTCCATTTGAGTTTCCATCTCCCATCACTACTGGAAAAGGTACATATAAACATGGTTTTAAACCATGAGTATATCCCCCAAAACTGTGGTTATAGGATACACACATGATTTAATAAACCATGGCCAGTTTTGGAATCATTATTGGCATATACCCATGATTTGTAGAAAACCGTGTGTATATGTAACATTGATTTTGTTATAAAAATAATTGAAATAAAACAACAATATAAATATATACCCACATTTTAGTAAATGTGGGATTTTGTATCCCCATCAGAGATCATATTTCTATAGTTCTAAAAATAGTGGGTATAAGTTGATGTCTCCATTCGGTAGCATCCCCAACACCTTATCCCCCAAACACCTTATCATGTAAATAAAATTTCTATGTAATACATATTTTGAACATTTATAATCCAATTAATATGTTTTAATAATTTTTAAACTATATAAAATACATATATATATGTATATATGCATATTGTGATCATATCAATTGTTTTGATTACAAAACTGCACAACTATCCTTCATGTTAAGAAAAAAGAATGGGATCAATATCTTTCCATCACCCACACACTCATCCTTGCCATAAAAAATAACAAAAAACATCATCATCAACTACAACAACATCCCCCCCAAAAGCATCATCTAGAGAAACATAATCATCCACAACATCAGGACAACCACTATCATTTCAATCGCCACTAGAACCATAATTTGAATCACTCGAGGAATCATTTAATGAACACATTTATACCATATATAAATCAACTGTATTACCATCCTCTGATGGAAGTTATTTATAGACATCCAACATAGATTTATAGAATTATTCATTGATTATCTTACTTATTTCAAGTTCCTATTTACTTCATTCATTCACTTCTAATGATGTATTTTTCCCCAACTACTTCTCTATGATTTCTTTGCATACTGATGGTTCAGTATCCTTTAGAAGAGCTCGATGATGTCTAATACATGGAGGGGATAATGATTTTCCCTAGTCGATATCAAACTTTTCCTTGTGCTCGTAGCCTAAAAACACACTCAAATGATCATTTGATACGATGTTTTTGTCTTTTTTATCATCAGGGGAATCTATTGTAGTCTATTTAAGATATTAAAAATAAATTTTATTTATAAATATCTATAAATATTTTAAATAAAAATAAAAAAACATTAAATATTTTATTGTGGTTTTGAATTTAATACACTTGATTTTTTTTTCTTCGTATATGAGAAAAATAATTTAGATCAAGGTACAAGACCTTCGATGCCAAATATATGTGGCTGTAAATGAAATTGATTATTATACACATATTAAATATGTAAAAATTTGTAATGGTAAGAAATAATAAAATTGAATAATTTAAAAAAAAATGAAAAATTATTAATCAATCAAATTTCTTATTAGGCCAAATTATCCATTAGTTCAATAGGCCAGTTAGATATTATGCCATTATTTTTATTGGCCAATTTTACATTATTCATAGAGGAAAATTATCCATTACTGTTATATGAAAATTGGACATTATTCCTAATGGTGTAATATCCATTTGTTGTATTGGCCTAATAGCCAATTGTACATTATTCCATTATGCCTGATGGCCAATTGGCCATGAAGCCTATAGTAAAATTGGTCAATAAGACTAATTTAACAATTTTCTGTTAGGATTATAGGCCAATTGTACATTAGGCCTGATAGAAATTTCAAATATATTCCTATTAAAATTAAAAGAAAAAATGTTATTTCTAAAAGTTTAGGTTATAAAGATGATAATCATATTTTTGGTCAAAAATTGGCAATAATAAATCACCTTATACATTAATAAAAGATTAAGTAATGTAAAGATGATATTTTCCAATATACATAATGATTCAAAGAAGTGTGAAGGTAAAAAAGTAAAATATTTATATATATATATCATTTATCCATTTGGAAGATAAACATTAAAAATTTATTTCAAGTGATGTATAATTTACGGGCACAAGTCCTATTCAAGATAGTTAAAATCTTTATAGAATTATAATAGACAATAATTAAAGCATAGTAATATTGATAAAGAATCAGTTCGGGGATGATTAAGAACAATTTAAGAATAAAATCTATCATGAAATATATCCCATAAAATCCATCAATGCAAAATAATATGTTTCTTAGAAATAGATGAATGGAATATGTGATAGATTTGATAATTTTGTTATAGAGTGTATAAAAAATCTTCCTTTGAATATATATAATGATAATAATGGAAAATTAATTTATAAACTGAATAAAAATTATAATTTATTCATCATTTAATTTTATTTAAAATCATACGTGAAATGAAATTCATTTATTATTGATAGTTATTTTTCCACTCCCTTGATATGTGATTAAAATAACCTAAATTAAAATAAAGGGAAAGATAAAGGGTTAGTGACCTTTAGAAATGATATTTATCTAATAATCGAATGTGCTACTACTGTGAATATTTATTTTATAAGTCCAAAATAAAAATATTTTATATTTATTAAATGGTTCCACAATAATATGTAACATTTATGACAAATCCCTGATGATTAAAATGATTTTATTTTCATAAAAATTATGGAATCATTATGTGTTAAAAATATGGTAAAATAAATTTTTTAGGTGAATAAGCTGGTGGATGATTTCTTCATTTTAGAAATCCCTAATAATATTATCGTTTGAGGTCCATGGGTGAAAAAAATGGAGTATAAGTCAAAGAAATATTAGTCAAATGTGATTGAGTATGATTTCAAATAGTGGTGTCCTTAGCTCTCTACCCCCACTAAATATATATATATGTTGTTTGTGAAACATGTATTAACGGTAACATGGTATAAGGAACCCACAATATAGTATAAATTTTGACCATTTTGAAAAGTTGTTAAAAAATATTATAACCTATACGGGAATATGTGAAATCAGTCCTTAATAGGTTTATTTACTATATCACACATTTAAATGATATTTATTAAATAAAAAAAATTATATTTATGAAACAAAAGTATAATGAAATAAAAATATATAAAATATTCTATATATAGGTCTAAAAAGAGTTTTTAGTGTACATCGCAATTCTGAGGGTATATAATGGAACACAATTTTCTCATCTTTATTTTGAATCCTACGTTTTGAGGTATTGGAAATAAAATTAGTAAAATACCCATTATAATCCATATAAAACATCATTGGATACTATAATAAAAGGTGATAGGTAGATATTATAATAACAATGTTTTAGGAACACAAAATCTCATCATTATTTTCAAGGGATGTATTGTATGAAACTGTTTGTATTGAGCTTATATGTTTTATAAGACGTAATTATAAAATGATTTTCAATGATGTATTGTATACGAGAAGTCCTATAATGTGGTAATTTAATATTATTTTGTAGTCCATACTTCATTATGATCAAAAAATAATTTTTGAGAATATTTGATGAGAATAAAAAGAATGGATCTTAATAGGTGATTTTTTTAATAGAATTAGATTAATGAATAAAATAATGCATGATTTTTTGTATTTTTTAAGTGTATATTACTAAAAATTAATCTATTAATCTATTAAAAAAATATTTTGAAAATAGTAAGATGTATAATGCTCAAATGTTCTAGAAAAATCATGGAAGAAGATGTTAAAAATGATTCAAATTGTATTTATGCTGACATAAATGAAATCAAGGATGAGGAATAGGTTCATGGAGATTATAAATTATAATATTAGATATTTAATTAGAACTCAAGAATATAAAATATAATTGGAATTAATGATGAACTTGTATAGAATATAGGGATATTACGAAAGGAAAATTAATGTTATCCTATTTCACAGAATGAAAAAAATATTATTGATGTATTTGATCATAAGGAGGGGATATATTCCTTGAATGAAGAGTTTGATGATATATATAGCAATATGACTTGTGAAATTATTCTAGGACCTGAGGGAAATTTATATAAGTGCCAATTTTTTATTTCGAAATAAATTGAAAAAAGGTGAGTTGGTAAGAAACAAGGATATACATGTTTTCCAAATGTATTAACATATGAAAGGTGAATTTCCATGGATTGAATAAAAATTGAGGAGTGGGGGGGGGGTTAAATCAGTTGTTTAACTTTTTATAAGTTTCAAAAAATTATTAAACATAACCCTTGCAACCAATGAAGATATATTTCTTTATCAACCATTATCAAGAAACTCAGTCATGCATGAAAGGTAAAGCAAGAAAGGAACACAAGAATTACATGGTTTGGTCTCAATATGAGAAACTAATTCCTTTCCATAGCCACTCCCGTGGGGCTTTGGAAATACACTATAATAAATAAGTGAATACTACTTGTGACAACTCCATTTGGACACCTTCTCTCCCTAGATAGGTAACATTATAATGAATCCCATCTATTTACACAGTTTTATTAAAGAAGAAATGAGCCAAATATAAGAATAAGAACATTGTTGAAGCTGCTCTACAATTGTTCACTTTGAATCATTAGTCTGGTTTTCTTGTGTCTAATTTTCTAAAACCTGTCTTCTCATCAAGGTAATGATGGTTCCGATTTCCTTCTCCTAAAAACTCCAGAAAACATCTTCAATATTATTCTGATCTTCTTAGCAAGGTAAGATGATTAAAATTATCTCTTTATCAAACACTCGGGAAAAATTCTTCAAGATGGATGGAACAGTTCACATTGAATTCTCCTACGCACTACCTTTTTGGCATATATGAAAGTTGAAAATGAAAAAATGATCTGAGAACATATTTATAGGAAACATTGAAAATAAATGCTGGAATATTGAAATTCATAATGGCTTCCTCAAATTTCAAAAACTCCACAAATCTCTCACATTTAATATTCAATATTTGACATCTTCAAAACTCCATAAATCTATCTGATATTTATGCAATGTTCAAATTCAAATTTTCATTCTTGAACTCTTCATATCATTCTAGGAATAATAATGCTGGATCATGATTCTGATTTTATCAGAAAGATGCTTAGAAATTATGTTTTGAATTGTATAGAAAAGAAGATCTAAATTATGAAGAAATTAGGTTCCGTATTGCTCAGAAATCAAGTTCTGAATTACTCAGAAACCTGGTTTCAAATTGTGTAGAAACCAGGTTCCGAATTATACAGAAATCATGTTCCAAATTGATGAGAATGCAGTTTCCGAATTAATCAAAAATCGGTTTCCGAATTTTTCATAACTCAAGGTCCAAATTATTCCGAAATCATGTTAGAAATTACATAGAAATCAGGTTCTAGATTGTGTATAAATTGGGTTCTGAATTTTATAGAAATCTGGTTCCAGATTTCTCAGAAATCATGTTCCGAATTGTACAGAAATTAGGTTCTGAATAACACAAAAATCAGGTTCTGAATTAATCAGATATTATGTTCTGAATTGTGCATAATTTAGGTTCCTATTGTCTCAACATGTTAATCAAAATTTTAAATCCAGGACTCGTAACATGTTTCTCAGGATTGTCATTCTGGGATTCTCGCGAAGTGTCTCCGGATTTCCATAAGGTTCTAAATCCTTGTTCTGAACTTTTCATGATCTTCCATTGATTTCTTCAACTCTCCAATTTTTTTACAAACCTTTTCTTTATGAAACATTTCCTTCTCTATGAATCTATTTTTATCTATGGAAGTATGTTTAAGAAACATTTCCTTGCATATGGAAGGCTCCTATAAGAATCATTTCATTAAGCTCAACAATATCCTCAATTTGAAAGTTTGGAGTTTCCTAGAAAAATTATCTGAAGTGGGATCCAGGTTTCTTCATAAGGTTCTTGTTTTTAGGTTCAAAATTCAGATACTTATTTTTTAGGTTCAAGAATCAAGTTCTGGTTATCTAAGTAATTAGGTTCCAAAAACAGGTTCTGGTTTTTAGGTTCAAGAATCAGGTTCTGGTTTTCTCAGAAATCAGGTTTCAAAAACAAGTTCTGGTTTTCATGTTCAGGGAACAGGTTCCGAATTTTCTCATGAATTAGGGTTAGTTAAAATCATCAAACCACTTCACCATTTCTTCAACAGGTTTAATCATAAAACTTTTCATAATTTGGGAGAACTTTATGATCAGTAAAGCTTCAACTTAATTAGTTTAGAATATTTGAGGCACTTTTTTAACTTCTGACTTCTTATTCTTCAACAGCATCCTCTTTACAAAAATCTTCAACAACTTGCAACTTCAACATTCTTTCACTCAAAAACATTCTTCAACAAAAATATTAGTGGTCAAAAATTACAAATATTTTTTATAACATAACACCATAATGATTCTTCAATCTCCCCCTTAGTATTTGTTGGTAATCCATGTTAACAATATTTCACCTCAAAAAAATTTCACTACAAAATTTATTGAACTTTACAAAAACATATCCTTTATCAAAAAGAGTGTCATGAAACCACTATACTAGGTAAATTAATGCTTTTAATGTATTTCCATACCTCGGGGAAAAGAAAAATTTATAGCCATGTATGGGTAAAATTCACCTTACTCAAACTCCCTCCTCAAATTTTAGCTTTCTCTTTCTCTCTTTTCTTTTCTTCCCTCATTTTTATTTCACACTCCCCCATTATATGAGAAAAACATCTTTAGATTCATAAAATAAATCCAAGTAAACACAACTTTAAATTTTGGAATTTATTACTTACTCTCCCAATTTTACAACATAATCTAAAGCATAGTGGGGGAAAACATCCTTATGAGTTTTGGGATGTCATGGGAGGAGGTTAAACATAGTTTTTCTGCCTCAGTTTAACAATCCATTCCTTTGACACTGCTTTTCTATAAATATCAGCAATATGATACATTGTTAAAACATATTCCATCATGATTTCTCTAGAATCACCTTTCTCATTTAAAACTGATAATTATTATCAATGTTTTTTGATCTTTAATGTTGAAAAACATTATTAGAATGATAGATGCACTTTGATTATCACAGAGTATCTTCAATGGTTTAGAAAGCTTCACTTTAAAATCTTCCAGCCGAACCTTTATATACATCATTTGAGTACAAGCCTGAGTAGCTGCAACATATTAGGAATCATCTGTGCTTAGGGTTACTCAACATTATTTCTTACTATTGCAACTCACACATAATTCCCCTAAGAAAAATTTTCCTACTGATGTTGATTTTCTATCATTACAATCACCATCCCAACTAGCATCAGTATAAGCATGAAACATCATCTCATTGTTTCTCCTGTATAACAACCCATGTGAAGTTATTCCTTTAACATATCTCATAATCCTCTTAACTACCAACATGTTTGATTCTATTTTATTACTTTGACACCTGGAACAAAGATTCACAACATAAGAAATATTTGGCCTTGAATCTATAAGATAAAGAATACTTCTTATCAACTTTCAAAAGTCTTTCAAATTGACATTGTTCCCTGATTCATCTGTTCTAAGAATTGTGCTCACTGACATTAGAGTTGAAACTTCCTTTGATTCATCCACCACAAACATCATTAAAAATTCCTTGGCATAGTTTTCTTGGGTTAAGAAGATGTAGTTTTTTTGTTATTGAAATTTTAATCCAAGGAAGAAAGTTAATTCTCCAAACATTGACATTTCGAAAAATTTCTTCATCTTTTGAGAAAACTCTTCAAATTCCTTTTATTTATCTCCAAAAAAAATTATATAATCGACATAAACAATTACAATTAATGTTATAGAGCCAACATCATTAACATAAATGTTGCCATCAACCTTTCCATTAGAAAATTTCATCTTTCTCAAATAATTTGCATGCATCGAATACCATTATCGTGGAGCTTGTTTTAGCTCATACAAGGATTTCTTCAATTTGAAAACATTGTTTTCATCTTTATCACGTAGAAACCCACAAGATTGTTCAATGTAAACTTCTTCCTCAATCTCTACATTTAGGAAAGTTGACTTTATATACATTTGATAAACCATGTAATTACAAAGAGCATCCACTGCAAGAAATATTCTAATAGTTTATAGCCTTGAAATAGGGCCAAAGGATTCCACAAAATCCACTCCTTCCACTTGTGTACATACTTTACACACATGATTTCATTGTTTCCTATAACTTATTCATTCACATTCAATTTATTCCTGTAAACCCAATTGGTTCCGATAACATTTTTTTGGTGGCCTTTAAAATAAATTTTAATTTCTTCTATAGCTTGTGTTACAATTAATAACATGTTTAAAGAAACATTGATATCCTATTGATATTATTATTAAAATATAACTGTGATAAAATAGCTATCAAATTTGGTTGTAGGAATTGGGGAAACCGTTTTTTTAAACAGGTCTAAATATTATTGATAAATATAATATAATTATAAATAAGTAATAATTTGTTAATGTTTTTATATGCTTAATAAACTAAATTTTTCTAAATAAATTATTTTATTGATTTCTATGAACAATTAGTATAAATAATTTTTAAAAATTTTATTAATAATATTTTATAGAGTAAAAATTATTTTTCTGGAATCAAAATATCCAAATTATATTAGAGTGAATTTTTGAACAATTTCTAAAAAGGTAGATTTTTATGTGAATTGAGAAAAATACTAATTTATATTAAAATTTTCCTTTTAATTTAAACAATGTACAAAGTTAAATATTGTTTGAAATTATTATAAAAATAAAATTTATTCAATTATTTTAATATTAATGTAATTTTTTGTTATTTTAATCTTATTCATGTTTAACTTCGATATTAAAAGGTGTTATACTTATGAAAATTGTTCCTTTGGAAAACCAATTTTTTGTCACATTTACTGGTTCAGTTTAAAACTAAATTTGGCCTAATTTGTGAATGGAATTTGTAAAAATTGATAGAATATGTTTTATAATTATAATTAATATTAAATTATATGTAAAAGTTAGTTTTTTCAAAATCAATAGTAAAAACAATAAAAACGTTTTACTACAGTTCATTTTAAAACAGTTATTCTCGGGGTTTAGCATAAAATATAATAAGTAAAATGAAATAAAAAGCTTTAAAACCATATTTTTATTATAATTTGACCTTATATCATATAATTTTAAATCATTATCTTTTTTGGATAATTTTGAATTTTTAAAATGTGGGTACACCTTTTTCTTTTAAATAATTTCCAGTTTGTCCCCTCCCCCACTTACAACAGTAAAGACCCTCCCATCTCCTCTTCATACTAAAAATTAATTTTTGTTCTCCCAATACATACCAAAATATCTTACTTAATTACCTCCCCAAATATTATATTCCATATACTGATTATTAAACCCTCTTACAAAGGCATGTGGTGAAGACATAAGGAGGTTGTTCGAAGAGGTATCATTCTTAACCAATTTATTTTTTTTTCTTCTTCCATCCCTTAAAAATATCATTAAACTAAGATGATAAAATAAAATTATCCTATTGAATAAATTTATATTTTATTATGTTAATATAATAATCTATATCCATCTCCTCTCCCATTAAACAGTAAACAAAATAATCAATCATGTGTGTGGTGGACTACCACATCGTGAATTGATGTAATATTTTACCATCACTGCCTCTCACAGTTTGATATAATTGTATATTTAATACATTTATATGAAATTTATTAAATAACTAATCTTAATAAATTATAATATCTCCTAAACCACATTACCTACAAATATTTGGGAAAAGGATAATGTCACTCGTGGACATGTTTGGACTACCACCTCCACGAAGTGATGTGATACATTTTCCATTATATTTTGTACATGGATGGTAATAAGGAAATATTTAATGAACAATATTTTATATATTAAACAAAAATAATTCAGTAGATGAGATAAATTATTTTCATTTCTTTTGTTCCATCTATCAAGAAAATGGAATCAATGATCATGCAAACTTACGACTAACTATCTCCATGAATAGTGTGAGGCATTTTAAATATCTAAAATTTATGTATTAATATAGGTAAATATATATTTAATTTATTTTATGTTTATATCATGATAAACATTTCGGACATTTTGGGACCATAATCAAAGTAATGTGATATAAAATAAACAACCAAAACATATCTGAAAAACGAAGATGTTATTACCTGAAATGTGATTTTAACAAGGAATTGTTAATAAATGTGTAATAAAAGGTCAGCATAAGATAATATATTGAATGATATATATTATTATGGTTAAATAATATATTTATATTAAACATAGATGTTTTATATGGTATGTTTAAATGTGTATATATAAAATCGACACTTGAGGTAAGGTATTTTTATCTAACATTTATTTCTGTGGGATAAATGAATTAGATAGAACTTATGTACGTTGTGTGGGTATATAATACCCATGAATATCCTTTATTTTTATTATCATGAGATAATGTGGTAAAAATGTCAATCAACATTTCTTCCTTTAATATGGATTATGAATCAAAAGTTACCAAAGTATTAAGGTTGTTATATTATAACCTCATAGTTTGTTAGGGTGGTTTATGATTGTATTCATATGAAGAGGTCAAATGATCAATATCTAAATAATATCATGAATTATCATATAATATTGTTATTTATTTAAATTATATGTCATAATTTCATTTTAATGTATTTGTGTACTCAATATATCAGAAATAATTTTATAAAAAAAAGTGAATTTAATTAATAATTTTATAATTTTTTTTCTATCTATGTTTTCTAAAGATGATTTAAATAAATATTTAATATAATAAAATTATTGGTTTAATAAGATTTTAACCATTTTTTAATGTTGAAAAATATGTTTTAATGCTTTTTTATTATCATCATCCAAACATGTTACCTTTGGATTGTTCTGAATGTGGGAAAGGATCATTATTTTAACTTGTTCAAAATGAATACAATTTCACACCACCATGAAAGCTCAATGATTGAAATATTACTCTATAATATTTCATTATTATTATCAAATATTGTTTTATTTAATATTTTGATGTGTTTATTTTATAATTATTTATTTTCAAAGGGAAATTATATTTTTCTCCAAAAATGTTCCTAGTGATCATTCAAAATGATTTTTTCATCTATGATTCCATCATTTGAGGTTACATAATAATTATTAGGGATATGTACAATGATACTAGTATTACTCATTTTTAAGTTGAATTATGTTTATGATGAAATGATGTATATGAAACCATTTCCTTATTAATAAGTTATGTTATGATGAATTGATTGAATGTTTATGAAATCATTTTATTTTCACACGGGTCATGTTAAAATGAATTTTTTAAGAAACCCATATATTATCATGGGTTCTAATACTATTAATGTTTTATGAACAATTTTACAAAAAATTTATGGATCACGTGTTGGTTAAAAACTATATATTCCTCCAATACATCAAGTAAACATGGATAAATCACATGTAAATTTTTTATGCGTCAAAGTGATATCATGTTCAAAATTTTATACATGTATATTGTTTTAATTACCATAAGGTTCATGAATGGAGCTTTTTTCCATTTTTAAATGATTAAGCTTAGATATTTTTTCATTTTCATATGTTTCTGTGAGCCAGGTGTTCCAGCAGCATCATCCTTCTACGCTTTTAGGGGATGTCATACCATAGACTGCATAGCTATGGATAGAGACCGCATTACCATTTTTTGAGAATTTGGAGTCACTTACAGAGTGTAGGGTAAAGAACGTGACTTATAAGCTCTGTGCAGTGGCAGAACGCTAGTGTGGTGTTTTGATCCAAGTTGATGGGATGTGGAATATGAGTTTGGATGAGTTCCAAACCCACTTCAATGACTAATTTTAACCTGTGACTCTACATGTAGAGAGTGCTAGTGATCTAATTTGTCTGGATCAGGTTGCGATGATAGTTATAGAATACAATGAATTCATTACAACGCTACAACATTTTAGGCCTATGTATCCTATTAAGGTGCAATCAAGGATGAGGTGCTTCAAGGATGGTCTTAGAAATGCAATCAGATCTCATGTCAAGGTGTTCATGATTCCTTCTATAACTGATATTGTGAATCAGGTGATGATTACATAGTATAACCTAAGGGAAACTGGGGGTACAGAAAAGGGTATTGATGTATCTCGTCCCAGTGGATCTACATATTCAAATAGAAAGTGTCATTTCGAGGCTTACCACAATGTGAGTGATAGTCGGGATTTTGGTTTAAGATTTGGTGTCCTAGAACCTATAAGTTTGACTTTCATTAAATGGATATTTAATGTATTATTATTTATTGATCACTATTCGGCATGATTGTTATATAATAATGTTCTAGAGTAATTGTTGAATTGATAAGGTCATGGCAGTTCCCTACTATGGTGAGAACCTTGAAATACTATAACAATATTTTAAAATATAGATCTGAAGTTGGATGGAATGATATGATGTGACACACAGCATGAAGAATGTTAGGTTCGAGTACTTGGAAGAATATGATACTTCCTCTAATGAAATTTCCACTTGGTATTGTTTAAGATAGAAGATTATGAGAACAAGCCCGCTAGTGGGAATTCTGCATGTTTTGGTGTCATTAGATATTTCTATATGCGAGCATGTTTAATGTTTTTTAGACATTATGATTCTCATTAATACATGTCATGACTTACACACTTTGATTTACGAATGACAACTATCACTTAGAAAATTGAGGGGATGTAGGGTACGTTGGGTGCATCACTAGGGGCATGTTATAAATGGATATGTTGTGGAAGGATTTTTCCCTTCCATTTATGGAAGTTTACATCTCAGCCCTTTGAGTTAAATAGAACCATCATGAAAAATTGCATGGACATGGTGCGATGATGTGTTTATTTCAGGTATTCAAATAACAATGTATCAAGCATAAAATTTGATGACATAGTCATGAAACCTTCTTGATGAGATATTGGGACAATGGGATTATATTATATAGTGAGAGTTTGTATGTGGATGTTGTTGTTGCGGCATTATTATGTATCTCTTGGCTTCCTTGACCCTTTTCTAGAGAATACTCTTAGACATTAGGCAAGAACGCCTAATTCGAATGGGAAATAATCCCATCTGGTCACACATTAATTTTTTTGGTGGTCTTAGTTAAATTCTATTTGAATTTAATTAATGAAATAAAAATTATTCTCAAGACCAAAGAAAAATTTTATTCAAGTTAAAATGACCGCATAAATTAAATTAAATTTATTTATTTATTTTACTAAACATTTATTAAATATTTTTTACTTGTTTGTAAATAAAATATTTATTTATGATAATAATTTTTTTATTTTTTTATTCAGGTTTTCAAAAAATGGTAGTGGAGTTCGAGCATACCAAGGTCATTCTGGAAGAAAATAATTATTTTCAAGATGGTAAATAATTATTAAACTAGTTGACAAAAATTAGAATAATTATGCTATATTTCTGTGACCTGTAATTTTATTTATAATTCAGTTTTTCACAAGTTGGCTCACCATAAATAATGATAAGGTATTATTATTAAATTCATGGGTTTTGTCTATGTTAATGATTGTATTTAATTTTTTCTATTAAATTAAATATTATAACTGAAATTCCGTGTATATAAATAGGCATGTTCGTATATTGTTTCAAACACTACACCACATGCCTAGTGAATTGAGAATTGTTGAGCCAAACACTTTCCCTCTCGAATCCTCTTTTATCCCCTCTCAAGAATGAGAGACGTTCTTCAAGGCTGATGAACATGCGATCAGGAACGACAGACACAAGAAAATTGATTCACCATGCTAGCTCCTGTATAATGAGTTGTGTCGATCAGAGTCCACCAGATCACATGTGGATCACCACTAGAGGTATTATAGTATGGATCCTTACAAGTGCAATGAGAAAATCGAGAATGGATATTGTGGACGATCAACATCATCAACAAAAAATACCAAAGATCCAATTATTATTTTTCTTTTTAAATTTTTTTGAATTAATTATAAACATGATGTGAAAGATCCTATCCAAAAGGATTCGGGCCTCTTTCTTCTTTATCTATATCTTTGATTACATTCTATGGATACTGGTTCTCATTGTCGTATCGATCCTAGAATAATCATTGATCATGGTAAAAATAAAATTGCCTCTCGTCCCAACCACGCTTCCACTATGCCCAGAACCGTCAAGTTGTATCAGAGGGTTTACATCATAGTTTATAATTATTTATGTTTTATTGTTGATGAATTACTTATTTAATAATTTAGTTGATTCAAATCAAGTTAATCGTTCTGAAAATCTGAATCTCGAGATCTATTCCTCCTCATTCATTTCCCGTTAACCTTAAAAAATGATTATTTTTTTAATTAAGATTAAAATAAAATAGAGGATCTCATCCGGTGGTGCCAAAGCTTCCCTGTCGTAAAACAGTAGAACACACAACGTGTATTTAGCAATACGCGCCGTGTAGTCCAGATTCAGTACATCATACGGTTCTGCCAAACCAAGCCGTGTTTTGGAGTCTTTATAAGTCTTAAATGACTCAGTGCGTTGACTAGGAAAAGGTGGATGCAGTTTTTTGTTTAAATACCGTGTGGCCCAATGGACATGATGTATAGTCCCTTCAGGTTAGGGTTGGACCGTTTACAACGTACATGACTAGCTCTTCTGGAGACTGTGTAATGAGGAACTACATGGTGTGTGGCCCACTAGACATGCCTAGTACTCTAATGATTTCCAATGTATACTCCCAGGTCGGTTCCTTGTGTGTGTACGTCAGATAGACGGTGAAAAATAATACACGTTGTGTAGTTGGAAATACATGTCGTGTACTCATCCAAATTACACAGATTTATTAAAATTTGTTATTATATAACATAAACCCTTGAGACAGGTACCATTGTACATGCATAATTTTGAGGCACAATAAGTGATAGGTGTTTTATATATATGTGTTTAATTTATATATGTGTAATATTCATTTCTACTCATTGTGTAGTTTTGAATATGAATTCACTGGGTTGTCTCCAAGGTATAAGTTAAGTACCAAGATATTTTTAAATGAATTTATTTGTTTTAAATTATGATGGATGATAATTTAAATGAAATTCAAAAAAGGGTTTAAGATTAAAGGATTGATTCATTAAAGATGATAATTTATTGATTCGAGCATGATTTATCTTAAACAATAACAACTGAAAATATGATTGCTAGTTTTATTTATGTGTAAATATCATTTCATGTATGGAAGATCATGAGCTAGAACAAGATATTTCTATGTGGAGGTTTTTTTAATTTATTTATTTGAATTAAATTTGTTGAAATGAGAGTATTCTCATCATTAATATGAATGGCCTGTGTGCCCAAGGTTTATTTTATATAAAACCTGTTTTTACCCCTCACCTATATGTGAGTTAAAAAAAATGGCATATGTAACAGATGGAACTCCCATGATAGTGGAGGCATTTCAAGCTAGATTCGAGATGAAACCAATCCTAGGAGATTAAGAGGTGGTCATGTTGATGCTAAAAACACGAACCCAAAAGGTTCAAGGGGTTTCTCTCCTAGGTCAAGGTTATTTTATCAACCACTAGATAAACTACCCATTAGAAAAGATTAAGATCATTCGATTTACATTATTTTATTTTTCTCATTTCCTTGGTTTATCATTATGTATGTGTTGTCACAATCATATAATTTATAAATTAAACAAACAGGCAAGATAAAACTAAAATAAACACGACGTATCCATAAATATTATAAAGACATGGTAAATTACATAAGTAAGTTCCATTAAATATTGAAAATCGTGTGATAATGATAATAATAATTTCACTCATAAGTGATAATAAAATCCTTCAAATAAAATATAAACTGAGAAAAATCATTATGTTACTTTTTTATGGGGAAAATTCAATAAGACTATGTGTTTGACCAACCCTTGTTGGGACACATACTTTTATACATGAAACCCTTATGAAAGGATTAGTGTTGACTTAACCATATTATATCAAGAGGAGTAACCCTTACTATACATGGAGTAATATTAGAGGTAAGAGTTGAGGAAATCCAAAGTCATGATTTCAGGATTGGGGAGTCCACTCAACATTTCAAGGAGTTGCAAGCATGCAGTTGGCAAAGACCATCCTACATTAATACCGTATAATAGTTTGACCAACCATTTGTTGGGGCCATGTTAAGGGTAATATGGATCATTACCACTACAATGTCATGGAAACTGGAAAATACGAGTTCAATGGGGAAAGATATTGGGACATGATAAAATTATGGGAGATGTAATAAAATTTATTATTTCTTAAAAAATGTATTTAAGAAAGTGATAATGATATGCTATTTTAATTGTACATTAAAAATTAAAAACTCATCAACCAAACTATCTATACGATCAATTATTGATAATGGCCACATCATCAATGGAATTGACTTCCAGGAATCATTTATATGATGTCAGGTTATCCTATGCTGTGAACGGAATTATTACGTGCTGAAGTCAGCATCACCTGATCCGCCTACCAAAGAGGCTAGTCATGAGGATTTTCCGGTCTATGAGAAACTTATGAACGATGAGGTCAACATTCAATGTTTGATGTTAACATCAATGTATAGTGATCTCATGAAGACTCATGAAATCATGGATGCTTATAGCATGCTCGAGAACTTCCATGGTCTTTACTAAGAGAGAGGAGACAAGAAAGGTTTGAGATCTCTATGGTTCTCTTTCAGAGTAATCTTGGAGATGGTGCCCCAGATGGGCCTCATGTAGTCATGCTCATTTGCTACATTTAGCGCCCGGAGGTTCTAGGTCTTAAACTCCCAAAAGAACTGGGCACCGATCTTATTCTTACATCACTCACTTAGAGATTCTCTAACATAGTAGTCAATTTTGTTATGAACAACATTGAAAAGTCATAATCTGATCTTATTATCCTCATTCTCCAAGTGGAAAAATATATGAAGCATGAAAATCCTTATATCCTTATGCGATATAAGAGGAAAGGGACGGGAAAGTGCTTTAAGCCTAATTCTTTTTCATAGCCTTCCACAAAAAAGAAGATCAAATGGGAGTCAAGGGAACTGGAGTCTATTTGTTTCACACGTGGAAAGAAGGTCGATTGGAAGAAGAACAATAACCAACCTATGAAGAATGGGGAATAATCAGGTTTATTTGCTATCAAATTCAATGTAGATGTTTCTACAAATTGTGTATTAGATACAGCTATTGATTCTCACATATTTATCCAAATACAAGAACTATGTAAATTCAGAAAAATTGATGGAGGGGAGGTAGATCAATGAGCATCCAACTGATCCAAACTTACTACTTTATATGTCGGGGACTACCACCTCACATTTCCAAGTAGGGTGATTATGGTATTAAAGGGTTTTAATTATGTGCCTTCTATTACTAAAAAAATTATTTCTAAATCCATATTATATATAGAGGGATTTGTTTTCAAGATTGGAAATGAATTTTTCTTCTCTTATAATGATTTGATTTCTTATGGTAGGCCACCTTTATAAAACAGACTGTACATTTTGGATTACACAAACTAAGTAATGGAAATAGATAACAAAGATACATCACATGACTCATAACACACCCAACTTTGGCATGAACAGCTAGGTCACGTAAATGAGAAACGATTGAAAAAGTTACATCAAGATGGATATTTAGATTCTATCAAACTAAATCCACTTGGCGTATGTCATGCATGATTATAAGGAAAAATGACCAGATCCCCATTTAGTGGGAAAGCTGAAAGGGATAATGAACTTCTTGAATTGGTTCTTAATGATGTGTGTGGATGATTTCTAGTTGAAGTAAGGGGAGGGTACTCATACTTCAAAACTTTTATTGATGATTTTATTAGATATGAAAATATCTACTTAATGAGGTATAAGTCGTATTCCTTTGATATGTTCAATGAATACAAGAATGTAGTTGAAAACTATCTTAGTAAGAATATTAAGAAACTCTGCTCTGACTGAGGTGGAGAATATCATAACCAATACTTCAATGAATACTTATGGGGGTTTGGGAGCCTCTTACAACTCACTCTTGAAAACACTCCCCAATGAAATAGTGTGAGAGAAATGAGAACCCACACGTTATTGGACATGGTGAGATCAATGATGAGTCATGTGAGTCTTCCATTATCATTTTGGGGATATGCGTTACAAACAAAGACACACATATTGAAGAAAGTACCAACTAAATTGATAAATGGCATTCCATAGGATTTCCAGAGTGGAAGAAAAGTCATGTTATCGAATTTACATGTGTGGGGTAGAAAATCATTTATTAAGGCATCTTCATGTAACAAACTCATACACCAAGGCACAAAGTGTACCGTTATAGTATAACCAATGAAAACAAGGGGATATTAACTATACAACCCCTTGAAAAAAAAGGTTATAGTGGAAAGAAATTCCATATTCCATGAGTGGGATCACATATCCAAAAGGGATAGTGGGAGTGAGATAAAATTCTATTAATCGAGGATCAAGGTACACAAGAGTTGGTACAAGAATAGATTCCATAATTCCCCATGGAAGAAGAATATATTCCAGATACACAAGCACTGCGTATGAGTACAAGAGAGGTTAGATAATCGGAACAATATAGTTTTCTACTTACATAGGATGGTGACTCATTATTAGTTGATAATAATGATCCTATAACCTAAGAGGAAGCAATAAGTGGCACAGATGTTGAAAAGTGGCAAGAAGACCTGAATTCTGAATTCGATTCAATGTACCAAAACCAAGTCTGGATTTTGGTAGATCCTCTAGTTGATGTAAATCATGTTGGTTGAAAATGGGTATTCAAGAAGTAACTGGACATGGAAGGACAAGTCAGTACCTATAAGGCACGATGAGTTGAAAAAGGTTTTAAACAACTTCAAGGAATTGACTATGATGAAAACATCTCACTAGATGCAATGCTAAAATCAATTAGAATTATATGTTCCATTTAGGATTAACATGACTATGTGATTTGGAAAATGGATGTCAAAACAACATTCCTTAATGGGAACCTTTATGAAGATGTATACATGACACAACCTGAAGGTTTTGTGTCTCCAAAGGATTCCAATAAGGTATGCATAATGTAAAAATCCATTTATGGATTAAATTAAGCATCCAATTCATGGAACATTAGTTTTGATGAAGACATAATAGAATTTGGTTTTATCATGAATGAATGTGATCCTTATGTCTTCAAACAGTTTAGTGGGGGTGCATTCATTTTCTTAAAAGTATATGTTGATCACATATTACTTATTGGAAACAAGATACCGGTCTTACAATCAATTAAGGAATTTTTGAATCAATGCTTCTCCATGAAATACATGTGCGAGGTTTCATATATTCTTGAGATCAAGATAAATCATGATAGATCCAAGAGATTTATGGGCGCAAGTCAATGTATATACATTGATAAGATATTGAAGAGATTAAGTATAGACCAATCCAATAGGGGATTCTACCCAGTGTCACATAAAATTCATCTTTCCAAGAAAATGTGTCCTCAGACAAATGAGAAAAAAAAGATAATGGCAAAGATCCATACAAATTTTCGATTGGGTCAGTCATGTATGCCATGCTATGTACTAGGATAGATGTAGACTATGAATTGAATGTGGTAGGAAGATATCAAGCTGACCCAGGTGACTACCATTGGATGTTAGTCAAGACTATACTAATGTATCTAAGGCGTACTAAGGATATGTTCCTGGATTATGGAGGAGATGAGGAACTATTCATTAGAGGATATGCAGATTCTAGTTTCTAGACTGATAAAGATGACATGAAGTTGAAAACAGGATTCATATTCACATTGAATGAAGGGGTAATGAGCTGAAAGATCTCGAAGCAGTGTTTGGCCATAATTTATATAGCAGAGTTCGAGTATGTCATAGCATCTCATGTAGCTAAAGAAGAAGTTTGGATGAGAATATTTGTCCAGGAGCTAGATGTGATACCTAACAACAAATATCCCAACACACTGTACTGTGATAATACGACAGTGGTGGGTCTTATAAAAGAGCCAAGGTCACATTAGTGGATGAAGCACATACATAGGAAGTATCATCTCTTGAGGGTTTTTTCTCATAGAGGTGAAGTTGAAGAGATCAAAATTTCCACGGACGACAATGTGTCAGACCCCTTGACTAAAGCCTTGACTCCGCAAAAACATGATCAATATGTGAGGTCTAGCAGATTTCATGTCGTAGGCAGTTGGCTCTAGTCTAAGTGGGATTCTGTAAGAGTTGGTGTCCTATAACCACCTAGTTTTAATTTGATAACATTGATATTTAATGTATTATTACATATTGTTCATTCTTCTACATGAATATGATGTAATAATGTCTTAGATTATTTGTTGGATTGATAAGGTCCTGGAAGTTCCCCTCTATGATGAAAACCATGAAATGCGATAATAATAATCTTAAATATAGTTTTACTATTGTATGACATGCTATGATGGGACACATAGAATGTAGACCATTAGGTGCGAGTATTCATCAGCAAATAAGACTTCCTCTCATAAAGTTTTCACTTGGTAATATCTATGATAGGATATTATGAAAACAAACCCGCTAGTAGGAATTCCACATGTTTTGGTTTCATCAGATATTTCTATCTGCAAGCATGTGTAATGATCCTTATACTTTAATATTATTATTAAAATGCATCATGACTTACGCACTTTGATTTACTGATGTAAAATGTCACACAGACAGTTGGCGGGAAGTAGGGTGTGTCACGATTGGCATGTTAATAATGGATAAGCCAAGGAGGTATTTTTCCCTTCATCTTATGGAAGTTGATATCTCATCCCTTTGATTTAAATAGAACAGTCACATGAAATTCTATGGCCTTGGTGTAGCGATTTGTTTATTTCAGTTAGTCAAAGAATGATGTATGAAGCATAAAAGTTGATGACATAGTCATGAAACAAGTGTGATGAGATATTGGGACAAAGGTATTATATTACATAGTGAGCATTCATATGTTGATGTCATTTTTGTGACTTTACAATCTTTCACTTGGGTGCCTTGACCCATTGATAGACAATACTCATAGAATTTAGGCAACCTCGCCTAATGCCAATGAGAAAGAATCCTAGATGATCATACACTAAGTATTTTTGGTGGTCTTGGTAAAATTATATATGAATTTAATTAAGGAAATAATAATTACTGTCAAGACCGTGGAAAAATTTTATACAAGTTAAAATGATCGCATAAATTAAATTAAATAAATAAATATATATTTATTTTATTGAAAATTTAATAAATATTTATTTACTTGTTTGAAAATAAATTATTTATTTAAGAGAATAAATTATTTATTTATTTATTCATGTGTTCCATAAATGGAAGTGGAGTTCGAGCAGACCAAGGTCATTTTGGTAGTAAATAATTATTTTCAAGATGTTAAATAATTATTTAAAAAGTTGGCAAAAATTAAAATAACGCTATTATTATTTTGTGACACAATATTTTATTTATAATTCTGTTTTGCACAATTTGGTGAACCATAAATAATGATGCAGTATTGTTATTAAATTTATGGGTTTTCCCTAAGTTCATTAATGTATTTAATTGTTGATATGCAATTAAATATTGAAACTGAAATGTCATGTATATAAATAGGAAATTATTCCTATTATTCCATACAACACACCACATGCTGGGTGAATTGAGATTTTTTGGTCCAAAAAATTTCTCTCTCAAATCCTCTTCTCTCCCCTCTCAAGAACAACAGATGTTATTCAAGGCTGAAGAACAGGCAATCAACAATTACAATCACAAGACACTAGATTTGACATGCTAGCACCCGAAGAACAAGCGGTGTCGATATGAGGCCATCATATCACATGTGGATCACCGCTAGAGTGATTCTAGTTTGGATCATTACAAGCTCAATGAGATAATCTGAAAGGGAAATTATAGATGATCAACATCGTCAATGAAGAAAAATACCAAAGATCTATGTATTATTTTTCAATATGAAATTAATTATTTTAATTATAAACATGATGTGAAAGATCCTCTCTAAAAGGTTGCGGTCCTCTTGCTTCTTTATCAAAATATTGGATTATATTCCACGGAGACTGGTGTTACACATTGTATTGATCCCGGAATAATCATTGATAATGTTAAAAATAAAATTGGGTCCCATCCCAACCACACTTCTGTTATGCCCAGGACCATTAGTTGGTGCATGAAACGTTTTTTTATCAGTGTGGTAGATGAGGTCACATGAAATTTCAATGAGACCACAACCCAGTAAAGTGTTGAGATTATAGTAGGATGGGGAACATGTTGTAATTTTTCAGGACGTTCCCACTAGTTGTGAGTGGTGGGAGGTTAGCTATGACATCTGGTTTGGGAGTAGGTTCTTTAGCTCCACACTAGGTTGGGAGTTGGAGCATAGAAGGATGGTCAGGCCAGGGAATTGGTGGTTGTGGTTGTGGTATCCAAACACTAAGTTCTCATAGACATCATGGAAAATCCGCTCATGGTAGCCATGTAGGGTCATAGGGCCATGGTACATGCTGGAAGTATACTGTGCCACAGACCCAACAGAAGCAGGATCATGGACCGTCTATGGTGAGAGGTACGATCTTAGTTGATTCTACTATTTCATCCCATCTTTTCGATACAAGTTCCTATAACAATTGTATCTCTATACGAGTGTTAAAAATCATTGGTCTTGTAGTTTTTATTTCTGAGGGTGTTTTTATGGATGAAACACCATTTAAATTTAGAAAGGGTGATGTACGCCTATGTATGGAGTTTCCCCTTGAGGTTGGTGGGTGAAACATCCTATGGAGTTTATATTTCCTCGAGATTATTGGTTTTGATGTTTTCCTCATAATGGAATATATAATTTCATATCAAGCGTACGTTGACTACTATCACTAGAGTGTGACATTCACATCCCCTAAGGGTGTAGTGTTTATTCACAAGGATGAATGGGATGCCTAGTTGTGAAGAGCTAGACCCAAGAATCGTGGTAATAATGGGATGAAAACCAAAATTTATAGTTTGTTTCTGGATGATCTGGGAGTGGGTCAGGATGAATTTCTTCAAGTGGTTGAGAACTTCAGGGACATCTTTCAGGATGAATTTTCTATTTTACCCACTTAGAGAGAGGTAGATTTCTCCATTTAACTAGTTGCAAGAGCTATGTCAATATATATTAATCTGTACAGGATGTCTACAATTGAGTTAGAGGATCTAAATAAGAAGCTAAAGGATTTAGAGGTGAAGGGGTTTATTAGACCCATTACATCAGCATGGGGTTCATTGGTCCTTTTTTGTGAAAATGGATGATGGAACACTTAGTATATGCATGTATTATCAGACATTAAACTAGTTTCTGGTTAAAAACCAATATATTTTTGCATATATAGATGAAATTTTTGATCCGCTTAGATGAGCTCAAGAGTTCTCGAATATCTACATCAGGTCAGGATATCACCATGTGCATGTTCGTCCTACAGACAAACCTCATACAACCTTTTGTATCAAGAATGGGTTATATGAGTAAATGGTTATTCCATTCGGTCTCATGAATGTGCCAATGGTTTTCATGGTGCTGATGAACCGTTTGTTCTATCCTTACGTGGATTATTTTGTGGTGGTTTTCATGGATGATATCATGGTTTATTCTCACATTCGACATGACCATGCCAACCATCTTTAGAACATTTTCAATACACTAAGAGAGATTTAGTTATATGATAATCAGATAAAGTTATACTTTTTGATGTATTAGGTTCACTTCCTTGGCCACATCATCTCAGAGATAAGTGTGTCAGTGGAACCAGAGATGTTACGAGCTGTAGTTTCCTGGGAATAACCTAGGATCATTTTTTACATATAGAGTTTCATGGGGATAGTTTGTTTCTAAAATCATTTTATATTTGGATTATCATGCTTAGAAATGCCAATGATAGGTTTATCTAAAAATGGTGTGACGTTTTTGTGGTCAAAATCTTGTGAGAAAACCTTTCAAGAGCTAAAAGGGAGGCTGAAATTAGCACAAGTCCTGATACTAGCAGAGTTGGGCCAGAGTAACATGGTGTGTTGTGATACTTTATGTATTGGCCTGGGGCAGTGTTGATGCAGGGAGATCAAGTCATAGAGTATCAGTCTTGGAAGCTATGGCCTCATGGGTGGAAATACCCTCTGCACGATCTCAAGATAAATGCAGTTGTTCATGAATTATGTTGTTAGAGGAGCTTTTTAATGGGAGAGCATTTTATGGTGTACACAAACCAAAAAATCATCAAGTATATTTTTACACAGCATGATCTGAATTTGAGGCATTGAAGGTGGTTGGGGTACCTAAAATACATTTAAATGGAGCTTTCCTACACACTTGGTACGAGAAACACAGTAGCCAATGCACTGAGCAGGAGGACTCAGATACATAAAGTGCAGTAGGCCAGTAGCGAATGGCAGCTACAGTCGTTTTTTTCTGAGATTCGTCTAGAGGTGTATGAAAGATTGGGGTAGGATTTTATTTCAACATTATCTGTTTTATCTACCATGCTGAATATAGTTAGGATGAGGCAACTATCAAATTATGAAGACCTAGTTTTAAGGTAAGGTGTGGTAGGTGAGGACCCTCATCCTGGTTGGATGGTAGGCAATGATGAGATCTTGTGTATCCATGGACAAGTCTGTGTTCCAATAGATATACGTGTGGAGATAATGAGGGAGTTCCATACATCATCTTGGGTAGTGAAACCCGTGCTTACTATGATATATTGTAACTTTCAGCATCAGTATTGGAGGTTGGGAATGAAGGGAGAGGTGGATGGTTTTGTTAATAGGTGTTCCAGCTGTCAGCAAGTCAAGGCAGAACAACAACAACAAGATGGGATTTTACAATAGTTACATATCCCAGAGTGGAAATGGGATGATGTCATGATGGGCTTCATGATTGGTTTATCAAGGTGACCTCGAGGTAATGATGATATGTGGGTTGTTGTTAAAATGATTACGAAGGTCTCTCATTTATTTCCAATAAAGGAGTCCTTTATTGTTGATGATATTGGAAATTTTACATCCGAATGGTGGTATCACTTCATGGGGTCTTGTGCACTGTCACTGAAGATAGGGATTCATGCCTTACATCTCGTTTCTAGTACAGTATTTAGAGGGCACTGGGTACAAAAGTGCTTCTGAGCATAGCTTACTACCCTCAGACTTATGGTAAGTAAGAGCGTACAATATAGGTGTTAGAGGACATGCTATGAGCATGTGACTTAGTTTTTGGCTGCTTTTGGGAGAGGCACATTACCCTGGTTGTGTTTACCTACAATTACAGTTATCACATAGTGATACAGATGGCACCTTATAAGGCTTTATATCGTAGGTCGTGTAGTTCTCCCCTATGATGGTTAGAGGTAGGAGAGGAAGCTTTACTAGGACCGCGTCTCGTGCAAAAGTCACCTGAGTAGGTCCAATTGATTCAGAAGTTGATATTTACTGCACAGTATCTTCAGAAATCATATACCGATCATCGCAGATGGAATTTAGAGTTTAATGTTGGGGTCATATTTTCTTGTGTTTTTCACCGAAGCTGGGACAATTGAAGATCAAGATAGAGGGTAAACATTCACTGAGATATTTGGGGCCGTTTGATATTCTGGGGAGAGTCGGGTCAGTTGACTATCATTTGTAGTTACCTAAAAGGTACTGAGCCACACAATATATATTTCATGTATCTCAGTTCCACTTTTATCACTAAGACCCATCTCACTTTTTTCAGCTCGAGGAGGTTAAGCTTCAGGTTTATGTCTCCGTTGAGGAGCATCCAAACCGTATTTTTGACAGGAGATAAAAGGTTCTTTGAGGATTATCATTTCTTATAGTATGGGTTCTATGGTAGAACAGTCATCTACATAATGTTACATAGTAGGGGGAGGCTGACGTACATGCTATGTGGCCAGAGTTGTTCTCAGATAAATCTTTACCACCCTTCATAGAGAAATTTATAGATGAATTGCTATAAGGGGGGAATATTTTAAGAACCCAACGTTTCATATGAGGTACAGATCTTCTTCATTTTAGTGAAATTAATTTTATGGAATAATTTGAATGATTAACTAGATCATAGGTGTCTTGGAGGTGATTGGCGCTTATCCGAAGGCCAGAACCAAGTTATCGGCTGAATATGACCTGGCACACGGTTTTCACATGTCTTGCGCCCTGTTATCCATAACTATGAAAGTATTATGAAAAGTTCTAGTTTTTGGCAGAGTGCTTACACACACCTTTCACATAGTTAGTCAAACCATTTAGTGTAGCTGTGTGAAGTTCCCCTCCTACGAAGTGAGGCGCGCATGGTTTCCGAATGGTTTGAGAAACTGTGCTGGTAAACTGTGCAACATAGCTGTGTGATATTTTTTCAAAAGTTAAAGTTAAAATTTAATTGTTCTTTTAAAACCAATTTGGGTTTTTCTTATCCCATGCAATGGAGGTCTCCCATGGAGCACCTCTGAGGCTCTTAAAGTATGTTTTGGGCCCTCATATCCGTCCAATATTCGTTTTTATCACTGATTATATTTATTGATCCACATTGATAAGGGCAACATTCCTTTTTAGTCATTCTTGATTCTTAGAAACAATGATTATGATATTTGGTTTTAAGATCATATTCACTAATATTCCATTCTACATCTGTTCATCAGATTTCTCTCAAAATAAGACAAATCATGACTCGGTACAGGATGTGATGTCTACTACCAAAGAATGGTAAGTGGTCTATAATTCCATTCATATTTTCTTTGGTGTTTTTCAACCATTATGCTTTTACACCACCTATTAGACATTCTGGAGAGGTCTCATTTGTTATCATGTAGCTTTTAGTAGCTTTAGGTGGACATAGTAGGGTTGATCATAGGTTCTGTTTAGGTGTGTTGGCACACGTTTCTCGTTTTAGGGTAACCCTATGGGTATACTGTAAGGAAATAACTTGTTAATTCATATTTAAACCTCCCAAAGAGTGTGTTCTTGGGTTTTCCTAGATAGAGGAATCCCTTCGATGCCTTGATAGCTTGTGTAGCCTATTTAGAAGATGTACTACCTCCTTCTTTAATGAATAGTATGTTATGCATTAGATTTTTTGATAGTTTGGAATCATAAAGGGATGATATGGGTGGGTATACCTATATATAATGATTAATGTAATGTTAAGTGTATTTTAGGGGAGTGTAGGCCCATATTATTATGATAAATGGTTTTCATGAGTGGGTATAGTCATGGCTTGTGCTAGTTGATGGGAGTGGGTATACTCATGTGTTTATGAATGGTTACTTTGAATTTCGGAATGCTTGATTGAATGGTTCGATAGATTCCTTAGAATGATCTCTTTGCATTTGGAATGAAGTAGTGGATGCCTTGAGATTACTCTTACCCCTGGTCTTGATTATGTGGGATGCCTTGAGCCTTGCTACCCAGTGGATCCAGCTTAATTAGGATCATGTAGGAATTTTTATTTCCATGCTCTTAGGACCTCAACCAGTGCCTAACTGAGTTTCCACTAGGGATTCTCAAGGGACTCGATGGGATGCCTTGGACATACTCCTTGGATCTATCACTCTGTGGTCTAGAATTAATTACATTGATGCCTTAGCCTACTGACACCTTGGATCCAACCCTTGCACTATACTCTTCACTATACAGCATGGTCGTGGGATACTTGACTTCTCTATATGGTATCTATGGATTTCATGATACATATGGATGTACAATGTGGTCATGTGACTTACTTGTTACGTGTTATAGCTCCTTTTTAATGAGATGATGGTATTTTACTGATTTTCATGCGGTATGTTGTGTTTTACTTGTTATATTAGACTTATTCCAGGGGATACACACTAAATTATTGGGTATTTACACTTTCTATCACTTTTGTAGAATTAATGTTAGAAGTGTATAGTCTTGTGGGGGTTTCCTACTGGGATATTTATCTCAAACCTTGTTTGGGTGTCCATGGGGACTGAAACAAATTATATGGTTGTAGGTGATGATATGGGAAAGCACCCAAGTATAGGTTGTTGATTTCTGTTTTGGAGCAGGGGGCATTGGACCCAGCTGAGTCTTATGATTCTAGGATACATTTTTTGTCTTTTGTTCTTTTTGGGATACATTTATTTTACTATATTTCTATATACTTTTTTGAATTATTTCTAGATGCATGTACCTTCTATACCATTTTTTATATGAGACACATTTTTTTATTGGTTTATATATTTTCCTTCATGTCATACATTTAGTAGTTTATTAGTTATTTTACTTCTGAAATTTTTTATATGTTGACTTCTACAGTGATACTCTGGTAATGAGTGAATAGTCTCCCCACCGACTCACCTAGGCCCTCACTACTAGTCGACAACCAATGGAATTTGGGGAGATGTTCTTGAGGCCATGTGACCAACTGGGCTTGGGGCACCATTCCTGGTTGCATCCCTGTCCGAGACGTTGCATTTATATACTTAAACAACCCCTTGATCTTGGTATAGTAAGTTAACTGGACATTTATTAGAAAATATTTTTTTAGGGGAACTACATATCACACTATTTTTATAAATTAACAGAATTCAAAAATTATTATTGTAAAAATATATGTTTATGAAAGTATATTTGGTTAAACTCATAAATCCTTAACTAATTATTTTGATGATATTATGAAATATGAATTTGAATTGTTTATAATGGGTGTGTTAATATAAATTCTAGATATTCATATTTCAAAAACATTAGAAGGGACATTTATATGTGAATATATGCATATAAAATATTTCTCTATAAAAATTGGGAAATAAACCACTAAAAGTTTATATATTCCACTTTTAGTTGAATCTTGATGAACATGGAAACCCAATGGATTAAAATATGTATGATTGGGTCTTAAATTTACTTAATATGTAGTTTTTGAAAATTAATGTTTTCTGTATTCTTATGTGATAGATGTCAAGAAAATAAAAAATAACACTATCCTAAATCTATTAAAAAACATTCATTCTTTAAATGGAACTATGGATTTTGGATTATTATATTATTCTGGAAAATATTTTTAACTAAAAAGTTTTTTAGATAATGATTTTGGTGGATGTAGAATCTATTGAAATAGAAAATTAATAAAATGTTATTTCATAGGACACTTATTAGTTTCATGGTATTGTATGAAACAAAAATCAATTGGACTTTCAACTAATTAAGTCGAATATGTGACAACAAGAGTTTTTTACGCTCAAGTGTTGTGGACAAAACACACTCTCATTGATAATGGAATGGGTTTTTATGAAACTCAAATAATAATTGAGAACACTAGTTCAATTTCTATAAGTAAATAACTTGCACATACCTCACATTCTCAGAACATTGACATAGTCCACCATTTCCTTCGAGATCACACACATAAAGGTGATATAATATTATAAATAATTAGAATGTAATAATAACTTCTAATATTTTCACTAAACACCTTTGTTCAAATAGATTTTAATATATTAAATAGATTCTAGGAATGATCGATATCAAGGGATTATTTATATCTACTTCTTTTCACCAATATTTATACATTAATGAAATCCTTCTAAAAGGAGGAGTACATCTATATTTAGTTTCTCAGAAAAAAATTGTTTTTTGAAAATATTGTTTTTTCAAAATTATTCTAGTTTACTATCTTCATTAATATATTAAATTTTTTATAAATAATGTTTTTATAAAATTTTAAGGGTTTAGAATCCTAAAAATATTTTGGACATAAAAATTCTTATAAAATTTTTCTTAGACAATATTTGTATAATGATTCTATCGTAATCAGATTTTATAATAAATGCATTATAATAAAATTTTATAATAAAACTATTATAATCTATTTTCATAAAAAACTATCAGAATAATTTCTCATTAAAATCTACCATTATCAGTTATTTATTATAAATTTTATTGGAATCTATATTATTTACAAAACAATGATGAAACTACTGTTCATATTGATAAAACTTTTCTACTTTGAAAGGTTATCTTCAATTGATTTAACTTTTTCTATTTATCCACTAATTTAGTTTATAAATGTTTTGATTAATTATTTTTTTTATAAAAATTTGTTTTTTAGAAAATAGTTTTTATAATTGGATCTATTATCACTCCATTGAAATGTTTTCACAATACATTGAGGGTTTAAATTTATATTTATAACATTCTTCAAATAATTCCTGATTGTCGAATTAGAAATGGAATTCTAATATTAACCATTTAAATTAATTGAATTACAACCATCACCACCCGCACCTATATCTTTTTGGGACACCCCATTTCCCAGATCACTTCTCAAATGATTAAATCCTAAACTCCTTCCCTCTTTTTAGGGATCATACATAATTTTTTACCATTCCTATGACCAATGGAACCTATCTTAGAATGATGTACACTAAAGATGACATCATGTATAGGGAATCATTCGGAGATATATCAGTTAAAAGAAAATGGAATGACATATATGATTCTATTCATAAGAGAATTATTTCATTTCAAGGATGTGATAATTTATCCATAGAAAATTATAATAAGGAAATTGACATGAATTATCCTAAAATCATCTGAACGATTAATGCATCTGCTGAGTTTTAAGATGAGGGTGTTATAAATCTAGTTTCATTCACTTTTTTTGATATGAAATGTAAGCTTTCATAAAATCAATTAGTATATTTGGTTTGAATTATTAATGAATGTGAATATTATCTACCCTCACATAAATTACATGATAAACTTGAAGCTTTTGAGAAATAAAAGGTATAATCTTATTTGTTTCCAAGTTATAAGGATGTTATAAAACCATATCATCATTTATCAGATGCTATAGTCAAATCATTATATATACATGGGTAACTTATACCGAGGAATGGTTATAGGGATACCCAAAAAGTCTCAAATATATTTATTTTAGATTACATCATATATATAAGGTAGGTAAACCTGGTTTTGTTTTTCTTCAATAATGTGGAAGAAATCACGAATGCTTTGATAAAGTCAAATATCATTATGTTCACATATTTTATAAATAAATTTCTTATGAAGTTTAGGGAACTTTTCATATTTTATAATAAAACATATCCAATTAGGTGAAATATCTAATTTAATGAAAAATAAAAATTCTTGAAAATGAAGTTAATTTTTTATTCAAAGTCCAAGAAGTTTGTAGATAAGGTTGAAGGAGCTGAAAATAAATCTTAAACTTATGAGAAATTTGTAACGCCTTGACCCTAGTTACCAAGAGTCGGTGCCTTATTACATAACATTGGAATGATACATGGAATCATGTCTCGAATGACCGATCAATTTAGTATCAATGGAAGTACTAAATACAGTCATACGTTTTCCATTAAATCATGAAATAAAAATATCAACATCATTTCATCCCCTTTTTAAACACACTGATATCCATATCTTATGCTTGTAGTTCAACCATAAAATACTTTTTCACATCCTGGGAAAAATTAAACATAGAAATGTGTGAGCACAAATGCTCAGTGAGGATAACAATATAGGAAAAACATTCATAAATAAGCATACACATTTAAGGTAATGTATATGACTAAAACAAAAGCCTTTTAAACATAAAATTCAGCATAATATGGAAAGGATTAACTCAAATCATGGAATTTACATATTCACATGGATATTCAACTTGTTGAATAATCAAATGCAATATCAATTCCCACTTTCTTAATGACGGAATACATAATTCCATACTTCATAACCACATTGTCAAGGAGTCCAAGAATTCAAATAATATTTTGTCAAGGCCTTGTTACCAGACACAAGTTTGCCTAATGATACCTACCGATGCATCAAGGAGCTATAGAGGGATCCACCCATCACTTACTAAGTCCAACACATTCCTCATATGAAAAGGTTAAATCATAATCTAAAAATTCATATTAAAACTAGCATATGAAATGTCAATATTTTAACGAAAAACCATGAATGGCATAAAAATAGCACATCCACAGTCAAACATAACTAATTCAATACAAAATGGATGAATTTATTATAATAACTCAGCCTTAATCGAGAATAATGAAGGATATTGACATATATGAAAATAATATTCAAAAACTATATATGAAAAATGTCCCCCTATTTCTTGAAAACATTTAGAAGTCTCACTATTTATCAAGAAGCTATTAAAAATAGATTTTTGAATCAAAGATTCCCAAAACACATAGAATATTCTCTAAAGAATTAAAATTTTAAAACATTCACTCCCAAATAAAAAATTCCTTAAAACTGTTGTTAAAACATGTACATTAATGAGAAATATTTAGGAGAATAAATTTCTGAAACATTTAAAATGATATTTTAGTTAGAGTTCTTAAAAAAATGAGAGATGCTTGAATAAAAAAAATTAAGGTAATAAAAACATTATAAAATCATGAGATGAAATGGATTTATGATATACTATGTCAATGTTCAATATATTCACCAAACAAAAATGAGTTGGTGCATAACAACAAAGAAGACTCAATGGAATGTATTTTGAGATGAAATCCCTTATAAAGGCTTTATCCTTTGGTTATGTATAAATCAATGACATAATTATGTGTGAAAAATATATATAAACTAAATATTAATGGATTTTTTGGGTAAATATATCAGAGTACATTCCCACATATTCTTGTAAAAAAACACCTATTAATTGGATGTTTAACTCAATGAATGGAGATTGAGTTAAAATTACTATTATCATGTTCATATCGATGATGTGAGAATTTATCAATGGGGTGAATATGTGTATCAAATCTATATCCACATAAAGGGTAGTGGAAATTACGATGAAAATAATAAATAGTTATTGGACACATAATCGTGGAGTAAAATAATCAATGAAGTATACGTAAAGCCCAATGAGTGGAAATTGAAATTTTAAATTCCCTTACCGATTTTGTAAGTTAAAAAGCATACAAACCATTAAAGAAGTATCATAAAATGAAAATTTAAATACCCAAAACATAGAGTATTTTACACAAAGAAAACAATCATGGGTAGTACATAAACCAAAAAAATGTAAATATTGGCAATAGAAAATGAATCTCACGGGAATAAGAAGCGAGATGAGAACCCTTTACCATGTTGTGATCTATTGAACCGCATGACCAAAAGTTAATTACCACCAAATGAATCACAGAATACCATGAATATAAATATTATCATAATAATATAAATCAAATGGCATTATACAATACAGCACATGCAATAAATAAGTGGCAAACAATTGAAATCTTACGGAATTAAAAGTGAGACAAGAAACCCCTTACCATGTTGTAATCAATCGATTCATATGAAAAAAATTTAATAACCACCAAATGATTCACATAATAAAATTATTATAATGAGAATAATGATAATATATATCAAGTGTCAATACACAATACACCAGATTCAACAAATTAGTGGCAATCAATTGGAATCTCACAGAATTAAAGGTGAGATAAGAAACCCCTTACTTTGTACTTTTCCTTAGTTGAGGGTACGTTAACCTCTTGTATAATAGTTTAACCATTTCTATTAAATTATAATATAACTGTATACATAAGTATGATTTCATATATGTATCTTTAATATTTATTTTTTAATAATATTTTAGTAGTATCATCGTTTCAAGTGTTAACTGATTTGTTTCTCTTCATATACTCAGTTAAATAAGCCATTTATGTTATGGATAGGATGTATTTTATTCATATACGTAATGATATTATCTTCATAAACATTTTTTAATCATAAAATAAAAATTATTCTTGAATTATTATGATGGGGAATGAATATCATCACGTTCGTGAAGACGGTAATCCGTACATACGTACGAGCGACAATATCATTATATTGATGGTGAAATCATATGAAATTGGATGGTATATCTTATATACAGAATAATTAACTTGTTATATTTATTATTTACAACAGTTATACTCATTATTATACCCATCCAAATAATTATGTGTCCGAATTACAAACAACACCCCGATGTGGAGACGGTAATCCGTACATACGCAAGTATGGTGACTTTGTCAATTATAAGGTGGATAGAATAATGAATATGGTTTTACCATTTTTATAATAACATCATAGTATATAGAATATACCGAAGTTATTATTTTAGAATGGAATCAACAAATAAAGAGGAAGTGTAAGAAGTAAAGAACTTGAAATAGGTGAGGAAATATTTACATCTTCTTCGGGTTTTTCCTTTTGATTTCATCAAAAGGGCTCCATAGGATGGATTTATGACCAAATTAATGCCTCAAAGATGATGGTATAAAATTTGGGAGGATATTTGGATAGGGGATGGCTGATCCAAATTGCTTTTGAGGTGTGAAATTACAAGAAGGTGATTTTCAATTTTATAAGAGAGGTGAGGGTCACTTTAGTAAAAGCTAGAAATATTATTTTATAATAAAATCATTTTCGGTTTCTAATGGATCTAAAATAAATTATTTAAAGGATAATGTGGGTATGGGTTGAAAAACTCACAACAAATAGGTTTTAGACAAGTATAGGTCATCATATTAAACTTATATTTTAGATTTAACTCTTAGTTAATTAGTTTGATATTTACCATGTTTCTTTGTATTTTTATATCATATGGTTAATAAATTTTCTAAAACATGCCAAGAGAACCCCATGTGGTTCATTATTAATATAAATAACTTTATCTAAGTAATTTGGACAAACCTCATATTTTTAAAAATATTATATGAATTTATAATATAATATTTGTTTTAAAAACTCAATTATGTCTATATTGACACTATTTCGTATTTGATTTTTTTAAAAGCCATAAAAACCTTGTTACATCGAATAAAATTTATTCAACTAACCTTTACATGTCATATTAAAATATAAAATTATTGGAATTCATCAGAAGTCTAAATTTAAATTTATTTGGATATTTATAATTTCAATTATTTTAATATTTCATTAATAAGGTAATTACTTTATTATCATTGTGTCGTAAATAAATTAAATTATTTAATGTTTAAATATATTAAATAAAATACCACTATATAAGAATTATTTTTATATTTCTAATAAATATTTATAGTCGAATATATATTGTGTGAATCCTTATATTAAAAATGGTTTAGTTATTAAACATTGAATTTAACTCTTTTAACTCATCTTTAAATAAAATAAAAATAAACTTCCTAATATAATCCAAGTAAACCAAATAGGTTCATATTTTATTCGTAATGTTATTTGTGGTCTAATTATACTTATCCATCATAATTAGGACATGTTTTAGGGTCAATATGATATCATTTTTACACTTAATTAACCTCTTTACTTTTAACCGTTGCAAATAAATTCAAAAGTTACTATTCACAAAAAAAATTAATCTTATTGAACCACATTTTACCTACTGATATTAACAATGTCTCTCGGATTGTTTAAATTCAACTCACATAAGCAGTAAAATTATGTTTTATATAAATTTGCAAATGCTCTTAGGTGGTTGGTAGAAGATGGTAAAAAGGTCAATAAACATTAATACATATAATTTTATTATAAAATGACTCAAAATAATTACATTGAACTTATATAGGTATTATATATCTATTTTTACATAAAAAATTCAAATCAAATAAATAATTATTTAAATAAAAAGTCGGATTGAAACTAAAACACAATGTTTTTCACTATTCATCGAAAATTGAATGTTCCCAAAACAATACCAAAAAATTACCGCCAGATAAATTTGATATTTTGTAATCAAAAATGAATTATATTTTAACAAATTAAAAACTTATGAGTTTCATTAATTAATTTAATATTAATTCTCATTGTCAATACTGAAAAGAGGGGTTTTACAAAGTAAAAATTATCAAAAGATTGACATGTGTTTATGTTAAATTTAAATGTGAAATTACTTATAATGACCTAAATTGTATTAAATGATAAAAATATAGTCTAATTATATTTAAAAACCATTCAAATACATAATTTAACACTATATATTATTTCGATTAAAAAAGTTTTTTTCTGTTAAAATTTAGTAATTTCTAGTATTCATCAAAATCTTGATGTTATCAGAAAAGTAACAAAAATTTATCCAAAATAAAATTTTTTAGTCCGGATTCTAAATAAGATTTCAATTTATTTAAATTAAATATATAAATGTGTGAAATATTGGTTTTAATAAGGCTTTTCCATTAAAAGGTTGTAAAATAGCATTTAAAAAAAATACTTATTTTATCTGAAAAAAATGAATTTTTTCTTATATTATGTCTAAAAACACATAATAAGGTTTCTAAAATTATATGGAGTATATAAAATTCAAAATTCATTTAATAAAATTCATAACTTCTTTTTGAACGTCTAGTTTGTAAGTCTTGGTGCGCTAGAACTCGGTGTTGCGTGTAGCGTAAGATATTGAATTACTTTAATGAAAGTAACTTACTATGAAATCTTGGGGGTGTTATATTATTTCCCAAATTTTGATATTGTGTCCTTTAAATTTTAAAATTGGGCTTGGGAACATCATTAAAAGTCCCACATCGTAAAAATAGTCAATAAAACTATAACTTTAAAGGAAAGAAAGATAATTACAAAGGTCACCAAAGATAACCCATACTTGGATTCCATGTAGGAAAACATGGATATGGAAGATAAACTATGTGTCAAGTTATGACGGAGAGTGAAATAAAACGTGATTAGGAGGGAGTTAAAAACAAGAAAACCACAAACTTGTGATGGGATAAATGATCATTAGTTTCCCATTAGGAAAATTAAATGGACAACATTTTTTGTTTTAAGTTTTATTTCCTAAAGTTAAGAAATTTATTTTTGATAATGACTATGAACATAAAGGGATATAATTAATTTGTATGTAGGGTTTCATCTTTTAAAAAATTTCTACCATTGACTCTTCGAATTTTTTCCCAAACAAATAGTATTAAAGATGATTTGGTCACGCCTGAAGTGCTAGAATCAATTTATAGAGAATCCCATGATCCACAAAAGATAAACTATATATTTCCCTTGCCTTTAGAGATTAAACAAAACAAAAATTTTAGTACAAGATCATTTAATCCCCAAAAAGGATAATCCTTTTGAGAAGGAAATATTAATATTAATTTATAAAATTAAAACAACAATTCCCAAAGTTCAATAAATACCTTTCAATAATTGTTTTTTGTTAAAATCCTTTAATATATTGCAAAAAAATATTGAAACCCAAAACATAGAAGAATTTGATTATGTAGTCTTCCACATTAAATTGTATTTCCAAATAACATCGACTACTCTTAAAGTCAAATACATAAAAGTAATTAACCTAATCACATATTCTCTATGATATGTTAATAATTTCCATAAATAACCCAAATCAAAATAAATCAAAAATAAAAACATATATAAACATACACCATTACTCAAATGAAATCTTATAGTATTCCTTTTTCATTAGGCATATAGTGTTCCCAATAGAACAAACATCTTTCAAAAATAATATTTATTAGTTAATCACCAAATCTTTTTCCTATAATAAGTATATCCATTTGATAAGACATAATATCCCATATAAACATATTAATGATCAATAAAATCATTTATCTAAAATGAATTAGTCACGGTAACCGTGGACTACACGTAGTCCAATGGTAGGGATAAATATCTACCACACTCTGGTTGTGGGTTCGATTACCGTAGATTTGTATAATGTGATGGGTTGTCACATGGTCTGCATGTTTTACTTTTTCCAAAAATATATTTTATAACATTCCCAAAATGAGATAAATTTCTCAAAATAACCATAACATAATTTAGCCACAAATTTAATATCATACCTCATATTTTCATCCCCAAAGTTAATATCCTGTAATTGCCTCAAATTCATAGATCATATAAACCCAAATGGTTCTTTATAACTATATCCACAAAATTGAAGATAATTCATCCTCAAATAGAATTTTCACATAAAAAAATGCATGGTTCCACATACAAGAGTTTAGTCTTCTAATAGAATACCATTTTTTAAAAATTTCACTATCCATTTATTTCCAAATAGGTTGTTCCTTAACTTAGTGGTTATTCAATAGAATAGTGCATTGACTTAGGTAATTCCATGGTCTCATACATTTATGAAAAATTTCTGTAATTGGATTCTTAGGATCCATTTTATTTTCTTCCACAGTACTCTTCATTTTTCCTCAGCAATTCTTTTCCTTATGTCATTATTTCCCACCCATACAACATTTCTTTGTTCCATTGAGACTCTTTCACAGGTTTCTCCTTCCACATTTCCTATATGATGGAAATTAAGATTTTTTTTCTCCATGTTCTCCACTACTGGAGCCCTTATCATTCAACACCTTTCTCTTCTTTGTTGAGTCCGGGGGTTGGTTAATATATATGTTGTTGATCATATTTTTGGAAAAGTGATTCGGCATGAACATGATATCTTTCACACATATCAAAATTTAATTTTCTTTCTCATTTCCACCACTATTCCCACCATGTACATCATGTCAGTATTACCATGGCTTCCTTGGAATCCTGCCATTGACTAACACAATAAAGCATAGTGTGAGTCATAAAATCATTTATAGAATATCATAACAACTTATTTTCAATCTAAAACACATTATTAATAACCAAGGTTATTTATTCTATTCTTATATTAAAATCGTTCAACTCGGTTTGTAATGAAAATGGGAATTATCCAAAGCATATCCTCCAAGAGTTTCATAACCAAGACTAAAATAAGGCCCATTTTCATATAAGGATATTCCCTGGGTCCATCTCGAAACTTCTTGTCAGCATTTTCACTCCTAGGTGAATATGTACTAGAGTCGGCTCTACCTTCTCATATCCAGAAATGAATTTATTACTTATAAATTCCACATAATATTTAAATTACCAAATTTTTTGGTAGTTTTTCTACACTAATCCTAAATTTCACTCTAAGGGTAGTGTTCCTAATCAAATTTGTTTTCTAAATATATCTTCCAAGGATTGTACTAATCATTATCTGATACCAAATTTAATTTCATGACCCCCATTACCCAGTTTCGGGCATTATTACATAACATTGGCATAATACATGGAATCAGTTCCCAAAAGACCAATCAGTTTAGAATCCTTGGAAGTACTAGATACACCCATATGTTTTACATTACATCATGAAATAAAAACACCAACAAGATAACATCCCATTTTTAAATACACTTATATCCTTAGCCTATCACTATAGGTCAACCATAAAATAATTCTTCAAATCTTGGAAAAAATAATACATTGAAATGGGTGAGCGCAGATGCTCAGTATGGATAACAATATAGTAGAAACATTCATAAATAAGAATAAACATTTATGGAAATGTGTAAGACTAGAACAATATCCTTTTAAACCTAAACGTCAACATAATATGGTGAAGATAAAATTGAGTAATTCCATTTTCATATTCACATAGATATTATAATAGTCAAATAATTAAATGAAATATCAATAGCCACTTTCATAATGATCGAATACATAATTCTAGACTTCTTAACCACATAGTCAAGGCATTGGGACAAGACTACAAAAAAGACTTTTTCAAGGACTTGTGCCAATATACTAGTCTGTCTCATGAGACCTACCAATGAATCAAGGAGCTATAGCAGGCTCCACCCATCACATACTATGTTCAATGCATTCCTCATATAAAATGGTTGAAACATAATCTAAACATTTTTATTAAAAATAGCATATGAAATGTCAATATTTTAACCACAAACCATGAACTGCATAATAATAACACATCCTCAGTCAAACATAAAATATTAATTACAATATGGATAATTTTATTATAATAAATCAACCTAAATTGATAATAATTAAGGATATTGAAATAGATGAAAATAATCATCAAAACTATTTGCGAGAAATATCCCCTTTTTCTTGAAAACATTTTACTGTCTCACTATTTATCAAGAAGCTATTCAAAATAGATTTTTGAATCAAAGTGTCCCATAGAACATTGATAAATTTGAAAGGAATTATCATTTTAAAACATTCATGTCCATATAAATAAATCCTTAAAACCATTTTTAAAACAGGGGCATTAATGAGAATGATTTAGAAGAATTTTTTAAAAATATTTTAAATGATATTTTAGTTTGAGTTCCTAATAAAATGAGAGATTCATGAATTCAAATAATTTAGGTATTAAAAACATCATAATATCATGATAATAAAGGTATTCATGATATACGTTTTCAATGTGTAGTATATATACCAAACAAAAGTGAGTTGGCGTATAACAACAAAGAGGACTCAGTGGAATGAAAGTTGAGATGAAATCCATTATAAAGAATGTATCCTTAGGTTAAGGAAAAATCAATGAAATAATTATGTGTGAAAAATATAAATACACTAAATATGATTAGATATTCAATGTAAATCAAACATAAGACATTCACACATATTCTTGTAAAAACAAAACCAATGAATTGGATGTTTAACACAATGAATGAAGGTTGAGTAAAAATTAATCTTATCAAGTTCATATCGATGACATGAGAACTTATCAATGGAGAGGTTATGTGTATCAAAATTATTTCCAAATAAAGGGGAGTTGAAATTACTACAAAAAATAAATAGTTATTGCACACATAATGATGAAGTAAAATAATCAATGATGTATGTGTAAAACCCAATGAGTGGAAATTGAAATTTGAAATTCCCTTACTGATTTGGTAACCAAAGAAACATACACCCCATGAAAGAAGTATCATAAAATGAAGATATAAATTCCCATAAATAAATTTATATTACACAAAGAATGAAATCATGGGAAGAACATACACTATATAAAAGAAAATAGTGGCAATATTTCATGAATCTCATGGGAATATAAAGTGAGATGAAATCCCATTAACATGTTGTAATCAATCGAGTCATATGAAAAAATGTTAAAAACAAAAAAATTAATCACATAATACCATAAATATTAATATAATAATAATAATAATATATATCAAATGGAAGTACACAATACACCACTTGCAACAAATAAGTGGCGAACAATAGAAATCTCACAGAATTAAAAGTTAGACAAGAAACCCCTTACCATGTTGTAATCAATCGATTAATATGAACAAAAGTTATTAACCACCAAATTATTCACAGAATAATATGAATACAAAGATAATCATTATAATATATATCATGTGTCCATCCACAATACAACACATGCAATAAATTAGTGGCGAACAATGGAAATCTCATAGAATTAAAAGTGAGATAAGAAACCCCTTAACTTGTACTTTTCCTTGGTCGAGGGTTTGTTAACCTCCTTTAGAATATATAAATCATTGTTATTAAATTATAAATAAACTATATACATAAATATGTTATCATATATTATCCTCTAATATTACTTTTTTAATTACATTTTAGTAGTATCATAGTTTTGGGTGTTAACTGATCTGTTTTCCTTTATATAATCAATAACGCAATCCATCATTGTTATGGATATGATGTATTTTATTCATATAAAGAATGATATTGAGTTCATAAACATTAATTTTAATCATAAAATGAAAATTATTCATAAATGATTAATATGGGGAATGAATCTCATCACGTTCGTGGAGACGGTAATTCGTACATACGCACGAGAAACAATATATTTATATTGATGCTAAAATCGTATATAATAGGATGGTATGTCATATACACAGAATAATTAACATGTTATATTTATTATTTACATCAGTTACACTAATTATTATACCCATCCAAATAATGATGTGTTTTAATAACGAACAACACCATAAATTGGATACAGTAATATTTACGTACACACGTATGGTAAGTTTGTCATTTATAGGGTGTATAGAATAATGAATATGGTTCTAACATTTTTACAATAACATCACAGTATATATAAGATATTGGATTTATTATTTTAGAATGGAAACAACAAATAAATATGATGTTTAAGAAGACATGAACTTGGAAGAGGTGATGAGATATTTACCTCTTCTTCGAGTTCTTCCTTTTGATCTGATCAAAAGAGCTCCTTTGGATGGATTTAGGACCAAAGGAATGCATATAAAATGAATTTAGTAAAGTTGTGAGTATATTTGAGGAGGGGTTGTCTGTGTAAAATGGTTTTCAAGGTGTGAAATTAAGAGGATGAGAAGTGCCCTTCTATAATAAAGGTGAGGGTCACATTAGAGAAAACTTGAAATAATATTTTATAATAAAATACTTTTATGTTACTAATGGATCCAAAATTTATTATTTAAAGGATAAGGTGGTTATGGATATAACACCTGTCAAAAAATATGTTTTAGTTAGGTTTAGGTCATTATATTAACCTTATATTTTAGATTTAACAATTAGTTAAATAGTTTGACATTTACCAGTCTTTTTGTATTTTTATATTATTTGGTTAAAAAACATACTAAAATACCATGAGAAACCCAAGTGGTTTATTATTAATACATATAACCCTATCTAAGTCCTTTAGTGTAACCTTAGATTTGTAGGAATATTATATCAATTAATAATATAAAATTGGTTTAAAAACTCAATTTTTACAATTTTGACACTATTTAGTATTTGACATTTATGAAAGCTATAAAAACATTATTACTTCGAATAAAATTTATTAAACTAAATTTTACATGTCATATAAACCTATAAAAATAATTTAATTCATCTTAAGTAACAATATACATTTATTTGGATATTTATAATATCAATTATCTTAATATTTCATTAATAAAGTAATTACTTCATCATCATTGTGTCATAAATAAATTAAATTATTTGATGTTTAAAAATTATAAATAAAATACCATTATGTAGGAAATATTTATATTTTTCTAATTATTATTTATAGTTGAATTTATATTTTGTGAAAACCTATGTTAAAAACGATTTAGATATAAAACATTGAATATAACTCTTTTAACTCTACTTGAAATAAAATAATTATATCTCTTATAATCTAATCCAAGTGGACAAAAGAGGATCATATTTTATTCATAAGGTTGTTTTTTGTTGAAATATACTTATTCAATATAATTAGGACACGTGTTAGGGTAATTATGATACCATTTTTTCCCATAGTTACCCAATTTACTTTTAACCGTTGTCAATAAAAGTCAAATGTTACTATTCACCAAAAATTATTTTCATCTTATTGACAAAATTTTACTTACTGATATTTACCATTTCTCACTAATTTTTTAAATTCAACTCACAGAAACGGTAAAATTATCTTTAATGTAAATTTACAAATACTTCAAAGAGGTGGGTAGAAGATGGTAAAAAGATCAATTTTTTTTTATAAACCTCATTTTATTATAAAATTACTCTAATGAATTACATTGAAAATATATAGGTATTAATTATATATTTTATCTTAAATGATTTTTTAAAAAATAAAAATTTATTTAAATAAAAATATGGTTTTAAACTATAAGGATGGGTTTTTCAATATTCCTAAAAAAATGAATATTTTCATAAAAATTCCAAAAATTTACCCTAAGATAATTTTATTATTATAAATTAAAAAATTAATTCTATTTTACCAGATTCAAAACATAGAAGTTTCATTAATTAATTTAATATTAATTCCCATTGTCAAAACTGAAAACCAGATTTTTAAAAAGTATAAACTATCAAAAGATTGATATGAATTTATATCAAATTTAAATGTGAAAGTAACTTATAATGAACTAAATTGTATAAAATGATAAAAATATAATATAATTATACTTCCAAATCATTCAAATAAATAATTTAACATTATAAATTATTTTGATTAAAAAATTGATTTCAATTAAAATTTAGTAATTTTCAGTATTCATCAAACAATTGATGTTATAAGAAAATTAGAAAATGTTTATCCAAAATAATTTTTATATATTATTCTAAAGAAGAATTTAATTTCATTAAAATTATAATATAAAATTGTAAATATTTGTTTTAAAAAGGGTTTTCCCTTAAAATTTGGTAAAATTGCATTTTTTTAAAAACTAATTCTTTGACAAAAATTATTTTGTTCTTATATTATGTCTTAGAAATATATAATATGGATTCTAAAAATATATGGAGTATATAAAATATAAAATTCAGTTAATACTATTAAAAACCTCATTTTGAATAGCTATTTTGGTAAGATGTGATGCGCTCGAACTCGGTGTTGTGTGTAGCGCAACCTATTTGATTACTTTAAAGAAACAAACATACTAAAAAATATTGGGGTGTTATAAAGTTAGATGTTTAAAAGTAGAAGTTAAACGTTACATAATTTCCCCCAAAAAATATGAAAAAAATAAAATAATATGTTAGATAATTTTCTAAAAAAAGATGAGGGAACATAAGGCACAAAAGAAACCATGTGATCAAGAGTTTTTCTTTGATAAGGGTGAAGCCTAAGTAATCATGATTCATATGAATGTTCAATTGAAATTGATACAAAATAATAAGAAACATAAAAATAGGATAGAAAATTAAAAGATGTTGGAATGTCTAACGAGTGTTATTAAGATGCCTTAATCCCCTATTATCAGTTTCACTACATTCTATTGCACAACTAACCTATCAGACTAGATAAGATACTCATACCAATAAGATCATTATAAATTTCTGTCATTAATTTTTAGAAACATAAGTAATTCATCTTGTAGGTCACTTATTTACTGGTATGGTAAAAGGGAATGAAAATAATTCATACAATTACTTCCAGAAGAAGCTCATGATAATGTTGATAAATAAAATTAATCATTACCAAAGAAGGTTGGAAAAGGATTACATTGAACAACAAGAAAACTAGAGAACAAAATATAAGAAGAAGATAAAGAAGGAGATTAGGAAAAGGGTGATTAAAATAATAATTAAGAGAAATAAATAGATTAATATCCAAAAAAACATAAGACCCAATTTCATCTACCATCCATTCTTAGTTATATAAGGATTCTAACACAGAAGGGTCCAAATCAGAAAAATAGTCATAAAAATAAGTAATGTCTTAAATAAAATAATAAGGAAATTCTTCATCTAAGTAAGAGGTGTTAGGCAAACAGTCTCATACAAATGTTTCTATAAAATTTAAAATAGATACAAATGTGGATATTATCAATGTTTCTAATAATGAGAATGTTTTTACAAATAGAAAATAATAAAGATGAATAAAAATAAAAACATGAAAAAAGTTCCTCAAGAAATTAATATCCAAATGTTTCTTTAGGATAATCACATTCATAAGCTACATATTCATAGAAGGGTTCCAATTGGATCTTCTAATCTCTAAAATGGAAAAGTGATTCTATTTAATATTTTCATAAAATTGAGTTATGATGTAAGATCATTCAGAGTATTCTCAATGTTAAATTAGAATATATGAAATTTATCACCAAATTAGTAATTCTAATTATGTATGATTTTAAAACCTTCCACTAAAATTCCAAGAACCAAAAGATATCTTACACTAAATTAGTTAAGTGGGGGAATCAAGTGGGTAGAGATATCATGAACCATGATTACCAACTCATATAAGTAAACCAATTTTCTTTGGAAATGGAAGATTATTTTGAAAAATTATCAATAGATGTATAAGAGCATGTAATATTTTTGGAAGAGTTCATTGTTACCACTAATTAAATTACAAAGTAAATAAATTTTTTTACAGAAAAAGTTATAAATATGTTATTATTTAACAACCATCACCAAATGTGTGAATAATAATTGTTTCTTTCTAAGGGAGAAAATAAGAAGTTTACAAAAGAAGATAAAATATTTAAATTATATTTTTGAAAGAATGTTGAAATAGAATATCAGATTGGGAAGCCTCATAATTTATACGAGATACTCAAAATCATTTAGATGAGTTCAAGAATATTAAGGAAATTGTCAATAATTTAATGAATAAAGATTAAACTTCATTATTTTTAACTCTTTATTGATCGTTTAATAAATAGTTGAATTGTTTTCAAATGTGAATTATTTTTCATCCAAATAATTTGTGTTTGAATGTTTTCAAATTACTATTGGATATATGATCATTCATTATATTATTTTATGAGTTTTTATTTCACATAAAAATTGTTTTTTGTGTTATATGTTACTATCATTTCACATTATATACCTTCCCAATTAATTTTGGAAATACAAAAGTGGTAGATATTTTGAGATTTGATGACTAAGGGTTAAGATATGTTGAAGGGGGAGATGTTTTGATAAATTAAAACATATCATAAATGATTTATAAACTAAGGGGGAGTGATGTTTTGAAATATATATATTTATTCTTTAAAAAATGGGATGTATATGTTTCAAATTTCTTGTTTTGTATTAGGTTTTGTGTTTTCTTCTTTCAAAAAAGGGTAGATTACGAATTCCAATGTATTACTCTCTACTTGTCCATTCCATTAGTTTTAGAGATCCGAAATTCCTTCTTAAAACAATGATTAATAAATTTTATATTTTCCAAATGTTATAGTGTGTTTTTATAGAAATAAATTATTTTTTACAGAATGAAGAAATAATTTTTATGTAAGAAATAATAATATTTTTATTACTGAATCGGATTCATTGTACAAAAGGTATGTTGGGAACACTAGATTTGCATTTGTAACAACCGGTGGAGAGACATATGTTCTTTCAATTATGATGAAAAAAGGAATGCAAATCAAATTGACACTAGTACCAATACATCAGACTAAACCTCATTCAGCTTATCAGATTAACATTCAATAAAGAATCCCATCAGACTAACCAAATTTTATTATCTGGGTAATTACGAATTGTTTCTATGAGGGGGGAGAAATTTATTAATATTAATGGTGCAATCCAAAATGACACCTGACATTAATTTATTCTATTTCACTGTGATATTTCAATTGAAACTTGTCTGAGGACATTGAAACTAACTATGAAATAAGAACATTCTGAAAACAAATGTAAATTGCTCTTTATTTAAAGACATAAGAGAAAAAATATACATTTGAAACTAAAATTTTTTGAACATTTTTTATTGAAAACTTATTTATCTATGTCATTGTAAATATTTGGGGAGTTTAATTTCAATGTAATCCTTTTTAGGTTTATAATTATTTAATAAATGTTTTCTTTTATATTTTTTCTCTAATAATCTAACTGATCGAGGGATTTCACAGGCAGGATGAATTTTAATCTAATCCATTGTATCAATGTCTTCTATGTCTAGGAAGATAAAGCCTAATTATATTATTAATCGATTAGGTGTATAATAATACAAATCCATTTCAATCATTATATTTATGAATTTATTTTTAAGGAAAGAAATACCATATAGTATATATAAAATTGTTGATAATTTTAGTTAGGGTTACTGGGTCCATTAAATCATATGGTTATATAGTGAAATAGTTTTTTAAAATTGTATCTTATTCATAATTTTATATGATTTTTATTTTTATTATTTATACATTAATATTTCCACTATGCTTGTATTATAATGTGAGTACTAATAATTATCTTTCTCAAAAAATCTATTTTCTCATTGTCACTACCGTACCAATAAACTGTAATGATTTAATAGAACAATATCTTATTTTAATTATGAAAAAATAATAATTTTATGATACTAGAGTCTGAAATTTTTAATTAAATAGATAATATTTTTTATTTAGTTTAATTTTATAAAATAAAATTCACTGCATCATGTAGCCATCATAAACTCTTATGATCCAATAGGTAACTTGAGTAGGAGTAAAACCTTCACCTAGAAAGTCGCCCTTGTGAATTTAAAAAAATAAGGTTGTAAGTGGAATATGATCAAAGTAGATGAGACTCAATGATGATACTTGATAATAGATTAGTTGCACAAGCTATACTGACGAGTCAGAGAAATAGTTAGGATCAATCCTTAACTCCCTCTACATCATGTGGTACTCCTTGAGATACATCCTTTTGTGTTCCCTTCTCATGAATCCCGGTACCTTGAAGGGGTGGGTTTCCATTCATTTCAGTTCACAATTCTTGAAAATATTACATTAAACAATATGAAACAACAGTTAAAGATAAGAAACCATAAATTTAAGCAATAACATGTTCTCATTATATGACATTAAACTAAATGTCCAACTTTACTTCTACAAGATGTAAAATTATATGCCATCCAACCCCATTTCAAGATGTAAATTTGAGAAGTGTATTCTTATTTCTCTTAATAATACCTTTTACTCCTTCATAGTTGGTTATCTATAACACCATTTGAGTTCTTAGACTGTTTCTTGTAAACCAAGATGATTTTTACCTTGGAAGGTGAATCTTCATTTTTCATAGATTGATATGCACACCTAATATGCTCAGAACCATAGTGGTGTAATCCCAATAATTTTGAACTCTAATCAATAATGTCATTAACCCCCATGCATGCTTCATGTATACCATTATTTGGAAACACATAATCTTCCATGTTTCATAAAGACCCCAAATGAAGATGAATCTTAGAGAAAATGGATCACCTATAATCCTTGTCATAAAACAAAAATCTCTAGAAGAAAAGTTTACATGTCATTTTTTTAGAACATAGTCAATGGTGGAAAATCATTTGTATATCCACATTATATATATTATTGTAGGGGTTTTTTCATTTAAAACATGGCCAATAGTCATCCTATATCATATAGTCACTTATTATGTTCCAAGTGCTAGATGTCTCGATTCACGCCTTCCATCATCCCCTTTGATTGGGAATAACCCAATTCCATTGGTATTACCCAGGTCATTCACCTACACACATTGGTAATGAAGGTTATATGTGTAGAGTAACACTATCTATCCTTGTCCATCCCAATCATAACACTCTTGGGGGTCAAAAAATAATTCTGACAACATTTTTTTCCCATTAATGGGACATTAATATAACCAAGTGACCTTATACTGATCTCTTGTTTCTCACACCATAGATGACTCATGTGGGTTTAGAGTATTGATGTTACTTTTCATTGTAGTATTATTGAGATACATAAAAATGGTACACGCATTATGTTAATTGAAATAATTAGTTATGAAGTTTTTATTAAATCAAGATCACCTATAGGCCAGGGCCTCTATTTATTTTAACCAAATGGAGAATCCTATATCTCGACCTAGATGAGGTACTACTCGAGTCTGTCCCGAATCTCCCAAGTGGCCTCAAGGGCATGCTTCTACTCATAAAATCCAGAACATTCCACATTAGTGGTAGGATGATCTTAATCAGCCCATATATGTACTATTTTTTATTCAACTCTTCACCCTGATACCATATATGCTGATTGTGCTACTTCTACCATGGAATCCACTAGCTACACCCTCATATATATATTTGAGATTTCTCCCATGGATGTGAGGATGACCTCTTTTTATTTTGATTGACCTTCAAATAGAGAGATTTCCAAATATTTTTCTTTGAAAAACTATGCCCCTATATATTTCCCTTTGTATCAGGAAACATTGAACACTTGTAACTCAGATCACATCCTCTCAATAAAAAGATTATAAGACAGATCATGGTGACAAATGGATTCAATTCCTCATATGTTGGGAAAGACTCCAACAAATAATTGTAGTGTTTTTACAAAGGAATTTGTTTGTACAAGTAGTAATTCACATTGAGATGAATGTTATTTTCTCTAAATTATCCAAAACATCAAATAACACCTCTAATACAAGATAAAAAATTCAAGGAAACATTTTCAACCACCATTGGTTCCACACCTCCAACCAACTGTTCTCATGGAACCTATAGGGAATGGTTGATTAACACAACCTCTTCTTCCACCTCCACAAATGGAATAACGTAGGTTTCCTCCATTAATGACACATAATCGACCATCAACTCCTTGGTTGTAGTCCCCACCTATTCAAACAGCATCGTTAGATGCTGGCCTCATAGTATGGTTTTCACTACCATGAAGATTAAATTATAAAAGAAAAAAACATATGGGAGACAAAAATGAAATATAATAAATGAATAAAAAAATTAATATGTCTTATCGGGATGTCCATCAGTTATTTATGTTCACTAGCTTCCCTTCCAGTGACTATATATTTGAAAGGACCAATGCCTCGACTATTGAGGCCAGATTGTTTTGAAAACATTATGATCATATTAAATGGAATAGAAAAATAAGAAAAAATGGTTATTAAGAATGTACTTAAGCCTCATATGTAAGGGAAATTATGAGAAATTACTAGGTAGTCCTTAAGGATATTGAACCTCCACTACAGCAATTAGAAGCACAATTGTGATAGCTAGCTGACCAATTATGACTAAAAATTTACGGGTCAAGGTCACGTCGCCTTTATAGGGTTCATATCAAGATATTTACCTCCAATTATTATTCAAAAATATCCCTCTCCACTATAGTATTTGATTTATTATCATGTTATAAGGTGGTTAGATAGTGTTTCCAAAAGGGTTAAGAACTAACCTTATCCAATAGAACCTTGAAAATTATATTTCCAGTCATAGATTATCTTACCCAAGATGTCTCTAGAAAAGAATCACTCCCCCAATATCCTCCCATGACCAGACCCTCTTGGATGTCTTTTCCTACAGCAGACTGACCCCTTGGGAGGTCAGCATGGGTAGGGATATTCAAAACATTCCAAAATCTGTCTATCCAGGGACACACCGAACCATGAGAGTGGATTACATACTCCATCTTCTGAAGGTATTAGACTTCTTTATCACATAGAGTGTTGAATCCTGACATGGAATTACTCATCCTATATAGGTGAATCCCCTCATCGTAGATCTAAAACAATATTTCTCATATGGAGTTAAGTTTTTTGAACATATCCCTCCATATTTAGAAATTAGGGAACACATCATTGGAAGGAATGTATTCCTGATTGAACCACTTTCATAGAGCCATTTAATTCACCCTTAGAACCATTCCAGAGGGCCCAGGATCTTCCTAGGACCGATTCTATAGGGGCCTCAATGCCAACACATCAGCTCCGTTCAGTGTCACAATATGTACTCCAATGATTGAGAGGAATTATCCTTCTTAGAGAGCCCATTGTAGCAATATAACACGAGACACGATGATAAAGAACCCCTACTAAATTTCTTCTCATACATCTAGTCACCTTAATATATATTCAGGGTATACACCCTCCCAGATCTGTTTATACTCATGGAAGGGCCTATATGGGTCACTGGTTTGTGGTATCTCATCCCTTACAAAAATATCCCACTGATTAAGTTTATATCATGTTATACAGAGGATTTAAGAGTGGTATTCTATCTATTAATTGGGGGAAACCACATCGGCCATCCTTTGGATGAAGTGGAATTATTGATAGAATCGTATGGGGAATACAGTTGGAAAACATTATAATAGACCCTTTCCATTAACACCCCACCTTTAAAGGATAGGATAAATGATTTCTTCTCCACTGACCCCATGCTTACTTATATGACTATCCACATTTCTATAGGGAATATCTGAAAAAATAAATTATTCATCATCATGACTTTTGTGAGAAATCCAATCTACCGAAACACTAGAGGGAGTCTCCCAATGATGTTCATCAGTGATAGATTAAAGTTCTAACGAGGTGGGTAGATCTGGATTGGGTAATTTTGTCCCCACTTATATTTAATAAACCAAAAACAAAAAAATTGGAAGGGTTTTCACAGATAAAAACAAGTCCTCCTCCAAATGATGTGCTGCAATACCCTTTATAATTTTGCTAGTACTAGAAAAAAAAAATTGAGGTGCTTCTCCATCACCATTAGCAGTACCATAATAAATATTTTTTTCGCTAAAAATCCTTGTTTTCATTATATATTTGGACAATACACCCAAAAATGAGTGCTATAATAAACTATTCCAATCTTACAATTACAGAGGAATGGCTCACACCGTACCCAAAATGCACCTTTTACTCACCTGTAGGATCCTACAATATGATTTCTCTAATCCATGCAGCTTTGGGTTTCAGTATTTGGAGAGGCCTCCTAATATATTGTCTGTGGGATTGCTCAAGAACTAGTTAAACCAATGATTTAATGGAACATCAATAATCCCAATCATGAAGTCATTCTCCAATTTTAATTGGAGAAACAGTTTCCTCACAACCACTGATATCTATTCCTGGTACTCCTATATGTCTTTTTTAGGGAGTAACACATCATGAATCTCCCTTGGATTATGATTATAGAAATTTCATGAAGATAGTAGTAGAACATTATTAATTCACCACTATGTAAGTGAAATGTGATGGTCTCCAGTGAACTCCTACCAACTTTTTTTGGGTAAAATGTCTAGATTATGGTTGATGGTAAATGTTAACATTCTCATTGCATTGTATAGACCCACCCTTTTTAACTCCACCACAAAATAATAACTGAACTAGAATACCTAGTATTCCCAAACCTATTAATCTATGAAATTATGACCTGAGTGTAGATACAAACTAGCTATCGAACCATGATGACATCCCAACAAACCCACCTTTAATGTAAATGTCAAATTGAGAGGGGACGAGGGGAAATATCCCCTATAAGTACCTCAATATTTATGGTATTCACAGGTTTCAAAAGAAAATTCATTTTTATTGATGCGTGGTTCTTCACACAATGGTCAGTTAGTGCAATGTTCTATCTATATAACACTGGGGAACTTATCGACTAGTATACATGGGCTTATCGATCAATGGTGAGGATAAAAACAACATACCTATGTCCTAAATCATACACCAATAGAATTTTATATAGTATATATTCTAATTGCTTATCTATTAGAAATTTGGAAGGGGTGTATAGTCAAACTCACTACGAAATCTCTCTCTGGTCAATGGGTTCTGGCCCCTCTTCCGTCTTTAATAAAAAATAGATATGTACCCTCCACTTAAAATATTAGGTAGTTTGATTTTTTTGAGGTCTGGTTTATGAAAATCATGATGCAGAAGATCCTGTGTGTAAAATTCATATTCTCATGGAATATAGTTTTTATAAACACTATTTATGAATGTTAGAAATTTTTGGGAGTGCCATGGATTTAAATCTCATATCACTCATTAGAGTCCTGGGTTTTATGAAAATATATGAATGAACACTATTATTTTAGTGATCTTGGTCCCATATCGGACCACTCTACCTATATTTAGGCTTTGGGAAGCACCATGTTTTGTGAGTCGGTGGTCATGATTCATGGTTTCATTTATTTATACTCAAAAATTGACTCTTCACTCCATCATTATATTTCCTTTTAAGGTCTTCATGGGGGATTATTTGACATAAAAAAAGGTTTTATATGGGATTTCAATGAATGAATAGACATTAAGAGTCTATTTAAATATAAAATTCCCCAAAAATCATTCAAACGAGGTGGACTCATGAAGGTAAAAACCATAAATAATGATAAAATTATTTATAGTGGTCCTCTATCGACCATGAAATATAGATTATTTGAATGAAAAAATCTGATATGCAACATATTTTTTCATGTGAAGAACTTATACCATGTTCTTGTATCTAAAAAATCTACCTACTATATGGTAACATTCATGAAATGTACCCTTCCACAATCATACAACATATAATAAGTCTATTCCTATGAAATTTATATGGAAATTAACTTTATATACATTCCTAAAGGTTTTAATTCTTGAGACATTATCCTTCGTGAGAACTAAAAAGTGATGGGTCCCTAGAGGTATCCATTATTTATGAACAACCTGTTATGTGTTCCGGAAACACAAATACCATGGTATAGATAAACTCCATGAAGATATATGGTCATCTTAAAATAATAAATCCCATCATTTTTTACGGGGATCCATGATTAAATTATCCTTTGGGATACATACACCATGGGAACCAAGACTTTACTTCAAGGAAGGGACATCGTGTTTCAAGAATCTCTTACCTTCAAGAAAACCCTAATCTATGTGAAAACACTTAACATTATGAAAACAAAATACATTAATTAAAACCACTTGGCAGGTTCCTACATGATCCCTCCTTTCAGAAGACCCACCTTTACAAAATCTGAGTGATCATTGGACCTATACTAATACAATCCCAATTTATCTCTACCCCGAACCTTATGGATGGATGTTATCATCAACCCTCAGGTCTATACAATTTTATATAAGTATGTATTGGATAGTTTCATTGCCTATTATTCCTAATAATAGTAACCATATGTTCAGGATCCCCATTTTCCACTTTATAAAGACATTCTTTACTCCATGCACCAGCTAGAAGAATATGTGTAGTGGAATGTGATTCCATAAAGGTGGCAATCATCAAACGATGTTACCACCTTTCCCTATTATGAGATGTAGTGTTTTAACTTTGTATCCTACTTTGAAGTGGATTATATAGGTGTGGGCCCCATTTCATCAGTGTTTCATGATGTAAAACTGTAGAACCTATGTCCTAGTCACATGATGTTAAACTATAAAAAATTCCTCAATACATAAACTAAATCTATAATCATACGCTATTTGTTAAAATGATTCCCTGTGTATGAATGTAATTGAATTAAAGCACACCTTTTACCCTATGTAATGAACATAGGATTCCTCATGTATGATCATAATGGGATGTAAGAACCCAGACCTTATTTTCAACTATTTTTTTTTTGGAGTTTTTGAGAAAAAATGAGTTTCTGGAAATTTTTGAAGTGCATGCCATGTACTTCATTCCCGCTTGAGGTCGTGTGCTGACCGGTTCAGGGACACACACATGAACATGTAAGGGTTTCATGGAGGCCACCTAAAGAAGAGTAAGATAAAGCCTAGTACACATCGTGTACTCTAAAAGTACAGGCTGTGTACTTTCTGTTTTTCACTAAATGCACTGGAGTTGCGTCTTAACCCCAAAAATATCTTCTTCTCCAGTTTCTTTGATCGAGAGCATCCGTACGATGGTGGATCTTCGACGAACCTCCATGATTCTGTCCATTCTCCGAATCGACCAATGTTGATTGCATTGGAACCACAGTGTTAAGCTCTTCATTCTCCTAGAGCTGTGTCTCCCAATTCCTCCTCTTTCTGATGTTATCGTGTGTTAAGAGATTTGGACGTTTTCTTAGATCTAGGAAATTACTAGGAGATTCAAGATTACAGGTTTGAGTATATCAATCTCCAAACATCAAGGTAGGTGGTTTGTGCCTTTCTGTAGGAAGTATTTGAGTATTTGTGCATATTCCACCAATACCCTTGAACGGGGTATTGAGTGTTTCTTTTTTTGACCTTGTTGTTTTCCTGCTTTGCTTATATGCTTGAGTAGAGGTTGATGTTTGTGAATATGGTAATTTTCTAGGCTTTGGATGCTTTGCCTATACATGTTTTCCTGTTCATGACCATTTGTTCTAGTTTTACACGTTAGGCTATTGGTAGTTCCATGCCTAGTTATTGGATGGTATCACTGTTCTCCCATGCTGATAGGATGTATAATGTTTTCAAAGTAGTTCTTGAGGTTTACTTTGGATGTTACGTGATGCTATACTTGTTGATTTTTTACACAGGGTTGTGATAACCTAGTGTAGTAGACCATAGGGAGAACAGATGTAAGGGATTCTCTATTGTGTCTTTAATTTACGATACAAGACCACATGGGTGAATTGACGTTGAGTGATTCCTCAGATAGTCTGTAGTTCCTCGATGCAGGCCAGATGGGGAATGAGACACTGAGTGCTTCCCTAGAGCGCCTTTAGTACGATACGAGACTATAGGGGGAATTAAAACTGAGTGCTTCTTTAGTGAGACTATTCATTAGCTGCACCAGAGGGGTGAGACTGTGTGTGGCTCCCAGAGGGTTTCTAGAACTTGTAGGTCAAACTATATGGGTTAGGCTATGAGAACTACACAAAGGGTTACTTGTTTGTTTTAATTAGTTGTGTGGCTACTTACCTATTTGTTTTACTTTCTCGTGTGGCTGCTTACCTGTTTGTTCTACTTTCCTGAGTGACTGCTTAATTGTTTGAGAATTATATGATAGAAACTATGTATTTTTTTCTGTTTAGTACTTCCATGTTTACTACTTTCTGAACTTTTACCTGCCATATATTCACTGACTATTAGGCACAGATCTTTGGGTGGTTGCCTACTAGGACATTGTCTCACACCCTGTTTGGGTCAGGATTTTGGGCCCAAACTGATTATATTGTTTCATGTATAGATATGTACATGAACCCTTCTACTTCAGGTTATTGATTTCACTGGAGATTGAGAGCATGGGACCAAGCCGAGCATTGCGATGCTGAGGAGTTTCTCATCCGTGTTGCTTTTCATTTGTTCTTCGGTTTAGTACTGTATTCAAAATTTTGAATTATTTGGATTTTTTCCTAGACAAATATGTATCATGAATCATTTACATATACTTGTCCTCCAGTTGTTTTTTATTATTCTTCCGCTGTTATTGTTGTTCGATATTTACTGCTTCTGTTGTTGTATGTATTTGTGAACTTCCACTGTGTTATCTGCCAACGAGGGAATAGATTCCCCACTATCACACCCAAGGCCCTTGCTGCAAGTCGGCAGCCTCTGGCATTCGGGGAAATCTGCTTGAGTCCATGTGACCAACCAGGTACGGGGCACCTCTGGGTGGCATCTAGAACCGGGAAGTTATAAGGTGGTATCAGAGGATCTCTTTTCTCTTGACTTACTATTTGGTTGCCAGGGATAGGACAAAATAGGTACTTGGTAATGAGATATTCCTAGGAGTATCCAACCCGTGCACATGGAAAAGCCATACTACCTTGTTTATTACAATTTAATTTTATAGTTGATTTGATTTCACCTTTGGTTGATTAACATGCTTGTGATGTTACCGTCGTTGTTATTGCAATTCTATTTCTGTCGCAACCCGATGAGATGGGGTATTCCATCTCATGCATCATATAGATACTTGTTTCTTTCCATGCCATCTAGGATTCATTGGTGATTTCATGTTATTGTGATAAATGTGGTGTATAATATGCATGTTTTTGTGATACATGCTTTTATAGAATCTCTTCTATTAGATGGAGGATTTGTTTGTATAGTACTTTTCTTAAATAGATTCCAAAAATTTGTTCTTGAGGTGTTATGGTCCCTCATTGACCGGAATTTGGTCAATCATTGACATGTTTACCTTTTTTTGACTTGCATAAGATTCCAAACATCGATTCACGGGGAGTATGGGCCCCCACAGATCGGAATTTGGCACCTTAACATGTTTTTTTCTTCGTTTTTTGGCTCTGGAGAAGTTCTGAGCCTACTGCCCAGAAAAAACCCAGAATACACCGTATGTAATTTATAAATACAACCCATGTAGTTTTTAACCGTGTCACTGACGGTGTCGGCAGAGACATGGGGTTATGGAAAATCTTCTTGGAACACTCCGTGTAATCGTTTAGATTGTTGTGTAGTATGAAATAGGTAACCCGACCATGTCATGAACAACATGGGTGGTGTTATCATTTCACATATATGTCGTGTCTAAATTTTACACTTCTTGTCATCTGATCTAGGTACTCGGCAGTGTCATGAACAAAATGGGTTAGTGCTACCCTTTCTCTTACACGCCACGTCTGCCTGAAACACGCCATGTAGTTTGACCTGGACACTCAGGATGTATCACTAACAACATGGGCCAAGTAAATCCTATTACGTTCATGTTGTGTATACCTTAAAACGCCATTTAATTTTTTTCTTAGAAGATCCATGTGGCTTAACCATGTAGAAGAATTTTGGAAGGGAAGAAAATTCAAGTACATTCCATGCATTGGGACAACGCGTCATGTATTTGGGGTGTAACATGACCAGTTTAGGTAGAAGTACACGCCCATGTAAATGAATTAAGGGAACACGCCATATGTCCTTATACACCCAGTTTTGTCTTGATTTGTATAATGTGAATGCCTTATTTTCCCTGTTCCTTCTTATGCCTTTAGTTTTTCGGTTCTTTATAATACTGATCTATGGTGTAAATTTGACCTTGTAGAGTCGTGGCACCGAGACATCCTCCGGATGCACACCTGTTTCCAGGCAGTGATCAGACACCAGATATGGCCGATCAGGGAATTCCTGCAAATCCTCCTATTGTTCCAGCCTTGGCACCAGCAGTGATACCAGCTACAGGCACCGATGATTAGTTTAGGGAATGTTTTCTGAGGATGATGCAGACCTTACAAGAAGATATGTTATCTAACACATCTATGGCAGACTTGACGTGAGTTTTCCTACAGTATCATCCTCCGATAGTCTCTGGGAAAGGAGGACCTCAGGCTGTAGAGTCATGGATAGAAGCCATGATGATAATATTTGAGCATCTGGAGATGCCTCCAAAAAGGTGGGTTAGGCTCAGTTTCTACATGCAGCGAGACTCCTCCGAGAGGTGGTTGGTTGTGATCTCACAGGCAGGTCATCAGCAGTTTATGGCATTGGAGGAGTTTCAGCTCGTCTCTTAAGACTGCTTATATTTGGAGATCTTAAGGGCCGACCGAGCCCAGGAATTCATGATCCTAGAGTAGGGTACTCTTTCTGTCATGGATTACTCATCTCGTTTCACTGAGCTTCAGCGTTTCACACCCCTCTAGAGAACAGATGGGTTGTTCTTGGCAAGGATGTTTGAGGATGGCCTCAGATGGGAGATCCTCTCACAGGTGAATATCTTCATGCTGACTTCCATCACTTCAATCGTCAACCAGGAACTGATTGAAGAGTGCAATCTGGGAGATTCTGAAGCCGAGAGCTAGGGTGGTTCTGCTTCTAGAGATAGTGCTTCACCATCTGACAGCAGGAAGCACCGTAGAGAGTCTACACATGGTGATCTGAGGCGGTGAGACGCATCATCAGGTAGCCAGGTGGTATGCTACCAGTGTGGAAGGGTCGGACATACGAGTACTCAGTTCCAATGAGACCTGGTGGAGTGAAAATCTTGCGGCATGATGGGTTACCATCAATGGTTCTATTAGTTTTTATCACCAGCAGCTGGTGACAAGGGGTTCTTCCATGACTCCTCGTTCAGGATTAGCACCAACAGTTTCTCACCAGTGTGGGAACTAAAGTTTTTCTGGCTGTTCAGGCCGAGGTGGAGGTCATGGCTGAGGTGGTCAGTAACCGGTCTATCAGTGACAGTAGGGCAGATTAGCTCAGAGTAGTTAGGCAGGGTCACAGGGCCATGGTACAAGTCAGGCTTTTGCAGTGGAGCAGAACCAGCTGAAGCAGGCTCCCGGACCCTCTACAGTTTGAGGTACGATCTTAGTAGCCTCTGTTTTATCTTATTCAATTTCCAATAAAAATGGATTCACATAGCTTTATCTCTATTTATATTGTTGAGATCCTTGGGCTTTGTATCTTTTCCTCAACCGATAATTTGACTCTAGATACACTGTTGGGGACGAGGACATCTAGTGTATGTTAGTGTAGGGAGTGCCCTCTAGAGGTTGCAGGGTGTCACTTCTTATGGGACCTCTGTATCCTAGAGATGACATGCTATGATTTAATCCTTGGGATGGACTGGTTAGTTCCATTCAAGAATGTCGTCGACTGTTATCAACATAGGGTGAGTTTGATATCACCAGAGGTTGGATCTTTTCTTCATTGGGATGAGTGGGACGTCCAAGCGAGTAGAGCATGACCCAAGCATCATGGGCTAGGAGGAGTTACAACCCAGATTTCCAGTATATATCTGGATGACTAGGGGACTTTGCAGTTAGACTTTCCTCCAGTGGTGGATCATTTCATAGATGTCTTTCCAGAGGTGTTTTCAAGTTTGCCTCTAGAGCGTGAAGTAGACTTCTCGATTGAGCTCATGCCAAGAGTGACACCGGTGTCTATTACTCCTTATAGGATGGAGACACCTGAGATACATGAGCACAAGAAATAGTTGGGGGAGTTACAAGTGAAGGGTTTGATCCGACCCAGTACTTCTCCTTTGGTTCGCCTATCCTGTTTGCGAAGAAGGCTGATGACTCCCTTAGGCTTTCTGTGGATTATCGGAAGCTGAACCAGTTGAAGGTTAAGAACCAATATCCCTTGACGAGGATTGATGACATATTTTATCAGCTTTTAGGAGCCCGGGTGTTTTTGAAGATCGATTTGATGTTTGGTTATTATCAGTTGCATGTTAAACCATCAGATATAAATATTAAATCCTTTAGGAGAAGGTATAGTCTATACGAGTATATGGTTATGCCATTCCACCTCACGAACACGCATGCAGTTTTCATGGCACTGATGAACCGTCTGTTCTATCCATACTTAAACTCTTTTATGGTGGTCTTCATGGATGATATCATGATGTACTCTAACACTCGACACGACCATGCCATACATCTTGAGATCGTTCTGAGTACACTGAGAGAGAATCTATTATATGATAATCTCTCAAAATGACACTTTTGGATGGATCAGATTCACTTTGTGGGTCACATTATCTCAGAGACAAGAGTATCAGTAGACCCAGAGAAAGCATGAGAAGTAGTTTACTCGGAGCAGCTGAAGAATTTCTTTGAGGTGCAGTGTTTTCTAGAGATGACTGGATACTAAAAGCGTTTCATAGAGGAATTTTCATTCTTAGTAGCACCATTGACTTGTCTGACGAAGAAAGGGGCGATGTTATTATGGTCAGATTCTTGTGAGTCAGCCATTTAGGAGCTAAATGGGAGGTTGTCTTCAGCAACAATACTAGTCTTTCTAGTGCCGGGCAAGAGCTACACTTTTTATTGTGATGCCTCAGGTATCATGCTGGGAGTTTTACTTATGCAAGGAGATGGAGTTGTTGCGTACAGGTCTCGGCAGTTGAGGCCACATGAGAGGAACTACCCAACACACTATCTCGAGCTGCCGGCAGTTTTTCAATCCTTACGTTGTTGGAGACATTATCTTCCTGGAGAACACTTTCTAGTTTTCCCTGATCACAAAATTATCAAGTACATCATTACCCAGTGTGATCTGAATCTGAGATAGCATAGGTGGGTTGAGTATCTTTAGTTCTTTGACTTTGATATTTCCTATATGACAGGAAAGGGGAATGCCGTGGCTGATGCGTTGAGAAGGAGGACTCAGATACATGTAGTTTAGGAGGCCAACAGTGAGTGGTAGCTTATGGATTTTTTCTCTGAGATGCATCTATAGGTACACAATAGATAGGGGCATACTTTCTTATATTCTTTAGCTTCTAACTCTATACTTATTGATCGGGTGAGAATGAGGCAGGTAACAGATTCTTGAGACCTAGTCAAAACGAGAATGTGTGTATGGAGAGGACCCTATTCCTAGATGGACAGTAGGTGAGGATGAGATCATTCATTTTCATCAATGCGTGTGGGTGCCACCAGATATACACGATGAGCTGATGCGGGACTTTAATACCTCAGTTTGGGCAGTTCATCCTAGCATCACCAAGATATATTCGTGATCTACACTGCCTTATTGGTTGCCAGGTATGAACAGAGATGTCGCTGGCTTTTTCATGAGATGTTCCACTTATCAACAGGTGAAGGCGGAACATCAGTGACCAGAAGGGCCTTTAAAGCAGTTACCCATTCATGAGTTGAAGTGGAATGACGTCGTGATGGACATCGTGACCAGTTTTCCAAGATCACCTAGAGGGAATGACGACGTATGGTTTTTCATTGACAGACTCGCGGAGGTTTCTCACTTCTTGCCGATCAAGGAGACCATCAATGATGATGAGCTCGGATGGTTGTACATATGAGAGATTGTACGTCTTCATGGAGTTCCACACTCCATCGTTTCAGATAGGGATGCATGTTTTACTTCTTAGTTCTGGTTGGGGTTTCAGATGGAATTGGGTACACAGATACTTTTGAGTACAACATACCATCCCCAGACAGATGGTCTGTCCGATCCTAAAATTCATTTGGTTGAGGATATGCTCTTACCATGCATTCTAGACATTGGAGGTTCATGGGAGAATCATATAACTCTTGTGGAGTTCACCTACAATAATAGTTCTCAGGAGACTATTCAGATGGAACGTTACGAGGCTTTGTATTATAGTCCATGCCGATCACCTCTATACTGGCTAGAGGCAGTAGAGACATCTTTGTTGGGACCTCGTCTTGTTTAGGAGACCTTAGAGAAGATATAGTTGATTCAGAAGAGGATGGATATAGCGCAGTCTTGACAAAAGTCTTATGTTGATCAGCAGAGATGACCTCTGGAGTTTGAGGTTGGGGATCAAGTTTTCCTGCGTGTCACGATGAGGCTGGGACACAAAATGATTCAGAGATAGGGTAAGCTTTCAACATGGTACATCGGGCCATTTGAGGTGTTGGAGAGAGTCGGGCCTATTGCCTATCGGCTGCAGTTACCTCAGAGGTACCGGGCTATGCTTGACGTCTTCCACGTTTCTCAGCTCCGACATTACTTCTCAGGCCCGTCTCATGTATTTAAACCTGACGAGTTTGAGCTATAATAGGATGCATCATTTGAGGGGAATCATATCTGAATTGTCGATCATAGTACGAAGGTTCTCCCTGGTAGGTTTGTCCTTCGGGTACGGGTGCTATGGCAGCATTGGTGATTATAGGATGAGACTTGGGAGAGGGAGGCCGATGTACGATCACAGTGGGAAGTGCTGTTTGGGGTTTCTTATTCTACACATCGTTAGGGAAATTCGGGGATGATTTTCATTAAGGGGTATGTTCGTAAGAACCCAGACCTTCTTTTTAGGTATGTTTTTCCTTTTTCTGTAGTTTTTGATAAAAGAGGAATTTCAGGAAATTTCTGATGTACACCCCATGTACTCTCTGAGTACACGCCGTGTACTTCATTGCTGCTCGAGGCAGTGTGTTGATCGTGTCATGTCCACACACACGACCATGAAAGGGTGACATGGAGGCTACCTAAAGTAGATTTTGGTAAATCCTAGTACATGATGTGTACTTTCTTGTTTTCACTAAACACACTGGGGTCGCGTCTTAACCCCGGAAAAGTCTTCTTCTCCAGTTTCTTCGACCCAGAGCGTCTATACAGCCACATATCTTCGACGAACACCCGATCCTCCATCCGTTCTCTGAATCGACTACCGTCAATTGCATTGGAACCACGTCGGTAAGATCTTCATTCTCCTAGAGCTTCATTTCCCAATTCCTCCTATTTCTTATGTTATCATTGGTTGAGGGTTTTGGACGATTTATTATATCTAAGACCTTCCAAGGAGATTCATGCATCGAGTATTTAGTATATCAATCTCCTAACTTTGAGGTTGGTGGTTTGTGCCTTTATATAGGAAGCCTATGAGTATTTTTGCGTATTCCACCAATACCCTTGAATGGGGTATTTTGTGTTTCCTGTTTTTCTTTTGTTTTTGTCATGCTTTTCTTACATGCAAGAGTAGAGGGTGTTGTTTGTGAATAGGGTAATTTACTGTGATTTGGATGCTTTTCCTATGGATGTTTTCCTGTTCACGACCATTTGGTCTAGTTTTTCCTGTAAGGCTATTGCCAGTTCCTTGCCTAGTTGTAGGATGGTATCACTATTCTTTCATGCTTATATGATGTAGAATGATATACAAGTAGTTCATGAGGTTTACTTTGGCCGTTACGTGATGCTATACTTGTTGATATTTTATAGGGATGTGAGAACCTAATGTAGTAGACCATAGGGAGAATTGATGTCACGAACCCCTGCCCACAATGTGTACCCATCCTGGGATGGCAATGTGAAAAGGGAGATAGTGACCCCAGAGTCCCACCTCCAGTAGGCCCCAGGTTCACGAATAGCATCGAGGGTATAATAATCACACAAATTGGAGACATTACCCTCTAAGAGAACACATGCAGAAGAGAGAGGTAATATAGACACCAACCAACTCCAACTCAGAACTGAAATACAAAATAAACCCAAGTACATATATGAAATGCCATGAAAAAATACTACAACTGAAAGGAAAAAATACATGTACTCAAAAGAAAGTAAGATGGAAGCGACTATAAGCCCGAACATCTCCTTCAACCACAAGCTAGTAATAACTAGCTTGATCTCCAACCTACTCCAACTGAATGAAAAAAAGTTTATATAAATGTAGGGTGAGTATAACAGTATAATCAGTAGGATTCTCCCCGAAGCCTCTTGTGAAAAATTAATGAAAGCATGCTAAAGCATAGTGAACAACAACTGTAACTAAATCGTCACCTAAACAGGTATACTATGTTCCCAACCTCAGTATGGATACTCTCACCAAGTAATGCACACAAGAATTTAGCATATAGAAAAGAATATCAAGGGTACCCTTCTACTGCTTCCCTACTGGTTATTTGCTTTTCCCCAAGGACATGCGTCCTTTGCATATCTCTCCAAAGGCATGGCTGAATACACCTAGGCTAAGCTCCACAAATTGCACCACATGCACCACAATGGCTTTCCCGCAGACACCTGGGCTAAGAACCACACCATCCTCATAACCAAAAGTAACTAGGTAGTTTCCAGGAGCCACCACTTCTCGTATAATGTGTATCATACATTGGGTATTATACTAATAGAAATTACAGCCCATACACCGAGTAAGGATCATCAAGCCATCACAGCCTATACCCTTTAGACCTACAGTAGTCCATAGGATACTATATCCAGAATATATCTGTGTAAATAACCCCAAGCCATTACAGCCCTCTACACACTTATATGGGGAAAGCTAACCGATATGCCTAATATCATTAGTATCTTCCAAGAGAAGAGAGTGGGGTCAGAGGGGGTGATCATCCATTCACCCTCCCATCAGAATGTTGGGGAAAACACCCCCAATGGCTCAGAATCCATGAGGTGCCAGTTTCCCTTACTGACAGGGTGGAGTAGCGTATAGAAACACAAAAAGTATAGAATGTATTATAACTCAAACCCAAACTACGGGCATAACCTAGTCATAGACACAACTAATGCAACGACTCTCAGACTCTGGGCTTCCACTTCTAAGACTAGGTATCCAATAAGAACACACCCATTTAAAGAGACTTATTAGGTTACTTCATTCCCTTTTTATTGGTTCCGTTGTACAATAAATAATTCTTCCAAAATTAATTAACCATGAACAAAACCACATTAAATTCATCAACATCAAACCCAAACTCAAATGTTATTTCAATGTTACAACCTCATCTTTATGTTCTAGCATCTCCATCCCTATGGGTTAAGATCAAATATTCAAACATTCATTATAGAATTACATTCCAATATTCCCAGGCATTATAGAAAAGAATCCTACGCTACTAAGTAGAAGGGGGATCAACACAGTGAGTAGATGTACTACCCGTCGAGTCTGTGTTTCCAATAGAAAGAGCATAGAAATATTCTCCCTAGAGAGGATAAACACGGAAAGCACGTGGAATACCCCGCATGTCTTCACCCCTTTCAAGAGAAGGGTAAGCAAGACCAGCTACCTTGAGCAGTGGGGAAAATCAAAGAAGATAAACATCCAAAGAATCCACAAGCATCCAACAACCACATCCATCCCATTCCATTATCCCTAGTGTCCTCCCCGACACCCACATGCATAAACTGATGCATCTCACAACTCTAGGCGTCATCTGCTACCACAACAGAAGGGCCTCCATACCCCCACAGTTCCCAACACCATCCAAGGGTCACATCACCGCACAAGCACTGGGAATACAAAAATCACAACAATACGGGATCTTGGCCCTTTAACAAGGTATATGGCCTTCAAAAACAAGCAGCAACAGATTTTAGATTTACCAACCAACTGAATTAAACACATTATCGGCCTCAATTTGATTAAAACCATGTTGGAACAACATCCACAACAACAAAATCTGGATTCATTTAGATGCCTCTTTATCATTAAAAAATTAATTATCAATTAATTCAGGATTTATGTTATTTATCGATTTCATCAAGAACAACATGCTAACAAGAAAGTCATATATATCACACTATCTTGAAAATCAAGAGGTGAACCGTTATCATGACACAAAGAAACAACATGCGATCAAACCAATTCTTTTAATCTGGTTCAAGTATATAATTAGGTCAATTACATTGTGATCCAAAGGCCAAATCATGATAACTGTACAATTTCAAATAACAATTAGAGAATCCATGAAACCCCTACCTCAACAGTTTTGACGGAAACTACAATGATCGAACAATTCCCAAGAAGACTGAGCTAATTCACCAAGGATCCTCCCTAGATCTATTATCCTAACACAACGAATACCAATGCTCATATTAATAAACATCGACACAAATATATCTACCCATAATAGGTGTAGATCTATGATCCTGAGAGAAGAGGATGAGTAGATCTAGGTAAATCTAAGAAACCAAACAAAAAGGGTCACATACCTCGAGAAACTGACTTCGATTCACAAAGAGAAGCCTCAAGAACACCTAAAAACGTTTGGGAGAGGTTCTCCTACCTCCAAGGAAGGGTAATCCTGAGTTATGCTGCTTAGGGGCTTAAACAAACCATTTAGAAGAAAAATAGTTCAGATCCACAATTTTAGGATGTAACTTTAAGTGCCTCCATAGTTATTCCACACAGTTTACCAAACCGTGCACTAACCGTGCACTAGCTTATGCCTCTTCGAACACTCCCTGCATGGTTAGGCCGCACAGTTAGAAAAACCATGCGCTAACTGTACATCGGCTGCTGCCTCTAACACCAACCTCGCACGGTTTGGCTGCATGGTTTGAAAAATAGTGTGCCTCCCGTGCGAAGGCCATAACCCTTTATATTTCCTTAAAAGTCCACCCAAACGCACAACAAGTCGCCTTGACCTCCCGGAACACCTCCAACACCAAATTTTCAAAAAGGAATGGAACGGAGTGGTCTGGGCCATTACATCAGATACCTCTCAAAACATTCTCATCCTCAAGAATCCAAAACCCACCTAAAGAGAAAACAAAACACGGTCTGAACAACCACCCACCGAGATACCTCTCAAAAGAGAGAAATCCACCAAAGAAAAAAAGGGAGTCTTTTCATAAACATGAATGTTTCATAACCACATCTTCTACAATGATACATGGAAAGAGTTAAACATCAAACAATTCTGGGTACGGAGCACAAATCTGTGATTCATGTTCCTAGGTACTCTCTTCATTGCCACCATGTCAAGACAAGACACGAACTAAGGGGATGGAAAGCCCACGAAACACCTTCTCCTTATAGTCTTGAATCACCATAAGTTGCTCCTCAAAGGTGGAATCATCATCAACATCGATCTCTCCCCAATTGATGATGTGGGAGTCCTCATGAAGATAACAACGTAGATGTGATACATGGAAAACATCATGTATCCAACTCATATGAGGGGGAAGTGCTACTCGATACGCCACAGCTCCAACATGAGCTAACACCTCGAAAGGACCAACAATGTGGGGAGAAATCTTACTCCCACGACCAAACCATCGCTGCCCACGATGAGGAGTCACCTTCAGAAACACATGATCCCCAACATTAAACTCCAAGGGTCTCCTCCTTTGATAAGTATATGATTTCTGAAAATCTTGCGCTGCCTTCATCCTCTCATGAATCACCCGAACCATATCTGTTGTATTTGGCACTAGTTCCGGTGCAAGAATTGCTGACTCTCTGACCCCAGTCCAACACAATGGAGAATGGAAAGGCTGGCCATACAAGGCTTCAAATGGCACCATACTGATGGTGGAGTGGAAAATATTATTTTAGGCCAAATCCACTACGGGTAAGTGCCTCATCCATGAACCTCCAAAATCAAGAACACAAGAGCACATCATGTCTTCGAGAGTCTGGATGGTTCGCTCAGTCTGACCATCCGTCTGAGGAAGAAAAGAAGTGCTAAGGCATATCTGAGAACCGAAAGCATTTTGGAGACCTCTCCACACCCTGGAGGTAAAATGAGGATATCGATAAGAAATGATCATCCTAGGGACTCTATGAAGTCTCACCACCTCCTCCAGATACATCCTTGATAAAACGTCCACTAAGCTTGAATCCTTGATTTCTATAAAGTGGGCTGATTTTGTTAAATGATTCACTACCACAAAAATAAAATCATAACCTCCCGAAGATTGAGGTAAACCAGTAACAAATTCCATTGATATTTCCTCCCACTTCCACTGAGGAATCTCTAATGGCTGGAGAAGACCACCAAGAACACAGTGTTCAACCTTCATCTTCTGGAAGACTAAACATCGAGAAAAAAACTTCACAACTGCACACCTCAGCCTAAGCCACCAAATATGACTCCTCAAGGATTGGTACATCATTGTCACACCATGATGCACCACTAAATGAGAAATTTGGAACACTCTGAGGACCATCTCGTGCATCACCAAGGGAACAAAAAGCCTTTCATGATACAACACTCTGTTTTGGTCATCCTCAAACCAACCATCAGGGGCCTCACCACAAAAAACTCAGTCTATCTAGACTTCCACATCAAGATCCCTCAACTAGTACTCTTCCAAGTTCTGCACCAGGGATGACTACACCGCCATTGGAAAAAGACATCCTCTAACCCCAAATTCTCCATAATCGTGATGTTATGCTGAAAGTTCTTCCATTACTCTCTAGGAATCACTGGATTCAAGCACAGCATCACTACGTGACTTTCGGCTCAGCCCATCAGCCACAACATTCCATTTTCCATGTGTATACTATATTTTGAAATCGTATTCCTATGAGAACTCCATCCACTGATGTTGTTGTAAGTTCATGTCATGCTAAGAGAAAACATACCTCAAACTCTTATGATCAGTGAAAACCACAAAGTGTTCACAAATGAGGTAATATCTCCGCAATATTAGAGAAAACCCCAAGACTGCCAACTCAAGATCATGGGTGGAGTAGTTCCATTCATGGGGACGCAACTGTTGAGAACCATAAGAAACAACTGACCTCTGCTGCATGATAACGCAGCCTTACCCCAGATGTGAAGCATCATAGAAGACATCAAACTGGATTCCCTTAGCTGGAAGATAGTGGATTGGAGCACTTACTAAATTCTCCATATGATACTCGAATACTGCTTGAAACTGATCAGTCCATATGAAAGCCTAATATTTCCTATTCAAAGCTGTCAGAGGAGTCGCAACCCTTGCGAAATTGTCTACAAACCTCCTGTAGTAGCCTGTGAGACCAAAGAAACTTCGCACCTCTAACATTGTATTTGGAGATTCCCAAGACACATCTACTTCAATCTTCTATGGATATATATATACTCCCTGTAGGGACACAACATGCCCCATGAAACAGACTTCCTGAGCCCAAAACTCACACTTCGACAAATTCCTGAACAGCTGATGTCAACGAAGAACTCCCAAAATAGCTCGTAGATGATCTGCATACTCCTCTTCAGACATGGAGTACACAAGGATGTCATTGATGAAAACTACCACGAACTTGTCCAGGAACTCATGGAATACATCATTCATCAAACCCATGAACACAACTTGATAATTCTTCACACAAAATGGCATTAAAACGAACTCTTAATGCCCATGATGACAACAGAAAGCAGTCTTCGGGATTTCTTCATCATTCACATGCATCTGATGATATCCTGACCACATGTCGATCTTTTAGAACCAAATTGTGCGACTTAGTTGATCGAATAAATCATCAATCCATGGAAGAGGATAGTGATTCATTATTGTCACTTTGTTTAAGCGACAATAATCAACACACAACCGCAAACTTCCATCGACCTTCTTCACAAACAGAACTGGTGCACCCCATGGAGACACACTTGGTAAAACAAAACCACACCGCAATAAAACATCAAGCTGTTTATGTCACTCTCGTAACATAGAAGGGGACATCCTATATGGTGACATAGAGATTGGAGAAGCTCCTGGCTGTAGCTTAATCCCAAACTCGATCTCTCACAAAGGGGGTAATGCTACAACCTCATTCGAGAAGACATCAGGGTAATCCTCTACGACCCTAGGAAACACCAATAGCTGAACATCTGAAGAACTCAACATCATCTCAGCCACCATGGATGATAAGGATGGAACACGCCTGTGATCCATCCATGGATCTCTCTCACCAACAAACCCCACCAGATCTCCATCCGTACCAAAGAAAACAACCTTCTTCCGGAATTAATCCACAATATACTACACCAAATACAACCAATACATGTAGAGGATGAAATTATATGGTTGTATCAGTAAACATAAGAAATCTCCTCAAGAGCGGTGTTTCCCCAACACTAGCTCACATTCTCTACATACCTCAAACAAGTCATCTCAACCTCCAACTAGCGTAGTCAACACCAAGGGAACTGGAAGCATCTCTACCTCAGGTCCCAAAGCATGGGCAAGGGTAGGTGAAATGAAGGAGTGTGTCGCTCCTAAATCAAACACACCATACACTAAGGTAGCAAACAAGCAAAGGGTACCTCGTACAACATCTGGCTCATATGGTGATGGAAACGCTAGTGCATGAAGGTGACCGCAACCTCCTCCACGTCCTCTCTATCCCTGATGATGGCCACCACCACGGCCACACTCTACTCTCTGAGGAAGGGGAGAATTATGTGGCTGTCCTCTGCCTACCCCATCTCCCCTCTGGTGATTTACAGGTGGTGAAATTGGATGCTGCTGCCTCGAATGTTACTGCCTCAAAGGAGGAACCTGAAGCGTAGTGCCCGATGCACGACAACTGGTCTGAATGGTCGGGCACTCCTGTTGCTGATGGCCATGACCACCATAAAAAAACAACTGATCCATTGGCATAGGCCTCTGAGTTGTGGACTCCAGAGAAATGAGATGTCAAGGGATGGGACCTACCCCTGGATGAACGAAAACTCGTCTTCCCTAAAAACCAGTAACCCCGAACTGTAGCTCTTCTTCGTGAGGAATGATGATGATTACCCTCTCATGATGATCTAGTCTTGACCAAAGTCCCCTTGACAACCTCCACCCTTTCCAGCACATCGAGATATGTCTTCAGCATAAATTTTGTGACATGGAACTGGATCTCTGGATGAAAATCCTCCTTGAAATTCCTTTATCTAGTCTCCTCGTCTGGTAACAGGTCTGAAGCATATCATAAGATGTTCCTGAAACAGATCACAAACATCCGAACACTGGATCCCCCCTATTGAAGGGTAAGAAGATCTTGGAAACTGGACGCCTATGCAGTCGATGAATGGAACTCGACTCTAAACTTGTCTCAGAACTCCTCCCATGAGATCGCTAAATCCTCACGATCCTAGAGGAACAGGAAACACCACTGCCTTTGTGCTCCATACAAGACCGTCACAGCTAAGGACACCCAGTGCTCCTTCCGAGCACAAGTCGAATTGAAGCCTATGTCGAACTCCTCCAACCAGTCTTTCGTGACTGCATTTGAAATGGAGCCCCCGTACTTTTGCAGACTCTGGCCTTGAAACTCTCGGAGTGTCTTCCTCCAAGGGTCGCTGTCGTCATCCTTTACCATGTGGCGACCTGCTGGAACAGCCTACTAGACATCTTCTATTCCAACCTAACGAGGACGCCGACCTGGAGCCATACCTTCCAAATAACAAACACATGGAGCTCCTAATCCTAGAATATGGAAGACTCAACATTTATTAATTAATTGTTTTCTTTTAATTCATTTTAGTTTGACCTATCCCATGGTCTACCCATTGAAACACTGGCACAATGAAAAATGATGCATGATCCTTTTCTAAGTCTCTACCCAGCAAATAATGTCACCTTGTTTAGTAGCCATTGTAAACATAAAGGTCTGTGCATCAGATCATAGGGGGCCCTAAATGCCTATGTCTCAGCTGGACTCTAGTGTTTACCTCACTTTCTAAACATTAATGTCATCTTTTCCCTACCAAACCATGGAACCTCACATGTTCCTAACTCTAAACTCCATCCTATCCCTCATCATACCTCTGATACCAATCTGTCATGACCCACTCCTCACAAAGTGTACCCCTCCTGTGACGACAATGTGAAAAGGGAGATAATGACCCCCGAGTACCGCCTAAAGTTGGACATGGGTGGGTTACTAGCACTGAGGGTATAATAAACACACAAATGGGAGGCATTACCCTCTAAGAGAACACATGCAGAGGAGAGAGAGAAATAGCAACCAACAAACTCCGACTCAGAAATGAAATATTAAAGAAAACCAATAACATATATGAAATTATATGAAAAATTACTACAACTGAAATGGAAAACTACAAGTACCCAAAAGAAAGTAAAACAGTAGTGACCACAAGGTCGAACAGCTCCTCCAACCACAAGCTTGTAGTATCAAGCTTGATATCCAACCTGCTCCAAGTGACATGAAAAATAGTTTTTATATACATAGGGTGAGTATAACAGTATACTCAGTAGGATCCTCCCCGAAGCCTCTCATGTAAAAGTAAAGAAAGCATGATAAATCACAATGAACAACAAGTGTAACTATGTCGTCACCTAAAAAGGTATACTAAGCTCCCATCCTCACCATGTCTACTCTCACCAAGTAAGGCACACAAGAATGTATCATATAGAAAAGAATATCCAGGGTACCCCGCCACTACTTCCCCACTTGTTTGCCGCTTTTCCCCAAAGACATACGTCATGTGCATCTCTCTCCAAATGCTTTCCCAAATACACATGGGCTATGCTCCAAAAACTGCACCACGTCCACCACAAAGGCTTTCCCGCAAACACCTGGACTTAGAACTACACCATCCTCACAACCAAAAGCAACCAGGTAGTTTTCGGGAGCCACCAAAGCTCGCATAACATGTATCATACATCAGGTATTATACTTCAAGCCATTATAGCCCATACACCGAGTAAGGATCCTCAAGCGATCACCGCCTTTACACGTTTCACCTATAGTAGCCTATAGGATACTGATTCTATAATATATGTGTGTGAATAACCATATGCCATTAAATCCATCTACACATATATATGGGGAAAACTAACTATTTTTTCTAATGGAACTTGTATCTACCAAGAGAAGAGAGCAGGGTCAAAGGGGGTAGTCAGCCATTCACCCTCCCATCAGAATTTTTGGGAAAAATCCCCCGCAGTGCTCAGAATCCCCGAGGTGCCAGTTTCCATTACTGATAGGGTGGAGTAGCGTATAGAAACACAAAAAGTATAGAATATATTATAACTCACAACCACACTATGGGAATAACCTAGTCTTAGAAACAACTGTAGCTAACGCCTCTCGGACTCCGGGATGCCATGTCTAAGACTATGTATCCTATAAGCACACAACCATTTAAAGATCCTTTTTAGGTTACTTCATTACCTTTTTATCGGTTCCATTGTAAGATAATTAATTCATCCAACAATAATTAACCATGAACAAAACCACATTAAATTCATCAACATCACACCCAAAGTCAAATGTTCCTTCAATGGTACAACCTCATCATTATGTTCCAGCATCTCCATCCCCATGGGTTAACAAAAATTATTAAAAAATTCATTACAGAATTGCTTTACCATATTCCCAGGTATTCTAGAAAAGCATCCTATGCTACTAAACACAATGGGGATCAACATGGTGAGTATATGTACTAACCGTCAAGTCTATAAAACTAATAGAAAGAGTGTAGACCCATTCTACCTAGATATGCTAAACTAGGAAAGCACATGGCATACCTCACGTGTCATCACCCCTTTCAGAAGAAGGGTAAGAAAGACTAACTGTCTTGAGCATTGGGGAAAAGAAAAGAAGATAAACAACCATAGAATCCACAGGCATCCAACAGCCAAAACTGTCCCATTCCATCATCCCTAGTGTCCTCTCTGACACCAGCATGCATAAACCCATGCATTTCACCACTCTAAGAGTCATCTGCCACAACCGCAAGGCCTCTATGCCCCCACATTTCACAACACCCTCCCAGGGTCACATCACCGCACAAGCAGTATGAAAACAAACTTCACATCAATTTGGGATCTTGTCCCTTTAACAAGGAATCCAGAAGTCAATGAAAAAGCACCAATAGATTTCAGGTTTACCAACCAACTGAATTAATCATGTCATGGGCCTCAATTTTATTAACTCCAATTTGGAACAACATCCACAAAAACAACAACCGAATTCATTTACATGCCTCTTTAGCTTTAGACAATTAATTAGAAATTAATTCCATCTTTACGTTCATTATCAATTTCATCAAGAGAAACATGATAACAAGCAAGGGATATATATCACACTATCTAGAAAATAAAGAGGTGAACCATTATCACGACACAAAGCAACAATATGTGATCAAAAAAATTATTTTAATACGGTTTAAGTGTTTAATTAGTTCAATTCCATTGTGATCAAAAGTCCAAAGCATGATAGCTCTACGATTGCACATAAACTATTAGATAATCCATGAATACCCAACCTCAGCAGGTTTGACGGAAACCATAATTGTCGTTGAACGCCCTAGAAGACTAGGCCGATTCACAAAGGATCCTCCTTAGATCTCTTCTCCTAACACAATGAAGACCAAATCTCATCATAATCGACTTCCACACTCATAGATCTACACATAATAGGCGTATATCTAATATCTTGAGACATGAGGAAAAGTAGAGCTAGGTAGATCTATGAAACCAAACAAAAAGGATCACATACCTCGAGAAACCGGCTTCGATTCATGAAGAGAAGCCTCCATATCGCCTCCAAAATGCTGGGGAGAGGTTCTTCTACCACCATGGAAGGGTAATCCCGAGTTATGTCCACATATGGGTCTTAAAAGAACCATTTAGGGGAAAAATAGTTCAGATCCACAATTTTGGCATCTAACATTAAGTTCCCACATGGTTAGTCCACACAGTTTTCCAAACAGTGCGCTATATGTGCACTTGCTTCTGCCTCTTCAAACACTCCATGCACGTTTAGGCCACATGGTTGGACAAACAGTGCGCTAACCATACGTTGTCTGCTTCCTCCAACACCAACCTCGCACGATTTGGCTGCATGATTTGACAAACCGTGAATCTCCCGTGCGAATGCCATAACCCTTTAACATTCTGTAAAAGTCAACCCAAATGCACACCAAGTCGCCATGACCTCACGGAACACCTCCAGCACCACAGTTTCCCAATGGAATGGACTAGAGAGGTCGAGACCATTACAATGGATGTAAGGGACTCTCCAGAGTGTCATTAATTTATGATGTGAGACCACATGGGGAATTGACGATCAGTGCTTACTTAGAGAGTCTGTAGTACCTCGACACATGCCATAGGGGGAATGAGACATTGAGTGCTTCCCCAGAGCACCTTTAGTACGATACGAGACTATAGGAGAAATTGACAGTGAGTGATTCCTCAAAGATACTATTAGTTAGCTGAACTAAAGGGGTGAGACAGTGTGTGCCTCCCAGAGGGATCCTAGTACTTGTAGTTTGAACCATAGGGGTTTGGTTGTGTGAACTACCTAGAGGGTTACCTGTTTGTTTTACTTGGTTGTATGGCCGCTTACCTGTTTGTTTTACATTCTTGTGTGGCTTCTTAATTGTTTGTTCCACTTTCTAGAATGAGTGATTACTTGTTTGATAATTATATGCTAGAAACTATGGATTGTTTAGTGTTTAGTACATCCCTCTTTACTGCCTTCCGTACTTTTAACTGACATATATTCACTGACTTCTTGGCACAAATATTTGAGTGGTTGCCTACTGGGACATTGTCTCACACCCTGTTTGGGCCATCCTGTTGGGCCTAAACATATTAAATTGTTGCAGGTATTGATAAGGGCAAGCACCCTTCAACGTAAGGTTCTGGATTACACTGTAGCTGGAGAGCATGGGACCAATTTGTGGCATGTGATGTTGAGGTGTTTCTCATCTGTGGTTTTTCTTTTTTTAATTGGTTTTAGTAGTATATTCAGCATTGTAACTTGTTTGGCTATTTTCCTAGACATATACTTATCATGCATAAATTACATATACTTCTGCTCCAGTTGTTTATTTTTCAGTCTTCTGATGTTGTTGTTGTTGGATATTTACTGCTTCTATTGTAGTATGTATTTGTATACTTCCATTGTGTACTCTTCCAATGAGGGTATAGTTTCCCCACTATCACACCAAAGGCCCTCACAACTAGTCGGCAGCCTCAGGCCTTCGGGGAGATGCGCTTGAGGCCATGTGACCAACTAGGTACGGGGCGGCTCTGGGTGGATTCCTGAACCGGGACGTTACATGGGATAACACCTCACTCCCCACTATGATATGAGACCCATGAATAAAAAACCTCTATACGTAATAGCTATAGTATCCCTTACTATTAACATTCGGTGATTTGATAATCATTACTACACTTTATTAAATTTGATAGGTTGGTCTGATAACATTACCTTAAAATTTAACATCTAAATACATCATTATCTTATAATAATGTATATAGAGTTACTATATAAGTTTGAATATCCACAAACCTAGGATACCTGCTAAAATTTTAATATTGATCCCTCAACATCACCATCAAATTTTTGTGTTTTCCCTATGGAAGGTGAAAACTCCAAACAGTGATCATATTCCACATGAGAATTCCCTAAAATGCCACTAACCACTATTTCTTCACAATATGTTAATTACGGAACTGAGAATTCAAAACATGAAGTTAAATATGTAACCAATGTTTCCCTATAAGAAATTACATCTTCAATAATCAAGTCCAAAAATGACATTAAATTTGTGACCCCCACTTGAAACCCCAAAATCACTACCTCATCCAATATATATTAGATGAATGCGGTAAACATCATCATAAGTATTATATATTGGGTGAATAAATACTCCTTATAAAACCTGGGATATCTTAGGTTCAATAACACCATGAATCTTTATTCATTTTTTCCCATATAATTTAATCCTTTCAATAGTTTTCTTGTCTACAACAATAAATGTTGCTTTTTTACACAAAATAAATACGTTTGGATTGCATTATCCAAAACAACAATTTAATATTTAACTACATGAAACACTTAAATTATCTTGAGGTACATTCAACACAATTTTTGGATTTTGTTATACACAATACCGAGTTATTTCAATCTCGTATTTTACCCACAACACCTAGTTTTACAAACTACAATATACTATTAATATTTTTATTAGAATATAATTATAGTTACCAACTAGCTATTGGAATGGAAAATAAAAATTAGATTAAATAATTTATGAAAATATGATTTAAACATTTTAATGAAATGAATCCTTTGGTTATCAATTATATAGAAAGGAAATAAATTTCTCTTTGATAATAATGTAATTCATTTTAAAATAGAACTATTTTTCTATGTACAAACACTATTTTATCTTGATAATTTAAATAAACCACTACTTTAGAAATGTTTTAAAAAAAATTATATGAAATATTCTATAATTTTTTTACACTCGTCGTATTGATTTTATAGGCATAATATAATAATAAATCCAATTTTATGAATAAAAAGATATATATTTAAAAAGGGTAATTTTATATCCTTTTAATGGGGAACCAATTATAATTATAAACTATAAACATTAATAATTTTACTATGAAAAAATAATCATTATTTTTAAAATATTTGCATTAAAAATTAATTTTTGGTATCTTTTTGAATTTTCATAAGAAGATTCGTGATTGGATGAATAGAGAAAAATGCCGAATGTTAATTGAAAATGATTTTTTCAGATCTAAAAGTGATAATGTTAAATTATATATGTATGTATAATTTTTATTTTAAAGTATAATTTGATTATTATTATATCAGTTAATCCACTTTAGGTCATTGTAATCAATTTCACATTGTATTTGTTTACAAAAACATTTTGATCATTTAAATGTTTTCATGTTTGAAGCAAATTTATTTCCATTATATAATAAAGATTGATTTTAAATTAATTTTATCCAATATTGAGTTTTTAATTTTTAAAAATGAATTCAATATTTGGAATAATAATGTCAAAATTTATATAACAGATCCCTTTTATATTTGGATAATATGAATAGCATCTTTTGTAATTTTTATTAACATCATTATGGGTAAAATTGGCAATTAAGGGTAAAAATGGTATTATATTTTTTAGAAAATTATCCTATAACATTCTCAAATGTTATTAGATGAATTTAATTAGACACTAAACACATAATGATATGAATTTAATAAATAAATTGTTAATTTTCCATGAAAATGAATTGGATTTATTAAAATAATAAAGGGTAAAAAAATGTCACACTCTTAGGTTTAAGAATTATAATATTTTCAATATGGCATTAAATAGATTATATAATTGAATATTTATTTCATGAAACATAAAAGTTTTATCTACAACATGGAAATATATTTTTAATTATTTGTGAGATAAGTTCCATAAATAATTACGCAATTATTGTGCATTAATTGTTAAATTCATGAAAAACACAATTAAATGATATTAAAAATATTAAAATAATTATAATTTGAATTAATTAAGATTATAAAAGATCTTTATAGGAGAATAATACATATAGATAATGTATTATGTAATTAGTTTTATGTTATGTTATTGTATTTATTTTCTTAAAGTCATTGTAATGAATAGTCATAAAATTTATAAAATTGAAATTTTATGAAAATAATTTTTTTTTAAATATGTGACAAAGTTTAAAAATAATAATTATGGAAAATTTGGATAAGTAAAAATTATCAAAAATTGACATTTTATGATATAATTGACACCTTATAATTAAAAAAATCAACCTTTTCGTATTGAAAAAATTGTTACCATAGTTAAAATTAATTTAAGTTCACTAAGGGATAATAAAAAATACTTTTCAACATTAATAAAATTGTGTAAAATATATTTTTTGAAGGAATTAACACAATATACCAAATAATATTTTAATTAATTTACATTTATTGGAATTTATATTATTATATAAATTTTTATAATTTAATGTTTTGAGAAAGTACAAAAGTTCCCTCAACTTCTGTATAAACAGACACGTCCTCACTCATGCCATTTAACCACTATGATACTTATAGCTCAATTTTTTCGAAACATTCCCTTATTTACTTTTTATACACTTTTTAGAGGTTTTGGTCTTCCAAAAATGCCAACACTAGATCACTTTAGAGGAGATCGAAATGATCCCTTTTGAAGAAGAGGTAATCACTCTAATAGACCAATATCTTGTTTCACCTCACTAAACATCTATGAACACCATTTTCATATGATTTATCTCCCCATGTTACAATGAATGTTATTAGGTAAGGATACTAAAGGCGATGATTTTTGTGGGAAACATTGAAGATCTTTCACCAGACTAGAATTTTATGTTTCATGTTTCAAAATTCAGTAAACAAATATGGTATTTGCGAATATTTTTGTGTAATGTTATAGATATTTGCTAAAATTTTGAAATATACATATATAAAATTATTGGGTAGTTATAATCAGAATCAGATAAATGGTTTAGTCAACCTATTTAAAATAGGATGAGAAATACAAAGTATGATCCATAATTATAAGTCTTTTTATTGGTTACAATCCAATAAATTTTGGTAACATTCATGGATAACCTAGGATTTGTACTTATATATTATATATTGAAAGTAATTTCCATTTATTATTCCGTTTTCCTACTTTTATTAGTGTTACTCACACTATACATTTGGTTTTAGACAAAGGATGGAACCCAAAAGAACAACATTAATATGGAATGTGATGGGAAATGTAATGGTTTTACTCCTATGAAAACATATGTTATAGGATTTGGAATGAAAAATATTATTTCTATAATCACAAATGATATTAATCATTAGATAATTACTGATTGGAATAGGAGTGAAAAATATTTCTATTGCGTCCTTCATGAGGCAAGATCTACCCTCTTTGAGTGGGTCTTTTGATCTACTTCATGTTGAACAATGGATCAATATAATTTAAAAGATACATTCCATAATTCAGTTTTAATAATAATAAAAATTCATTTTCTCTATTTATCATTTATAATGTTATGTAGAATAATGTTGGTATATAATCAAGAAGTTGATGCAATAAGATGAAATTAAAACCATGAAATGGGATGAGTTCAATAACTTTTTATTTTTCTATAATTACATCTTTCTTAATCTTCATATAAAGTTAGAATATGAGTTAACTTATCTTAATAAATATCATTATTAATATATTTGTAAATATGAGGAAAAATTTAAAAGACATAGAAGGTAGTCTTTTAGTATTATCGTCCAACCTAGATGTATGGTGATAGATTCTTCAGTGGATTAAAATCAAGTCTTCTAAGGGTGTTATCCATAAGATAATTTAGTAGATATGAAGATATTGTGTGTCATTATATCACAGAGGAAATGGATGTTTATGTTACATTTCAAAATCATAGATTTTACATGAAAAGAAAGAAAGAGTTTAAATGAAAATCTAAATACCATAGTGAAAAGAATATGAGATTTTCTTTGTTCTCATAGTATAGAAAGAAGCACTGGGGAAATTTTCTTATGCAGACTAGTATATGTTTTAAGTGTGTTAAAGAAGTTCCTTGGGAATTTGAATTTATAATTGGTTAGAAAATATTATCTATTTATTTTAATGGAAATATCGGTGAGCATAATTCCCCGCACACTTCAATGCTTCATGTGAAAGGGAAGTGTGAATTTTTCCAATCAGTGACCAACTATAAGGGTTAGTAATGGTGTTCAATATTGAAATCCTCTTAAATTTAAATAAAAAGAGTAATATTTTGTGATTTTTATTGTTAATGTGTATTATAAAAACTATGTGGTGGAATGATAAAGTTTTTATGTTTGGTAATTCAAGAATAACATTGTATAACTATGCTTATGGTATTATAGAGTAATAAAAAATCCATGAATTGGCATATGTTTTTCCCATAATTACATGAATAAATAAGTTGAATGGTACTCATACCCATGAAATGTGATTGAGGTGGAGATGTTATATTTATCATCAACGCAAGATTAAATGAAATATAACCATTAATATGTGCATGATGATGGGATATTGAAATAAAGAGATATTTGTTTCTGATAAGATTAATAGGATAATATAAATTACCATGTAAATGATATTATAAGAAAGTGTTTTATCATATCATGGATATAGTTCAATGAATTTATGGATTTATGGTATTAGTAAAGAGTTAAATTTTGATGGTATGCATTTTTTCACTATGTATTTTTGGTATTTTAGGTTATTACCATGTTTCAAGGGAATAAATGATAACAATAATAACATTTTTGGTGAATGGAAATAAAGATCTACATCATGGTTTCATGTGATTAATGATAAGTGAATTTTTTAAATTTGGATACCTTATTTAAATTTTGTTTTGATTTTAAATTTTTTGAAGGATCATAATGATAAACGTTTAAGAAAATTTTTATATTGAGATTTTTATGTGGTTATAAATATAAAAGTATAATATTTTATTATGAGGATTTATGAATATATGATAACCTATGATAACCTATTTTTTTATGTTAATACATGTAGAAGAATATATCATTATATGGACCTGATGTTCTACAAATGCTTCTAGAATTAAAATTTCACATTCAATTATTAGAATGTGAGTTGAACTGGAAGTTGATCAAGGAATAATGGAAGTATCATATTATAATTTTTAAATTTAATTAAATAAATTAATTACTTCTTCTCATGAAAATTATTTAACATTAGTGGATGGATCATCAAACCAAAAATTTTATCGTAGTACAGTCTTTTCCAGGGAATCAAATGGTCCCTTAGATCATCGTAAATTTATGGCTTTGTGATTGTTAAATTTCCCCTGAAAAACATTTCTATCAATCTCTATCTGAACTAGATAATAATAATACTATTTTATTAATTTTTTAACATTATATCTACCTTATCCCATGTTGAACCCTAGTTATGATTTAATTTGGTTTACCATTATGTTTCCTACATTACATTTTTAAATGAAAGTTCTAGTATTCATTTTACAAATCCGTGTCTCTATGAAAGGCAATTTTATGAACTAGAAAAATTATATCCTAGATACATTTATATTGATAAATTCTATTTATGTAGGGGTAAATTATAATACCCTAATGTTTTTTTGGATTTTTTTGAAATAATTTAATCATTTTGATATTTTTCATTTCTCATAATACAAAATATAGATTCTATTTTACAAAAGCTCTATGTTTGGATTGTATTATTCACCACACCTATTTAATAATACACTAGATGCATCACATAGAATATATTAATGTGCAGGGAAAATAAATGTTTTCTTATGTTACACAAAAAACTATGTTATTTTGATCACTTGGGTTACATGTATGACTGAGTTTTACAAACTAAAAATATCCTATTTATACTTTAATAAAATTGTTATTATAGTTACCACCAAGCCATTGGAATGAAAATTATAAGTAAAATCATCTAAACCATTAAAATAATATTTTAACATATATATATACAGTGAAATATTCTTTTTTCAATTAGCTATAAATGAAACTAAGAACTATTAAAAAAATAAAGAAAAATATTTTCTAAGAATTTTTTTATAAAAATTCATTTTATCTCAATAAATTATAAAACCACTATTTATTATTTTTTTATTAAATAATATATATATATAATATTCTATAGATATTTTACAATAATAAATAATATTTTATAGGTATAAGATAAGAATAAATTCATTTTTATTAATAAAAAGATGTATTTTTTAAATGTATAATTTTACAACCTTTTAATGTAGAACTAATTTTTAATATAAGTTATGACTCTTATTATTATTATATGAAAAAATGAATGGAATTTGTAAAATAGTTATTTAACAATTTACTTTGGGTGAACTTTTTGTATTTTTCTATGATATTTCATGTTTTGATGAATAGTTAAAAAGAATGAATTTTAATTAAAAACCACTATTTCATCTAAAAAATTTATAGTTTTAAATTATATATTTTATTGTTTTTTAAGTATAATTTGTTAAATTTTATATCATTTATTAAAATTTATCTCATTGGAATCCATTTCACACTAGAATTGGATATAAAAACCTTTCAATCTTTGTAATATTAAAACTTTGAAATCCTGTTTTTTAATTCCATCAATGGTATTAATTTTAAATTATTTTTGAATAATTATTTTTTTCTAATTTTTTATAATAAATTCCTTATTTGGATTCAAAAAGAATAATTTAGTAAATATGTACTTTTATATTTGGAAAAAAGGAATTATATCATTAGTAATTTTTATTAACATTTTTAAGGGTAAATCTTGTAATTATGTGTAAATATAATATTATAAAAATTATAAAAATACCCTTACATGATAAAATGGTTTATTTAATTATTTTCTTTCAAATATTAACACATAATTTTCGAAATTTTATAATTTAATGGACACTTTCCACTAAAAATCACTTGGATATTATTAAAATAAATGTGAGTAACAGAATATCACATTTTATTTTAATAAGTGTAATGTTTTTTTCATTTTGGGATAAATAAAAGATAATATAGAATACATATATTATTATGATATAAATTACTTTATCTAAAAATTTCATTATTTTAGGAATGGAATAATTATCATAAATATTTAAACAATTATGATGCAATAATTATTAAATAAATGAAAAAAATCAATTATATCAAATGAAAAGCATTTAAATAAATATAATTTCAATAAATTATGATTATCCACTAATTTTATAGGTTACTATGACATATTAGTCGTGTATTAATTAAATATTATCTATTCTATTTTTTTGAATCGATTTGATTAGAAAAATTTAATTAATAGTTTCCAAATTGACACTGATGATATTTTATAAAAATAATATTTTATTAAATTAGTTTAAAATCATAAAATTAATAATAAAGTACACATTGGATAAATTATAGTCTAAAGTATCATATGTTTACCATTAATGGTTCAATTTACACCAATTATATCAGAATACACAACTTTTGAAAATGAAAATTTTATTACCATAGTGATAAATAAAATAGGTCAACCAAGCATTAATAAAAATGATAATGATTAAAATAAAAAAAACTTCTATATCATATTTTATTTATTTTATTGCCAACCTACCCCCATAATATATGCGAATTCCTTTCCCTTTAGAATTATTTTTAATATAAATTAATTTAATAAAATCTAATTTTTTGAGAATGTCCAAAAGTACCCCTCAACTTCATTACAAAAGTACACAAAAACCCATACCATTTCACATATTTGAGTATTATATCATGAAAAAAATAAACCAAATTCTCTTATACACATCTATAGAAACATTTTAGAGGTTCTAGTCTTCCTAAACGACTAACTCTAGAGTTCTTTATAGAAGATCGAATGGGGCCGTTTTGAAGAAAAGGTAATCGTTCTAACAAATCACTCAATTGTTTTACTCTTATATATCTCTTATTAATCCATAATATATATCATAAAATAATAAATTCATAATATTCAATATTCTGAATTTTTTTATGACTGTGGACACACCGCTATTCATTCCCTTTCCTATCAAACATGAAATGAAAGTATCGATCGTGCTGACAAATGAATTTCCATCTTCACATAGTGCACAATTCATTTTACCCAACCATATTTTATGTGGTGTAATTATGATATGATTAATTATTATGTATGATATACTTAAATAATTATACTTCTGAAATGATAATTTTGTATATACCTTTTTACAACCTAATATTTCTGTTAAACGATAACACCATTTGTGCATACGTATGACGAATTATCTACACAATGAAATGTTATTTAATTTTCATCTATATTACACATGGATGGTAATAAGAATGAATTTTATGAATATATATGATATATATAACAAATAATTATTTATTTAATTATAATATATTTTACACTTTTTTCTTTTAATGGGACAATAAAATGAAAATAACATTGATGCTTACATTCACCATACTGTCTCCATGAACAATGTATTTTATTTTCTATATGTAACTTTTATGATCACAATAAATAAATATATATAGAATAAATGTATTATATTTAAATCATTTTAACATATTTTATATTATTAAATAATAATATATGTGAGAGGACAGAGGATAAAAAGTCAAAACCTGAATAAAAAACAACAAAATTTTTACCCAAAACATAACATTATCTTGGAATTTTCAATAAGAGATTAATCTAAAGAAATTAGTTAATAATATATGGTATTATATATATGAATATGGTTCTGTGGTAGTTTTATAAAAAACATATATTATAATTATTTTGGTGGGTCACATGCTTTATTAAGAACTCATTTATTTTGTGTGGTGTATATACTACTATTGAATATATTCTATAAGTATTATTATAAATATTACTGTATTTTCATATCCATATAACTTTTTAAATTCATGGGGAATACAATTCATTTTATTATAATGTGCTAAAGTTTAGTTTCAAAGTCAAATTTTTATTGGGGATAGTTTATATATAAGTATATAATGGGGAATATTTATCATCCTATTCTAGGATTCTTAAAAAAATTAAAACATTTTTTATATTATTCTACATATATATAATGTAATTTCTATAAATGTGTGAATTTTTATTAAAATATATAGAATTTAATCTTTTTTTCATTTTCCAAATGAGGTTCTTTATGTCTTTTTTGAAAAAAGTTTGGGAGGAATATTATGTGATCTTACCGGACATGAATTATTATCTCTTTCATGATGCCATAATTTTGTGATTGTTTTATTAAATTATTAAAAGGTTATTTTCAATGAAAATTTCCTCTTTTAAAATTTTATAACTTTTATAAAATGATATTTTCCCCAATAATGATTTCAATTGGCCTCTCAAAAATACTTTCCACCCAAGATAACATCATTTTATGTTACTTATGTTTTACTGGGTATATGTTTCAATGTTACTATTTTTATTAATTCTCTAAATTTTTTATGGTTTTGATTAATTTATACTTATTAATTTAGTTTCCTTTCCATGATTTATTCTCTGATTTAGTATTTAGGAAACTAATTCTTTAAGGCTTATAATATGATGAATGATTAATTTAATTATAGAAGACATATGTATGGTTGTTTTGTAATAGGGGGAACTATATATCCTTTTAATGAAATGGGTAATGATTTATATACCATGATAATTCCATGACTAGAATGGGAAGTGAACCTAGTTCATTAATAAATGGATGGAATGCGGAGTGAGATCAATTATATAAGGGACTTTTTCTGATATGATGGTTTATTAGAGAGCCTTGGATAATATAAAAATTAATTTCTATTATAATGTATATGAAATAATTTCATTTATTATATTATTGAATATTATAATATGATAATTTATTCTTTAGTAACTTTTATGATTTATTCCACAAAATTATGTATAAAACATTGATATAAAGAATATTATTTTTTAAATCTTCTATTTATGTAATTATGACATATTATTATGTTATTATTGATATATCCCATGGTTAATCTTAAGGATCATATAAGATCACCCTTATTATATGTTTCATTTCCCAAGGTTATAAATAATGGTTTTAGGTAAAGAATATAAAGGGGAAGTTCTTTGTGGGAGCTATTGATGATCTTTCACTAGACTAGATGTTTATGTTCTGTGTTTCTAAAGGCACCAAAATAAAACGGTATTTGGGAATGTGTTTGTATAATGTCTAAAATATTCTAAAAAAATGATGTAATATCCACATATTAAAATTATAGGTCATTATTGGTTTCATGCCTAAGATTCATTTTTCTTGAGATTCTATCGAATTTGAAGGTGGAAGACTTTATAGGTTCCCAACACTATCAACATCATTTGATTTCCATGTGTGTCCAAAATCACCCTTATATTTGACCACATGGAGTCATTCTCTCATGATATATGTATTTTAATTAAATAGAATCCACTTAAATAATCTATTGAGAATTATCTTCACGAACATGACTAAAATCTATAAGGGAGACCTAGTCAAAGATATGGGATCAATGGAGGAATCCATAAAAGGTGGAACTGAAATTTCATTATCCTATTTTGATCAAGGATTTGACATCACTGCCCATGGAGGTAGAGGCCACCCACAATTTTAATGTGGTAATACACTACAACCAACTAACTACTATAGAAGAGTTATAACCATTAAATGGAATAAAAAAAATTCAGGAGACCCATGAATGAATAAAACATCATAAAATCACCCATTGCATATCCCCTTTAGAATAGTGTGGGGAGAATTCGTTATAAATAGTTACCATAGAAAACCATTATCCCATCGGTAATGCTATTATCGGGTTATAAGGGTGGGGGTTAAATATATTCATAAGGAATAAAATGCCTTGAATAAATTGATAAATATGATTTATTTATTGAATTTAGAACATAGAAATTATTATCATTATGAGATGGAAATTTTTATTCACTAAACCTTGAGAAAGATTTTTATTATATACAAATTTTTAATGTATTTACCGGATTTCCACTCCTCTCACTTGTAAAAATACCTCCTCTCCAAAAAACTTCAAAAACATCCAGAATCATAGAATGTCAAATATATAACCAAATAACATCCCAACATCCTTACACATATCCTTGAACTACTATTATTCTCAAAAGTTCTATCATAGGAGGGTTAAGGTTTACCCTGAAGGGATATATCTGAAGGGGTGGTATGAGTCCTAACTGACCTATTTCAAGTTATATATTATTATACCTTTATGTAATCTATTCAATTCATTATAACATAAAGGAATTTTTATTATATATATACCTAAATTATACATTTTTTATATAACAACACTTTTCTATCTATTTTTTCACCATATAGTAAATAAAATAATCGGTCATATGTACATGTGGACCACCATGTCAATGAAGCGATGTATTTAATTTTTCATCTATCCACTAATTGAGGGATATTATAAAAATATTTAATTATATATATATTTTATATTTAATGAATATTTATGTTATATAAAAAAAATATGTTAATTAATTTATTATTACTCAATCTTCAATAAATTATTTACATCACACTTGTGTATGTACAAACTACCACATCCACAAAGAGAGGTGATTCCATTTGAGTTTCCATCTCCCATAACTACTGGAAAAGGTACATATAAACATGGTTTTAAACCATGAGTATATCCCCCAAAACTGTGGTTATAGGATACACACATGATTTAATAAACCATGGCCAGTTTTGGAATCATTATTGGCATATACCCATGATTTGTAGAAAACCGTGTGTATATGTAACATTGCTTTTGTTATAAAAATAATTGAAATAAAACAACTATATAAATCTATACCCACATTTTAGTAAATGTGGGATTTTGTATCCCCATCAGAGATCATATTTCTACAGTTCTAAAAATAGTGGGTATAAGTTGATGTCTCCATTCGGTAGCATCCCCAACACCTTATTCCCCAAACACCTTATCATGTAAATAAAATTTATATGTAATACATATTTTGAACATTTATAATCCAATTAATATGTTTTAATAATTTTTAAACTATATAAAATACATATATATATGTATATATGCATATAGTGATCATATCAATTGTTTTGATTACAAAACTGCACAACTATCCTTCATGTTAAGAAAAAAGAATGGGATCAATATCTTTCCATCACCCACACACTCATCCTTGCCATAAAAAATAACAAAAAACATCATCATCAACTACAACAACATCCCCCCCAAAAGCATCATCTAGAGAAACATAATCATCCACAACATCAGGACAACCACTATCTTTTCAATCGCCACTAGAACCATAATTTGAATCACTCGAGGAATCATTTAATGAACACATTTATACCATATATAAATCAACTGTATTACCATCCTCTGATGGAAGTTATTTATAGACATCCAACATAGATTTATAGAATTATTCATTGATTATCTTACTTATTTCAAGTTCCTATTTACTTCATTCATTCACTTCTAAAGATGTATTTTTCCCCAACTACTTCTCTATGATTTCTTTGCATACTGATGGTTCGGTATCCTTTAGAAGAGCTCGATGAGGTCTAATACATGGAGGGGATAATGATTTTCCCTAGTCGATATCAAACTTTTCCTTGTGCTCGTAGCCTAAAAACACACTCAAATGATCATTTGATACGATGTTTTTGTCTTTTTTATCATCAGGGGAATCTATTGTAGTCTATTTAAGATATTAAAAATAAATTTTATTTATAAATATCTATAAATATTTTAAATAAAAATAAAAAAACATTAAATATTTTATTGTGGTTTTTAATTTAATACACTTGATTTTTTTTTCTTCGTATATGAGAAAAATAATTTAGATCAAGGTACAAGACCTTCGATGCCAAATATATGTGGCTGTAAATGAAATTGATTATTATACACATATTAAATATGTAAAAATTTATAATGGTAAGAAATAATAAAATTGAATAATTTAAAAATAAATGAAAAATTATTAATCAATTAAATTTCTTATTAGGCCAAATTATCCATTAGTTCAATAGGCCAGTTAGATATTATGCCATTATTTTTATTTGGCCAATTTTACATTATTCATAGAGGAAAATTATCCATTACTGTTATATGAAAATTGGACATTATTCCTAATGGTGTAATATCCATTTGTTGTATTGGCCTAATAGCCAATTGTACATTATTCCATTATGCCTGATGGCCAATTGGCCATGAAGCCTATAGTAAAATTGGTCAATAAGACTAATTTAACAATTTTCTTTTAGGATTATAGGCCAATTATACATTAGGCCTGATAGAAATTTCAAATATATTCCTATTAAAATTAAAAGAAAAAATGTTATTTCTAAAATTTTAGGTTATAAAGATGATAATCAGATTTTTGATCTAAAATTGGCAATAATAAATCACCTTATACATTAATAAAAGATTAAGTAATGTAAAGATGATATTTTCCAATATACATAATGATTCAAAGAAGTGTGAAGGTAAAAAAGTAAAATATTTATATATATATATCATTTATCCCTTTGGAAGATAAACATTAAAAATTTATTTCAAGTGATGTATAATTTACGGGCACAAATCCTATTCAAGATAGTTAAAATCTTTATAGAATTATAATAGACAATAATTAAAGCGTAGTAATATTGATAAAGAATCAGTTCGGGGATGATTAAGAACAATTTAAGAATAAAATCTATCATGAAATATATCCCATAAAATCCATCAATGCAAAATAATATGTTTCTTAGAAATAGATGAATAGAATATGTGATAGATTTGATAATTTTGTTATAGAGTGTATAAAAAATCTTCCTTTGAATATATATAATGATAATAATGGAAAATTAATTTATAAATTGAATAAAAATTATAATTTATTCATCATTTAATTTTATTTAAAATCATACGTGAAATGAAATTCATTTATTATTGATAGTTATTTTTCCACTCCCTTGATATGTGATTAAAATAACCTAAATTAAAATAAAGGGAAAGATAAAGGGTTAGTGACCTTTAGAAATGATATTTATCTAATAATCGAATGTGCTACTACTGTGAATATTTATTTTATAAGTCCAAAATAAAAATATTTTATATTTATTAAATGGTTCCACAATAATATGTAACATTTATGACAAATCCCTGATGATTAAAATGATTTTATTTTCATGAAAATTATGGAATCATTATGTGTGAAAAATATGGTAAAATAAATTTTTTAGGTGAATAAGCTGGTGGATGATTTCTTCATTTTAGAAATCCCTCAGAATATTATCGTTTGAGGTCCATGGGTGAAAAAAATGGAGTATAAGTCAAAGAAATATTAGTCAAATGTGATTGAGTATGATTTCAAATAGTGGTGTCCTTAGCTCTCTACCCCCACTAAATATATATATATGTTGTTTGTGAAACATGTATTAAGGGTAACATGGTATAAGGAACTCACAATATAGTATAAATTTTGACCATTTTGAAAAGTTGTTAAAAAATATTATAACCTATACGGGAATATGTGAAATCAGTCCTTAATAGGTTTATTTACTATATCACACATTTAAATGATATTTATTAAATAAAAAAAATTATATTTATGAAACAAAAGTATAATGAAATAAAAATATATAAAATATTCTATATATAGGTCTAAAAAGAGTTTTTAGTGTACATCGCAATTCTGAGGGTATATAATGGAATACAATTTTCTCATCTTTATTTTGAATCCTACGTTTTGAGGTATTGGAAATAAAATTAGTAAAATACCCATTATAATCCATATAAAACATCATTGGATACTATAATAAAAGGTGATAGGTAGATATTATAATAACAATGTTTTAGGAACACAAAATCTCATCATTATTTTCAAGGGATGTATTGTATGAAACTGTTTGTATTGAGCTTATATGTTTTATAAGACGTAATTATAAAATGATTTTCAATGATGTATTGTATACGAGAAGTCCTATAATGTGGTAATTTAATATTATTTTGTAGTCCATACTTCATTATGATCAAAAAATAATTTTTGAGAATATTTGATGAGAATAAAAAGAATGGATCTTAATAGGTGATTTTTTTAATAGAATTAGATTAATGAATAAAATAATGCATGATTTTTTGTATTTTTTAACTGTATATTACTAAAAATTAATCTATTAATCTATTAAAAAAATATTTTGAAAATAGTAAGATGGATAATGCTCAAATGTTCTAGAAAAATCAAGGAAGAAGATGTTAAAAATGATTCAAATTGTATTTATGCTGACATAAATGAAATCAAGGATGAGGAATAGGTTCATGGAGATTATAAATTATAATATTAGATATTTAATTAGAACTCAAGAATATAAAATATAATTGGAATTAATGATGAACTTGTATAGAATATAGGGATATTACGAAAGGAAAATTAATGTTATCCTATTTCACAGAATGAAAAAAATATTATTGATGTATTTGATCATAAGGAGTGGATATATTCCTTGAATGAAGAGTTTGATGATATATATAACAATATGACCTGTGAAATTATTCTAGGACCTGAGGGAAATTTATATAAGTGCCAATTTGTTATTTCGAAATAAATTTAAAAAAGGTGAGTTGATAAGAAACAAGGATATACATGTTTTCCAAATGTATTAACATATGAAAGGTGAATTTCCATGGATTGAATAAAAATTGAGGAGTGGGGGGGGGGGGTTAAATCAGTTGTTTAACTTTTTATAAGTTTCAAAAAATTATTAAACATAACCCTTGCAACCAATGAAGATATATTTCTTTATCAACCATTATCAAGAAACACGGTCATGCATGAAAGGTAAAGCAAGAAAGGAACACAAGAATTACATGGTTTGGTCTCAATATGAGAAATTAATTCCTTTCCATAGCCACTCCCGTGGGGCTTTGGAAAACCACTATAATAAATTAGTGAATACTACTTGTGACAACTCCATTTGGACACCTTCTCTCCCTAGATAGGTAACATTATAATGAATCCCATCTATTTACACAGTTTTATTAAAGAAGAAATGAGCCAAATATAAGAATAAGAACATTGTTGAAGCTGCTCTACAATTGTTCACTTTGAATCATTAGTCTGGTTTTCTTGTGTCTAATTTTCTAAAACCTGTCTTCTCAGCAAGGTAATGATGGTTCCGATTTCCTTCTCCTAAAAACTCCAGAAAACATCTTCAATATTATCTTGATCTTCTTAGCAAGGTAAGATGATTAAAATTATCTCTTTATCAAACACTCAGGAAAAATTCTTCAAGATGGATGGAACAGTTCACATTGAATTCTCCTACGCACTACCTTTTTGGCATATATGAAAGTTTAAAATGAAAAAATGATCTGAGAACATATTTATAGGAAACTTTGAAAATAAATGCTGGAATATTGAAATTCATAATGGCTTCCTCAAATTTCAAAAACTCCACAAATCTCTCACATTTAATATTCAATATTTGACATCTTCAAAACTCCATAAATCTATCTGATATTTATGCAATGTTCAAATTCGAATTTTCATTCTTGAACTCTTCATATCATTCTAGGAATAATAATGCTGGATCATGATTCCGATTTTATCAGAAAGATGCTTAGAAATTATGTTCTAAATTGTATAGAAAAGAAGATCTAAATTATGAAGAAATTAGGTTCCGTATTGCTCAGAAATCAAGTCCTGAATTACTCAGAAACCTGGTTTCAAATTGTGTAGAAACTAGGTTCCGAATTATACAGAAATCATGTTCCAAATTGATGAGAATGCAGTTTCCGAATTAATCAAAAATCGGTTTCCGAATTTTTCATAACTCAAGGTCCAAATTATTCCGAAATCATGTTAGAAATTACATAGAAATCAGGTTCTAGATTGTGTATAAATTGGGTTCTGAATTTTATAGAAATCTGGTTCCAGATTTCTCAGAAATCATGTTCCGAATTGTACAGAAATTAGGTTCTGAATAACACAAAAATCAGGTTCTGAATTAATCAGATATTATGTTCTGAATTGTGCATAATTCAGGTTCCTGTTGTCTCAACATGTTAATCAATATTTTAAATCCAGGACTCGTAACATGTTGCTCAGGATTGTCATTCTGGGATTCTCACGAAGTGTCTCCGGATTTCCATAAGGTTCTAAATCCTTGTTCTGAACTTTTCATGATCTTCCATTGATTTCTTCAACTCTCCAATTTTTTTACAAACCTTTTCTTTATGAAACATTTCCTTCTCTATGAATCTTTTTTTATCTATGGAAGTATGATTAAGAAACATTTCCTTGCATATGGAAGTCTCCTATAAGAATCATTTCATTAAGCTCAACAATATCCTCAATTTGAAGGTTTGGAGTTTCCTAGAAAAATTATCTGAAGTGGGATCCAGGTTTCTTCATAAGGTTCTTGTTTTTAGGTTCAAAATTCAGATACTTATTTTTTAGGTTCAAGAATAAAGTTCTGGTTATCTAAGTAATTAGGTTCCAAAAACAGGTTCTGGTTTTTAGGTTCAAGAATCAGGTTCTGGTTTTCTCAGAAATCAGGTTTCAAAAACAAGTTCTGGTTTTCATGTTCAGGGAAAAGGTTACGAATTTTCTCATGAATTAGGGTTAGTTAAAATCATCAAACCACTTCACCATTTCTTCAACAGGTTTAATCATGAATCTTTTCATAATTTGGGAGAACATTATGATCAGTAAAGCTTCAACTTAATTAGTTTAGAATATTTGAGGCACTTTTTTAACTTCTGACTTCTTATTCTTCAACAACATCCTCTTTACAAAAATCTTCAACAACTTGCAACTTCAACATTCATTCACTCAAAAACATTCTTCAACAAAAATATTAGTGGTCAAAAATTACAAATATTTTTTAAAACATAACACCATAATGATTCTTCAATCTCCTCCTTAGTATTTGTTGGTAATCCATGTTAACAATATTTCACCTCAAACAAATTTCACTACAAAATTTATTGAACTTTACAAAAACATATCCTTTATCAAAAAGAGTGTCATGAAACCACTCTACTAGGTAAATTAATTCTTTTAATGTATTTCCATACCTCGGGGAAAAGAAAAATTTATAGCCATGTATGGGTAAAATTCACCTTACTCAAACTCCCTCCTCAAATTTTAGCTTTCTCTTTCTCTCTTTTCTTTTCATCCCTCATTTTTATTTCACACTCCCCCATTATATGAGAAAAACATCTTTAGATTCATAAAAAAAATCCAAGTAAACACAACTTTAAATTTTGGAATTTATTACTTACTCTCCCAATTTTACAACATAATCTAAAGCTTAGTGGGGGAAAACATCCTTATGAATATTAGCAATATGATACATTATTAAAACATATTCCATCATGATTTCTCTAGAATCACCTTTCTCATTTAAAACTGATAATTATTATCAATGTTTTTTGATCTTTAATGTTGAAAAACATTATTAGAATGATCGATGCACTTTGATTATCACAGAGTATCTTCAATGGTTTAGAAAGCTTCACTTTAAAATCTTCCAGCTGAACCTTTATATACATCATTTGAGTACAAGCCTGAGTAGCTGCAACATATTAGGAATCATCTGTGCTTAGGGTTACTCAACATTATTTCTTACTATTGCAACTCACACATAATTCCCCTAAGAAAATTTTCCTACTGATGTTGATTTTCTATCATTACAATCACCATCCCAACTAGCATCAGTATAAGCATGAAACATCATCCCATTGTTTCTCCTGTATAACAACCCATGTGAAGTTATTCCATTAACATATCTCATAATCCTCTTAACTACCAACATGTTTGATTCTATTTGATTACTTTGACACCTGGAACAAAGATTCACAACATAAGAAATATTTGGCCTTTAATCTATAAAATAAAGAATACTTCTTATCAACTTTCAAAAGTCTTTCAAATTGACATTGTTCCCTGATTCATCTGTTCTAAGATTTGTGCTCACTGACATTAGAGTTGAAACTTCCTTTGATTCATCCACCCAAAACATCATTAAAAATTCCTTGGCATAGTTTTCTTGGGTTAAGAAGATGTAGTTTTTTTGTTATTGAAATTTTAATCCAAGGAAGAAAGTTAATTCTCCAAACATTGACATTTCGAAAAATTTATTCATCTTTTCTCTTCAAATTCCTTTTCTTTATCTCCAAAAAAATTATATAATCGACATAAACAATTACAATTAATGTTATAGAACCAACATCATTAACATAAATGTTGCCATCAACCTTTCCATTAGAAAATTTCATCTTTCTCAAATAATTTGCATGCATCGAATACCATTATCGTGGAGCTTGTTTTAGCTCATACAAGGCTTTCTTCAATTTGAAAACATTGTTTTCATCTTTATCACGTAGAAACCCACAAGATTGTTCAATGTAAACTTCTTCCTCAATCTCTACATTTAGGAAAGTTGACTTTATATACATTTGATAAACCATGTAATTACAATGAGCATCCACTGCAAGAAATATTCTAATAGTTTATAGCCTTGAAAAAGGGGAAAAAGATTCCACAAAATCCACTCCTTCCACTTGTGGACATACTTTACACACATGATTTCATTGTTTCCTATAACTTATTCATTCACATTCAATTTATTCCTGTAAACCCAATTGGTTCCGATAACATTTTTTTGGTGGCCTTTAAACAAGATCCCATGTTTCATTGTTCTCAATCTGATCCAGTTATTCATTCATTGCATCCACACATTCTTTATTTTGAATTCATTCTAAAACTGATTCCAGTTCAAATTTTGAGATAAGGGATGTCTGATTTTATAATCTCAACATCCTTATTGTCTAAACTAGAGCCTTTTGATCAACAATAATATTTTCATATTCAACATGTTTTCATAAGTATGGAAAACTCATATTTAATTTCCCAGCATCACTTTCTTCCACATGTGACTCATCAAAGTCACATTCACTCCTGTGGGGATTCTTTGATTTATCTTCCACAATATTATTAACTGATTTTGTGAAGGTACTTTGATTTTAAATTACCTTCACATCATATGAGACAACCAATTTCTATAAATGTTTGTTCCAACATTTGGAACCCCTTCCATGGGGTGAATAACCCATAAATATTCCTTCTTCATTTTTCTCATCCTACATTCCTATGTCCAAATTTTTTATTGTGAGAAAGAATGGACTTCCAAAAACATTGAAGTATTTAAACGAAGGTTTTTTGTCATACCACATCTTGTAAGGAGTAATGTTGGTTTCTAGTCTCAAAAAAAATATATTTTGAAAATGTAGAGTAGTGTTAATAGCTTCTCTCCAAAAGAATATTGAATGTTTGTATTCTGATAACATACTTCTTCCCATTTCCACCAAGCTTCTATTCTTCCTTTCTAGTAATCAATTTTTTACGATGTATAGGTGAAACTATAATGATGTTTGATTCCATGCTTCCTCAGATAAGTTTCTGAAGCATTTCTTGTCAATTCAGTACAATTTTTAGTTCTCATATTCATTATAGAAGCTCTTAATTCTTCCTCATCATCTATTCTGAAGAATTTAAACATTTCAATAGCTTCTAACATATACTTCATGAACATGATGTTTTTCATCCGAGTGAAATCATCAATAAAAGTGATAATGTATAAATATCCTTTTTTTGATTGATGTCTCATCAGCCCAAATAGATCAGAATGAATAAGCTCATGTGTTTTTTAGATTGAATATCATCTATTTTATGACCATTATTTGTCATCCCTCCTTTATGACAATTAATGCAGACATCTTCATCTCTAATTTTTAGATCTAGAAAATTCAAAACAACCTCAACTTTATAAATCATAACCATGTTCTTCTTCCCATTTTGGCCATGTATTCAGTGCGGCAACTTGTTTTCAGGATCATCACTTAAATAAAAAGAGTTATTGGATTCTCCATATTGAAAGATATTCCCATTGGGTTTTTCTCATTTTGTAATCACTTTTCCATTTTTCACTGTTTTGATGAGACCAGAATCCTTTATGAAGGTAACTTCTTTTCCATCATCACAAAGTTTACATACACTAGGTAAGTTATGTTTTATGCCATCAACAAGAAAGACTTCCTTAGATTTATGTTTCTTTTCTCAATCTCTGTCATTCAGATTCCATTAAATTTTAAGGAAATATCATCCCAAAAGTAACCGCTCATCCATCATGAATTTGAACATGTACAAAGATTTTTATATTACAAGTCATTTTTATTGAACAACCACTATCAAGACACCATGGTTTGTAGCTCTTACATTCATTCAAATTTGTCTCAAAAAAAATTCCCTCTCATTAACTTTCTTATTTTCAGCTTTCCTTGTTATCTTATTATAAGAATATTATTCTGGAAGGAGTACCATACATCATTCGGTATAATGACTAGACTGATAAAATCTTCCACAAACCTATTCCAAATATTAAAATTCATTATTCATTGTAATTTTTTCGACATCATGAGAATTCAACTTTTCAACATTCAGAGAGTATAGAGAGTTACTCATCCTTCTTTCACTATATCTTCCACTTTCCTCAAATCTTCATCCGAGTAGAGATAAATTATTCCAAAATATATATGCACTATGCCCATATATTCCGCATCACCAACCATAGACCTTAAATCATTATTTTCTATTAAATAATGATCTATATTTATAGAAACTTTGTTGATATTAAAAACTTTTTTCCACTCTAGGAAACTCAGGAGGTAGGCCATCTCTTCTTTTGGGTGATTCTTCTACTTTTTACGATTGATAGGTTTCATACATCCATTATCTACCCATGATATAAAAATAATTTTTCAAAACATGAAATTTTAGATGAATCAGATGAAACATTATTTTTGGGAAGAGAAGATTTCACATGATTCTCATAATTAGGTATCATATTTTACTTCTTTATCTTTGTTGAAGTTTTTATTCAACTTCATCAGGGTATTTTTAATCTCATGGAGTTTTTATTGATCCTTGTTTAATTCTTCTTCCTTAGTTTTTAACTTCGTGCTAAGATCTTCAATCATCTATCCCTATTAAACAATTATAAGATTGTAACTTAAAATTCTGTGAATGAATTCATCTTCCTTTTTTGTGACATTTTTTACTTCCATCATGAAAATATTCATGAGTTTTATTTATCACATTAATTTCATTCTTGAGAGATTTTCTTTGCTGAAGACATGGAAGAATTTTGGATCTTAGTTGATATTCTCTATAAGATTCTTCACCACATTCTTCACTCTCTGAGGAAACATTTCTATTCTCAACTTTTTAAACAAAGGTTATGAATATTTCATTACTTTCATCTTCTAGGGAATCATTGTCAGATGATTCCGATTAAACCATCATGCTCAACATACTTCATTTCATCCTATAAAAATTATTCATGTATTCTTTAGAAGTATTCTCTCCTTTTTCATTCTTATTATACTTCTTCCATAGAGGATTCTAATTATAAAAATCTTGATATTCTCCAACATTTTTCTTTGTAGAATTCATAGAAAAGTGTCCAATTCCACAACACTGAAAATACTTGAGAGGAAGTTTCCTTCCAAACATTCTTCTTCCTCTTCGATAAATCTTGGTTTTGAGAGACATGATTTTATCATTCAACACTTCATTTTCCATATCAACCCACTCACAAGGATTAGCTTCATCATTATATTGAATTTTCATTTTCCTCAAATATTCAAAATCCATTTTATCTTTCATCATTTTCATAAGTATTGGAACTTTCCTCTTTTCATAAGAAACAAAATGTTATGTTGTTCAAGAAGAGATAAACAATCCTTATCATCTAATGATGAAATTTTAGAATCAAACATGTCTAGAAGTTTTCTCATAGGTTTCTTCACAATTGTAGAATCTTACAAGTCTTCTCTGAATCATCTTATGTTGCATACAATTTCATTAATTACGGAGAAGTATTCACCATTTTGTTTTACCATCTCTCATCCTAATGTCTTCAAACGTACTATGACATATTTGTATCTAGGCCTCTATGACATTTATATCTCTTTTGGAAACTCATTACAACTTGTCCCACATCCATTTTGATGTTGTGAGACCCATAAACATATTATAAACATTTTTTGATAAGTACATGAGAATATAAATTCTATCCTTTCCATCAACATATATGTTTCTCATATCAGAAAATGTCATAGGATATTTTTTCTCAATAGGTGGAAAGCCACTACTGGTATCAAAAACAACTTCAAGGCCATGATATTGGAGATAAGGAATCATCATATTTTTACATCCATAATAATTATTGCCATCAAATGTAGGAATTCTTCTGTTGTTGATAGAATTGATATTCTCTATGATAAGGATAAACCAAGGTAACCTACCTCTAATACCTCTTGTTGTTCCAAGGATCGAATAACAACAGAGAACGGTGGTTGAATCAGTTGTTTAACTTTTTATATGTATCAAAACATTAATAAACATAACCCTTAACACATTTTTAGATATATTTCCTTATCAACCATTATCAAGAAACTCAAGCATGTATTAAAATTAAAGAAATAAATGCACACATGATTTACAATTTTAGGCCTCAATATTAGAACCTACGTCCTTTCCATAGCCACTCTCGTGGGTCTATGGAAATCCACTATAATAATGAAGTGAACACAACTTATTCCAACTCCCGTTAGAGACCATATGTCTCCCGATAAGTATGATTATTCTAAATTAGATCATTTTACAAAGTTTTATTCCTAAAATAATGATCCAAATAATAGAATAAAATCATTTTTGAAGCTACTCCACAAATGATCACTCTAAATTTTTAGTCTGGTTATCTTGAGTCTGATTTTCTGAAACCTATCTTCTCAGCAAGGTAATGTTGGTTATGATTTACTTCTTCTAAATACTCAAAAAAAACTCTTTAATATTATTTCGATATTCTTAGCAAGGTATGGAGATTCTGATTCTCTTATTCTCAATCATTCAAGATAAAAACTACAAGATGGTAGGAACTTCTCACTTAGAATTCTTCAGCACACTACCTTTTCCGCATATATGAATGTTGCAAATGAGAGAATTATCTGAGCACATATTATTAGGAAACTCAGAAAACAAATGAAAGAATCTTGAAAATAATTCTTGCTTCCTCAAATCTCAAAAACTATTCAATATCACACATTTAATCTTCAAACCTTGACTTTATCAGAACTCCATAAATTTCTCCGAGATATACGCAATGTTGAAATTCAGGTTTTCCTTCTTGAAATCTTAAAATATTAATCAGAATGATAAAGTTTGATATTGATTCTGAATTTATCATAAACATGATTAGAAATCTGGTTTTGAATTGTGTAGAAAATAGGTTTCGAGAAATCTGGTTCCAAATTGTTCAAAAATCAGGTTCTGAATTACTTAGAAGTCAAGATCCGAATTGTGAAGAAATAACATTCTGAATTATGAAAAAATCAGGTTCCAAATTGATCAGAAATTAGGTACTAAATTACACAAACATTAGGTTCCGAATTGAGCATAAATCAGTTTCTTAATTTTTCAGAAATCAGGTTCTGAATTACATAGAAATATGGTTCAAATTGTGTGGAAATCAGGTTCCGAATTCTACAGTAATCAGGTTCTAAATTACTCAGAAATCAAGTTATAAATTGTTTATAAATCAGGTTCTGAATTTTATAGATATAATGTTCAAAATCACATAGAAATTAGGATACAAATTAATCAAAAATTAGATTCCATGTTGTGCAGCATTCTGGTTCTAGTTTTCTCAACATGTGGATCAGAATCATCATTCTAGGTTTCTTAACATGATGCATGGGATTGTCTTTATGGGTTTATCAACATGTTGCTTAAGATTTTCATAAGGTTCTAAATTTATATTTGATACTTATCTTGATCTTTCTTTGGAATCTTCAACTATTCATTTTTCTTGAAAATACTTTTATATAGGAAACATTTCTTTCTCTATGAACATTTCTTAATCTATGGAAGTTTGTTTTTTGAAAAAATTACAATCATGAGGAAGTATTTTATAAAGAAAATTTATTTAAGATCAACAAAATCCTCAGTTTGAAGGATTTGAGTATTCTAGCAACATGATCAAAAGTAGGATCAAGGTTTCCTTATAAGGATCCATTTTCCATGTTCAGAAATCAGGTTCTGGTTTTTTTGGTTCAGGAATCAGGTTCTGTATTTCCCAGGAATCTGTTTCCAAAAATAGGTTCGGGTTTTCAGGTTCAGGAATCAGGTTCTTGTTTTCTCAGTAATCAGATTCTGAAAACAGGTTTTTGTTTTCAAGTTCAAGAAATAGGTTCTGAATTTTTTTCATGATTCAGGCTTAGTGAAAATCATCAAACCTCTTCACCATTTCTTCAACATCTTTTTTCATGAAACTTTTCATGATTTGTGAGAACATTATAATCAGAAAAGAATCAATTTATTTTTTTAGAATGTTTGAGGCACATTCTTATCAACTAACTTCTTATTCTTCAATAACATCCTCTTTAAAAAAATATTCAGCAACCATCAACTTCAAAATTTAGTAACTCAAAAGAACTCTTCAACAAAAAGATTAGTTCCCAACAAATACAACAATTGTTAAAATAGAACACCACAAAGGTTATTCAGAAGTGATAAATATATAATGAAAATTCAAAAAACATTTAATATATAAATAAATTATAATATTTCCTATAGTGACAACATGAAAACATGATATGTTTTTTAAATGGATATAGAATCTGCATTTTTTATGGATTCCGAGAAGAATAATGGTTTATTTAGAAACCTATGAAAATAAAAATTTATAGTGATTCATGTATGGTATACACAATATATAATTCCTTTTATTGTATAAAATAGGTCCCTATAACATGGTACTTCAAATAAGAATGTTTCTTAGCGGAATAAAAATATTCTAATGGAACTGTTAATAGAAACTTATATGTGATTTAGATGAGTTCAAGTATTTTTGATGATGTAGATTATGTTAGATATTTTTTCATGGGACAATGTTTATTTTGATACGGAGTTTGTAAAAAAGTTTAAAATATTTCTTGAAATTTCATTTCTAGGTGAAGTGAGCTATTTTATGGGAATAGAGATCGTAGAAAATAATAGTTAATTCTTCTAACTGAAAGGAAAATATGTGAAAAAAATATTGAAGCATTTTATCATAGAGGATTCAGAATATTTTCCAACATCCATAAAAATTAAAATGAGATTGTTGATGGATATTGTAATAAATACATTAAATCACAAAAAAATATAGAGAATCGTTAGAAGAATATTGTCTCAAAAAAATTCCTTATATACTATATCCAATTGATATTTCTAAATGATAACAATGTGTCCTAAAGTGACCCAAATACTGAAAGAATAAAAATTATTAGATATGTTAAAATTACACTAATTTATTGTATTTCTTATTGCATTAGTTCATAACTGAATATCTTAGGTTTCATAGATTATGAATGGGTTGGTGATTACAATGAATAGAGATCTAAATAAGGTGAAAAATGCTTTTAAGGTGAAATAATTTTTAACATAAATTGTAATATGTGGAATTAAATTATTTTCTATATAGGAGGGGAAAATATGTTATTGTAACTAAATCATATGACATTGGGTTAGATTTCTCTCTTAAACATTTCATTATCGTGAAATGTGGTGTTAATGTATTTAATCAAGTTTAAGAATGTGACATGAGGGATCTTTATATGAGTTCTTATTATTGAAAATAAATCCAATGGTATATATTGATGAACCATATAAATGTTTGAATTGATATTGTATTTACATTTAAACTTGAGATAGTATAATTAACAATATATAAGGTAGTTTTTAACTACATTTTGATTTTTTAGCTAATTGAATATTACATGAGAATTATTGATCTTGTTTTGAGATGATTTGATGACATATATAAAATCTTAATTTACCAATAGGCCTAACAAATATGGAAATTCTAAAGGGTACGTTTCAGATTTTTATTAATGGAATTAATGAATATAAAATATCAAATTCTACATGAAAAGATAACTAAGTAACAATATAAACAAGGACATTATTTTAATTCTATTGGAGTACAAAAAAATATAATGTTTAGCTATTATAGTTCACCCTAAAATGATTACAAATGTCATTGAATCATTATTTTTTTTTTCACCATCGATACCTAAAAATTATACAAATATATGTAATAAGAATTAAATTTTATATGAAAAACATTAAAGTTTAGAAATTACTAAAACTCGTTAGTCTTCCAATGTAAAATTGTATTATGATATTGAGTTTTTGGATAGTTGATAAATGTGCGTACACCCTCAAAATCAGAACATATTATTCACTTCCATAAAACATACATATCATGATTTAATTATCACCATAACTCCCCAACATCCAGCATCCCTATAGTCTTATCAGCTTCTCTATTGGGAAAGATAAAATGAATCTTCATCAAAAATGTTATTTCATATTAATATAAAATTAATGTAGATATAAATATATAAATTTTCATACCCATACCTCCTCCAATTATTTTTCAATGAAGTCTTTTTTGCCATGTCTTTATGACACCGGTTCCACTAGAATGATATCGTGGTATTTGGATTAAAGGTCCATGAAACTTCTACAATGCCATTCATTTTTATGTATTATCATAATTTCATTATTGTAATCCACCAGTGTCTTTGTATGGTAATTCTAGTATTCTTTCATAATATTGAACCGACATCACGCAGAAAAATATCCCACTTAATTAGAAATGAGGGAGGGGAAAATAATTAGGTCACGATACAACACGACTTATATAAAGTGATATAATTTTACATATTAATGATAGAAATAACATACTGTAGTCTTCCCAGCCGACTTTGATGGATCTGTGTGATACTCTTGATTAGCTGCCTCTGAAGGATGTGTCTATTTTAATGTGTTCTCTAGGTGGTCTTGATGCACTGATGTGGAAGTTGAATGAAGAAACTCATCAAATTACAGATGGATAGTAGGAATTGGAGGCGGTGTAGTAATGAAAAAATATGGGTATTATGTTGGGGGATACATCTTCATATATTGGTATGATAAGGGTGGGAACAACCATGGAGGTAGTGTTGACATGGAATGGGAATGAGTGGGTAAGTTACATTATGGAGGCATCAATGGGATCAACTCTAGATGTGGCACAAACATGGTATGTGTATCAGAGGGTAGTGGGTATTATGATGGAGGCATGGATAAAAACACCCATAGAGACTCAATCGAGGGATGGAATGGCGTGGTAGATGGGCCAGTGTGGGGATGTGTATGATGTGTGCTTCGTCTAGGTCTAAGAGCATACCCACTCAGACCCATGCCATTTGGATGAGGAGTCAACTCTGGTGGAACTGAATGTACATATTTTTTTGATAAATAATATTTAAATGAAATTATATATAATGATAAATAAAAATATTGAAATTATTATGCTCACCGAGAGAAGCAAAGGAGGGAATGCTTGCTCGTGCACCTGTCGATCGATATCAAATAGTCTCTTCCTTCGTTGTTCTTAAGTATTTCACATAATCCACATGATATTAAACTGTACATTTTTAAAAATATATATTTATAATTCATTCATACAACTTAAATGTCAAATAACGCACAAAACATTTCATGACATCTTTTTGTAACGATAATTTAAAACCAAGTTATAATGTTTTTTTTTGTATTCCAAAACCTGTTATATAAATTGAAATTAATCTAATTAAATGAAATTCCACCAGAAAAAACTAAAAAATACAAATCAGTACAAACTAAAACTAAATTAATACAATTAAAGTAATATTATCATGAGAAACTTATGTGATGGTAACCTGAATAGATTGTGAACATATATGGTTGCTTCTATATATTACACAATACATCAGTTTCATCATAAAATATAATAATTGGAAAATTTTAATAATCAAATGAAATATTTTGGTCTACACCAATAGGGGAATCAATGGTAGAAATTTTATCATGATCATGATGAGAAATATGCATTGGGATTACATCATTAACCATAATCATGTCATTGATGAACTTTAACATAAAACACTTGTTTTTCAATTGATGCCAAAATTTATGGTTCATTTGTATGTAAGAATCTACTCATGTCAATAACTACAAATCCATAACCATAAATAAATTCATCATATCATGTCACTGCATCATGCCATTTACATTTCACTATTGTGACTAGAACCTAAGAGTTGCAATCTAATAAAAATATTTTCTCAACAAGCCTATAATAATACACATCTTAATATTGAGGCCAAATATCAGATACAGGGGAATGACAATCCATTGTAGCAGTTAACATAAGGCCATCATGTTGTGTTATCATTTTATCTTCTTGAGCAATTGTATCAAATTTATGTATAATGATTCTTAAATATTTTCAATGATGAAACAATGAATTGTGACCAAAATCAAACACTTTTAATTCATGAGAAATAGAGTAAATATGTAAGATGAAGACATGAAATAATTATGAATAATATAAATAAATTGATATTTACAATTTATGTTAATTAATGTAATGAAAAAACATTTGATTTCAACTATTGAAGAAACTCTAAGATATGAAAAGCCTCTATCGTTATCAAAGGGAAAGATAGATGAACACTACTTATAATTTCATTCGTTTTCCCTACATTAAATGATAATAAAATTATAATATATATTTGAAGTTTCATAACATGAGATAACTTATAAATGTGAAAATTATATATGTGATATAGTAATAAAACAAAGAACAAATAAAAAAGACTGTGCGATGTCCCATATCGTGGGCATTAAGGCTTAGTGTTGCCTATATATATGGCCATACAATTCCTCCTATTTGGGGAAGCGAAGGAAATAGAGACTCAATTCCCACATAAAATTTATCTTCATTTCTCATTTCCCGGTTGTGTCTAGGCCTCACATAATGAAAATACATAAAAAATACAAACATTCTTAGGCTATATGACCTATCACAATCATACCATAATAATAATTCTTGTTTCAGACATATGATTTCATTGTGAAATTTTTTATTTGAGTATGATACATCCACTAAAAAGAAATTGGTCCCTCAAAAAGTGTTTCATTAGGAAGATGGACAGATAAATGCAACATGCAGGTGAAAATATAAGGAATTGTTTTTTTTCATTCTCACACAAAATTAAAGGCCCCTCCTCCTACATTATTATCAACAATGCCTTGCAATTTTATTGACATATGTCTTTAAAAAATGGAAAACGAGAATCACTATTACCCTTACATCCTGGGAAATAAAATTAATAATTTATATTGAATGAATTAATGGGGAAGGATGTGATAATCATGAGTCTTTATGCATTTTGGTTTCAAATACCTTTTATTGACTCTTCCAAATATGTTTCTGGACTAGCTATCTCAAACATTGATATTCTCTAGTACTGCAAGAAATTTATCTTTCTCCGATGGTGTCATCACATAATAAGTATAAAGGACTATCCATTTGTTTTCACTAATACACAAAGGGTGCAATTATAGTTTAATAAAACAATTAAACATGTCCTGAAGATATTGGAAGCCATCATTGGAAATTTTCTTTATATTTAGAAGAATTTCTAGAAACATTTAACATATATTTTTCTCAATGTGCAGTATTTCGAAACCAGGATGTAACAAATTGGTAGACCAATATAAAAACTAAAAAAAGATACTTCTCTTTTTTCATTTTTAAGTAGATTCAGTATCATCATTATTCATATTTTTAGATATTTAGTGAAATTTACCTAATGAAAAACTAAAATCAGTCAATTAATAAATCATATCAATACCTATCATATTTTGTGGTGGGTGTTCATTTTTAATAGTATAATCATACCTACAACGATTCTTCCGGTATTTATGATCTATTGGCAATAATCATCAATGCCCCATTAAACTAAAACAATGACGATTTTTATGCTTTCTCGAATTTATGTTCTTCACACAAATAGGATATGATATTTTACCTTCCTACTCCAACCAGTCATCATTTCATATGTAGTGAAATCATCTATTATACATAAAAAGGAATCACACATATGAAATATATTTTTGGATGAATCATAAAATGTATTCAAACATATATCCCAAGGAAATTTTAGATCTCTTAATAATTTCTACAAGTAGACATCTCAATCATTACCATGATCTGATGATCCACATATTTGTATACTCAATAAAGTGAATGGTGTTTCCATATACATCAATATTGGATGACTATAAACATGAATAATAATAGGCCAAAAGGTGTGAGTAGTAATCATCGGACCAAACAGTTTAAAACCATCCCATGATTAACCCATCCTGAAATTATATTTCTCATATGTAAAATAAGGATTATACGCATCAAATAACCACAATTATAATCCATTTTTATAACATTAATTCTCCCAGCATCATGTCATCACATATTGGATGATTTTTCTATAAATGTGAATAGATTTTGATGTCTGAGATTCAATAGAAAGTGCCAAATAACATTAAATGGCACATAAGATGGTGCTTTATCTACATTTTCCTTCTAACAAGATGTAACACAATATTTATAGTCATTATGGTCATATGTTTCCTCCAAAAATGAACTTCACTCTTTTAGGGAAACATGAACTTTATTTATCCAAAACTCAAGATGTTTAATTTACTTTAATTTCTTGTCATTATTTGGGGGAATATCTACACCATGAAGAACAAATTCATTCAAAAGGTATGAATATAATCAATGGAAGTATTATAAATTCTATTCACACATTTTCCCTGGTATAACTTCATTAAAAATTCCAACTTGTTAAATTTAGTACATTGTTGATATATTAATGTTCATGAGTCATTTATTAAAATGATCAGTCTCTCAACAAAAACATCTTCAGTATATTCCTTATGTGTACTGAAATCATTGTCTTCTTGAACAGAGATACTATCGATCTATTGATGATATAATAAATGGTATCTTATCAAATATTAAATTCTCTACAGAATTTATTTATTTTCCTTTTTGAATAGTATAATATTATTCTATCACCCTATGGTGGTACAAAAAAAAGTATCTTTCCAAGATATCTTTTTTTATATTCTAGATAACTTCTTCCGAAATTATCCATCATCTTAAAATATAATAATAGCATGGAAACTATATACAACATTCATTTCAAGCATTGTTCAATGAAAAATAAAAAAAAATTCCAAATTCTTTTGAAACTCAATTGAAATTTGTTCATTATTATAAATCTATATTGTATCTATTATATTATAAGAAAAATGTTATGTGTTAATAAAAATAATAAAATATAATTTATAAATTCCATCCAAACTATCTTCATATTAAATTAAACAAATCATATTAGTAGCTATGAAAATAATGATTAAGAAATAGAAAATATGCTATAAGGGATGACTACAAATAATGAACCATGGTGGGTATCTATGTGTGAAAATGATTATAATGTCTATTACATATCATATTTACACTATCAACAATACCAAACATTAAAACATATTCTAAAGAAATTATTTTTATATCAATAACTTATAATCTTTGAAAATTATATTTTTAAAATCAATTTGTACCACTCGAATCAATGAAATTTAAATTTTCACTCTAAAATTAAAATCATGAACAAAAATATTAAAATTCACTAATAGTTTCTAAATTATACTTATGTAAACCACTATTTAATATATACATACATGTAATAAAAGAAAATATAATTCTAGGGGTGTACACACCAAAAAATTTTTTCATTTCATTATTACAAATGTTGTATGTCCGCCTTCAAGCATTAATTGGCGGTTGAACTTCTAAATGTCACCGAGCTATGCTTCAAACATATGATGCTCACATACTATATAATATAATGGGATTATCTCTTTGAGAATCATTAATATAATTGAATTTTGAATCTAAATATATAGTTACACAATATATTTTACGTGTATTACTGTTATGTAAAATATATTTTGGACCCCATATTATCTGTTTGATTATATTTTATCGACAACATAAATGATAAGAAAACTATTTTAAGTAAACAATAACAAGTATTTATTGAATTTTAATCATTAAAAAGATGATAAATTTTATGAAAATAATTAAAGATCCTATATTGAGATGATCCTATTTTCGTAAAATCATATTGGATAATTTTATTTACTTCTAAAAAAATTTTAAAATGTTTTATCAAACCAATGATTTTATCATAATTTAATAATAATGAATTTATTTTAAAGAGGCCCTATGACCTAATTCATTGAGGAATCCAATTTTTCAATATTCTATAGAATTTAGTGTTCTTATCTTTTATGACTGAATTAGCTTCATTTGTATTTCTTAATTTTTTATCATTATCTTGGTCATTAAAAACCCAATGTAAACATGTAATTATTTTATTCATTCCATCAAATAAATTCTTGGTTTTTTTATGATATGACTAGGTTTTCCATCATTTTTTTCATTGGGTAATGTAATGTGATATTTCTCCTATTAAATTTTAAATAATTTATTTACCAATGTTATATAATTCATTACCCCCATAAAGGTTATAATTGAGACTCCAATAGATTTATTTTATAAACTAATTTTCCAACTAACCTAATCCAACTCTACTAGAACCCAATCTAAGTAAATTGTTGAGTTGTGTGGGCCGCCTAATTCTTACCACTAATAGGTTATGGGTTGGAGACTAGCAATGAGTTTATAAGAAATTTAATATTAGGGACAATAACATATTTAATATCTATAAAGGATGAAGACCCACCAATCAAATCCAATTGACATGTAAAAAATTAACCTAATATTTTAACAAAAATATAAAAAATTTATATAATATAATACCACCAAAAGAATTATTTAAGACAATACTTGAATTTAACTACACCTAAGAAACATTAAATTATCCAATTTTCACTTTTCTCCCATATTAAGCTTGTGTGTAGTCAGCACAATCTTGAACAGTATATTAAAATTTCTATAAATAATGTATATAAGTTGGGGTGATCAATAAGATTTAATAAATAGGTTCCCCTAAATATTATACTTTCCAAAATGAGAAAATTCAATATCACATATATCAAAATATATTTAATATTTATCCATGATTGTATATATTTTATATTTTTAGTATAATATTTTATAATTTCTCAAGGAAATTGATTCACGATAATTACCCACTAATTATAATAATGATAAATGTTAGATAACCAACATACAATTTTAGATGATTTCATTGCATAAAAAATTATGAATTTTAATGCTTAAATTCCATTCTCATCATGGTTCTCTCATGAACTATGACGCACTGAAAAAATAAAAATACTATTTGCTATCAATGAATCAACCACTATACAAATATCCCAAGATGAAATAAAAGTAGGAAGTAGGGAACAGAAGAAACTCATACCTCACAAAGATCCCAAAAAAATTTCAAATAAAGGAATTGGATGGGTGAAATATTGTATGGTGGACATATACTTCACTAGAGAAAGGTAGGGGAGGATGAAATCTACAAAGGAGAGGAGGGGGATGACAAATCTTGTTGATCTAAAGAGGGAAGAGGATAAAATTGACCACGAGGAGGGGGGATGTGAGGATAGATGATGGATTCTCGGGGAGGCCTAGGGTTCGAATGAGGATTAGGGTAGGAGTAGCATTAACAACTTGAAAATATTGTGACCTCAATATCAATTGATTGTAAAAAATATTGGTATAGACAACCATATACCAATATGTTTTTAAAAAAATTTAAATATCCTTAGATAGAAAGTATATACCCACAAATTTTTAAAACTGTTGGTACTAATTCGTTGGGATATATGGATTTTCCAGTAGAGAATTTCTTCTAATAAAAATATAACTAGTGAATAAATATGAAATTTATAACATAATTATTATATTATAAAATTAAATAGTATTTGCAGTTTTTTTTCCACCAAGTAGGAAAATAGAAGAAATAATCTTAAGTATGGATAGATTACCTCCTCAATGAAGAGATGCATTTCATTTTTAATGAGCACATTTAATACTTTATTCTAAAAATATATTGAAATCAAAAAAATAATAATGATAATAGGTTTAATATTCTTGAGGAAATGAAAAAATGGACTCTATGAACATTATCACCACACCGATGTTATATTGATGTTATAAATTGAACAACCCCAAAACCAATAATGAGAACATAACACTTTTAGTAAGTAAATACAACTTTTTAATAAGAGAAATAGAAGAAATATTGATATTTTAATGAAAATAAAAGAAAAAAATAATTATTTAGAAATATAATATACTATTATTACTAGGGAGAGTATATGTAATAATGAAATGAGTTGGGACTCAATATAAGGCATTTTTGTTTAAAAAATATTATTTTAATGTTTTCTTTCAAAAATATTTACATCAATATTCAGGTTCATTACAATTATTCAGTATTATGATTATCTATAATCCAATTATTGATTAATAATTTTTATATAATATTTTAATATAACTCCCATATATTTTATGAACTATTTTTCTAAAAAAATTACTTCTTCGATAACATGCATTATATGAAACTCCATCTTTTAATGAAACATGATATACTAAAAATGTTATTATTTTTACGTGACTATTATATCTTATCCAATAAAACTGTTGGTATGGATAAATATAATTAATTTTTTTGAATTATGTATAAATTTTTTAGATTGATAAAATATATTTTTAAATTATTACATAATTTTTAGTAATGTCTTTATTAGCTTTGAAAAATTCATTTAAACAAAACATTTTTACTGTTTTTGGTGAAAAATAATGAAAATATTGTTCATAAATTTAATAAAATTTATTTTAAAAAATTTCTATAATTTTTTGAATAATATTATCAAGTTAATATTAGGGTAATGTTTTTATAAATTTCAAAAAATAATAATTTTTCATCTTATAGTTAAAAATATTATATTTATTAAACTCATCATTTTAATTTATGTAATTTTCAAAGTAACATATTGTTTATTTTTTAAAAAATTAATAAAAATTAATATTATTTTACTATTAATCCAAATGAGTTCTTTTTTATCAAATTAATTTTAACTTTTTATATTCAAATGTTATATACTTATGAAATTATCATTTTTTTGAAAACTATTTTTATTGTATCTCAAGGTTTAATTTTACAATAATGTTTAAACCAATATGATTGGAATTTAGTAAAATTATTTAAAAATTTTGGGATCATAATATTTAATATTATAATATTATATCAACTATTTTTTTTATCAAAATTATTATAAAAAAAAGTAACGATTATTTAATGTGGTTGAGGTTAAAACATTTTTAGAGGGAGTTAAACAAAACAAATAAGTGGTAACATGTCTTAATACCTGGTACAAATACCATTGGATTTAAATATTTATACCTTTTATGAAATAATGTTTATAATGAACTATTTTGGATACTTTTTAATGTTTAAAACATGGGTACATATTTTCCATTTAAAAAATTCATAGTATTTCCTCTACCCCATTTATAAAAGAAAACCACTATCATCCCCTATTGATATATCTAAATTGTTTTTTAGAGAATAAATTCTAAATTTTTTTACTTAATTACATATCCTTTTGCTATATCACTTATTTTGATTAATAAATCTTCCTGTGAATACTTTTAGTGATAACATAAAGAGGTTTTCTGAAGAAGGGGAATTTTTCATAACCATACATTTTAGATTTATTTCTTCTTCCAAACCATTCAGATATTCTTAAAATAAGATTATATATTAAAATAAATATCTCTCACATAGAAAGAAATTATTATTTTAACGGTATAAACTATATCCATATATTATTCCATTAAATGGAAAATGAAACTATTGACCATGTATACGGTGAACTATAACCTCAAGAGATTATGTAATTCTTTTTCCTTGACCACATATCAAGGATGTAGGTAATGATGGTTTTAACATATGTATATAATTTTTGTTACATAATGATACTTATATATTTATTATATAAAATAAACCTCCTTAACTTTTAATTCATTGAAATAAGATGACGTCACTCGCATATACATGTGGACTATCGCATCCACGAATCAAATGGATACATTTTATATTTTATAAATAAGGATTAATTTAATATATATATATATATATTATCAATGAAATAATATAATTTTATAAATGTTATATATTAATTAAATTTCTTTAATTCCATACTTTATTAAAGTGGAAGCAACATTCAAGCGTAAATATGACTTATTGTCTCTATGAATGGTGTGATTCATTTCTTATCTATAAAATATAGTTATTACTCTAAGTACATATGTATTTAATGTGTATAATATTTATAACATTGATAAAATTCATGATTTTATGGATCTTTGATCAATGTAAAAGTATCAAAAATTCCAAACCAATACATACATGAAAAATGAAGCAATTATAACTGAAAATTATATTTTATCAATGAATTGGTAATAAACATACAATAAATGGTCAGATTTAAATATTATTTGGTATTAAATTTATTATTATAGTTATAAAATATATTTTTATTTAACCTATATTTTTATTATAGGGGTTTTGAACACGAATGCATTAAATTGTGACCAAAGGTAAGAGATTTTTGTCCCATTTTTATTTCTGTTGGACACATGCCTTATATAGAACTTTTTTTATTGTTTTGTTCTATATATATTGAACATGAATTAATTTTATAATTATTATAATAAAATTAAGTTATATACATTTCAATGAATGTTACTTCCTATAATGAATAAAATTATTCAAAACATACCAAAGTGGTAATGATATTATGTTACAACCTCTTTATTTTCTAGGATTGTTTATAATTATGTTATAATGATAAAATATTATGTTATTTCTCTCAAAAAAATTATATGTTATTCTATTTTTGTTATATGAGGAAATTATATATATTTGTACAATTTTACTATCTTTATTTACTCAACTGATAAAATGAATATTTTTAAAGAAAACCAGATTTATTTATCTCTTTGGTTGAAAATCCTTTTCCTTCCAAATCCCTGATTTCTAAAATTGTAATAAAGAATGTTTTGATAATAATAAAATGAGGTTTTAATAAAATTATAACCCATGATTTACATTTTATTTAATGTTCTAAATGCAATATTATTTTCATTTTATAAATATTTCCCTTTCAGATTTTACCAAAAAATGTAAAAGTAATATTTGTTCTAACTATTATGACATGAAAAATATATCCCTCACTCAATGCTGAAAAATAATTTAAATCGTAATAAATTTAATTTACAATATATTTTCAACAAATATTATATCTATAATATTTTGGATGTTTTTATACATTAAATTTTTTTTGAATGAAAGGATACTTTCATTAAGAAAATTTCCCAATGATCTTACAAAATCATTTTTCAACTAAGATAACATCCATTAATGTTACAAAAGATTTAATATGGAAATTATTAATTGTTACCATTATTATTATTATTTATCTATATTATATATGTATATTATGAATAGATATTTATTAAAACCATTCCATTTTAACATATTATGTTATGTTGAAATGATATTTTTTTTTTTGAATTTTTTTTTCATAGATATTTCTACAAAGAAATTTTTATGAAACCCATTTATATTCATGTGTTTAGATATGATCAATATTTTATGATATTTTGGCACAGAAATGAATGGATTATGTGATGGTGGGAACTATATATCTCTCCAATACCTTCAGTAAATATTGATAACACATAATATAATTATATAATGTGTAAACGTGATTTCATGTACACAATTTCATGCCTAGATCTATTTTTCATCTGCATAAAATCCTTGCATAGACCTAGTTTTCATGTCTATAATATTATTCATGGTACAAGATTTCACGTCCATAAGTTTATTTGAGGGCATAATTTCATGTCATTAAACTAATGAGTTAACATGTATCTATTTATACATGTAAAAAATCTACCAGCTTATATTTTTTAAAAATTCATATGACTAGGTTATTCTCCCATGGATTAAAAATAGTGATTTCCAAATGATTCATATATAATTGATTTCAAATATTTATTCAATGACTCAAGTTTATGAGATATGATATTTTGGGCATGGTTTTCAAATTTTATTCTAATTTTATCAAGACCTTATTCTTTTGTTATGTTTACATATCGATTATTATTAGCTGAGCATCAAATATAAACCTTTATGATATGTCTTTTCCCTATATTATAAATAAAATATATTTCTAGGGTGTTTCTAACATGATTACTATGTTGTAATATCTTTATTAGAGATGGTGGATATCATTGGAGAAATGAGAATATAGTGATTCTTATCTACAAATAATCTAAACCTTTATGGTATATAAGTGTGTTTTTGTAAAATGGTATAGATATTCAACGATTAAGATGAACTAGTTATTTTTTATGATCCTTGGTCATTAATATTTTTATTTTATGTACTTTTCAGTTAGCATTTGTAAAATATGATGGGAAAGAATTAGGGAGATCTCTAGGGTTATGTTTTAGGATTTGTCTAAGGGTAAATTTAATGATAATTATATGCATGGGAAAATATAATGTAATTTTGTTGAAGGATAGAGAATACAGTTTAAATGAAATTATATCCCCATATGGATAATACAGGTGGATTTTTCTAAGGAAAAGTATTATCTAGGGGTAATTACTTTAAAAAATGTACATTGAAATGGACTCAATCATCACATATTGCTAGATATCTAGCATTTATGTAGTTGTGGTTTATAATTCATTGGGGATATGATTAAGAAATTCAAAAACTCATTATTAACCTTCTTGGAGGATTGGAATAATGATAATTAATGACCGAGGTTAAGCCTATTGTGTCAAAGATTAAAAATATAGTGTCATGGTTTAGATATTTTATATGTGGTTTTTTATGATTATTTGATTTCCCACTATGATAATTATTTCATAAAATATTATTTTTTTATATTATTCATTAGATGGAATCCTAAGGAAAAACATTTTACTTCTAAATGAAATAAAAAATGAAACACTTTTCCTTATTAAGAACCAAATGTTATTGGTGATGGAAAAAAAATTATTATTATATAGACACATAATATTCTTGGGATATAAATCATGATAAAATTACAAATGATAAAAATATTGAACCATTAACTAAATATTTCTTCTTTCATTTATAACCTTCTTCTTGAGGTATTTATGTTGATCAACTAGTTTCCAAGAAATGAATAAACACCACTAACAAGATATTTTCCATTCATCTATGTTTAGAACATGAAAATGTCATTTTGGATGTCATTCATTTTTTAGGAGAAGAAAATCAAGGATGAAAATAGAAATTCAATTTACCCTTCAATATTAAGGGTTAGATTAGAGAAAAATAACCAATTCAAGAGAAATTATAAAAATAATGGGGATAAGAAGTTGATATTTCATTAATGAATTATTTGTGGAAGGAAACATTGTGGAAACTATCATAATGGGACGAGATGATTTTTAAATAATGAAAAAGAAGGTTTTGAAGTGGATAAATTTGCAATTCTATTGGTAGAATTAAGTTAATGATGTGAATAGATACAATTTTCCACAAAATGAACCACCAATAATCAAGTGATTCAAATGAAAATATATTGGACTTATGACGCAAGTACTAAAATTTGAAGGATAATGATAATGTAAAATGTCAGCAACCATTTAATATAAGTGAAAAAGTAAACTATCATGTAATAAATATTTCAGATGAGTGGTATAATATTAATGTGGTGAATGGTAAACTTTCTATCAACCGTAAAACATCTAAGTAATTATCTGATTATCGGTCTACCCACTCTTTTATATCTAAAAAATTTCCTATGGGTAATAAATTACCAATTCAATTATTACATATTGAATTAGTGGTGAAAACCAAAAATGGAATGATGTTATCTTCCCAATATAATGATTCTTCACCAATTGAAGCTTGTGGGAATATTCTTCCAATTTTTTTTTGATATCCTCCCAATGGTTGAAATAAACAATATCATAGGCATGGATTGGTTTTTTTATATAAATAACAGATAAATTTTTGGGTAAGGTATGTCATTTTTGATATTCCAAACCATCCTACGATTATCTACAACCGTGATGGAAATTATGACCATCGAATGGAAATTGAATCCATTATATAGGATATTATTCCTATTAAAATGTGGTTTTTCTCTCATATGGTCATGAAAGAACCCAAAAACTATGATATAATTATTGTAAGGTATTTTTCTAATGATTTTCTAGAAGTTTTTCTGAGTCATTCATGATATCGTTAAGTTTATTTCCCAATAGAACACTTTCCTGATTATATAATTATTTCAAAGACTCCCTATAGAATTGATTTGATTGATTTACATAAACTGCCAAAGCAAAATCAGGATAATTATGAGAATTGTTTTATTCACCAATGTATACCACATTGTGGTGGACCTATTACATTTTTTAAGAAGTAATAGAGATCAATGTGAATCTTCATTTATTTTTGGTATCTGAACAAGATCAAAATCAATAAAAAATATCTTAATTTCCATATTGTTATTTGGATTTAAGGGGTGGTTAGGAAAAATAACTCCTGGATGTCTAGTTTTCTTCCAACAGTAGATTTCATTTACTCATCCACCATATGGTCCTTTTGAAAAAATGGCATGCAAGACTTATATTATAGATTCATTTGACTGGGCCTTTAAGCTACTCAAATTGAGCCCAAGAGTCATGGGCCTTTATGATATGTATTTTATTCCCCTAAAAAAATTTAAAGGGTTCATTTATTCAATAATAAAAAATATTATATGGTTATATCTTTAAAAAATATAAACATTTGATAACATGAGATGGTTGAAGAAATGATAGAGAATTTTGGAGTATTTTAGAAACATATAAGGGCTACACAATGTCTAAAGAAACATTATGATTATAATCATAAACATGATTTATAATTTTATTTTTAGGAAAACGTGTTTCTATGAATATATATGTGGATTAATTTTTTGATATTTAGAATGAAATTAAAGATTATTTTTAGGTATATTTTCTCTTTTATGATTCTTGACCAGGTATGGATAATTTCATACACATGATTATTACAACTATCCTCTCTCAAGTTCACGATGTTTTACATCTGTCCCTCATGAGGGTATACATAACTGAACCTTTACATGTACTAATCCAGTCTGTCATACAAGGAGTGAAATATATTTATTAATAGAAATAGTTAATGGATATTTTGTATCAAATGGGGAATGTCTTATGAAATAAGACAAGTCATCTAGTAAAATATTTCTGGTGAAACTACAAATTTGAAGAAGAAACATGGGAACTTGAGTATATGATAAGGCATAAGTATTCTTATTTTTTAGTCTTGTGGTGAAAACTTTCAACAGAATAATTCAATTTAAGTATGGTAAAATGTACCACAGTAAATTATTATGATATATTTCTAAAATAAATTTAAATTTCATTGATATATTGTGTTACATGAAATGACATGGTTAAAAAAAACCAAGACATCCTATTGATATTATTATTCATATATAACTGTGATAAACTAGCTGTTAAATTTGGTTGTATGAATTGGGATAATGTTTTAAATAGGTACAAATATTTCTGATAAATATAATATAATTATAAATAAGTAATTATTTTTAATTGTTTTTATATTCATAAGATAATACATTTATCTACATAAACTATTTTATTGTTTTCTATGAACAAATATTATAAATAATTTTTCAAATTTTCGGTAATAAAATTTTATAGAGAAAAATATATATTTTTTGGAATCAAAATTTCAAAATTAGATTAGAGTTAATTTTTGAAAAATTTCTATCAAGGTAAATTTTATAGAGAATAGTGAAAAATAGTAATTTTTATAAAAAATTGCCTTTTAATTTAATGAATGTACAAAGTTAAATCTTGTATGAAAATTTTAGAAAATTAAAATATTTTCAATTATTTTAATATTAAGGTACTTTTTTTTAATTTTAATATTATTCATTGTTACATTTGATATTAAAAGGTGTTATACTTATAAAAATTGTTCCTTTGGAAAACCACTTAATCGTCACGTCTACCGGTTTAGATTAAAACTAAATTTTGCCACATTTGTAATGGAAATTGAAAAAATTGAAAGAATATGTTTTATAATAATAATTAATATTACATTATATGGAAAAGTTAGTTTTTTTTCAAAATGAATAGTAAAAACCACAAAAACTTGTTACTAGAGTTAATTTTAAAATAGTTATTCTGGGGGTTTAACATAAAAGATAATAGTTAAAATGACATAATAAGATTTAAAACCAATATTTTTATTATAATTAGAAGTTATATCATCAAAATTATAATAATTTTCTATTTTGGAGTTTTTTTAGTTTTTAAAAAGTGGGTACAATGTTTTCTTTTAAACAATTCCCATCTTGTGCCCTCCAAAACTTACAAAAGGGAAGCCCCCCATCTCCTCTTCATACAACCAATTCCTTTTGGTTATGGAAATACATACCAAAATATATTACTTAATTACCTCCCCAAATATTTTATTCTATATAGTTATTAGTAAACCCTCTTATGAAGGCTTGTGTTAAAAACATTATGAGGTTGTTCGAAGAGGTATCGTTCTAAACCCATTGTTTTTTATTTCTTCTTCCAACCCATAAAAATATCATTAAACATTGATGATAAAATAAAATAAACATATCAAATATATAGATAGTTTATTATGTTAATGGGATAAACTATATCAATCTCCTCTCCCATTAAATAGGGAAAAAATAATCAATCATGTGTGTGGTGGACTACCGCCTCTTGAATCGATGCAATTTTTTTCATCACCGCCTCTAAATGTTGGAGAGAATTGTAGATTTAAAACATGTTTAGGAAATTTATTAAATAATTAAACTTATTTAATTATAATATATCATATATCACCTTACCTAAAAATCTTTCGGAAAATTATAAAGTACTTTGTGAACATGTATGGACTACCACCTCCACGAAGAGATGTGATACATTTCCCATTTTATTTTTACATGTATGGTAATAAGAAATGATTTATTTAAAATTATTTTATGTATTAAACAATTATAATTTAGTTGATGTGATGTATTATTTTCATTTATTTTGTTCCAACTATCAAGAAATGAAATCAATGTTCATTTAAACTTACAACTTACTATCTCCATGAATAGTGTGATGAATTTTAAATCTCAAACATTTATGGATTAATATAAGTAAATATATATTTATCTAATATGATATTTATATCATGATAAACATTATGGACATTTTGGGACCATAGTCAAAGTAAAAGGATAAATAATAAACTACCAAAGTTTACATGATAAATGAATATATTATTACTTGAAATGATATTTTAACTGGATTTGTTTATAAATGGGTAATAAAAGGTCATCATAAGATCATTTATGGAATGATAAATATTATTATGGTTATATAATATATTTATATAAAAAATTTATTTTTTAAATAGTAGGATTCAATATGTATAAAGTAAATCGATAATTACGGTATGAGATTTTCATCTATCATTTATTTCTGTGGGACACATTCCTTAGATAGAACATATTTTTTTGTGGGGTATATAATACCCAAGAATATATTTTATGATTATTCTAAGGAAATAATGTGTTAAAAATATCAATCTTCATTTCTTCCTTTCCTAAGGATTATGAATCGAATGTTACGAAAGTAGTAAGGGTGTTATATTTTAACTACATTATTTGTTCGGGTGGTTTATGATTGTATTCTAATGAAGAGATCATATGATCTATATCTCAATAAAATCATGAATTATCATATAGTATTGTTATTTCTATAAATTATATGTTTTAATTTAATTTTAATGTCTTTATGTACTCAATATATCAGAGTTAATTTTATAATGAAATGTGAATACAATTATTTATTCAATAAATGATCTTTTTTCTCTCTCCATGTTGTCTAAAAATGTTTGAAATAATGTTTTCAATATTATCAAATGATTGGTTTAATAAAATTTTAATCATGTTTTAATGTTTAAAAATTTCTTTTCATGCATTCCTATTATCATTTTCCAAACATGTAACTTTTGTATTGTTCTGAATGTGTCAATAGATCATTATTTTAACTTGTACAAAATTAATAATATTTCCCTCCACCATAAAAACTCATTCATTTAAATATTACTGTATAATATTTCATTATTACTATGAAATATTTTTTTATTTAATATTTCAAAGTTTTTATTTTATAATTATATATTTTTAATGGTTAATGTAAATTTTTCTCCAGAAATGTTCTTAGTGATAATTCAAAATTATTTTTACATCTAAGATGCCATAATTTTATGTTACATAATAATTATTATTGATATGTACAATGATACTAGTATTAAACTTTATTAAGATGATTTATGTTTATCATGAAATGATATTTATGAATGATTTTACTTTTCTATTGGTTATGTTTTGATGAATTGATTGAATGATTATTGAATCATTTTATTTTCACGTGGGACATGCTAAGATGAATTTTTTATAAAACCCATATATATTCATGGGTTCTAATAGAATGAATTTTTTTTGAACTATTTAAAAAAAATGTATGGATCACATTTTGGGCGACAACTATATATTCCTCTAATACATCAAGTAAACATGGATAAATCACATGTAATTTTTTATGAATCGACTTGATACCATGTTCACAATTTTATACATGTATATGGTTTTAATTTCAATAGGGATCATGAATGGAGTTTTTTTCCATTTTCATAAGATTAAGCTAGGCCATTTTTTCACATTCATATGTTTCTGTGAGGACCAGATGACATTTCCTTAATCCAGTGAGAGGAAATTTCAAATTTTATATATGTTCACAATTTTATGAGATTATGTTTTTTCCTTATACTTATGTATTGTTTTTATTTATTATCTTAATATATTTCATTTAATTTTTGATTCATGACTTATAGACTACAATGATTTATTCCATGAATCAATTTATGATCTACGATATATAAATATTGTTTTTAAATGTTATCACCACGTCCTCACACCATTATGCTTATGTTAAATTCATATCTCACTTGTTTTCCCAAACTAAGATTATATGATCACCATTTATTATGTTTCCTTTCCCAAGGCTATGATCAATTTTTTGGTAGGGTATATCTAAGAAGAGTATGATACTAGAAGATATTTATTGGAGATATTGAAGATTATTATTGTAATAAAAAGATTGTGTGTCTAGTATTAAGAGACAATAAACCTTTATTGAACTAAACAATATTTTTATTAAATGATATAGATATTCAACTATTAATAAGTAATATTAATTCATTAGAATCCTCCGTTGTTAAATTGAAATTTTTTAATATTTTTAAAATTGAATCCATTAAAATTTTCATTATGTGTTATTTTTGACTTTATAAATTTACAAAAACAATGTTTTTTTAACATATATAGATTTAAAAACCTCTCATACTGTCATAGAAATTATTTATTATCAATATTCCCCAATAATTAACCATGTTTTTTAATGAATACTCTGTTATCATAATTCTGGGATTTTATTATTATAAATTTCTTATGTAAATGGAAATTTAACTGAATATTTTTGAGATAAATGGATGTGTTACTAGTTATGGGATTGAATTCCAATTCAATTATGACAAATTGATAAATTGAAGCTTTTGTGGATATTATTCTAGCTATCATTTTTTAAAATATAATATTAATTATGGGTGATACAAGTATTTATTTTATTGTGGGTTACCGCGATATACATCTCAAATTAATTGTGTAATGTGATGATGTTTACAAGTGGCAGGTTACTCTTATTATATGTGAACATTATGTAGTTTTTTGATTTCATGATATGTAATATTATAATATTTAATTTTACAATGTTTTCCCAAGGTATCTATATGATATTATTTAATATTTCTTAAAGGAAATCATTGATTTTAAATAATGTAATTCAATGGTCTTATGTTTTAAAGGAATTTTTCAGACCACATTAAAGGAAAAATTATTATTTTTCCAGGAGAGGTAAATATGAGTTTTCTTGTTTTCAAAGAAATTATATTGATTATGATTTTTCCATGGTCATTAAATAAGAAATGTTTTTATAATATATATTTTCAAAATATAATATTTTTATGGCAAAGTAAATATAAATTTAATCATAATATATATTATAAAAAAGATTATCATTGTTACTGTAACACCCCAAGATTTTATAGTATGATATTTTTCTCAAAGTAATTTAGTAACTTGCGCTACACACAACACCAATTTCGAGCACACCATGACTTACCAAACTAGTTGTTCGAAAGTGGTTGTGAATTCTATTATCTTCATTTTAAATTTTGTAACACCCCAAGATTTCATAATGTGTTATTTCTTCAAATTAATTCATTAAGTTTCACTACATCCAACCCCGAGTTCAAGCCCACCATGACATACCAAACAATCCGTTAAAAAGAGTCTATGAATAGTATTAACTAAATATAATACTTATAATTTTATAATCCATATTATGAGTTTCTTAGACATAATGCAAAAACAGAATTTTTTTCAGATAAAAGAAGTATTTTTCAAAAATGCAGCTTTACCAACTTTAATAGTGAACACTATTTAAATCAAATGTTTTAAACTTTTATATATTAAATTTTACTAAATAAATTAATTCTTTAGAATTGGGATATAAAAAAATTTACAATGTAACACCCCATGCTTCCACGGTACCCTTCTCTTTTAATAATACAGTAGCGTGTGTTGTACGCAACTTCGAGTTCTAACACATACTACAACCATATCAAACTAGCCATTATGAATAGTAATAACTACTTTTTGAAATTTTATAAATTTTATCTCTCAAAATTGACTTCATTTTTGGATTCAGATTATCGAATTTATCCTAAGGTGAACTTTTGTTACTTTTCGGATAACTTTAATATTTTGATGAATATGAAAATTACTAAATTTTAATTAAATTTTTTTTATCTAAATAATTAGTAGTGATAAATTATGAATTTGAGTGGTTTTAAAGTATATTTAGAATATATTTTTACCATTTAATGCAATGTTGGTCATTGGACATAATTTCACAATTAAAACAGACATAAACAAGTATCAATATTTTGATAATTATTATATCTTAAAAACACGTTTTTTGTTTTGACAACGGGAATTAATTTTAAATTAATTTCTCTCAATTCTGTGTTTTGAATTTGGAAAAATTTATTCAATATTTTTAATCAGGATTTACAAATTGGGTAAATAGGTATCTTTTATTTTTAGACATTTTGAATAATTACTTTGGTAAATATTTTATTTACTCTGGTTAAAGGGTAAATATGGTAAATAAGGGTTAACAAAATAATATTATAATAATAATAAATTACTCTAAAACGTGTCCTAACCTTATTGGTGGATACATGTCCGACCATGGGAATCTTTGGGTCGATTTTGGGACCCCATGAAGGTGATAGGGACACTTTATTTTAATTATGTTTAAATAAGTACAAAAATGACATAAGCATATATCTTTTAGAAGAAAAATTTTTACATAGGGTTATATACGTTGGATTTTAGACTATAAATATTATTTGGAAATATAAAAAGATTTAATACATAATATTAGTTTATTTATAATTTTTGGACATTATATAATTTAATTTATTTATGACACAATGATGATGCAGTAATTACCATAATAGTGAAAAATTAAAATAATTGATATTATAAATACCCAAATAAATATAATTTGAGACTTTTATTGAATTAAAATAATTTTATCGGTTAATATTACATACTAGGATTGATTTAATTTCCTTTTTTCTAAGTAATCATTCGGTTATGAGTTATGCAAAAATCAATTTTTGAATAGTGTCAAAATTGACATAAAAGAGTTTTTAAAACAAATATTATAATATTAATTGATATTAAATTCGTAAAAATCTAAGGTTCATCCAAGAGACTTATATCATGATAGGTGTATCATTAATCGACCAGTTGGGGTGTCATGGATGTATATGGTAAGTTTATTAACCATATAATATAAAAATACAAAGAGACATTGTAAAAGTGAAACTAATTAACTATGAGTTCATACTTAAATATAAGGTTAATATAATGACCCAAACCTATCTAAATTATATTGGATGAGTGGTTTTCGACCCATACCCACCTAATACTTTAAATAATAAACATTGAATCCATTAGAAACCGAATATGAATTTATTATAAATTAATATTTCTAGCTTTTTGAAAGGTGCCCCTCACCCGTCTTATAAAAGGGCACTCACCCATCACATTACTTAAAAACTTAAAAGCATTTTGGTTCGACCAAACCCTGCCCAAATACATTCTCAACATCCCTCACTACAACATAGAATACTTATTTTTATTAGAAAGGCAACCTTAGGATCCCTTTTGATCAAATCAAAAGGAATAACCCGAAGAAGAGGTAATGATTTCACCATCCATTTTCAATTTCTTTTCTTCTTCCACTTATTATTTCTTTGTTATTATCATTATAAAATAATAACTCCATTATATTATATATACTTTGATGTTATTATAAACATGGTACAACCATATTCAGTATTCTATCCACCCTTTGAAAAACATGTCACCATACGTGCGTACATATGGCTTACCGTCTCCACGTCGTTGTGTAATTGTTATTCAATAAATTATTATTTGTATGGGTATATTAATGATGTGTAATGCATGTAAATAATAAATATAATATGATAATTATTCTGTATATATGATATTACATTCAATTATATATTATTTTAATATCAAAAGAATGATATTTTCGCTCGTGCGTACGTACGGACTACCATCTCCATGAACGCGATGAGATTCATTCTCTATCGTATCCGTTCAAGTATAATTATCATTTGATGATTTAAAAATAATTTTTAAGGACTTTATATCATTCGGGATATGAATAAGATACAATCTATCCATGACAATCATGTCTTACGTAACAAAACATATAAAAGAAAACGAGTATGTTAACACTCGAAACGATGATAATTCTAAGATATTATTAACAATGCAATGTTAAAAGATCATATATGATATCATATTAATGTATATGATTATTGAATAATTTAATAACAATTATTTTACCATTATACCGGAGTTTAACCTACCTCCAACCAAGGAAAAGTACAAGGTAAGGGTTTATTTCACAATCTCTTCATTATCCGGGGTTGTTTATACGTAATAATCTGCTGGGATTTCTTTATCATCCACATCCAGGTTTCATCGAAATGTATTTCAATTTTTTTTTTTAATATTTAAAAAGAATATGTGTTAATGTAATTTATACCCTTATGTGTTTTTAAAGGAATATTTCCATCATTTTCCAATCAAGGAACTTTTAACCTTTCGACAAATTTATGGTACGAATTTTTTTTCAACATATACGGTGGGTGCGGCTATTTACCGCCGTTATAAAATCGTCAAAGCTTCCCTTACAAGCTTATAAGAATATTTTCAATGTAAATGATTTATTTTAAAATTATGTGACTTCTAAATGATTTCAAAATGAATATTTTAAGAATTTTTTAAAGGTACTCTTTATCAAGATCATAATTTTTAATGTTTTAATGATTTATCATTCTAAATATTTTTAATTAATGTCCATGTTTTCAAAATGATTTTAAGAATTTATTTATGTGGACATGAAGGTTTTGAAATGATATTTATTTTAAAAAGTTTCAAAGTGGTATGGGACTCTCTGATTCAAAAATCTCTTTTAAATTACTTCCTTTATAAATGTGTGACTTTTCATTGATTTCGAGAAAAGAGATTTTTCTCTCAAATAGTTTTGATTTCATCTATGTCAACATCCTTTGATAAATTTTAAGCTTATTTGAAGTTGATTTATTATGATACAAATCTTTTGTACTGTATTGAAGGTTTTGTGATATGTTTTACTGTGGATGTGTTATTTTTATACCATTCATGGTTTATGGAGAAAGTATTGACATTTCATATGCTAGTTTTAATATGAATGTTTATTATATGTTTAGACCTTTTAATGTGGGAATGCATTGGACATAGTAAGTGACGGGTGGAGCCCGCTATAGATCCTCGATGCATCGGTAGTTGTCATGAGACAAAATAGTGTCTTGGCACAAGGCATTGGCAAAATCTTATTTGTAGTCTTGGCACGAGGCCTTGGCTTTGTGGTTATGATAGTCTGGAATTATGCATTCCATCATTATGAAAGTGGTTATTGATATTGCATGTGATTATTCGATTAGTAGAATATCCATGTGAATAAGTAAATGGCATTATTTCATTTTATTTTTTCCATACTATGTTGATGTTCAAGTTTAAAAGGATTTTGTTTTAGTTATACATTTCATTAAATGTTTATGCTTATTTATGAATGTTTCCGCTATATTGCTTACCCTTACAGAGCATTTGAGATCACCCCTTTTCTATTTTTTATTTTTTCTAGGATTCCAAGAAGTATATTGTGATTGATAATAAGGGTTAAGACAATGGAATAATTGCATTCATAAAGGATTATTTATGTTGTTTTGTATGTTATGAAGTGTAATGTAACATTCATGTATGTAATCTATTTTCCAAGACTTCTAAACTAATCGGTCCTTTGAGACTTGATTTCATGTAATCATGCCAATGTATAAAAATAATGCACCGACTCTGGGTAACTGGGGTCGGGGCATTATAGTTGGTATCAGAGGAAGTTTAGCAATAACCTTGGAAACTAGATTTAGATAAACTCTGATTAGAGCACATAGACCTAAGATAGACTCTGAGGATTAGTATAGAAGAACTTCCTAGAATTTTGGTATTGTATAGACTTTGTGAGTTTTCCGAGCAATACAACCCTGTCTGGATACGAGCAGGTAGAGGAGGCTCTGGCACAGATGTACCTAGGGGTAAATCTCGAAAACACTGCTTTGAGATAGACTCGAACGAGAACTGGTGCATTACAATGGGTCTTGCTGCACTCATGGTTATGACACTCTAGAGGGATATGCTTAGGATAACTATCATTTTCTACACAAATCATTATGAAGGTTTTATGAGTATATACTTCCTCAAAGAAATTTTTTTATGATTATGGATTATATCCATAAACTATTTCACAAGTTTTTGATTAGGTATTGTTATTCATAAATTAATCTAGTGTATTCCATTGTTTAGAAATGGCGCCAGGTAGAAGGAATGAGAACTCCAGCAGTGCACATGATCCAAATAGAAAAAAGGATCATATCTTTCATGGTCTTAAGCTAGAATTTATAAGAGAAATAGTCTTCCATGTATTATAATCATATGAATAAATAATATCATTTGTTTATAAGATAAGTAAAGAGTTTACTGTGTCCTATGGATTTGAAGAGAAGCAAGAGAAGAAAAGAATGGAAGAGAGAAAGATGGATAAAGGGAAGAGGGAAAAGAATAATTTTCCCATATGTGATAACTGTGGGAAGAAACACCCTGAAACTTGCCTGAAAGGAATGTGAGTTTGTTACAAGTTTCAAGAAAAATGTCACAATGTACCTGACTATAAGGGTAAGAAAATGGTTTCAAATGTACAATGCTTCATTTGCAAAGAGTTTGGACACTACGCGAACCTTTTTCCCAGTCATCAGACTATGCCTCAAATGATGCTATTGGATAATAATCAAGTTATGATGCTACGCCAGATGAAGAGGAATGATTAGAGTTCTTATGCTGATTATGTCATTTTAGTGTTGTATCAACAATGTACTTCTTATAATAATCATGGAGTATATAGGGATTGTACTGTAGTACTATTTCATTAAGGACTTGAGATTGGGTGGAATAAAGAAAAGTGACTCAATAACAGGTTAAATTTTTGGAAAATATATGGTTGAGAAAAAGATAAACCATAATATTGTTCTGATACCGAGGTAGTGATTTTAGAATAATACATGATTGATTTGGATAAATTATATTGGATATTCTTGACTACCTTGAAGCTGATTAATGATTTGTATATTCCATCATTATTGGGATTTAAAACATTTTTGGATTAAAGGAGTATATCTATCATTATTTAAGGAATAATGGATCATGAATGTAATCCATAAGGTTTTATGGTAATTCAGGATGTTGCAGTGTTTTTAAAGAATACATGATGAAGGTGTTCAAATGTTATTACGCAGAAAAAAGGATCTTCATTTTTGGACTAGAGAATTTTGGATAGTTCTAGTTTGGATTATTTTTGGATTTCCATAAAAGTACAACCCGAAGGTTGGGCGGCAACCCGTCGCGTCCGGCAAGGCCGTGAGACTTGAACCCACAACCAAAGGGCGACAAGGGTGTATCACCTACCACTGGCCCATGTAATGTCCAAGATTAAATAATGTAGTTTTTTTAAAAGATCTGGTAGATGAATTATAAATTCGTTTTCTGGAACCCTATACGAATAGGATAAATAGAATATTTTTTTACGTTCTATTATCTTTTAGAGTGGAAGATGAGTTTGTAGTAGAAATTAGTCAAATGAAGGAACTCTACTTGTCAAGAATATATTTTTCTTCTCCTCTTATTCTACGAAAAAATTAATTCTTATACTTTATTTAAGGAATCCTAAAACCAAAAATGTGTTATCCTAATACCCCATGTTCTGTTGAACTGATGGTATTTCAAATCATCATAGATTGATGAATTTAAGGACCTCAATTTTACACTTTTTTGTGTTTAATGACCTCAATCACTACCTATAAATATTTATGTTTCCCTCCAATTATATGTCTCTAATTTCTACCAATGTTCTCCTAATCGAGATCATAATTTGGTGGTGACCCTTTCATTTATCTTTTCCTCATATTAAGACCAAATTTCAGTAACCCAATTTCCGATGTGGGTTTTCCCACAAAGATATTTTCTATTTTCAACCTTTTATTTTATAAGAACAATTTCAAATTTCGAGGACACAATTTATTGATGGAGGGGAGAATGTAACACCCCAAGATTTCATAATGTGTTATTTCCTCAAAATAATCCAATAACTTGCACTACACGCAACACCGAGTTCAAGTGCACCATGACTTACCAAACAAGCCGTTAAAAAGAGGCTATGAATAGTATTAACTAAATATAATCCTTATAAATTCATAATCCATATTATGATTTTCTTAGAAATAATGTAAGAACAAATTCTTTTTTTTTCAGATAAAAGAAGTATTTTTCAAATATGCACTTTTACCAACATTAATAGTGAACCCTTTTTAAATCAAATGTTTTAGACTTTTATATATTCAACATGGCTAAATAAATTTATTCATTAGAATGGGTACATAAAAAATTTACAATGTAACACCCCATGCTTCCACGGTACGCTTCTCTTTGAATAATACAGTAGCTTGTGTTATATGCAACTTCGAGTTCTAACACACACCATAACCAAATCAAAGTAGCCATTATGAATAGTAATACCTAATTTTTGAAATTTTATAAATTTTATCTCTCAAAATGGACTTTATTTTTGGATTCGGAGTGTCGAATTTAGCCTAAGGTGAAATTTTGGTACTTTTCAGATAACTTTAATATTTTGATGAATAGTCAAAATTACTAAATTTTAATTAAAAACAACTTTTTAAATCAAAATAATTAAGAGTGATAAATTATGAATTTGAATGGTTTTAAAGAATATTTAGAATATATTTTTACCAATTAATACAATGTTGGCCATTGGACATAATTTCGCAATTAAATCGGATGTAAACAAGTATCAATCTTTTGATAGTTATTATATCTTAAAAACACATTTTTTGTTTTGAAAGCGGAAATTAATTTTAAATTAATTTCAGACACTTTTGTATTTTGAATATGGAAAAATGGATTCCATATTTTTAATCAGTATTTCAAAATTTTGTAAATAGTTATCTTTTATTTTTAGACATTTTGAATAATTACTTCGGTATATATTTTATTTAATATGGTTAAAAGGTAAATCTGGTAAATAAGGGTTAATGAAATAATATTATAATAATACTAAATTACCCTAAAACTTATTCTAACCTTATTGGTGGATACATGGCCGACCATGGGCATCTTGGAGTCGATTTTGGGACCCCATGAAGGTGATACAGACACTTTATTTTAATTAAGTTAAAATAAGTATAAAAATGAAATAAGCATATATCATTTAGAAAAACAATTTTTACATAGGGTTATATATGTTTGATTTTAGACTATAAATATTCCATAGAAAGATAAAAGGTGTCTTACATAATAATATTTTATTTATAATTTTTGGACATTAAATAATTTAATTCATTTATGACACAATGATGATGCAGTAATTACCATAATGGTGAAAAAATTAAAATAATTGATATTATAAATACCCAAATAAATATAATTTGAGACTTTTATTGAATTAAAATAATTTTATAGGTTACTATTACATGTTATTATTGATTTAATTGTCTTTTTTCTAAGTAATAATTATGTTATGAGTTTCACAAAAATCAATTTTTGAATAGTGTCAAAATTGACATAAAAGAGTTTTTAAAACAAATATTATAAAATTAATTGATATTAAATTCTAAAAATCTAAGGTTCGGCCAAGATACATATATAATGATAGGTTTATCATTAATGGACCACTTGGGGGTCTCTTGGATGTATATGGTAAGTTTATTAACCATATAATATAAAAATACAAAGAGACATTGTAAAAGCGAAACTAATTAACTAATAGTTAATAAGGTTAATATAATGACCCAAACCTATCTAAATTCTATTGGTTGAGTGGTTTTCCATCCATCCCCACCTTAACCTTTAAATAATAAGCATTGGAGCCATTTGAAACCGAATAAGAATTTATTATAAATTAATATTTCTAGCTTTTCCAAAGGTGCCCCTCACCCCTCTTATAAAAGGGCACTCCCCCTTCTCATTACATCACACATTCAATGCCTTTTGGATTGGCCAAAAGTAGCCCAAATACTTTCTCAACTTCCCTCAATACAACTTAGAATCCTAATTTTTATCAGAAATCCAACCTTAGGATCCCTTTTGATCAAATCAAAAGGAAAAACCCGAAGAAGAGGTAATGCTTTCACCACCCATTTTCAAGTTCTTTTCTTCTTCCACTAATTCTTTATTTGTTATTACCATTATAAAACAATTAATCCAGTATATTATATATAATTTGATGTTATTATAAACATGGTACAACCATATTCAGTATTCTATCCACCCTTTGAATAATATGTCACCATACGTGCGTACATACGACTTACCGTCTCCACGTCATGGTATCATTGTTATTCAATAAATTATTAATTGGATGGGAATAATAATGATGTGTAATTCATGTAAATAATAAATATTACATGATAATTATTCTGTATATATGATATAACATCCAATTATATATTATTTTAATATCAAAATAATGATATTGTCGCTCGTGCGTATGTACGGACTACCGTCTCCACGAACACGATGAGATTCATTCTCTATCGTATCCATTCAAGTATTATTATCATTTGGTGATTTAAAAATAATGTTTAAGGACTTGAAATCATTCGGGATATGAATAAGATACAACATATCCATGACAAACATGGCTTACATAACAAAACATATAAAAGAAAATGAGTAAGTTAACAATCAGAACGACGATAATTCTAAGATATTATTAACAAAGCAATCTTAAAAGATCATATATGATATCATATTAATGTATATGATTATTGAATAATTTTATAACAATTATTTCACCAATATAAAGGTGGTTAACCTACCCCAAACCAAGGAAAAGTACAAGGTAAGGGTTTATTTCGCAATCTCTTCATTATCCGAGGTTGTTTATACGTAATAATCTACTGGGATTTCTTTATCATCCACATCCATGTTTCTTCGAAATGTATTTCAAAACATTTTAAATATTTACAAAGAATATGGGTTAATGTAATTTATACCCTTATGTGTTTTTAAATTAATATTTCCGTCATTTTCCAAATAAGGCACTTTTAAACTTTCGACAAATTTAAGGTAAGAATGTTTTTTTTAACTTATACGGCGGGTGCAGCTATTTACCGCCGTTATAAAATCGTCAAAGCTTCCCTTACAAGCTTATAAGAATATTTTTAAAGTAAATGTTTTATTTTATTATTATGTGACTTTTAAATGATTTCAAAATGAATATTTTAAGAATTTTGGAAAGGTACCCTTTATCAAGACCATAATTTTAAATGTTTTAAAGATTTATCATTCTAAATATTTTTAATTAATTTACATGTTTTCAAAATGATTTTAAGGATTTATTTATATGGACATGAAGGTTTTGAAATGATATTTCTTTTCAAAAGATTCATAGTGGTATGGGACACTTTGATTCAAAAATATGTTTTAAATTACTTCCTTATTAAATGTGTGTCTTTTCAATGATTTCGAGAAAAATGATATTTCTCTCAAATAGTTTTGATTTCATATATGTCAACATCCGTTGATGGATTTTATGCTTATTTTGAGTTGATTTATTATGATAAGAAACTTTTGTACTATATTGAAGGTTTTGTGATATGTTTTACTATGGCTGAGTTATTTTTATACCATCCATGGTTTATGGAGAAAGTATTGACAATTCATACGCTAGTTTTAATACGAATGTTTATGTTATGTTTAAAACTTTTCATATGGAAAGGCATTGGACTTAGTAGGTGACGGGTGGAGCCCACTATAGCTCCTCGATGCATCGGTAGGTCTCATGAGAAAACTAGTGTCTTGGCATAAGGCCTTGGAAAAATCTTATTTGTAGTCTTGGCATGAGGCCTTGGCTATGTGGTTATGATAGTCTGGCATTATGCATTCCATCATTGTGAAAGTGTTTATTGATATTGCATGTGATTATTAGATTAGTAGAATATCCATGTGAATAAGTAAATGGAATTATTTCATTTTATTTTTGCCATACTATGTTGAAGTTCAAGTCTAAAAGGCTTTTGTTTTATTTATACATTGCTTTAAATGTTTATGCTTATTTATGAAAGTTTCCGCTGTATTTATTACCCTTACGGAGCGTTTGAGCTCACCCCTTTTCTATGTTTTATTTTCCCAGGATTCCAAGAAGTGTATTGTGATTGATAAGAAGGGTTAATACAAGGGAATAATGGCATTCATAAAGGATTATTTATGTTGTTTTGTATGTTAGGAAGTGTAATGTTACATTTATGTATGTAATCTATTTTCCAAGTTTGCTAAACTAATCGGTCCGTTGGGACGTGATTTATTGTAATCATGCCAATGTATTAAAATAATGCACCGACTCTGGGTAACTGGGTTTGGGGCGTTACAAATTTCCTATATTCTAAATAAATTTTATCAGCAATATTATGTGTTTCCTATACATAATATAATAACAAATTCATCTTTTTTGAGTTAAAGGAAGTATTTTTTAAGAAAATGAAATTTTATGGCCTTTAATAGAGAAGAATTTTTAAATACAATATTTGAAACTTTTATATTCTCAATTTAATGAAATTAAATTATTTTTTAGAGGCGGGACATAAAATTAAGTTTGGATAAATATTTGGTACTTTTCGGATAACTTTCATATTTTGGCGAATAGTGAAAATTTATATGTTTTAATAGAAAACAAATTTTTTATCGAAATAATTTATCGACTAAAAATATGAATTTTAATTTTTTTGAAGTATTATAAGATTATATTTCTATCATTCAATACAATATAGGTCATTAAATTTAATTTCACTTTTAAATTTGACATAAACACATGTCAATCATTTGATAGTTTTAACTATTTAAAAACTCACTTTTTGGTTTTGAGAACGTAATTAATTTTAAATTAATAAATGTTATTCTATGTTTTGAATTTGGTAAAATAGACTTCATTTTTGAATATGGAATATCAAAATTAGGTTTGGGTGAATTTTTGGTATTTTTCTGAAAACATTCAATTTTTTATAAATAGTTAAAAACACAGTGTTATTGTTTAAAACAGAAATTATATTTTTATAATTATTTATTTTATCTAAATTTATTTTAAGTAAAAATAGATATATAATACTTATATAATTTAAATTTAATTCATTGAAGTCATTTTATTATAATATTAGATACATAAAATTTTATTGAACCTTTAAATTTTTTAGCCACTTTCTTGGGACATTTGAAAATTTGAATAAAACATAATTTCAACTCTTTTGTGAGTTTAATTTCAAAAATCCGAGTTACATGGTTGATATCAGTATGTTAAATTTTGTTCAATAAGATGAAAATAATTTTTGGTGAATAGTAACTTTTGACCTTTATTTAACACGATTAAAAGTAAACAACGTAATAATATGTAAAAATGATATTATAATTACCCTAACAAATGTCCTAATTCTATGGGATAAGTGTAAATCAACCAAAAACACTCTTAGGAATAATATATGATCCTCTTTGGTCCACTTGTATTAGATTAGATAATTTATTATTATTTTATTTAATGAAGAGTTAAAAGTGTTAAATTCAATTTTTAATAAGTAATGCATTTTTAATATAAGGTTACACACAATATAAGTTAGACTATAAATATTAATTATAAAGATACAAATATTTCATAAAAATGGTATTTTATTTATACTTTTTATAAAATAAATAACATAATTTATTTATGACAAAATTATGATGCAGTAATTTCCTTATTAATGAAATATTAAAATAATTGATATTATAAATATCCAAATAAATGTAAATTGAGACATTTGATAAATTACACTAATTTTAAATAGTAATATGACATGATAGGGTTGTCTAGATAAATGTTTTAGAAGTGATAAGGTTTTTATGACTTTTACAAAAACAAAATATGAAATAGTGTCAAAATTGACATAAATTACTTTTTAAAACAAATACTATATTATTGGTTGATATATAATTCTTAGAAATATAAGATTAGTCCAAATGGATTAAATAATATTTTCTATGTTATTAATTAATCACTTGAGGTTCTCATGGATGTTTAGAGTATGTTTATTAACCACATTGTGTAAGAAAACAAGAAGGCACGGTAAACGTTAAACTATTTAACTAAGAGTAATATCTAAAAGATAAAGTCCAAATGATAATCTAAACTTGTCTAAAACCTATTTTTTGAGAGTTATTATACCCAAACCAACCTTATCTTGTAAATAAATCATTTTTGATCCATTATAAACCAAAAATTATTTTATTACAAAATAATCGCTCAAGCTGTTCCAAAAGGGACCCTCACCTCTCTTATAAAAGGGTACTTCCACTTCTCTAAAAATCACACCTCCAAAGCCATTTGTCTCATCAAACCCCTAAAAAAATATTCCCCCAACGTCCCTAAATTCATCCTAGAGTCCTTAATGTTATCATAAATCCATCCTATGGATCCCTTTTGATCAACTCAAAAGGAAACTCCCAGGAAGAAGTAATACTTTTCCCCACCATCTTTCAAATTATTTTAATCTTCCACTTCCTCTTTCTTTATTTTTTTCATACCAAAAGAATAAATCTAGTACCTCCTACATGATTTGATGTTATTATAAATATGGTACAACCATATTCGTCTTTCCATCAATCCTATAAATGAAAAAGTCACTATACATGTGTACATAAGGCATACCGTCTCCATGTCATGGTGTAGTTTTTTATTCAAACACTTCATTGTTTGGATGGGTTTCATAATGATTATAATTGGTGTCAATAATAAATATTACATGTTAATGATTCTTTATATATGATATACCATCCAAATTCAAAATATTTCAACATCAATATAATGATATTGCGGCTCGTACGTACGTACAAATTACTATCTCCACGACGGGATGAGATTCATTCCTACATTCATCATTCAAAGATGATTATAAAAATATATATTAATAATAAGTATGTAATATATCAAATAATAAATATACTGGATATATATATGTATATATTTATGTAAAAACATATATCTTATTCACTTACTTTCATTCAATACGATATGAAATCGAAAATAGCATTTATGCGTACGTATGGCCTACCATCTTTGTAAACTATGCCCTCCAATTCATATATATATATAAATTAAATATTTATATTCTAAATATATATGATATAAAAATAATGTTTTATAATCTAGAATTATTTAAATAGTTATCTAAATGATACGATCAAGAATAATAAGTTAAAACATGTATGATAAAGAAAGCAATTATTACCCAAAATGTTAATTTAACATCGAAATAATTATTAAATGGATAGTATAAATTCATAAATGAATCATGTATGACATAATGAATATGAATATGGTTCTGGTATAATTTAATAACATACTATAGTCATTATACAGGTGGTTAAACGTACCATCGACTAAAGGAAAGTGCAGGGTAAAGGTTAATTCCTCAATCTCATTATTATTCGAGATTGTTTATGGGTATGTTTTAATAGGAAATATTTTTTATCCATGTCCATGTTTTATAAAAGAATTTTTAAAGGTATTACTTTTATGGGAATCTTTTATGGAAAAATCATTTTGAATGTTTTAAATATTTATTATTCTAAATCATTCTCATTAATGTCCATGTTTTCAAAATGTTTTTTGAAGGATTTATTTATATGTACATGAATGTTTTTTAAATGTTAATTCCATTCAAAAGATTCATTGTGGTATGTGAATATTTGATTCAAAAATGTCTCTAAATATCTTCCTTTATAAATTACATGACTTTGAAATGTTTTCATGAAAAAGGTATATTTCATTTAAAGAGTTTTACAAATCATTTTCATATATGTAAAAATATTTTGATGGATTTTAATCTTGTTTGAAGTTGATTTATTATGATAAAAATATTCCATATTGTATTAATGGTTATCTGATATGTTTTAATATTGTGTTTTTATATTTATAACATTCAAAGTTTATGGTTAATGTATTGAAATTTTGTATTCAAGTTCAAATACAATTTGTTATGTTATGTTTCAACCATTTCATATTTGGAATGTATTGGACATAGTAAGTGAGAGGTGGAGCCCACTATAGCACCTTGATGTATCGGTAGGTCTCATGAGACAATTTTATGGGGAAATGGCTGAGGCCATTCCCAATTAGATTTATTGTTTTGGGAGAGGCCTTAATCATTTTTAGATGACATGTCTGAGGCCTTAAAATAATGTTTCCGAATTTCTGGAATTATACATTCACTCATTATGAAAATAATATTGATGATTCATGTGGTTATTCGACTAGTAGAATACCCATGACTATTTTTTATGGCATTATTTCCTCAGATCAAATTTCAACCATAAATTATTCATGTTTATTATTTGAAAAGGCATGTATTTTCAATTATTCATCATGCCTATTTTTAATGTAATCTTCTGCTAAATTGTTTACCCTTACTGAGAATCTGAGCTAACCCCTTTAATATGATTTATTTTTCAATGATTTCCAAGAGGTGTATTATGATTGATATGTAGGATTAAGATAAATGGTAATAATGGTGTTCTCAAAGATCAAACTATGTTGTATTTTATGTTTGAAATTGTAATGTGAAGTTGATATATGTAATCTATTTCTACGACTGCTAAACTGTTCGGTCTTTCAGGATATGATTTCCTAGAAACATGACAATGTATTAAAATAATGTACTGACTTTAGGTAACTAAGTTTGGGGCAATACAGTTGGTATTAGAGAAGTTTAGCACTACTTTGGAAATAGATTTAGATAAACTCTGATTAGAGGACATTACCCTAAGATATAATTTGAGGATTTTTAGAGAATAAGTTCCTCGAATTTTGGTAATTTATAGATTTTTTGTATTTTACAATCAATTTATCCTTGTCTAGATACGAACAGGTAGAGGTGGAAATTGCATATATGTACCTAGGAATGAAAATTCTGACAAGTAGTTTTGGGCTTGTCCTGGGGTATCCTGGTACACGACAACGGGCCTTTCTGAACTCTTGGTTATGACAATCCCATAGGATATACTTAGGATAATTCTAAATTTAATTACATGCCATTATGAAGAATTTAGGAGTAAATACTTCCTCAAAGAAAGCATTTTTCGTTTATTGATTATATGCATAATCTTTTCAATTTACAATCGGTATTTTAGAAGTTTGTAATTATGCATTCGGATTTATAAACTAACCTAGTGTATGCCATTATATAGAAATGTTGCCTAATAAAAGGAAATATAATTTCAGCAATATACATGATTGAAATATTAAGTAGGATCATATGTTTCACGGTATTAAGCCAACATTTAAAATGGAAATGTTCCCCCACATATCTCATTATGTGAAGAAATAGTATCATGTGTTCGTAATATAAGTAAAATATTATCCGAGTACTATGGATTTTAAGGGAAGCAAGAGAAGAAAAGGATGGAAGAGAGAAATATAGATAATGGGAAGAGGGGAAAGAATTATTTTCCTATATGTGTTTGTTGGGGAATGAATCACCATGATATATGATTGAAGGGAATGAGAGTTTGTTATATCTGTGGAGAAAAAGGACACCAAGTACGTGATTTCATGTGTAAAAAATGTTTCAAATATACAATGCTTCATCTAAAAGGAGTTGGGACACTACGCGAATCAATGTCTAAATAATCAATTTATGCCCCAAATGATTCTATTAGATAATAATAATGTTATGATACTCTCATAGTTGAAGAGGAATGAGTTTTAATATAATGTAGTTATTAAAGAATTATTTCATTTTAGTATTGTATCAACGATGTACTGGTTAGATGAATTATGGAAATAAATAAGGATTTTGCTGAAGTACTACCTCATTAAGGAGTTGAGATTGTATAGTACTAAGTAATATTGCAATATTTGATGTTAGACATTTTAGACAATACATTGTTGAAGGAAACGTAAACCATAATATGGTCCTGATATTGAGGTAGTGATTGTGGAATAATATATTATTGTTTTTGATGAATTTTATGGGATATTCTTGACTACCTTGAAACTTATTAATTGTTTGATTATTCCATCATTGTTGGAATATTAAAATTTTTGGATATTAAGGTTATATATAGTATTATATAAGGAATAAAGTAGAATGAAGGCAATCAATAAGGTTTTATGGTAATTCAAGGTGTTAGTGTGTTTTAGAAGAATACATGCTGAAGGTATTTACACGTTATTATGTGGCATAAAGTATCTTCATTGTGTTTTCCTTTCCTTATAAATTTTGGACTATAAGTTTGGAGAGATGTATTTTGGAGAAGTCTAAAGGTTGGAATAAATTTCGTTTGACTTTGGATACTATTGTTAATGTTAAAAAAATTTCTTGAGATTATTTCTTTAGTGTCATAGAAAGGACATCTTGGAGGTCGGGTGGCAACGCGTCACGTCTGACAAGGTCGTGAGACATGAACCGACAACCGAAGGGCGACAAGATTGCTTCACCTACCAGTAGCCCACATGATATACTAGATTTAATAATGTAGTTTTTTAGAAGGTATAATAGATTAATTATAAATTCATTTTTTGGAACCCTATATGATTAGGATAAATAGAATATTTTTATGTTCTATTATCTTTTAGAGTGAAAGATGGCTCTGTGGTAGGAAATAATTGAATGATGAAACTCAACATTTTAAGTATATATATTTTTTCTATTATTCTATGAATAATGTAATTCTTAGTCTTTATGGAAGAGACCTTAAAACCAAAAATGTTTTATCCTATTACGTTATATTTTGTTGAACTGATAATATTTTAAATCATCATAGTTCGATGGCGTTGAGGCCCTCAATTTTACACTTGTTTTTTTATTGATTACCTCAATCAATCCCTATAAATATTTATGTTTTTCCTCCAGTTATGTGTCTCTAATTTCCACCAATGTTCTCCTAATTGAGATCATAATTTGTTGGTGACATTTTCATTCACATTACCTCTTATTAAGACTAAATTTTATTACACCTGTTTTCTATGTGGATTTTCCACAATTGTATTTTTCTTTAATTAACCATTAATTTTTGAAGTATAATTTCAAATTGAGAGGATGCAATTTCTTGAAATTGGGGAGAATTTAACACCCCAAGATTTTATAGTACATTAATTTTTCTTCAACACAATTCAATAACTTGCGCTACACACAACAACGAGATCGAGCACACCATGACATACCAAACTAGCTGTTCAAAATAAGTTATGAATACTATTATATTCATTTTGGATTTTCTATATTCCAAATAAATTTTAACATCTATATTATGTGTTTATTAGATATAATATGGAAAAAATAAATTTTTTCAGATAATAAACTTATTTTTTCAGAAAATGAAATTATATCGCCTTTAATAGAGAACCATTTTTAAATCCAATATTTGACACTTTTATATATTAAATTTAATAAAATTAAATTCTTCATTAAAATAGGGACATAAAAAATTCAGTTTGGATAAATTTTTGAACTTTTTTGATAACTGTCATATTATGACGAATAATGAAAAATACTATGTTTTAATTGAAAACAACTTTTTTAATAGAAATAATTTACAGTGTTAAATTATGTATATGAATGTTTTACAGTATAATTAGATCATATTATTACCATTTAATAACACTTAGGTCATTATATGTTAGTTCACATTTAAAGTTTACGTAAACAAATGTCAATCATTTGACAGTTTTTACTTTTTAAAAACATGCTTTTTAGTTTGGAGAACATGAATTATTGTTAAATTAATAAATTATACATATTGGTTTTTCATTTGGTAAAATATTCTTCATTTTTTTAATTTGTAATATCATAATTAGCTTAGGTTAATATTTTGGTATTTTTCAGAAAACTTTCAATTTTTGTTGAATATTGAAAAACACAACGTTATTATTAAAAAAAGACTTTTTATTTAAAGAATTATTTATTTTATTTAAATTTATTTTATGTAAAAATTGATATATAATACCTATATATGTTCAATTTAATTAATTGGAGTCATTTTATAATGAAATTAGTAGTATAAACTTTTATTTAACTTTTTAACGTTTTTATCCACCTTCTAGGAGCATTTGCAAATTTGCATAAAAAATAATTTTACCGCATGTCTGAGTTAAATTTCAAAAATCTAAGAGACATGGATGATAAAAGTATGTAAAATGTGTTTTAATAATATGAAAATAATTTTTGTTGAATAGTAACTATTGACTTTTATTTACCACGGTTAAAAGTAAACAGGGAAATTAAGGGTAAAAATGATATTATAATAACCCTAACACATGTTATAATTCAATTGGATAAGTGTAATTCAACCAAACGCAACCATAGGAATAAAATATGATCCTCTTAGGTCAACTTGGATTAGATTAGGACATTTATTATTATTTTATTTCAAGAATAATTAAAAGAGTTAAATTCATAGTTTAATTCCTAAACCATTTTTAATATAATGTTACACAATTTATAAATTTGACTATAAATATTCATTATAATGTCAAAAATATTTCTAAATAATATTATTTTTTTTATAATTTGTATACATTCAATAATTTAATTTTTTTTATGACACAATGATGATGTTGTAATTACCATATTAATGAAATAATAAAATAATTGATATTATAAATATCAAAATAAATGTAAATTGAGACATCTGATGAATTTCATTAATTTTATAGGTTAATATGACATGTACTGTTTGATTAGATAAATTTTCTTCGAAGTGATGAGGTTATTATGACATTAACAAAAACAAAATACCAAATAGTGGAAAAATTCACACAAATTATTTTTTAAAACAAATACTATATTATTGGTTGATTTTGTATTCCTAAAATTCTAAGGTTCAGAAAAATGGATTAAATAATATTATATATTTCATTAATTAACCACTTTAGGTTCTCTTGTATGTTTAGAGTATGTTTATTAACCACATTGTGTAAGAATGAAATAAGACAATGTAAAAGTTAAACTATATAACACAGAGTTAATTCTAAATGATATGTTTAAAATATTAACCTAAACATGTGTAAAACCTATTGGTTGGAAGGTTTTCGACCCATACCCACATTATCCTAGAAATAAAACATTTTTTATCCATTCGAAACTGAATCTTATATTATTATAAAATAATATTTCAAGATTTTCATAAAGTGACACTCACCTCTCTAATAAAAAGGTACTTCCCCTTCTCTCACAATCACACCTCTATACAGTTTTTCTTGGCCAACCCCGGCCCAAATATCCTCTCAGATTCCCTCACATAAACCTTGAGTCCTTTATTTGATCAAAAATCCAACCTATGGATTCCTTTTTGATCAACTCAAAATGAAACACCCCAAGAAGAGGTAATAATTTCACAACCCTCTTTCAAGTTCTTTTCTTCTTCCACATAAACATTATTTGTTGTTTCCAAAACAAAATAATAACTAAAGTACCTATTACATACCGTAATGTTATTTTAAATATGGTACAACCGTATTCACTGTTCTACCCATCATATAAATGAAAATGTCACCATACTTGTGTACGTACAACATAATGTCTCCACGTTGTGGTGTAGTTTTTTATTCAAATACTTCATTATTTGGATGTGTATAATAATGCGTATAACTATTTTAAATCATAAAAATAAAATTTTAATGATCCTGTATATTTGATAAATCATTCAATTACATACAATTTCACCATCAATATTATGATATTGTCGCTCATGTGTATGTACGGATTACCGTCCCCACAATGCAATAAGATTCGTTCACACGTTTAACATTCAACTATGATTATAAAAATATATATTATTAATAAGTATGTAATAAATGAAATAATAATTATATAGGAGATATATATGTATATATTTATTTACATACATATATCTTATTAACATACTTCCATTCAATACAATAGGAAAACTGAAACAACATTTTTGAGTACGTACGACCTACCGTCTCCATAAACTTTTCCTTCCACTTCATATATATATATATATATTATAATTAATTATATTCTAAATATATATGATATATATATATATTTATATCCAGGTTTATATTATTGATGTATTTAAATCAGGATCTAAATGATATAATCAACAATAACTTGTTAAAACACGTGTGATAAAGAAATCGATTATTATCCAAAATGTTAACTTAACATGGAAATCATTATCTAATCGATAGTATAAAGTCATAAATGAATCTTAACTGATATAATAAATATGAATACAAATATGTTATAATTTAGTAACATATTATCATCATTATACTGGATGTTAAATGTACCCTCGACCAAATGAAAGGTCAAGGTACGGGTTGATTCCTCAATCTCATTATTATTCAAGATTGATTATGTGTACGTTTTTAATGGGAAATATTTATTATCCATTTCCACGTTTCATAAAATAGTTTTCAAAGGGATTATTGTTAAAGTAATCTTTTATTAAAACATCATTTTAAATGTATTAAATATTTATTTTTCTAAATCATTTTCATTAATATCCATGTTTTCAAAATGTTTTTTAAGGATTTATTTATATAGACATGAATGTTTTTAAAATGTTAATTACATTAAAAATTGTAAAAGTGGTATGCGACATTTTGATTCAATAATGTCTTTAAATGCCTTCCTTTCAATATTGTGTGATTTTTGAATGGTTTCATGAAAAATGAAAATATTTCTCAAACAGTTTTAGAGATCATTTTCTTCTATTTCAAAATCCTTTGATGGATTTTAAACATGTTTGATGTTGATTTATTATGATAAAAATCATCCAAATTGTATTGAAGGTTTTCTGATGTGTTTTACTATAGACGTTTTATTTTTATACCATTCATATTTTGTGGTTAAAGTATTGAATTTTTTTATGGTAGTTCTAATACGAATGTTTATGTTATGTTTAAACATTTTCATATAAGGAATGTGTTGGACATAATAAGTTACAGGTGGAGGCCTCTATAGCTCCTTGATGCATCGGTAGGTCTCATGAGACAATTAGAGGAGGAAATGGCTGAAGCCTTTCCCAATTTGATATATAGTTTTGGCTGAGTCCTTAATGATTTTTAGACATCTTGGTCGAGGCCTTAAAAAAATGATTCAAAATGTCTAGAATTATGCATGCCTCAATATGAAAATAATATTGATGGTTATTGTGGTTATTAAACTAGTATAATAACCATGACTATGTTTTATTATTGTCTTATTTAATCAGCTCATATTTTTTCCATAATGTGGTCATGTTTATTATTTGTAAAGGCATGTAATTTCAATTATTCACCATGCCCATTATTTATGTTGTCTTCTGTGAAATTGTTTACCCTTTCTGAGCATCTGAGCTCACCCCTTTCTTATGTTTTCTTTTCCCAAAAATTTCCAAGAAGTTTATTATGTTTGATATTCTTGATTCAGATAAAATGGGAATAATGGAGTTCTCAAAGATCTATCTATGTTGTATTTTATGTTTTAAATTGTAATGTGAAGTTGATGTATATAATCTATTTCCTAGACTGCTAAACTGATCGGTCTTTCAACAAATTATTTCCTTGAATCGGGACAATTTATTAATATAATCCACCGACATTGGGTAACTATGGTTGGGGAGTTATAGTTTTTGGTTTTAGAGGATTATAAATTCACTAACCTGATTCATTTCTTATATCTATTTTTCTGAGACATGTTCTTTTAATTTCCATAGCCTGGTTCTCCCTCACATTACTTGGTCGGGTCATTACAATACCTCAAGGGAGCCTCCCCATACACAAGAGTCTTCCAACATTCATAGAGGGTGTAAGGAATATATATGGGAGACTCTAAACTCTATAAATGATTCAAAATATTAGTGATAATACAGAAAAAATATGAAAATATAAGATTAAAATCATAAAGTAGACAAAAATAAATCAATGTGAATAAAAAACTATTTTATATCAGACTGAATGTCTACAAACTATCATAAATAAAACATAAAAATAGAGGATAAAAAAATAATCCAAAAGAAACCTAGTCTTGAACTCTATGCTTGATTCTATCTCTAAGCTCTAATACCTACCCAACTCAACAAATGAACATGAACATGGTCCCTTTGCCTTATCCAATCACGCAATAATGAAATCTTACCATGTAAAATATGGTCCCCAAATAGGGTGTCAGTAAAACGTAGTAGGAAAACATGAATGGTGTCTAAACAATCTATTTTTAATATATAGTAAGGACAATAGATTGATAAAATTTAGAATTAATTAATAGATTATTTTACAAAATCATATTTCCCACCAACCCTAGAGGTCTAGGATGAAATATATGGTTAACCAAACCTAATTTAGAAACATGAAAAATAAATATAACATTCATTGGATTCTCAAACATAGGATGAATCACTTATTCTTCTAGTGGGTTATCCCATAGAAGATTAATCACCCATACAATTAATAAAGAAATAGTATGTATTCCTCTTAAGTAATTAAGATACTATGTTTCTCATTATATTGAAATATATATATATATATATATATCCCTTATTTTTCAAGTAACCATGCATCTATCAGTCTAATAATGTAAACCCTTTGACTTTGGACTTTACGTGGTGTATGCCATGCATCTAGCCGTCAGGCAGTATATACCATTCATCTATCCCTTAAAAGATATGTGACCCCACTTTTATCCCTTAAGAAGTATGAATCCATTAATATAGACTTTATAAAAATTTTACCATGCATCAAACCCTCATATCATATGGGACGATGAACCAAGACCTTAATTATAACTCTAAATCAAAAATCATGAAAATTCAACATAGAAAAAAATCCATGAATAATACCATACTCAAAACACTCCAAACATGTTTTCAAAATCTATAAAGGTCAATTCGTGAAATGGGAGATTACCATGCTATTATTATTACGAATTAATTCCAAAAAAAATAAAACAAAATCACAAATTTACTCTAACATACCAATTACCACCATAATTAGATCAATTCAATTTTTCATATAATTTATGATAAATTACTATTAAACATTTCCTTATATCTAAATTTCATTATGAAATTACACTAATATAGATTACATTCCAATTTACCTATTTTAAGCCATGAAATCCATTATAAATACAACCATCAAAATTACAGCATAATGAAAATTTCATGTCATTCCAATTAATATCAAAATTATATTCCATAATCAATGAAGAAATAAATAAAGGGATCTAAAATCTTATATTCCAATTTCAAAACAAGGGTTAAAATTGGAACATCTCTCGGGAGGTCACAAGTCCTAGTTTCAATGTCAAGATATCCAATGGAACTCAAGGGAGGTAAAATAAAAATGGTTTATCGATTGAACCTGGTTAAGAATTATGATACTTGTTTTTGATAGAGAATCGGTTCTCCAGATGGATGATTTCATGAGGTTGAATTGTGTGAAATAATTATTGTTGGGTCCACCATTTCAGAACGGTTCAAATGGTTTTATTCATGGAACATAAAACACACAATATTTAATTATCTATGAGGGAACTACTTTTTAATGTAATGATCTCACTAGGGAGATTGGCCAATAGTCCATAACAGGTAATGTTGTTCAAGAGGATGAGAGTTCGGGATCATCACACCCTTTTGGGGTGAAATATTAACAACTATGGGACTCTCTAATAGAATTATGATATGTTCACAAATCCCTCATTAATTCCAAATAGTGATGTGGGTCACCATTCAATTAATAATTATTTATTACCATGTATATAATTTAGAATAATTTCTATGTATCTGAGGTCCTTCATCAATGGAGATATCTATATATATCTATGTTTATCCATCAAGGGTATCCCCTAATGTGCTGATTAATGTATATTTGGTCGTTATTATCATGATATTGGTTTTCTAGCCACACAATGGGACACTTTGGAGTGTATCATCATCTAGGGAGACAAGAGTTGTTTTGATGTCGGGAATATACCCATTAATAGGATACCTATGTTTCACTACTAAAGTAATCATAACCCATATATATCGGTTCCACATAATGGGATACATCATACATTTTAAGGTCATGTGATAAGGACTAAACCATGTAGTTTGGTGTCTATAACAAGGGCATCTATGAAAAATAGTCCTTGTTAATGTTTTGGGTGAGACCTAAACTAATGATTCCTTGTGATACTAGAAGGGATGTGGAGCTTGGGTGAATTAGACCCTACTAGGAATGTGGCCCATATATATATGGGTTGATATAAAGTGTTCAATTTGGACATCAGGGAGGATTAATCATATCTTATTTAGACTGGAATGAAAGATAATGTAGTTCGGCCATGAGGATCCATTCTTATAGAGGCCTTTATTTTCTGTCTCACAGAGTATTGTGGACCATTTATAGGATTATGTTTCAGATTATTCCTAAAAATTATCCCAATAAAAGGGTCTAAGAAGGATTTATTAACTAATGGTGATCAAGGAGTTTTTTGGCTCTTACACATACGGAGGAGGCGCATTGATGTGTATGATGACATGGTTGGGGACTATAAAAAGTAAGATCCCCAAATATTAAATTTCAGGGATTATTCATGAGGATGATTCTAATTTATGAGTATGATGATATGATTATTTTTTTGGGGAATACACTGAATAAGAGGCCTCGTTTTTAGATTTTGGGGATTAATCTTATTGAGAATTCATATTGATGAGTATAATTATATGGTTATGTAGATTGAGATTATAATAAATAGAAGTCCCATTGATTCAATTAGTACTTACACATTGAATGATTCCCAAATGGTTTTGGTATGTGTGTATATCATGACCACCATAAACATCTAAGACAATATTTTTGATACTCAGTGTGGGAAACAATATAAAAAATGATCTAGGAAACAACACGATCCTATTTCCCATGAGGTTGGATACACATCCTTGAGGGCCCATGCCTATAGAGGCTCTCTTAAATAACTTGAGAGGAATATCTAAAAGATGATTCTCTTCCAATACATGTATCTGACTGTGTGGATGTTGTAATAATGGCTATCCTTTAAGCCCAAAATATTCTTGATGATTCATGATTAAATGTGAGAAACCAGAGGATGCTCATGTACTTGTTAGTTCATATTACTAAAAAGGAAACCCTTTTCTTGGGAACCATGAATAGATTATCCAGTAATGATGATTTGATATGTGAGGTGGGGTTTTATGTGTCAAAACACAAAAAGATCATGTTCCCAAGACGAAAATTTTTTGCTATGAATATTATTTTTTCATGTGGGTTAGTGATAGTAGCAAAGGGAAGACCCAACATTGATAAGAATCAGGGGTGTGAGGGCCCAATACCTATGTCATGGACGTGTGGGATAACCTAGTTGGGTCTTCCATGCCGGTCACCAAGTTGGTTCACGTAGGAATGGGTCACATAGGTATGGGTGACCCAGGTGGGTCATCCCTGTTGTTCACCTAGGTATGGGTCACCCAGGTGGGTCGATTAAGTGTGGGTCACCCAATTTCTAAGTTGTGTGCCTCTCCCTATTGAGGGGAGGCCATGGTAGATTATCAAATTAGGGATGAAAATAATTGGAGAAGTAGCTACATGACTCGTTCCCTCTCCTATATCCTATATATGAGAGTTTTAATGTCCCACATAAAATTGGAGTTGATGGCGTCTATTTATATTTCCACTAAAGGAATTTCATGAATGGTCCCATGTGAATGGTCCTACATGAAATGGATTGTATAAATGGACTCTGTGATGACAAAAATTTATTAACTAATGTTTTCCAACATATGAGATCCATAAATTTCTTTCTTTCAGTCCATTGGGACTCTATGAGCAATAAAATCTAAGATATTTAAGATATATGTGATTATTGGTATGGTGAATAAAAAACATTTCTAAAAAAACTCATAAATTCAGTTTAAATTCTTCAAAAACATTATATCATCAATCATTGAAATACCCAACCTATTAAGGAAGTGGATTATTTCTACTTATCAATCAATATTGAGTAGTCTTGTGAAAAATTTAGATCAAATATTAATATTATACCATCATAGAGACATATATCTACTCAAACTCAATATTTTTTATCTTTGTATGTATAAAATCATGAATACTATGTGAACGTGAAAGGAACGCATTTTATTGTGAAAATAATAGGTCATGCCCTCAATTTGATGATGCCATCAAACATGGTTCACATACTAGAAAATCAAAAAAGTCATTAAGGAGTTATTATAATCCACCAACACAATAACTGTCAAGGAGGAAGCCATGATAAGGTGATAGTTCAATTTAAATCACAATTAACCCATATGTAAATTAAATTGATTACCTCATCATGAATGGAAGATGAGGATCCATGGTAGAAACAAGATGTTTTAAGAAATGGAAAAAGAGACATACTGATTTTGGATAACATGATTTAGAAAGGATCGACATGCCACAGAAGGGAGTTGAGAAAAATAATTTGTAATAGGGAGTCTTAGAAATTTAAAAATTCATAATTTGGATCTCATGGGAGTTTAAGATATGATTAAATGGGTTTTAAAGGGTAAACGTACTTCCCATCCCCTATTAATACTAGCACGACCCAACTCCATTGGGTAGAAAGTTTGGACCACTAGGTATCTATTGGGTTCATCTTGTGTGCTTGCATGGTTAGGAACCACACCAACTAGCTGATGAGTCTCATATAAAAGAACTAATTTGGAGAATCCAAATTATTAGTTTATTGTTTTACATTAGTTAGTTGATGTTACTATAGCTCCTCCCAGGATACATACCATGAGTAGGATTCTATTAGCTTAGATTCAATGAGTCATGGATAACTATGAAGCCTTATTATACAAAAGTAAGATGAATAAAACATGAAACATTAGAGGTTAAAAAAATAAAATATTAAAAACACATAGTAAATGTGGTGATCATATAACCTACTGACAATATAATTGATCAAACCATATTTTTACTCAAAATAATTTCTATAGGGAATTTGTGAAAAACTCATTCCGCTATACTCGTATAGTAAAATATCTCTCCCATTTCTCCTATTACTCTTTCCTATGATACAATTTCACATTCAATATAGGAGTTTTTTCCATCTCAGATTCTTCTCACTATAGTTCTTTATAAGGATTAGAAGTTCCTCAAAGGTTGAATCAACAAGATGATCAACATAATTAATGTCTACCATTTGATAAGGGTTAGTGTTATCTGTTTATTTACAACGAAATGTGAAATAAATCGTTCATAATTATTTATAACTATGGAAGGTTCAAATGGAACACTACCAAACTGACCCTCTGTACTATCTCAAGCAGCTAGAAAAACATGGGTGCTCTCTTTTCCTACATCATGATACAGTGGTTCCCTAATCTAAGATACAAAATAAGATAAAAATAATTAATAACCTTAAACTTCAGATTTCATATGAAATGTCCAATATATAATTTCATCTTACTCTTCGTGGTCAATAATCATTTTATGGTCAACTAAACTTTCTCATACTTCTCAGGCAGATTAATATTTTGAATAAATTCCAACTCAACATCCTCTTTCCAAGATAGAGGTGAATAACACAACCTTCAATATAATGCCTCAACATTATCCATTTTGAATGATAAATGGAATACAATATTATAAGAGAATTCCAAGAGTGTAAGATTCTTACATAAGATCCAAAAAACCAAGAACATCGAATCATAACATATCATACAAAATTTATCTTTCCTCTAATAATTTATATCAATCTGAGGATAATTAGTCATGCTTTGAAGAACACCACTACAAGATTTGGGTTTAACATCACTATTAAAGGTCCATTAGAAATGCATATAAAGTATTGTCTATAAAAGTGATGCTAATGGGAAGGGTTTAATAACACTTGTAGAAACAGATGTTAAAGGTGGTAAATTAATATTATTTCATATATCTATCAGATAGACCCCATTATCAATTCTTCTAGGACCCCTTTAACAATCCCCCCCATTATTAGCACATTTCAAATTTCCATCCACTCATACATGTCCAGATTCAAACCCTTCTTCTTTCTTTTGAAGATGGAATGCCTTCAACACTACACCATATTGTTTTGTAAAATACTTAATTATATTTATAATTATTTATAATTATATATTTTCATTTTCATATTTATATAATTACTTTTAAATACAATAATAAATTATATATATATATATATATATTTGTGTGTGTGTGATATATATACTCATATTTATTTAAATATATTATATGTTATATTCATTTACACATATGTGAATATAATATAAATATATAACATTGTATTGATACTCATATATATATGTATATAAAAATATTAAATTTTGTTATATAATGTAAAAAATTGTTAAATATTGTTTAAAATAAATTTTTAGAATGCATGTGTATATATATATATATATATTAATATACATATACATATACATTTTTTGTTAACACAGACATGTTTATACATAAAAATTACTTGAATATGTATATATATATATTAGTAAAATTATATTAGGTAAATAAAATGGATTTTATTTTACATTAAATTAAATGAATAATAAATAATTTTTATGTATTAAATAATAAGTTTTTACATAAATATTCTCTTATATGTTTAAATAAAAGATATTCACTATAAATAAATATAAGGAAATATGAATATATATAATTATAAGTAAATATGAATTATGAAAAATGATAAAATTTCAAAAACCATAATATCAACATTAATGTAATACCTGAGAATAAATTCATTCCCCACTGAAATTGGGAAAAAAATCCCCCTTAAAAGATGATGAAATTCACTCAAATGTAAAAATAGTGGGATACCCTAAAAAAAACTCAGTTTTAGAGTCATTGTGGGCCATTTATGACCTAATAAATAGTGACCAATGGTTCCTCCTAGGTCACAAGTGCATATATCTCATTGTAGTGATAGATTAGATATATGGTTGAGCCCAAAATGACACTCAGATCTAATGTAATGGTGGTTTGATGTTCTATTCATGTTTTCAACTAACCATAAAATTTTCATTAATTTATATAATTTTTTTGTAATTAAAATGTTTTTAAATGAAAATTACTTGGTAAAAATAAAAAAAATTATAAATCAATAAATATTTTTAATTATTTTATAATCCCTTTTCACTACATATCATATTTATTATGTGCAGATAGATATTTATCCTTATATAAGACATATTTGAATAATATTATATATATATATATTAATAGAAATAGAAATATATATATGAATATATTATTTTCAATGAAATAATTATTTATGAAATATATCCATTTTATCTGTTCTAGAAAAAACACTTATAAAGGGTGTGGCTTTATTATCACCTTTCAAAAATCATTAATAATGGATGGACATTATGAGTGAATTTATTTTCTAACACTGATAAATGCCCAACCATTATCAATATTTTTTTCTACTAGAACTGATAAAGGTTGATGGGTATTTATCATTGATATTTTACAAGCATAGACAATGGAACCCTTTAACAGTGAATTTTAGCACTATTAAAGACCCCCTCTATGAGAACTAAAAAAAGCACAATTAAAGAAAAATTTTAATATCACTTTCTCTAGAACTGATAAAGGGGTATTTAACTGCATTTTTAGTTAGCACTATTTCATCCGTAGCACTGGATAGTGCCATTTTTACAAAATTAGAACACACAATACTGATACATTCTAATGGACCATCTATAAATGTGATCTTAAGTGATGACCTCAATATAAAATGATACTTCTCTTAAAACAATGTAACCAATATATCTATTGTGCATTGATAATATCCATATCATCGATGTTGATGGTCTCTCTGATATGAAAGAAATGGGATTCCTTCTTCAGTAAATTCATGATCATTCATACTATATTATTTTTCATGGTTTTTGGAGTTGTCCCATTTCATAATTTGTGGTAACATTATCCCACATCCATTTTAGAATGAGAAAATTCTTTAGTAATGTGGTTGTCCTACGATCCTCAACATTAACCAACCAATAGGCGAAGCATAAAAAATAAAAAACCCTCTTATCTCCTTCCTCATCCTTTGAAACAAGTTTTTCCTATGATGATCACAATTCATCATTATTAAACATTGATGTATCGCACATTTAATATCATGATAGCTACTCAATAAGTTCTCACATAATACCATAGGAACTCAAATTCACTCATGGATAAGGATAAAATAATTATTTACAAGGGGCCACCATGATCGTGGAATGACACCATTTAAGATACCCTTCAATTTAAATCTACATAGATTATTTAAATACCCTCTCTTGATCTGATATAGGAGCATAAAAAAATTGATATTGAATTTAGATTTAGTCAAACTTGGGATTACTAACATCAAAATATATACAAGAAAAGTGTGTTATTAGTCAACACTCATCCCAATATTCCAGCACAAACATAGTCCACATCTTCCAACACAATGAATAAAAAATGACTTTTCCAATGCTTAGATTATTTTCTAACATGATGTTGAATGACTGTGGAAACTCATCCCGCCTGCTCTATCAAATGACCAATGTTCATTAAAAAATATTTACATGAGTATTTATAATCCATTGAAACCACAAAATTGTGTAATAAAATATAGTCATTCCAACATATCAGTGTTTATACTACTGTATGTTGTCATATATTTTGGGTAATATAATTCTTTTCATTAAAAATAAATATATAGTGCCATTGGAAACCACACTCTCCTCCACCACAACAAATCATATGATTATAAATCTAGATCCATCCCAGTAAAATGTATATTTGCTAACAACATTGGTTTGAAGTGGACTGACACTAATGACAAAATACTCATCCTGTACAAGAAATAATTTTCATAAGAACCTATAGAAACCAAATTCACCCCTAGTGGATATCATGAACATAGGTGCTTCTATAAAAGAGATGTTTGAGATTAAATTCTAGTAATATCCCACTAGACACAGAATGATCTAAAAATTGATGTTTTTCTATGACCATTACATAGACACCGTAACTACCACTATCCCTGGTTCAAGTGAAACTCTAGATTCCATGATAATATATCCAAAGAAGTACATTTTATCAATAATGTAGTGAAATTTATTTTTATTACTATGAAATGATGATCTCTATGTTGTTTTAAACTGTCGTTAAGATGTTGCGGATGAAAATCTATAGAGTGAGAGTACAACAAGTTTTCATCAATGAAAACCATCCCAAACTGATCTATAGACAAGTGTAATAACAGATTCATCAGGTGTATGAACACTTAAACTACATTTTCCAAAATGAAATGGTATTACCTAAAACCCATATGGACTATAAATTCTTTTAAAAAAATTTGGGAAATTTTAGAGGGTATCACAATATACTAAATATAATCTAACATTAATATAATCTCAGAGAAAATTCAATAACTTATCTACTAATTGAAGAGATCATCAATGCATTAAAGATGATACATGTTCCTATCAGTCTACATGATTAGCCTCTAGTAGTCCCCGCATTGGCTCAAGGTCTCGTCATCCTTCTTCATGAAAATCATAGGAGAACCACATTGTGTATCAATAGTCCATATGAATCCATTTTCTTTTTAATCATCCAAAAAAACATTTAACTGATAATACTATGTTGGTTCCATCCTATAAGGTGTGATTTAAACTCATTCCGATATCGACACTAAATTGATAGTGAAATCGATATCCACTTTGGTTGGTAATTCAGAGAACTCCTCCGAAAATACATTTTTTAAATGGTGTAGTACAAGAGGAGAACTAATATATAACATCCCATCATTATCCGGAATAAGGAAATCAATATTATCTTGGAAGAATATAATCTCCAATGATTTTTTCTTATATGACCAACGTAAAGAACAAATTTTCTCTAGTTATTATAGGTGACCCTTCTTGAGTTAGAAATTTAACTCTCATTTGGTAATAATCAATATGATCATAGTACAAAATTACCTAATAACTAACCATAATAAAATCGAACTAAATTTTGTTTTGACATAAATGGTTACAAACAAAAATTTTAGACACCTTTTTAACAAAAAATCTAATTCAAACATATGATATCCATTGATCACATGCCTAATAATGTGTCAATTATCCAAACCCCATCTTATTTTTTCAATAGACAAACCCATAACACTGTAAAATTGATAAAATATGAATGAATGTGACGTTTCTTTATCAAAAAAATAATACGAAATGGTTGATAAAAAATGAATCATGCCTATGATAATGGAACTTATAGAATCCATACTGGTTGGAGTAGAAATTATAGCATGCAACTGACTCATTTCTCTTACCTGTGATCCATTTTGAATCCCATGTGTTGCCCCCTCAGGTTGGTAAAACCACTCATATGTCAATATTTCACTTCGCCTACAACATCCCAAGTGTCTATTGGATCTCCATGAACCCATATATTTAGGGGTAGTCGATACCTTTCCATACTCTACCACCTTCCAATATCCTATTCGACCAATTTCCAATAGAGGATTCTAGAAAAAACCTTTGTAGTTGGACAATCCCACTGCATGAACTATACTCTATTTCAGGTAATAAGACTATGTGTTCATTTATTTATCCCTTCAATACATGAAAAGGCACACTTGGATACAGTACTAATTAGGACTCCCACTTCCATAGATGCTCTATATGCAACATCCATAGAGGTAACTATATATGGTATAATACATTATGAGTCAAAATTCATAATTTCATGAGCTCATATTTTATATAAAATTATTTAGTAATTGATCCTGGAAAGAATTGGGGTATCAATTTACGTGGCCAATGAAGATATTTCCCGATTGAGGAATCTATTATAAATCCTATTGGAAATAATTGAATTAAAACTATATTTATGAATCATAATTACGTTTTACAAATATCCATTCCTTAATAGGGAAACATTATCCAAAATAATATTCTTCCATGTTGGATCACATAAAGTTATATAATTTCACACCATTTGGTAGATCTACTAATCAAATATTAGTAAAGAAATGTATTATGTCTCTTGAAAGACTTTTGTTTCCTTGGTATGTGATGAAAATTAAAATTTCACACTTATAGTGTATTTTCTCAAATATAATGTTGATTAGTGGTTTTCATAGATCCAAAATAGTTGAGAGGATGATAAAATGGATATCATGAAATGAAATTATTTTAAGGAGTAATTACTTGAAAAAATATTTCTCTTAGGAGATTAAAAATGAAATGAAGGGAATATTCTATAGATTTAGGAAAAGGAAATATGAATATGTTTCTAAGTACAAGGATGCCATTTAAATGTGTGATAAATTGTATACTGATTATATAAACATCAGGGAGTGAATGATTTACCATTTATTTGAAGGTGTAAAGTCAAGTCTCTAATGGGTGATGGCCTCTCAAACATTTATATTATATGAGGAAATGGTTTTATAATCTATCAAAATAGGGATTTAATTATCTATATCTTACTTATTCAAGTGAAATCAAGAGTAGAATAAATCATCCATACTTCATGAAAAAATAAATGTGTCAAATAATAAAAACATAATGTTGTATTTTCAACCTTGTGAAAACTATATAAATAATCACCTTGAGAATTTTGTGATGGGAATAGGACTTTGTTATAATTCTGAGGATAAGGTTCACTAGGAAAAATAATGAAATGTAAAGAATGAAAAAACAAATATTATGTGTTTCTTCTATAAAGAGATGGGGCCCTAGGGAAAATAATCCCCAAGAATCCATGGAATCCACCACAAAAGGGTCAAGGGGATAAGGACAATATTATGTGATCACGATAGCTGATATGAAGTACCCAATTATGTGGTGGAAAGTACATTAATCCTATATTTAAATTTATATAACAATTTATTTGATTCTATATCCTTGCACACTTTTATATCTACCCATATTTCCTAGAAATTTAGACAATTACCTTTTACATTAAGATATGAGTGGTTTTAAAAAACTCTAATTAGATGTCTCACTGCAATAAGGATGGGTTAGGAAGTCCCCATTATGACTTACAAACGTGATTAATTTTATGAAATTATTTTTATTATAATGGTTTCCATTGATATAATCCATGTAATGTATTGGATTCAAAGCATGATGAAAAAAATTAATTTCATGGGGATGTAAATTACAATTTGTGATGAATGTATATCATTATGTTTCCTTGGGGGAGATAATTCCCCAACTAAATCATTGTCATATCAACCCCCAGTATCTCATTTGAATGATATTCTTGGGGAATAATAGAAATGTCAATCCATGGATAGAGAAAGTAATCTTCTAATTTAATATGAAAAATTTTACTTGAATATATTGATTTATTTTAATGGGGAATTACATATACATCCATTAGAGTATGATGTTGAGTATTACAACAAATTAAATCTTTATATATGAATAATATCAAATACCCCCACTGAATAGAAAAAATTTATTTTGTGGAATTGAAGAAAAAACTAAGGGAATTTTTTTATTACAGATTTATTTTCACTAGTGTTTCACCTTGGGGAGATCCTATTATATTTTTTTAATAAGACATATGGATCCTTAAGTATATAAATTTATTATAGGGAAATCAATTTCATTATGATAATGAATATTTATCACCAAAATCTCATTTATACCTTATTATCTCAACTTCACATCATATAATGTTTTTCAAAGACTAGCCTCTATAATGGGTATCACCAATTGTGAGTAAAGAAGGAATAAATTCTGAAGATAGCTTTCTTGAAAAGGTTTGGACATTATGAGTTAATGGTAATGTTATTTGGAATGACTAAATCACCCTATTTTTTGTGCATATAACGAATAGATTATTTGAGGAATATCTTGATGATTCTGTGTGGTATATATTGATTACATCATTGTGTATTATAAAACATATGGGGACCATGAGCTTCACATGATGATCATTCATAAGAATAATATAAGCCAGGACTTATATGGTAAATTTAGTAGGTGAGATTTTTAAATTAATGATTTCTATTATCATGGTCATATTGTTTCCATGTATTGAATATCATTTGTTAACACGAAGGAAATGTGAGTTAGAGAATGGCTTACAAAAATTAACATAATTGATGTACATAGTGTAATTAGTTTGTATTGTTACTATAAGCAACTTAATCAATACTTCTCCTGATTGGAAAACCTTTTAACCAATGTTACACATAAAGGGGTAATGCGTCAACAAGAAAACATTAAATCCTTCAGTTATGATAAATTAGATATTTCATTTCTTACCAAACTACACTATCTACAAATGCATAACATAGTAAACATATGGGGTTGGACCCATAGAGATCCGGGAATGTAGTGATGTAATATCTTGATCAATACATTGTTCATCCCAGTTTCAGTTTAGTTTATTAAAATAATGAAATAAATTAAATAATAAATCTCTAATATAAAATCACAGGAGAGGGTAACATGTTTTTATGAAAGTTTTGGATAAATTTTTTTTACATCACTTGTAAAAAAATAAAAATCATTGGCTATATGATTAATCACATTTAATAGATAATAGATATTTACAAACAATATAAATATAACCTAGAAATTATATTCTATGAGGTCTGATGAATTAAAATAACATTAGTGCATTTTGATTATTATGTAATTGTAGAAGAATAATCATAATTAATGGTCATCAATTAATTATTTTAATAATGTTTAAATTTGTCCAATATTAAACACACATGGTCTATGATTTAATAATGGACATGATAAGAGTTTTTTAGAACACATGATCAATTGAAAAAAATCATCCCACATGTGAATAATGAAACAGAACAATTTGGGACACACCCATTTTTAATAATTCAACTCTGACCTATGGGTTTTTACAATCATCATTGGGTTATTAAATAGGATGAATAAATCATATAACAAAGGAACGTATGAAAATAAAAATAATGAGATAGAGAGTGAATGATATTTTAATTAAACTAATGACAAAACCAATGTTAAATAAAAGATGAAAAAAGATAATAAAAGTAAAACATAATCCTATTTATGAATAACTCGAAGTTGAACAGCTATGAAATCCTCCAAATTTTTAAGACTCTCTATGACTAGAATGTATCCCATTTATCATAGATGAAACCAATATTTATAATACTCTCATTAGTCCATAGGGTTTTATGTGTTCGTAATTTGTGTTAAATGGAAGGTCGAGTAATACGACCAATCTCACATCTCGTGATACTCATCAATATTTGTATATAGGTATTTTTAGAATATCTCATATCATATAATTTTTTTATTCGATTTCTAATTTTGGGGGATGAAATTATAATTTATTTCTTTACATCAAGTCATGTTATTATTATAAAACTTGTAATATTTTAATTCCCCATAATGTTTAAATGATGTGTAATGTCAACATCAACTATCTTAAAAATCATTTTTCTCCAGTTCTTTAGTTTTGAGCCTACAAAGAATCATTTGATCATCCAGAATCATGGGAAACCTTCATTAAAAGTATTTATTAGTTTCATTAGCATCAATAAATAATCCATGATTTTATATTCATTTTCATTTTCACACATACCCACTTTTTTCCAGGTCTAATGTGCATTTTATATTATTTAAATTCCCTTTTTTCCATCATATGATGAAAATTGGGCTCTTATATAAAACAAGAAAAAAATAAAGATTACGTATGAATATCTTGATAATTAAATTAATACTGAACTTAAAGGTATATAAATTAAAATGTTTGGATAAATAAAAAATAGAGGTATAAAGGGGTAATGTTTGTTTTGGAAAAAAAGAATGTGAATATTTTTTTGATGAATATAAGAGGATATTAATGGAGATATTATTTTGAAATTAGAATCAGGATATGTTGATATTGTTATATATATTTTGTATTCAAATAAAATAATAAGTTGCTTCATCATATAAATTGATAATGTTATTTTATATGTGTCAAGATAGTACAAGAATTATGGGATGACTATCCAAACCATGATCTTGTGGTGGATGTTATAATCATTGGTGTGAAGATATGAAGATATTATCTATATGGAAAAAGGCATGATATATAACCAACACATAAAATTCATAAATAAATCATTTCCAAGAATGAGATTAGAATGATGCAATGTTTCTAAATTTAAAAAATAAATGATTTTGATATCTGAACACAATTCCACCCATGGAAATAAAATAAGGTATAGGCAGAATTCAGTAGAAAAGATGATGGATTTATCTTCAAAATAAGTACTGGGAGGAATCCTATATTCATGGATATATTTATTAATTAAAAGGGATTTATTAAAGAATGGGATACATTATTCATTTTTCAATTGATTACAAAATAAAATTTATTGTAGAGGAAAAAACATCTCTATCTAATAATGACTATTTTTAGAAAACAAAATCCATGAATATTGGGAAGCATTCTGAATTTTTTTGGTGACAACGGAATCATAAAATTTTGAAAGATAATATGTTTTATAACTTTATTTGTGCTAAAAATAGAATTTTTGGATGTTTCTCACAGCTCAAATTTCCCTAAACACAATGGTATCACCATGATTTAAAGGTATTTGGAGGAACATTATTGTTGGGATGTAAGTACTATGACCCATATTGCATAGAGTTACTGCCTTATATTAATACATTGGTATGTTTTCAAGGATTTCACATCCCAAATTTCTGAATAGTTTAGTTGTTTTTGGAAAACTACATACTAAACTATTATTTACAACATAACATGAATGAAAAATACAATTTCCATTATGTTAGAAACACCCACAAAATCATAGATTATTCATAAAAGTCATTCATAATAATATTCAACATTGTATACTAGGGAAGAAAATCTTAAGAAAGGGGAGATATTAGATTCTCTATAAGTTTTCGTAAAACAATCTATGTTATCATGAACCGAAACATTAGGCACAATGAAAAACTAAAAACACATGCCTTAAAAATAATCTTGATCATAATATGGAAGGAATAAATATTGATTACATAATGATATATAAATTATTATAAGAGAATTAAACATAACCATAGATATTTTATTAGTCTAATAATCACATGGTTTATCAATTACTACTATCATAATGAGGGAATGTGTAATGCCAGAAATATGGAATATATTATCAAGGCCTTGACTAATATGTTTGAAAATATTATGTTAAGGCCTCAACTGAAACATAATTATGTTTTGTCTCATGGGACCAACCAATGCACCATGTGGATATATAGGGACCTATACATCACTTTTTATGTCTAATGCATTCCTCATTTTAATGTGGCTAAATATAAACAACATGAACATATGAAATAACATCCCCCAATCTATAGACTTAATCACTATCAATTATTAATTGTGTGGAGAATGGTATCTATATTTCAAGAAAATAGTCACAATTATAATTAAACATTTAATAAAATATGGTATATAATAATTATTATAGGTTAATTACAAAACAATATTAAATAGGGATTTTGAAATAGATGAATTTTGTTTAATAAAATCATTGAAGAAATCTTAAGAGTAATAATCTTTTACATTGAAAAGAAGAGTTCCATTGGGAAAATAATTATATAAAACTAGAAATGAAATAAAGTAGTTTTCCATTAAAAAATTACTTGTGTTAGGGATATAATGGTGGATTAAATAAGATTATAAATGGCACCTGAAAGTATTTAAGAAATCATGGAGCTCCCCTTAATTGGGCTTGCTTATCATGAAGAATTGAGATGGAGACCCAATTGAAACATGTATTTCCCAAAAACAATTGATGAATTGATCAGAATAAATGATTTAGGAACATATACCCATAATTTAATATATATATATAAATGTAATGATGAAATAAATTTTTTTATATATGATGAAATCACAAGCCGAATGAAAATGGAGGTTTAGGAAGAAAAAACTTACAATATGTCCGAATAAGTTCAACACCGGACCATAACATTATAGATAATCAAATGAAATCCATTAATTAATTAATTAATTAATAAACTTTTATAAATTTATTCATTTCATTATTGTATTATTATCTTCATTTATGTCCTAATTTATGAGTTATAGAGTTTAATTTCATCATTCAAGAGCATTCATTTTCTTGGTTTTCAGGATCAGTTTACTTGTTTATAAGTAATGGAGTTCATGTAAAATAGCTATAATTCTCCAAAATTGGAATTACAAGTTAATAATGACAAAATTAAAGGGTAAATGGTTATATATATTATATTTTTATATGGTATAAGAATGAATCATTAGATATGACATTTAGTGATAATCTATTATATTATTACAGTGGTATTTTGATTACCAAGAATTTGTTTTCCAGTATGAATAAATATTATATATATACTAATTATAAAGAATAAAACATTTTATAAGAAATAAATTATAGTATGTATCAACTCAAGAAATGGTATTAGTTCATGGATTGTAGAATAAATTGAAGAACTAATGTTTGTTGTCCATGAAAATTTTAATCGGCGCCTACTGGACGATGATATGATTTTGAAAATAAAAGAGAGATAGTAAGGAGATTGATAATTGATATTCTATTAAAATGATATAATTAATGTATATAGATGATCATATATTTACCCTGATCATTTTGATAGAGGATTTTAGGAGAGAATAATAAAATAGAGAACATGAAAAGAAATTAAAATGAAAAGGAATATGACTTTACCTCATCAATACTTTTCCATGAGAGCATCGTTAAAGGGTTTGGTTTTTTTCCTTTTATAAATATTAGAGGCTCTTTGATGTGGGTATAGATTGGAAAAAGGATTTGGATAGACCTTGTACAAGAATCAAGGAATAGATATGTGAGGAGAAGATGGGGTCAGAGTGGTTTTTATAGTAGAGGAGAGGTGGTAAATTATAATTATTTTATTCATTATTTTTTATCATGATCACAAATAAATTGTATTGATAATTATAAATAAATATATTAATAAATCAATTTAATTTAAAATAAATTTTTATTACATTATCTCGTCATATTCTAAGACTCTATAATTCATGTATTTATCATTTATAATAAATTACAATATTTTACTATTCATAAAAAATTCATGTATTGTAGAAAAATCCAAACCATTCACCCTAACCATTTTTTGATGTGTATATTTAAATACTAGACTTCATTTTAGGAAAATAATTTTCTTAATATAAAGAATTTAATTTTTTATGAAAAACATCATTTACTAAAAAAATACCATTTTTATGGTTTAAACAGACTTTATAACACCCAAAAAATTTAATAGGTGCCTTATTTAATTATCCATAAATAATAAGAAAAATAAATATTTATTTATGAATAAATTTTATGAAAAGTAATTTTCATTTAAATATATTTATTAATTATTTAATATACCAAAAATAAATATATTTTTTTGAAATATTTACTTAATTTTACTATAATATAATTATATCATACTTTCATTTATATGGTGCCAAAATTTTATTTATACATTCATGAGTGAGGGTACTATTAATTTTCCCAATTTACTATTCTTAAGGGTCATATTATTATTCATTAGAGCACATTACAATTCCAAATGGTCAACATACTATTCAACAAAAAATAATTTGTTGCTATCAAACTCTATATATCATACTTATTACAACCGTGTTTGTCGGTTTTTCGATATTCAGAACGTAGAAGTGGATAGATTATGTTTCACAACATGGTTATAGTTATATCATATAAATAATAGTGTGTAATTTTACATAAATTCTATATTTTGTGCATTATATTCTCTATTAAATTTATCTGTAAATCCATGGGGCATTAAATTCACCACCCTTAAAATAAAATTCAACCTCAAAATTACATGAATTTTACATCATTATAAGATTTAGGTTGGTATTTATCATATGTAACTCTAGTTCACCCATAAAGTCTTCAATTTTTTTATTTTTTCAAAATACCTTTACCAACTGAGTTGTCTGATTCCCCAACACATATTCATTAGTGTCCAAAATTCAGATAGGCTCTTAACAGTAAAATAAATTTGCTTCCAGATCTATTCCTTTAGATCTGAGGATCTGGGTAGGGTTTGAAATATATTATCCTAACTAGGAATCATGGAATATATGGTGAAATTTATAAAGGTTAGGTTGGATTTACAAATGATAAGCTACTTCTCCAACTCTCTCTAGAATTTCAAAAGGACCAATGTACCTAGGGATCACTTTATATTTCTTCCAAAATCAAATAACACCCTTACATGGAGATAATTTTAAGAAAACGTGATCTACCACTTGGAATTCAAAAATCCTTCGATTATTGGAATAACTCTTTGTTCTATGATGAGATTCTTTGATATGGATTTGAATAGTATTTACCTTCACTATTTTCTCCTCCAAAATATCTACGCCTATAAGCTTGCTTCCACTAACCTCATCCGAATGTGTTTTTATACGACATCACTTTCCATACTATGCTTTATAAGGTGGCAATTGAATACTTGAATGGAAACAACTATTGTTGGAAAAATCTTCCAAGGGAAAAAATTTATCCCATATACAATGAAAGTTGATGGATAATAATTTTAACATGTCTTTTAATGTTTGAATGGACCTTTCAGAAAACCCATCAATTTGAGGGTGAGAATCAGTAATCAAATGATGCTCAGTATCCAAATATTTCTAAATACTATTCAAAAACATCCATGAAAATCATGGATCAAGGCCATACAATATTGATATTTGTGCTACATTAATTCTTTCAACATCATTAATATAGAGCTGTGTATGGTTCTACACAAGAAAATCCTCCCTTATAGTGAAGAAAATTTTCTGATTTGGTAATTCGATCAATAATGACCCATATTGTATCATTCATTCTTGGTGATTTGTGTAATCTAGTGGAAAACCCTAAGTAATGTGATCACATTTACATGTAGAAATAAGAATTTTTTGCATTACTCACTTATAATTTTGTTTTTCATCCTTCATTCATTAATATAATAAGAATTATGATATATATTCAGTAATTTCATGCTTTATATTATCCCATGATAAATGTTCCTTAAAACACCTATACATATTAGTGATACTAGGGTTTATAGAGAAATGGGAGCATTTAGAATCATCCAATAACACTATTTTTATATTGGGTATAGTGGTAACACATAGCCTCATCCAAAATTTTATAATTCCATATTCATACATGATGTCTTTCAACTTCCCTTCACTCACATCATTAGTTTTAATTGCATGATTTTTGTCATCATGTTGAGAACATTTAATTCTTTATTCAAAATATGGGTTTTAAACTAATTGAAAAATAATGATGTCCCTCCTTCTTTGAAAATTTACACATCCATACTTTCTATATCTATCTACATACGATCCTTCTTTCTCTAAGCATCATCCATATAATTTTCCATCATTGGGTACTAGTGTATGGAATAATCAAGATCCTCAAGTATCATGAGACATTTACTTTTCATCATGTTGATTTATTTTTGTGAGAAGATATATTTCAAGCTATTGTGATCTGTATATTTCTCACATATTTCATCATGTATATATAAAGTCTCTACATCTTTAGAGAAAATACTACAGCTGATAACTAAATATATTGAGTTGGATAGTTTTGTTCTTGAGTTTTTATCTTCCTTAATTCCTAGTAAATAACTCTATCATTCTACCTAAGGAAAATATCAAGTCCATTCATTGACAAATAACTGTATATTACAAATCGAAAATTTCCCTAAGGTAGAGGCACGGTCAGAGCACTCACTAATATACTGTTTGATTCTTCCGAAAATTATTCCCATTCTCTTTTCCAAAAGAAAAAAACCTCATTAGAAGTAGTCTTTGATAAGGGGTTTGCTAATGTGGTGTTTTTTTGGAATTAAAGACTAAGAATAACCTAATAAATAATTCAAACTACTTATATAATTTTTGTTCATTGGAGTAGGACATTACTGAACTACCTCTGCATTTTTAGGATCAACCGAGATTCCATCCTTACATTCAATATATCCATGAAAAGAAACAGCTTGAATCCATAATTCAAAATTACAATACTTTCCATATATCACTTTTCTTATAAGAGTGTTTAGAATAATTCAAAAGTGATTCTAATGAATATCATTGATTTCTGAGTATACTAGTATATCATCAATAAATACCACAAAAAATTAATCAAGACATTCCTTGAAATCTCTATTCATTAAATACATGAATACATAGAGTGCATTAATTAGTCCAAAAGACATTACTGTAAACTCATAACACCCATATCATGTTTAAAATACTATCATTATAATATATTCCTTCCACACATGAAACTAATGATATTTAGATCGAAGGGAAATACTCAAAAAAATGGGCATAATTAATTTGATCAAATAAATCATCAATACGAGGTCTGGTATACTTGTTCATTATTGTAATAGCATTGATTTATCTATAGTCAATAAAAACACTCATGGATCCATATTTCTTTTTGACAAAGATAACATGGGATCCCAATAGAGAAAAACAAAGGTGGATAAATCTATTATCACTCAATTCCTCTAATTTTTTTATTTATTCTTATTCCAATGTTTCCATTCCATAATAATCTTTGATATAGGCCTTGCATGGAGAAATAAATAAATTGGAAACTAAATTTCCAACATTGGAGGATTCCTAGGTAAATCCATTAGAAATACATCAATGTATTCATTAACAATATCTACATCCTCAGTTTGAGGAATTATTTCCAAACCAATAAGTAGTGCATTCTCTTGCTCCCTATGAATTTAATATAGTATTGATACTTGAGATGGATCTAGATAAGAATCAGATGACGAGTTTTATTCTCATAAAATATGGGACTCTATATCATTATCCAAAATCGTAACATACTTCTTCTCCAAATAGATTTTGCATCATATTTTGAAAGCCAATCCATATTAAGGATTATGTCAAAGTCAACCATAGGTATTATTATAACATCAGTGTATAGAATTGATTAATATTAAAAAAATTGAACAATGTAACACATCTTTGTTCCAATGACAGTTCCCATGGGGGTTCTGAATTGAAACTCCCTTGTTAAGGAGAATTGGAAATATATAATGTTTAATAAAAAATGAGAATATATAATGGAGTGTGATGATTAAGAATAAAATAAATCATTACCTAAATTTTCGGAGATGATTAATGTACCTACAACCACATCATTCAAAACTTTAACATCAGTTGTTGTGATTTCATAATCTTTCCCTTTCTCTTGTCGAATCTTCTAAGAAAATCTCCATATTTCTTCAAAAAATCATTAACATAGCGTCCCATTCACCTATAATTTTTTCATTAAACATTTTTATCTTATTTCATTCCCATTAAATCATCATTTTTGTGGCCTTTTTCTCCACACCTATTTTAGGATCATTTTGCATTTACACCAACTCTAGGGTTCTTCCTTTCACAAGTATCACATGTTTAAAGACTCACTTTTTTATTCTCCCATTTATCCATTATATTATCCACCAACATATTATTCTCTTATATACTATTAATTCCATATGATTTAGAGAGTTATTTCTCTATGTTAATATCACGTGAGACTATATTTTCACATGATGAGAATGTTTTCGAAACAATTTTCCTTTGGAGGAATATTCATAAAACATCCACAAATAAATCAATCATACTCAACAGATTACATATATAGTCCAAAAAATGCATTTATAGCCTTATAAATTTGGATTCATAATTGGAAAGATTCTAATACTCCTACTACATCAGATTCATGAATTTACTTTCCATATTTGCCTCTTTTTATAAGGAAATTATTTTTTTAGTAAAATATTATTTAAACCCCTTAATTCCATATTTTCATTATCTTACTCTTCCATTGTGTTTTAAAAGAATGTCCACTATTGATCAGTATAATGTGAGAGATGATAAACTACCATGAATACCTTCTCATTTTTGTTACTTCCCAAAGCAAGAAATTTCTTAACTAATGAACATATTGACTAATCTGTTACAAATTGGTTTGTTATCCAATTAAATGATGAACACTATTATTGTATAAAGAATTATAACATTTCACGTCCATATTTTTGATCACGATGCTCTACACGTGTAAGGTTATTGTTCATAAACTCATTTAGCTATCCCTGTATAGATATATTCTTCATAGAACCAGTCACATATTCCTAAAAGAATTATTATATTTCAGAGGGGGGAAATCCCTAAATTGGACATGATCATTCATGAGGTTTTTTTTTCACTTGGATCCATTTCTAAATAATGGAATAAAAATAATTAGGTTATTAATCATAATGTATAATGCGATCCTTCAAAATACCTTACATAAATTGAATGTTTAGGATTGTGTAATATCATAATTTTAAGCACGGTTTATTTAGGAACATATTTATATTTCAATCCTTCATAATGGTTTGTAATGAAAATGTGAATTATCCTAATCATATCCCCAAGTGATTCAATCCATTTTCTTAGTAAGTACTTTTTTTATGTGTTAGGAGCACCCCATGGTGATGTGCTAGGTCGAATGAAACCTTTCTCTAATAAATCTTGCAATTGATCCTTCAACTCTAAAAGTTCAATTTGAGCCATTCGATAAGGGGGTTTTGAAATTGGATTAGCATCGAGAACTATTTCTACAGTAAACTCAACTTCCCAATCTGGTATTATTCCATGAAACTCATCAGGAAAAACATCAGGATACGCATTTACCACTGGCACATAATTAATCTAAATAGTTCCCTTGTTTTCAACAATATGTGCAAGGTAACATTCATTTCCATCTTTTACAAGTTTCTCGGCCTCTTGATATGTTATCAACAGTAAGGGTTCATTCTTGTACACAAACTGAAAGACTTTCTGAAAAGAAACTTCTTTAGCTCTACAGTCAATCTTAGCATGGTAAATAGAGAGACAATCCATACCCCAGATAACATCAAACTCTACTAGAGGTAAAACAATAAGGTTTTCAAGTAGGTTGTTTCCATGGATAAGGATAGAAATATTCTTATAAATTCTTTTTTCCTCAACATTTTCCCCAGGTGTTTTACCAAAAGTTCAGGAGTCATTTCTCTAGATGGTATTCCCATTATACTAGAAAAGGTTTTAGAGATGAAAGAATGTGTGACCCCGAATCAAACAACACACTGGCATAATCTGAAAAAACAAACAATGTTCCTGATACAACTTCATTTGACGGCCCGACATATGCTGAAGTAGTTTCAAAGGATTTCACCACCCCTTTCTACTTGTCGTCTAACTGCTTCCCATCACTCAAGATCTTTGTCGGACACACGTTTGCATAGTGACCCATCTCATTGCACTTAAAACATCTCACTAACTGTAAATCAAATTTGGTCTTACCATCACCCTGATCTTTTTCAGTGCAATCACGAGCCTTATGTCCCATCTTATAGCATCGGTAACACTTTCCAGAATTCAGAAGACATTCCCCAGCATGCCTTTTCCCAGATTTATCACAAACAAGAAACTTAGTTTTCTTACCATCAGAGTTTTTTGAATAATTCTTCACTTTCTCCTGCCACCTCGGTCTCTTCTTCTGCATGTTTTTATAGAACACTTGATCATCGACAAAATCCATTTCCACCTTCTCACCACATCAAACAAGCTTTTCATAACTTTTAAACTCACGAGAAGCTAATGACCTTTGATATTTTGGCATTAATCCTGAGTAAAAATGATTGATTTTACTATCAAGGTCTCAGATAAAATTTGGAGCATACCTTGACAATCAAGTGAACCTTTCTTCATAGGCAGCCACTGAGTCTTCCTCTTGCCTCAATTCCATGAATTGTTTTTCCATCCTAAGTCGAACTGCCTTAGGAAAATACTTCTCAAGAAACATAACTTTAAATTCATCCCAGTCGAGAGTATCAATCTCATCAGCATCCTTGATATTTCTAACCATCGACCACCACTGATCCGCTTCACCCTCCAAACGGTAAATAGCAAGACTAACCTTTTGATTTTCTGAACGCCCCATGGCATCGAAAATCTTCTCTAGTGCTTTAATCCACCCTTCAGCTTGCACAGAGTCAGATGATCCTTTGAATGATGGGGGATGTTGCCTCATGAAATGTTCCACCACTGACATGTTCCTCTGCGGTTGATCTGGCTGATCTCGTGCATGGATACCACCTCCATTTATTGCTTGAGTCAACTGCTCCATTACAGCAACAAACTGTTCAGTTCCAATTCTGACAATCTCTGGATGCTGATTCGGAGGGTTATTTCCTTCTGCATGCCTTCCTAGCACTGCTTCCCTGTTTCCTCTACAGAAAACCATTCTAAACAAACATGTCTTAGATGAAGCAACATGGTAATCTTCAAATGCTACATCACTTCAATTTGACTATAAAAAAATATTTTTGGATAATCATTTAATAGAATTCTAACTCTTAAAGTTATCTAAACCGACCTATGATACAAACTATAAGGCCCCAGCCATAAACCTTACTTAATCTTGAGTTATTACAAGATTACACATTGAGGATGTTTTCAGGTTCAGAGTTTTAGAGAATTAGATCATAAAACATTCATTACTTTCCACATTTAAACAAAGTGGTTACAAAAAGATAGTATTCATTTTTTCCATCAACGGAAACATATTTAAAATAAAACTTGGATCCTTTCTTGACACTTCCTTGACACTTTCATCATATGAAGTACCATTCCCTTGACCTGTGAAAAATATTTCAAAAAAACTTGGGATGAGCATAAAAATCTCTGTATGGGTTATAAAAATATGGAAAGGAAACATCAGTTCATATATACATAAGAATGAAATCATTCCTTACCCATAAAACATAAGCACTTTAACATACCTCATCAAATCATGAATAAATCATAGAAATCATAAGACCTAAAGTTAACTTGAGGAATTCATAACATTCTTATGTAGGGAGTAACCCTCTTGGTTACGTTTGGAATACCCATCACAGTATATTCCCCAAATATCTTTGGAGAAACCTTAACTTTTCACTCCTTCGTGTTACCCAATGCATTGGAGAGCTATATCGTGCTCACCCGCCCTTAGTTTGTCACGGAACCACCCGTCTTCATAATAATTCCCAAGAACCATAACATAATCGTATCACATAAAAATTCATAAAGGAAACATAACATTTCCACATTTCAATCACAAGATATCAATACAACACATTGGTATAATGAAAACATTATGAAAACAATTTTTAATACCAAAAGAAAAAGAAAAGTAAAACATGGTATTTGTTTTTCTTTTAGAAAGAAGGTATGGCTTGTAGAGGAAGCCGAAACTCAAATAATGGTCACGGTGGCAGAGAAGTCATTGTCGTCGCATACGTACGACAAAAACATTCCCTTTTATCATTTAGTAAACGCTTTGTATAAAAAATATTCCTTTTGAATAAATGTAAAATTCAAAAGGGTTTATACACCGTATAAAAGAAGGTTGTGTATAAAACAAAATATGCCTCAATGAAAGGAGATTGAGACGAAGTCCCATACCTCGGGTTCGACTTGACTCGGTCATTCTTTAATCTCCTGAATAATAAACTTGAGTTAATTTATACTTGTTTAAGAAACTTTTTCAAGTTCATTATTCCTTTTATATCACTTATTTCCATGTCATGAATACTATGTAATTATTTAAGTTAATAACGGTCGTTTTAACGATCATTGGTACTTGAGTAAAAAATAAACCCTTTATAATTACAACTTGTTCATGTATCCATTATATCCAAAATTATAATCAAGATGTATATATCATATATATAATATATATCTAGTACATGCATGCATTTATAATATTATTTAACATTTAGATGTAAGAAATGAAATGCACCGTTCATGGAGACGGTAAGCAGTACGTACGCATGAATGCTGCTTCCATTTCTATTTCATATTTTATGAAATGGAATCATAATGATATAAAATTGTATTATAATTCTAGTGTAATATCATATATAATATCATAACTCCATCTTTTATACGTCCCACATATGTTATTAATGAATCAAATCACTTTGAGGGGGCGGTAGTCCGCACTTCCTTAAATGAAGATACCACGTTTACCCATAATGTAAACCATAAAGGTATGCCAAAAATGAAAAATACAGAAGCTTAAGGAAAAAATAAACATATTATAAATCATATATAAATATTGTGTCATCTTAATGGCCACCTTTTAAGGTGTTAAAATAATGATGAACAATCATCGTTTCGGGAGGCAGAAATTCGCCATCCACGGAAACAAAATATTCTTTAACCATTAGATGTAGGTGTGTGTAAGTATAGTTTGAATAATTCTTATAAAAACATCCTAGTATATTGATGATACTATAGTTGTTACAAAATAAATTAATAAAAAAAAGGTTAGGGGTTGGAGAAGCAAAATAAAACAAAAGGACTCAAGTTAAGACATTACCTTAAAATCAGGCAACTCCCTTTGGGTTGAGCTCAAAGACTTCCTTGGGAAGACTTCTGCCCAAAGTGAGGCTTCAAGGAGTAATAGAGGGATTTGGAGAGACAAAATGGGCAGGGGTTGGCCGAGCCAAAGTCTTTGGATGTGTGGGTAATGAGGTAGAGGTGGGGGCCTTTTTTAAGAGGAGAGGAGGGGCACTCTTGGAAAGTAAAGAAATGTTCCTTTATTTTAAAATGAGTTTCAGATTTAAAAGGTCCCACATTGAAATAATTCGAGGCTAAGGTGATAAGGGTTCGAAATATACCCATACAATAGGTTTTGGACATGTCTAGGTCATAGATTTTACATTATCTTTTCATTTTATTTAAATCCTTTATTAATGAGGTAATCATTGCATCATCATGATGTCATAAATAATTTAATATATTTAAAGTCTAAAAATTATAAAAAAATATCATGATGTAGAAAATAGTTTTAGATTTCTAATGAATATTTATTGTCAAAAATATTACTCGTATTACCCCATGTAAAAATAGTTTTAGTAAAACAACTCTTGTTTGTGTCATTTTTACTTTTACATTAAATAAAAAGTTATTTATGTCATTTCTAAACCAATGTGGCTCCATGGGGTCCCCAAGTTGACCCATGGATTTTCATGGTCGTCCATGACACATAAAATAAGGGTAGGACATGTTTATAGGTCATTTTATATTATTAAAACATTATTCTTACCATAAACTACACTAATTCCCTCTAATCGCGATTAAAAACATAAAAGTTACTATTCAACAAAAAATTATTTTAATCTCATTGAACCACATTTTACATCTTAATGACAACCATGTATGTCGGATTTTTGAATATAAAATCACAGATGTGTCAAAGTTTCATTTAAACGAAAAAATCAGTTTCTTTAACTACCACTTAGGGGTTTCACTATTCATCAAAAATTGAACTTTTTCATAAAAAAATTAAAACTTCACCATAAGCTATATTTGATATTATGAATTCAAAAATGATTTATATTTTACAAAATTTAAATCATATAAGTCACATTAAATAAATTAATAATTAATTCCCACTGTCATGACAAATAGCGTGTTTTTATGAAACAATAAGTATCAAAATATTGACACCGGTTTAAGTCCAATTTCAAAGTGAAATTGATTCCAAAGACCCCCATTAGATTAAATGGTAAAAATATATTCTAATTTAACTTCAAAAACAATTCAAAAGATAATATAATCATATAAATAAATTAGATTAAAAAGAGGTTTTGAATTAAAATACAACATTTTTCACTATTCATTAAAAAATGAACTTTATCGGAAAAATGCCAAAAATTCACACAACGTAAATTTTGATGTCCCAATAATAAATAATAAGTTTATTTTGACAAACATTGCTTATAAAATTTTCAAAAGATAGATTTAAAAATAGTTTGCCATCAAAATGTAGTAAAATAATCTTTTAAAAATATTAGTGTATTCCATGCTTAAGATTGGATTTATTTTCATTTTAAGCCTCTAAAACACTATCTAATTCATTAATAGACATAGATAAAAATATCTATTATTCATTACTTACTTGGGATGTTACACTTATGATACTATTCCATGGTAGTATTTATTATTATCTACAGGATAATATCCTTTTAATTAATCTCTTTGAACCTAATAAAATTTAATCAAAAAGATTTTATAATTTTTGATAATAATTCTCATATTCTCTACTACTGGTTTCCCCTCCCTTTCCAAATTTTAAATTCACATAAATATAGAATTTTATAACTAGAGACCCATTTATTATTTATGTCATGTGATGTTTATATTTCACTTCTACTCGTTTAAATTTCTTTTTGTTAACTCATTTTATAATATGTGTTTTATTAATATTTCAATTTTAAGAATCATATTTAAAATGGTTGTAAATCCATTAAAAATAAATTATTTTATCTTCCAAATTTTTTTATATATACAAAGATTTAGAATTTCTGATGAAATTAATAATTAATATTTGGTTGAATAAATTTTTTCAATATATCTGAAATATTTACATTCCACACATTAAAAGGAATTTTTAAAACAAAATCATGAATTTGTCCCATATAAATTATTATTTTTAAATGAAACCAAAATAACTTTCCAAAAACATTATGTAGAAATTAATTTCAATCATTTTAAAATTTATTTCCCATGTTATGTGGTTTGATAAAGAAAATTATATTAAAATTATTCTATTAGTTTTATTTACTATTATTTTCATTGAAGTTGATTATTCTTATTATGATTCTAAAAATAATATTGTACTATTGTTATAAATGTATTCTTCATCAACCAATATATTATTTAAATTTTTTTTAAAAAATAAAAAACACTGATTCCTTATAAGAGAAATTTTTATTTACTTTCATTTTCATTTAGATTCAACTAGTTTTAGAAACATAATTCATATAATATTTTATTTTCGTTGTGAATACCCAATACATTATTAAATTGTTTAGATTGTGTCACCAACATTCCATAAATTTATTGATTTAAGGAATTATTGACATAATCGTATAACCAATATATATTCGGTTTAAATAACATAATACATTTTATCATGATTGAATTATATTTTCTAATAATTTCTCCAAATATTTATTTATTCCACTTAATTTTCCATGGGAATATATTTTTATGACTATTGAGTGAATTATTATTTTTTAATTATGTGATTAAATTTTAAAAAGATAAGAATTCCATATTCTTAACATGGGTTATTTATGGTATGATGATGGATTATTTTATACATAACACATATGTATATATGATGACGGGGGGTTCTAATTATCTATTCAATTCATTAGATTAATATTATAGGTCCTGAGATAGTTAGGCAAGGATAAATATGTTTTTGGCCATACATGATTGAACACATAGAGTATAATAACAATGGATTTAGAATTTTTTAGTTTTTTCATATCTCAATTCTATTTTCCAGGATATTCAATATATTTATTATTTTTATTCTTATTCCAAGGTTATTATATCATTTATTATAATTATTCTCATACGATTTCACAAAATTTTGATTGATATATTTTGTTATTCCAAGATTTACTCCATGGCTCATGAATCTAATTTAATTCTTTATTGGGTAAGATATTCTTATATATTTTTTTATACCTATTTTCATATCTTAAGTGCAATTATGATCATTGAAAATTACTGCTTATGTTTAAAATTATTTTTTATATTGGATATCTCTACTCTCATGTTTATATTTTCCCAAGTTATAATGAAAAGTATTTTTTATTAAATTTTAATAAGAGTGGGTCTTATAGAAAATTTTACATTGATATAGTTTTTATGGATTAATCCAACAAATATATTGTTGTAAATGTTATGTTGGTTGAAAAAGTCATGGTTTTTTTCAAGTGAATATTTTTCCTAATTATCTACAATTATAATCCTGAAAGATTATTTTAATGAAATAAAATAAAATATTCTCATTAAGTCATCTAATTTTATGGCCTCATGTGAAGGATATTATATTTTGTATCAGGCCATGGTTTAGATAACATTAGATACACATATTTTTTGTTTGAGGATGATTTAATAGAAAAAAATTTCATCAATGGTTAATAATATATTGTTGATAATAATATAAAAGGTATGGATAATCATTTAAATTAGTTAATGTAATATTATATAATTTGGGGATTATCTTAAGAGAACATTTTGGAAAAACATATGGATATGTCTAATGGATACGTCTATGTATTAGATAAAATCACGACGTTAGGGTAAAATTGAGACTATGTCGTTCTCTATAAAATTACCTCCATCTCATGATAATGGAATGTCGATGAGGGTATGAAAGAAATGAATTTAGGTTGAATAAACTTGAAATGGGTTAGTTAACCATTGGGTTGATCTTCAATCTGGTTCATGATGAGTATACCAATGCTTTGAAAATTGGAGGGACACTTCAGGGGGATATGGTTAGGTTAATTAAAATTCCATTCATAAAACAATATGAAATATTTGAAAACATTTAGGTCACAAAACCTAACAGGGAATGTCTATAGATAAAATATATTAAAACATGGAGATTCATATGTTATTGTGTATATGAATTTATATGTTATTCTGGGTAATTGTGAATTTGAATATTGAGCCAATTGATTTCATTGAGTTTTAGGTTTAGAATATTGTAACAGTGTTCATGAAAATTTTAGTACTGGTGTTTTGGGATTATTCTATGATATACATATCAAAAAAACACAAATCCTTGTAGACTGACATGAAATAAAGAATGGATGGAATACTTGTGTAATTATAGATGGAATATTAGGATTGTGTTTTCATATTCACTTGATAATTTAAAAATGTTTTATTGATAACATTATGTGTTTTTTTGAAGCATGATAATGAAAATGATGTTTTGAAAAGAAAGATTCAAGAAATTATAATGTCTTAAAATGTATTGAGGAATCATACTTCAATGGTTGATAATTTTAGTATGTTTCTATTTTGATATAAAATAGGAGTATCATAGAATAATATATGGTTGTACTTTTAATATCTTATTAGAAAATAGGCCATCATTGTGTTAGTTTTTTTTCACGAGTTTTATTTATAAACGATATTATGTTATATTCTAATTATTTTTCAGATTATGTGAAACATATCATGATTATTGTTAAATTATTTTACTTTAATTGTTTGGAAGAACATATAAAATGTTATGAAGTACCTTAAAGAGTATATATTTTTTATAAATATTTTTTTGGGGATAAATGTTATAAGACACAATAATTAGGGATGTATAACTGTTAAATTACATATATTATTGATGTTGAGATAATAAAGGGATGATTGATTAAAAAAAATTATGTTATAAAATATATGTTAACTTTGGATTGATAAGTGACTAATAATAATTTTTTTGAGCTTCATAATTTTTTTGGGATTTGAGTATGTATTTTCCACTTTGTGATTTTATGACCAGGAGATAAATACCATTCGAGGACTAATAATGGAGAATTTTTTTTGAAGAATATATGATTCATATATTATTTAATGACTTGGATATTTGAATGTATTTAAAAAAGGAATGGAATGGGGAATATATTATATGGTATAAACATACATGGTTATATAATTTTACAAAAGATTAATATTATATGAGGATAGATAAATAAAAAAATATAACCTAAGAGAGTAATCTAAATATCATATTATATGTTCTATATAAAATGATAAATTTTTTAAGAATTTCCTCACATGATTTCAATAAAAAGTAATAATTAAAATTACAAATATGAAATTTATTTAAGTGGTAGAATTAAACCTCCTTGGCGTTTAGTAATCATACCCATTCTATAAAATATAAGTTTAAAACTATAAAGTAAATTTATTTATTCAAACTAATTTAAATATATTAGGAATTAATTCATATAAGATAATAATTAAAATAAAACATAATATTAATTCATAGTAAAATAATTTAACAAAATCACATGAAATTAAGTATTATTCAACATGGATTATTAAATCATTTAAATTTTCATAAATGAAAAGTGGAAAATAAATATAAAAGAATAAGATATTAAACACAACGAACTCTCATGGATCATTATTACCCTTGAGGATCACAAATAGACAATTATATTTTATAATTATGTAGAAAATCATGAAAAGAGAAGTCACTGGGTGAGATATAAAAATAAAACTACGAAAATGAGAACTATAATATAACATGTTCAAATTTAATCCTAGATTTTTGTGAGGCTATATATCGAAATTAAATCTTTTCCATATAAATATATTCATTTTAGATGTGTCCATTGATATACATGTACCCAATATTTATTCAATCATCATGTATCCTTAGCAAATAATTTATAATAATATAATTTATGAATAATGAAAAGTGAAATAAAAATATAATATTAAATTACTATAAATATATATATCTTTGTGTATATTATGTATTATTATAAATACTAATGTTATTAAATTTGGATATTAAGTATTTATAAAATTAAATTATGTATATTAATAATAAAATTTTATCATATAAAGAAATAATTTTAATAGAATTTGGTGACGATTATTTAATATCAATGTAAAACTTTTCATAGAAATTTTTTTAAAACTAATAAATATTATATCTTGATAAAACTAACCTGGAATATTTAAATTCTTTGTATAAACATTATCTTGTATATTAACATTACATAAATTTTAAAATAAAATTACATAAATGGATGAAAACATATGTTTGAAAAAAATTGATTTTTTAAATAAAATATATTTTTTAATTTTCAGAGGTAAGTTCATAATTTTATAAATTTTAATTTTTTAGAATAAAAAGAATTTTTTAATTAATAGTTAAAAAGCACCAGTACTTTTGAATTTTGAAAATTTTCCTAAATAATTATTTTTTAGTGAATAACTAATAATATAATTTGGAAAAATATCATAGAAATTATGACTATATTAAAGACAAATTATAAAATAAAAAATCAAAAATCATTATTCACGATCAATCAGTTTTTAATGGAGTAATGTTTTGAAGAAATTAATATTTTTAATATAGAAAAAATGATTATTAACTAATGTAATATTTTTCAATACAAAGTGTTCTTGGATTTCTCTTTATTTAGTTAGTATTTTGCAAAATTTAGGTTTCTCCTTCTATTGAAGAACACATAAATATATATTTTTATAATAAAATTATTTTTATTAACAAAATAAATTTAATTAATAATTTTATCCAATACATAAATTTCATGTTTAAGAAATATAGATTTTCTATAAATATGTTGTTAGATATTACATGTACTAATGTACATAATAATTTTTCATCATTATAAAAATATATTATATTAAAATTTATTTAATATTTTTTATCATTAAATTTTTATTTTATTTTATTTGAAATTTTATTTTTATTATTTAAAAATAAATATATTGTGTAAAAATTAGTTACAACAGTAAAACAAAAAAATATAAAATTTTAAGTTATAAGAGTAATGAACATAAAAAATTATTTAAAAATTTTATTAAAATTGATGATTATGGGATTATCAAACATATCTTGTCTCCGAGTTTTTTATAAATACTTTTTAATTCTTCATGACATATTAAATATTTTATCTTCCTAATTAAAGATGAAATTTTATAAAAAATTACATTCCCACCACTAATACAATGCAACTCTGAAAACCCCGTTATAAACACACTAATAATTAGTTTTTCTTGTGAAAATATAAATTTTGTAATTACCATATAATATTTTAGCTTTTCCATGATCATCTAGTCATAAGAAATTAGGCTTGTACCTCTGTTGACAAGGAATCATCCATAGGTAATACGAAGTCCTAAATGTTTGTATTTTTAACTAAAATATTTGTTTTCCTTATTATATTCCCAAAAAAATCTATTTCTTATATAATTAATTTTTTATTTTTTAACCATTACATTATTATAATTATTTCTAATTGAATGGCTCGGATCATGAGTGAAACTTATAGTTCTCATAAAATATTAAACAAAAAAATAATGGTCAAGTGATTACATGAGGAACAATGAGTTTTTACGGGCATGAGAATAATTGAAAAGGAAATAATGAGATAATAAATCCTCAAAACAATTCCTATAATGACATGGTAGATCCCATCATAAAATGATCTCATTAATACGTCTTCGGCAATTCATAGTTCTTTACAGAAATCATCATGCAAAATACAATAGTCTGCAATCAGCCCTTTGCCGCATCATATAGGTAATCAGTGCACACTGCATTTGGATATAATATCAACCTATAATGCCTCCATGATTCTCTTCCCTTACTATGATATCCTGGATCCTGACTACTTATATTCACAATTTTTTTAGAAAGTTTTATTTTTATTTAGTCAACAATATTCACCAACGCTCATTAGAGTCCAACTTGACCAAGCTTTAAAGCAACGTTATGATATGCAATCATGTCTGGAAAGATCAGAGCGACAACCACCAATTCCCAGGTCTACTAAAAGCATCATGTGTAAGGTGATAATACATGAGAACAGAATCCCTCGAACTCAAATTCTACCATCTCCTAGAAGAGAAAACTTTTATGTTCCCCACCACCAATCATCATTGATAATAAGGGTAAAATTGAGAAATAAATGTGAAATAAATAATAAAATTATTATTATAAGATAAAAATTATATTAATCATTTCTCTAAAAGTCTTTAAGAAATTAATGAGTTTACTATATCCTGTATATACTACTGGTTCCACAAAGTAATTAATGTCATTTCTCATCATGTTTTATTCTTAATTAAAAAAATTATATTCAAATATAATTCAAAAACCAAATATTATCTATATAATATCATTAAAATATTTAAAAATAATTATATTAAAAAATAAAAAACTCTCATAAACATAAATATCCATTAATTAGGGTATGTTAATGTTTCGGTGGTCAATCGACCTACATGAACAATGATTTAAAATAATATCATGGATGACTCTGAGAACATAATTTCTAATAATCTATGATATTAATGTGTAATAATTTTATTTTAGTTCTATAATTGTGTTATTATTATTAATGTAATTAATTTATAAACTATTATCTATTCAATAATAATAATCAGAAAATGATCATCATTTCTGTCAACATTAAGTATAATAACTAAAACTACAATAAAATTCAATTAATAAATTATAAATAATTAGATAAAGTAAAATATTATACCTTTTTGATATTGTAATTATTAATGTTGTCAAAATGTTAAATAATGAAACATATAATAAGAAACTATCACAAAAATATGAGGACTACTCACACCTAATATTAGAAATAGAAAATAACTAACTAATATATTTTGCTGAGAATAATTTTAATTTGTATTTATAAAATTGTATTTATATGGAAAATATTTTGACGTCAGATATTAAGATATTTATTTTGGTATACAAGATTATATATTTCATATGAGTGAGTGGATAATCAAGGATAGGGTTTATGGGATCTCATTTTCAGATAGTTAAAAATATTTCCTTATATGAAACATGATTTAATTGGAATGGTGTATCTGATTATAATATTATGTGTTTTACCCTATTTATTTAATTCATATGGTTTGAAGATCCAGATCATTTTCACTATTTAAATGTATTTATATTTAATATATTTCCATTTTCAATGGTTTTTTTGTTATCTAAACTCCCTTCACAGAGTTATAATGATTCCTCTTGAACATTATTCATAAAATATACGTTTATTCAACAATAAGATTTTTCTTCTGGTGAATTTGGTTCCCCTGTATTGTAAAATTAACTTTTAAATTATTCTTTTTAAATTTTATATAATTTAATTCTCAAAATGTAAATCACTGTTGACAATAATATTAATCATTTTTAAAGACTATTTTCACTCATTGTCTATATTTTTCATTTACATTGTCATCCTAAATTATAATATGAAATATATTTATGTGTTATCTCATATGAAAATCTTATTTTTTTCATCCACATTTTAGAAATATGAGTTGGTATAAATTTTAAGAATTTGGGATTCCAATAATATTATTTCGAAATATTATAAAACAACTACCTTTCTTTCAAAAAGAAATTTTTTATATTCCTCCAAATGATTTTCCTACACAACTATTATTAATTATTCCAAACGCTAATATTAGAGATAAATTTTTTTTTTTAATATTTACAAAATGAATAATTGAAAACATTTTGAAAATAAATTTTAAAAATATTCTGGTTGATTTTTCTCTTAGGATGTGATTATAAAAATAGGAATTGTAACACTGTGATATTTTATGATTTATTTCATTATAAATAAATTTAATAAATTTGATATCTTACTATACAAGCAACAAGAAGTCTAAAAATACTAAAATATTGTATATAGTTATAACATAACCATTAAATAAGGGGGTGGGTGGGGGTATGAACAATAATACCTAAATTATGAAAATTGTATTTTTTAAATATATAAAAAATGTAATCATTTGTTATCAATTTATTAGAAATGTAAAAAATTCATATAATAGAATAATAAAAGTTTTTCATAAAAACAATTTTATGCGTAAAATCTTTATTAATATTAGTAAATAAAATTAATGAAAATTATCAATTTATTTAAATGCAATATATATATATATATATATTATTTATATTTTTAATAAACCTTTTTTTCATTTTTATTAACGATTTTCACTAGATGGGATAGGAATAAATCATGTTTTATGATTAAAAACAATATTTTTATAAAACATTAGTTTCATCGAGTTGTGTGAAATATTTTATCATTAATTAATTAATATCCTTGAATATTTATGTTGACAAATGAAATTTTTTTTTACATGAAAATGTAAAAATCATTTTAAAATTATTTTCTCTGTTTTTTTGGAAGTGATTAATTTTTTCCATGAATTGTGAAAAAATAATTACTTTTATGAAAACTATTTTCTCATTTATGGAATTTACAATTTTATTTTTTTAAATGGTTTTAAAAATATATATCATTTCAATTATATTATTATTAATAAAATTTCTTCCATTTTAATAAATTTTAATATATATTTTTGAATAAAATTTTTTTACTTATTAAACAATTCCTTTGGAACATAACTTCTCATAACATTTAAATGTTTAATTTTAAATTAAATTCATCCAAATCAATGAATTTAATATAGAAAAATTGTTTATATATTTAAAATAAAGATAATTTATTATAGTTAATATGGTCGACTAAATTTTTGGTCATAATTAATTATAAAAATAACAAAAATTTGTTACCATGGTTAAGGTTAAATCATGTTCAGTAGGGGTTAAACAAAAGAGGTAAAGTTTAAATAGACTTGAAAACCTATATAATTTATATTAAAAGGATATTATTAGTCCCTATACCTTCTTATATTCTTAAATGATTTATTTTGGATCCATTTTGTGTGAATTGTACATTAATAAATTTTATTTTTTTTAAAATTTCCTTTTGGTAACTCTCCCCCACTTAAAAAACATTACCCCATATCATTTCTTAAGCACTATTCAAGAGAAATTTAGATTATAAGGTCACAAATCCAAATCTATTATTACATCTATACTCATGATATATATTCAATATATTTGTCATAAAACCATTATAGTAATTCTATATGTATAATATTAAATTGGTTTTATGAAGAAGAGGTATAATTATTAACCATGAGTTTTCATTTTATTTATTTTTGTACATCCTTACAATCTTCATAAAAAATAATTAAATAAAAAAATATCTTAAATATAATAATATTATATTATAATAATTTAATAACATATATCTATCTCAACTTCAAACAAATGGGACAAAGGACATTAATTATGTGTACATCGGACTACTACCACATGAACCGATGTAAGTATTTTTCTATCCATACCTATAGAGGATGGATTGAGTGATATATTTAATATGTATATATATTTATTATTTATTAAAAAATTTAACTTTGAAATTTTAATATCATATAGTCCTTTTTTACCTTCCTACTATTGGAAAATGATAACATTTCTCATGTTTATGTGTGGACAACCACCTCAATGAAGCGATGTGATTTTTTTCAAATTTTTTTAAATAGATTATAAAAATTGTATATTTAATGAATATATATTACATATATGGTATTTTTATGATTATTTAATGTGGAACTAATATTTTCATTCCATATTTTCCCATCCACCAAGAAATGAATATAGCATTCCTATATACATATGACCTATCATCACTATGAATGATGAAATTAATTTTTCTATATATAAAATTAACCAATGAATAAAATTATTTATATATTTAATATATATTATATTTATATCATTATTAAAATTCTTTAGGTGATGTAACCATGATGAAATTACAATTACCAAAACCTCCGAACGAAAATATGCCTAAAAAAGGAAGCAGTTATCACTTGTAACAATGATTTTAATAATGAATTTTTAATAAATGTGTGATAAGTTCTTATAAGTAAATCATACATAAAAAGTTTTATATGTATTTAATTCCAGATATTTTGTATTTTAAATATATGTTTATTTTAGGGGGGGTTCAAACATGTATAAATAGATTGAGTCTTATTGTAAAGGTTTTATGTTACAATCTTATTGTTTACCAAGATGTTTTTTCATCATGATTTTTTATTGTGGAATATTATTATATACCTTTCAAGAATATCATAAATATTTTTTTCCTATTTTTATTTATTGAGATTACATATTTTCCTTTCATATTTAACTCTTTATGTACTCAGGATACCAAAATAATATTTTTAAGGAATAGAATCATTATTTTTCTTTTAAGTTAAAATTTCATTCTCTTTAATATACATGTTTTATAAAAATATTTTAAAAATTCATTTAAATATTCTTAAGTTACTTTTTCAATTCATTTTTCCCACAATTTATTTTCTAAAATTTATTTAAAATTATATTCTTATCCTTTTCAGAATGAGGTATTTTTGACTTTTTTTCCATTAATGTTGGAGGAATATTTTTTTAAATGAATGAAAACTGAATAAAATTTGCCAGTGTCATGAAATGTTATTTTTTGAGTATAAATTTACAGATTTTTAGTGTTATAATCATGACCCAACCTACTACGGCCTTGATGGAAAGTGACAAGCGGAGTGTGAAAACTCAACTATACCTTCATTTGGCTTGGGGTGATGACCAAATAGTTGGTAGGCATATAACACACAATGGAGGCCTTATCTTATGTTACTTATATCCATGAACACATCTTCAAATACCCATAAAATGATGAATGATTAACACCAGTGATACCATAATTTAGGCTTATAATCTATCCAACATCAATGTATAAAAAATTATATGAAATAATTATGGTTCAAATACAAGGCTATTATAAATGAGAAAATTATATAATATACTATATTGGATGGGAAATATATCAAATGAAATTATGTGTATGAATATTGGTCTATTTATATTTACCATACAGTGCATGCTTCTAGTCGTCCTAGAACTATATTAAAAAGAAACTCATTTGGGTAAGATACTATATGTGTAGGAAGATCCCATATAGGGGTGACTGTATACTTACCTAGAAGGTTCCACAAAACTACAAAAAGAGAGCTATAAGAATGGTCATTTCATCCCATGAGAAAGAGGGTGCAAAGAATAGAATGGGATTGAAGGTGAACTGGTATCTCTATAACATAGCTATGAACAATGAATCTGTTCTTTATTACCATGATATGTTAATCAGGATAAAATACATAATTTATAGAATCGAATCCTTGGTATAATTAGATATACTAACCATAGAGACCAATTCTCAAAGTGGACTCAACTATTCTTACACCCACAAGATTCAACCAAAGGACTAAAGGTAATTTTCACTCATAATAATTCACTCTATTATCCATATAATCATTGAGGGGTCTCAGTTGAGAGATAATTCTTTTTAGGACCCCCCCAATGTGGAACTCTCTAGAAATATAAATATCTCGATTCCATGATATATAATTACACCTAGGACCACTAAGGGACACCTAGAACCCTAATTGGAAATCTGATGTTCTTGATACATATATATAAGATCACACCGAAGACAACCGTGGGATACTGAGAAACATTTCTAAAACATAAAATATATTGATACACTAACAGGGGATCACACCCATGACCACTGGGTAAAACTTAAAATCCAATATAGAATAACCAAATAAATAGGGACCAAACTCTTGTATACATTCATCATGATGATTCCTCAAACGCCACTTAGAGAATTGATATGATAAAAGATACCACCTAGGGAATAATTGAGGGATTTCTAAAAACACTTTCTAAACCAAACCCATAGATGGGATCGTAACATATATTTAAACTGTGATGCCATATTTTACCCTCTTAGGGATGAAAGAAGGGTTCACACCCAACTAAAACTAGTCACTGAATTACTAAAAGAACTATATCAATAGATTAACTTAATGTAACATTTTTTATTCCAAAATAAAGTACACTATCAAAATATACACAAAAATCTACTCATGATAGGCTACTCATGGTACCGAATTTGAGTCATAAAGAATGGTATATGCGAGGAAGAAGTCTCTGAAGGTAGTACAATCCATGTATTCTAAGGGTAGGAATTATGTCTCATAAGGTTGAACCATGGATCAGTTCCATTCTACTAAATGACACGTATAAGGAAAATAAATGTCACTTACATGTGGTTACATGGTGTGTAACCTCTCTTGAAACCCTGGGTGTGTCCTTTCTTACACACCACATGACTATGTCCATACATGATGTATAAATGGATTACTATAAAATTACACTTTCAAGGGTATGAATGTGTTATTTGGAACATTAACATGTACATGGACCTATTCCCATGCATGTTTCCCCATTCCCATGTACCAAGCCATTCCCAAGTACCCTTGGGGTCTGGATGTGTACCATTACACGACCATGTTTTCTGGATATGTCTTGTATTCCTAGGTACTCAGCCACATGGGAATGTCCTACTACAAGACATGTACTCCCAATATATTACATTTATTTATCCAAACTATTTATTAATCTAATTGTAATAACACATGTTATGTTTTCATGTACTACATTTTGTTTTATCAATATTTTCAAATGGAAAATTCCTACAAACCACCTAACACTACTTTTTTCACCCAAATACTCACAGATTGACCCCCCAAGGGATCCTTAGTAGACATTAAATGTATTTAAAACAATTAAAACCCATATAGAAGGACCAGGACATAAAAATCCGAAACCCTCCAACCGCATTGAGAAACTCTAAAGTACCAAGTCTAAACTCCTACCCAAAAGACATTGTAATCAGATCAAGTCATGATCGTCACTAAGGGAAATGTCCAATGGATCCTTTTTTCAACATCAGTTTGTTCATTGACTATGGGCAGAAATCCCCTCTTCCTATATATTATAGAAATACAAAGGAATTAAATGAATATTGTATCTGATTTAATCAATTAAAAAATTATATAATTAATTATCCCATCCACCAATGGTATCCCCCCACATTATGCCCAATGCAGAACAAATTTTTATTGCACCTAGGGTAAAAAACACATTTTATATTTAATTGATGTCTTAGATTTTGATTTGAGACTTTTTATGATATTAGTTCTATTATTTATAAAAATATTTGTTCCGGAAATTAATATTTTTAATATTTTTAGTATAACCCCCAACGCTCTCTTGGAAATGGAATTACCTGATGACTCTACATCCAACCCAAAAAAATAATCTAAATCCTTAAAAGAGAAATGAAGTTTCTAAATTTGGTCCTCCTTTGATAATTATCATTCCACAATGTGAAATCATAATCCCATGTGTGGATAATGATATCTCAAATGGGTTTCCCACTCACAGGAGATCCCCTAAAGGATCCCTTGGGTTCAACAAACAACACCCAAGTGAAACACTTTCCCATGAAGGGTTTTCTATGGTCAGTATTAAAAGTCCACTAATCACCATGAAAAGGAAAATCCACCATCAACATATATGAAATATTTTCTGATATCAAATAATGGTTTCTGGACATGACTTCATAGCTTAAAATCATGGAAAACAATGGACATAGTCTAATTGTGGTCATAGGGTCAAGTGGTTCAGAACCTAAATAACCCAACAAAGATATTGGGAAAGGGTCCTATGATCCTAGGAGATATCCTACCATCCCAGCCAAATCCACATAATACATAAAAAAATATTATATCAGTGAACATATTATATCCTCATAAAAATCAAAATTCAAGCATCATCTATCCACAATGTAATGTTAACTTTTCTCAGAAGTTTTCATCCACCTATGGATGAACTGAACCTTATACATCTATCAATAAAACAAATTGTTGGATCATATGTTATATCTTCCACTGGCTCTAATATACACTTTAGTGACATTTAGTATCTCCCATACATGGCCTTATATGGTGCTACATCAATGGTTGAGTGGAAAATACTATGATATGAGAACTCCACTGAGGTGCGTGGATCCTCTCATCCATAAAATGATTCTAATATAAAATGATAAACATGTTATCTAGAATATGAATGGTATGAATTCCGTAGAAATAGATATGAGGTATAAAATTTGTATTAAACCTAAATTTATTCTCAAATCCCCATTCACCTATCCCTAATGATGTGGTGGTGTGATCATCATAATCTGATATAATAGTCTAGGGAATTCCATGAATCCAAACTATATCATGCATCCAATGGAATCCAATAAATATCTTTCATGATCCTCTCTTTTATTGTTAGGAAATGATCAAATTGTTGTGATGTTCTATGATCACTCATATATCAATATAACTACTCAATTGGTTAATTACTAATATCTAGTATATCAAGAGTTCAAATTAGAAATACTCCATAACAATAGTTTTCACTAAACCTGATGACAAAGGATCATGGTACAATCTCCCCTCTATTTAGAATAATCCTTATAGATTTAAACAACCTAATTACAACCTTTCATGGTGTGAATGGTTTCGTCTTTTGTCATCAAAATGATGGCATACTACCTCCATCAATAAAATACAGCATGAACATGTATAATATATATCTAGTGACATGATAACTTCAAATTTATATGCCAATATATTACTTCATAGATCAATGAATATATTTAGGGGTAATAACTTTAAACTGGGGATATAATTCACATTCATCTTCCTCAAGGACCCACTATGAAGAGCTCAACTTCGATAATACCTCACTCAGATATAGAATAATTAAAACATCATCCTAAAAATCTCCTATTATGACCATTACCTTGAGTGAATGTGGATCTATCACTTCCATATCCATTTTTGGGTCCAATATGACTCCCATATACTAGAAGAAATATCCCATAATTTAGACCAGATGAAGGTAGATTTGCCTATATAATATCATCACATAAGTATTATACTCAAATTAATTTCCTAAATCATCCTCATCTACCTCACCTTATCCATTTCTGGCATTGAGTACATGAGGGTTCCATTGATGAATATTGTTATGAAATGATAAAATAAGGGTTCAATGGGAATGATTCAAAAGTTATAAAACCCTTTGGGGTGTCCAATTCACTAAATCATATCACTATGTAGTCAATGGAACTGTAGAAGAAATAGGAATCCACCTTTGGTATATTTTCCTATAAAACATCAATATTGTGACAACCATTACCAATTATAAATAATGTGAAGCACTTCAACCAAAACCATTGGTCAAATAGTTCATTTAGATATAGGGATAGATAATCCTCCTTTATAGTCGCTTGATTAAGGTGATTTTAATAAATATATAACCTTAGGAACTGATTCTCCTATTTTTTAGAATAATATAGGGATTTCTAGTTGAAAACAATGTGTTTGATATTTCTCTTTCTCTAAAAAACTCCCAACTACACCTTCACCTCAAGAAGTTTTATTGTATCTATATGATATGTTGGTGAGGATATTAGGGTAGTTCCTAGATAAAATTATATATATGAATCTATATCATGTTGTAAAGGTGAACTATGAATATACTCAAGAAATGTGTGCTCATACTCCTCCACCGAAATATGAAGCCGATATTCCATAATAAAAACCATTAAGATGGCAATACAAGATATTTGGGAGTAATATTTTTTTTTATTTGAATGATCTCATCATTCTATAAATAGATTTATATATCAATAATGAAGGAAAAAATTATCCCATCACCACTAACACTCAATATCCTCCATCTGAAGCCATCAATATTTGTATGAACAATGGATAACAAATACAATCCAAAGATCACATCATAAGGCCTCATCTCTACTATAAAGATACCCCATAAGAATATACCTCTACGAAGTGGTATTTAACACCAAAAAAATTAGTGTTTTATAGCTAAATACATTCCTATTAAAGTCTCCAAATGGAATGGTTGGGCCAGGGATCAACTATAACCTATACGTCGCGAATGAGAGAATATGCATGAAAAGAGTTGATCACATGTGTGTCTATTAGTGAAATAAATAATGTATATAATACAAATACCATACCTCTAAACATCATTGAATCCTCCAGATCAATTATATCCATGACATAAAAATATTATCAACCATGTACACCATCACCCTAATCCTAGAATATACCCCTCAAGGGTGGGGTGGAAACATATCAAATTGTATGCCACATATTTCTACTATCCCTACACCTAAACCTTGCCTGATTTCCCAAAGGCCCCCTTACACTTATCACTGTCACTTCAATGGTGTTCCGTGGAACGTTTACTTATTGGTTGCATGACAAGATGGAAAATGTCAGGCAACATGTCGTTGACTATCTCAAGAGAAACTCATCTTATCTCTCATATCACTACAACCGTCTAGAGAGCCCAAAAATACGGACCCACTATCATGAGATTGCTCACTAAAATACCTCAAATTCTAGGATTCCTGTAACTATATTTGGGTATCACCTACCGATATATCAGTTCCTACGTTCCCACTACCATCACAAACAATAAATATCTACTCATCCTAATATATCACAACTAAAAATCCCACTCAAGTACACTATAATTTGTTTTAATTCAGTGATACATCACTTGAAACATACTATCTCTATATATTCCCTTCTCAAATGCGTTTTATTGTAAAAAAGGATATGAAACTATATCAAGAGAGTAGTGAGATAGGTTAATAAACCTCTATGAACACTCATCCATCATCAAGCATCCCTGATGATGTTATAGAAGCTCCTGGATATACATTGATGACAACATTTATGAATATAATTCTTCTAATAAGACATTCTCAAACTAATTCCAAGAGAGATATATATAATTAGGTGTTTGAGTTACAATAATTGTTCATTTCCCCATCATACCCTAATAAAGAATCCCCACTAGGAATGCCATCTTATCTAAAGGTGTGATCACAAGGAATAAAACATGAATAATTGCATAAAAAAATCCCTCATATTCCTTGGGGTCTGGATTTCCCCACAATTTTGGGGGTATCCACCTATCAAACACCAATGGTGCACCCAAGATATGCGTATAATATGTCTATACTTCTAGAACAACCTAATTCTCAATGGTTGGTGGAAGGATGGGAAAAAGCATGAGGTACCACATATTGTGCATACCCCTACGTTGAAGCCTCACCGAAAATAGGATCACCATCAAGATCAAACTATATAATTAATATTGGAAACCATTGTGGTGAAATCCTCAAATAATCAATATATAAAAAATAAATATAGTATGTCTTGGAAGATTAATCTATAAGGAAATGGGACCCACAAACCATTCCTATAATATTCATATACAAATTTAATCCAGTAATTAGTTAACATATTTTTAGATTAAAAAATTAGGATTTCAGTGTCCTGGTGAATGGATACATCATCTGTCACACAATCACTGGTTTCTCATTATTGAAATCCATAATCAAGATACATTAAAAATATTTCCATATCTCAAAAAAGAAAAAGATTAAAATAGAAAATTTGTAGAATTTATTCCTAATATGACCACTATTATACCACACTCTTATGAATTGACCCTCTAAGGGATAACTAGCTGGATGTATGATAGTTTTGAAACACTATTCCAACATCTAATCATCTAGCAGATGAAAAACAATACCAAGTAGGTATATCCCAATAATGGGATATATTATCCTACGATACCTATATTCATGGACACATATACAAAATAGCCATAAAATGATGAAACATAAAAGAGAGTATATACAAAAATGCACGCATATCCTCTATCCCACATCAGACTATAATAAAATTACGAGAAATCGTAAATGGAAAAATAAATGCACAATATAAAAGATATAACAGACCACTATAAATGATAAAATAGATGAGCAGGATAACTAGTATGGTATTAAAATAAAATGAACAATCTTGTATAAATAATGGTCCATCTATCTCTACTAATCACCATGATCACCTAGTCCACGTAGGACTCCGTCAAAAAAGATGCCATCTATATGATATAAAATATGTTTAGGTAGATCCCATGTATGGGTTCGTATATATATTCCAAATATATATACCATCAAAAATGGATAGATACAACAATAGTAAAATTTACCCATAAGAAATAGGGTATAGAAAAATTGAGAAAGAGAGAGGGGGAAATCTCAATCTCCACATATTTTCGAAGAAAGATTTTTCTACTCGTCGACACTAAGTAATGTAAATTAGGAAATCAGAAATGATAAGTACAAAAAAACAAATATAATCATATATATATATCCATAATACTGACCAAGTATAAAATAAATATGAACCATACATCCATCCATAAGATTTTAGTCGAAGATTTTAGGTGAGTATTTTTTTGGAGATCTCACTCCATGAGCCATGATATAAATGATTTCTCTCATTTGAGAGGCCATGATCATTGGGCCACTACAAAGTTGTAAATTCCCTAAATATTAATAACTCTATAAATAGATATGTTATCATACCTAGAAACACATGGTGAAACTTTGAACAATAAATTAAACCCCAAAGATCTTTATTCATAGATAGATGATAAAAAAACAAGACTTTTGAGAGACACTGAGAACCCTTAATATAATTCCAAATATATCGATACACGGATATGTGATAAAAACCAAGACTACTAGGAGGAATAGTATATCAGATATATTAACACCCACTTTATATGGGACCATACCCCTATGTTTGTTGGTTAAGAAGATTCCTCAAACTCAACCTTGGAAAGATGATGAGATAGGGAATGCCACCCCAGGCCTCCTCATGGTAATCATAAAATTTCTATCCAAATAACCCCATTCAATGGATACTAACCTAAAACATGGGTGTGATTCCACATTTTACCCTTATAGGGATGGACTATGTGATCACACCAAACTAATAATGGAATATAGATCGATGAAAACTAATATTAATAGGGTCACGTAATGTCATACATTTGATGTCAAAACTAAGTCCACCATTATGTTATACATGGAAAACCACATTGGATGGGTTATTTAAAAGATAAAATATGAGTCCATAAGAAAGATTTGTGGATAGATGAAGTCTGTTTTTGGATTACACAATGTGTCTCATGAGGCCAAAATTTGGCCATGTCCCCTTGTGGTGCATGTCATGTACATGGAAACTATATATTATGTACATGTGGTTACATGGTGTGTAACCTCTCATGGAAACCTATGTGTATAATTTCCCATACACATATTTGATGTCTATGAGTATAGAAAGGGTGGATATATGAAGTACAAGATGTGTATTTTATTCCAAGGGTAAGGACATGGCATCCATCTCGTCATTATGTAAATCTGTTCATGCAGGTTTATATCACCTAATGCCAATATAACTTCACATGCCTTGGAACAACTTAGGTCTATCTTCGTGCCACTATTAACTGATGTAATCTAAATTAGAATGACTTCTCATGTACTCGACACCATGGAAAAGTCCTACCACATTGTATGTACTCCCAAGACATGATGTGTAGTAATCAAAACCGATTATTCCCCCAATATATAGAACACACTATGTGTTATCCTACACTACATTCCATTTAATCAAGGGTTTTGAATGGGAAATAGTTACTCACCTACCAAAACCCATATTTTCCATGACATCTCACAGATCAACCCTCACGGGATCCTTAATAGTCATAAAAGGTATTGAAAACTATTAAGAAACCCATATAATTTTATTAGTACTTAAAAATCATAAATACACATTCCTAATAGAGAGAAACTGAACCATCAGGTCAAGATCTAAGTGTTGAAGTCATTTCACCATGTTTTTTTCTTATTCACCTTCAAGTATGATGTTCAACGACACATTATTTCTCCCTTAATTCATTCTTTATCCTTGGGGGAACTCCCTTCTTCAAACTATGTGCAAAAATCCAAAAGAATAGGAGGGATATTTTATCGATCAATACATTATTTTATAAAATAACTTATTTAATTAATCATTTTTTACACTAATGGTCAACCTCCATAGAATAAATGACGCCGAATAACATTATGTATCACCTTGGGTAAAAGAAAATTTTTGGATTAAATAGTGGTGTCAGATTTCTTATCAATGAGTCTCTTTTTGTGTTATTATCTTTTATCAAAAACAATTCATGTGCATAATATGTCATATTTGTAGCAAGAGGATAAACTATCACCTTAACTTATTATTCTGGTGGGAAAAATCTTTTCTCAACTTCACTCGAAAGCAGTGGACCATGGAGTTATCAATGGTGAAATGGAATGTCTAAATGTTTCCCTATCTCTCATCTATTCATTAAAGATGATTGTCCAATTTTTTTCACGTTCCACCCTGAAATAATTTTTTTCAGTGCTGATTATCATTAATCTATATGAATGGTCAACTGGGAAGCATCTTAACCCTTTGAAATAAGAAGTATATTTTAGTAAAGGTGTGTTAAAAGTAGTGAGTGAGGAATTTTAGTGGGTGTGTGGTTTTCCCATGGTTGAAAATTATATTTAATAATTCAGCCTCCCGACCCTTATCATAAGATCAATGAAACAATTGTTCTCTTTGATTATGGATATAGTGGATAATTTGATCATCTTATGGCCTAATAGGAATATCTCAAAGGAAGGAAAGTAAATTCTCATTATGTTAGATACCAATGAAATCACTTCATGGATATGTTGTTATTCAAATTACCATATTCTCTTATTTATAAAATCCATTATCGTTTGGATAATTATTGGAAGAGATCCCATGATGGAAAACATATCACCCATTAGGTGGATTGAGAGAAACTATGTGTTTCAATGTTTTTCAGAGGTCTAAGCTTTCGGAACCTCCAATAGTTTAATGAGGCAGATTTGGAGAAGCAAGGATGGTTCCTCCTCTCCAATCATAATGCCCTATTCTCAAATATATTTCCTGAAAATTATTTCCATAATTCTAACATTTTCCATTCCAAATAGTGGTCACAACCCAGTTTTTTTAGATTCATTTAGGGTGCCAAATCATTTATTGATAGTGATGTGTTTGGAGAAATATGGATGGTAATAAAATTAGTTAATGGACTAATCACTGGCTGTCAAATGGCTCCAACATTAATGTATCATTGACCACTATTATAGGGCTTGAAAATATAATGGTGCGAGATCAGATCAATGACTTCTTTGAGGAATGGGATTGTGGAAATATTTTAGATGGTTTAATGAGGTTGATCATTATATTATTTTTATTATTCATCTCATTCTGGGAATGGGTAAGGATCATATTTCCTGGACTAGGGAATCATCATGGAGGTACAAAGTTTGTTTAGGCTACAAAATCTATGTTCATGGCTGGGTTTAGTTCCAACAAACTATTTTCTAGAAGAATCTTTGGTCACTCATGGATCCACCAATGGATAAATGTTTCTAGTGGAAGGCTTTCTCGAGGGTTCTTCCAACCCAAGATCTTTTGTTGAGTTGATATATTGGAAAGTATTACACCTATCCATTGTGTCTTTGTTAGGTGTAACATCATTTTCATGCAATCCTATTACATGGTGGGGTAGAAGGAGAGTTGAAGAATGGGCACCAAACATTAAAATTTTCTTTGATCCATCATTTGGGTCAGTCCAAAATCTCATCCAACATGTTTCTTCACTAGAACTGAGAGTGGTGGGGCTAATTTGTATAATTTCCCAGTAGGATGGAAATATAATAAATGAGTTAATTTTATAAAATAAGGTTACCATTGATTGTATTTGGGCTGAGATGGATATTTAATGGATGAAATGTTGGAATGAAAATGGGGCGGTACCATTTATGGAAGAATTAGGAAAGACTCCCCTCGATTGACCTATCACCCAAAGTTTTTTGTCAAAATTAACATAGATACGTCAATATATACTATGTCAAGTATTGGTGTTGGATTCATTAACCATAATAGTTTTGGATAGGTGTTTTAAGATCATTTCATGAATGTTCTGACCTCTTAGATCCCTGTGGTGGTAGAGTAATATCAAATCGTCCATGAATTCCTTATTTCTCGCTCTAAATATTAGAAACATGTGTTGGGGGAATCTGATTTCTTTGAAGTCATTAATTCCATAACAAGGAGGATAATTCACCACTATTTGGCCCTATTCAAAGAAATATTTAGTCCTTCACCAAGGTCTTCCCAAAGAAAAATTTTCATTCATCAAACAAGGGGGTAATCTGGATGCTCATCATTTAGAATACTTTGGGAAATCCTGGTGTGATCATTATTAGGATGAATCTTTCCCAGATTTTATTTGTAGGCATGTATTTATTGATTAATAATATATATGATCAATTTAGAAAAACCCTGAATAAATACCTATAATATTCCAAATTTTTATATAAAAATTTTAAATACATTATTGTTATTATAAATGAAATATTTTTCCTTAATATTATGTATAGTTTTAAATATGTGACTTCAATTTAAAAGGGGAATTTTCTCCATGAAGTTTTATAAGTTATATTTTAAAAGTAATTTCCATATAAGTTAAAATCCATTGATGTTTTTTAATATATAATGTGATTATTTTCAACATATAACATCCGCATTACTTCCATGGATGGTTTTTGATTATGATGAAAAGATTTTTATAAAAATAACTATCAATCCATATGTTATGTTATGATGATAAGATCAATTTTTTAATATCATATGACACACGTATGTCATATTTTAATTATGTGAAAGGTGCTCCAATAATTATATATCCCTAAAATGCATTGGGTAAAGATATAAATATCATGAGATAAATATAACTTGAATGGATAGTTAACCCGGTTTAGTAAGGGAATATACCCAATATGATTATCTTTGGAGTGATCCATGGCAACTATGATGTTTTAAGGAGTCAATCAACTCGCTATGATAGTCTCAACAATAATACCTAACTACTGGCTAAACATTTTATTATTATTAAGTGTATGACACAGACATTGCTTTTATGGAAAATTATTGATATCATGTCTCATTATATTTTTTCCCTTCATGATTCATGTTTTGGGAATTACAATGAATTATTCCATAATTAAATATTTTGACCCATGATATGTAGCGTATGATATTAAAATGTTATAATAATGTTCTCATACCCTTATTTTATTGTTTCTATGTGATAATTATTTTCTCCATTGTTTACCTTTTCTGTGAATCAGATTATACCCATTCATATCTTTATTTCCCTTGGATATGAAGAACAATATTATGTATGATATGGCTAAGATGGGTTTTAGTAAATAAGAATATAGTGGGAGATATTTTAATTCACATATGATCCCGTTGTTTATGTATCCATGTTTCCAAAGGCATTTGAACTATATATGTTCGGAATTATTCATTATACTATTGTAATGAATATACATCTAAAAAGGTGTAATATATCTGCTTGAAAATTATGTATTTTTATACTTTTTATCAAACAAATGTTTTCTTTATTTTGGAAACAAATATTTTAATACATTAGTATGAACCCGTAAGATAATCCTATGTATAGAGGAATGTCAAATGTGTTGGAAAAGAAAGGAGTTATGGTTTTCTAGAATAAAATATTTTTTGGATACTGAACAAAGTTGGGATTTTTGAATACATACATCTTTGGGTAATTACCCCAAATTTTTTTTGGAGAGTATATGTCATCCATCATTATCTTGCATGTTGAGTATACCCTTACTATGCCCTTAGTTTTTCACTCATGGAGGATATGAATATGTTAATTAACACTTTGTCTATGAACCATCATTAATGATTCAAATTGATAATTATCACAAATTTATTATTTAAAACATAAGGTTTCATAGGATGAAAATATGTTTTAATGATTTTGATGTCGTATAAATGAATTTTCTTGAGTTTGTAATTACTAATTATTTTTTTTCATGTAAGGTTTTTTTGTTTCTATCAACATATGGAACCTGAATTAACCATGTTAATTTTTAATGTATTGGTAAATTAAATGATTGTACTCTAATGTAAAAAAATGATACGATATATGGAAATAAAAATATTATTTTAATTATTACATAACATTTTTGTGAAATGAATCTTGATAGTCATACAAATGTGAAAAATATGGAATAACATTATATTGCGGCCTTCATGAGGAAAAATTCAACTTTATTTAGTTGGTTCAATGATTAATATGTTTTTAAGGATTGGATAATTACCACTGGTTTGTTATTTTTCATTATATAATGGTTTGAACATGACAAATCCATTTTAATATTATATTTTTGGAAGGAAAAGCATAAAAATTGTGGAATCATATCAAGATAACAAAGTGACTAGAATAAAGTCAAAATTATATTTGGCATACAATAATTTTATAAGATTGATCTTTATTGTGGATAATGTCAATTAAGAATAAAAATAAGGATATATGCAAGAAAACATTCCATACATGGTCTAGACATTATGAATTTATAGTGAGACATTTTCTGTTACTAATTCACCCAATACATTTAAATATTAAATACCGCAATCAATTTTTTGTAAAATTTACATATGTTATTATTATATATTTATAGTGGAAGGAAGATCATGTATATCACATGGTGATTTTACTGAATAACCTAAGAATATATATATTTTATTCTATATTTACACCGAGTGATTTTTGTCTACAAAAGTTTCAATTTTGGGTTATATAATCCCATGAGATGGTATATTCGGGAATCCATAAATGATGTATATTAATGAAAATTATCCCATACCAACCACTATAACTAAGATCCATAGTTTGTTTAGTTTGGTTACATATGATATGGTATTTTTATTGAATTTATCATGAAATTCAAATAAACTCACCAAGTTAACATATAATGGATAAAAGATACTCTGTAGAAATGAACCTGAAAAAAATTTCAAGGAAATAAAGAGTAGGTTAATTAGTAAAAATATTTATACAATACCCTATAGTGGGGAAGGGTTTTTAATATATAGTGATTCCTTAATGAAGTTATTGGAATTTTTTCCCCTAACCAATGTTATGAATATAATTGATTCCCCATTATAATTCATGTTTTATGAGTAAAATTACCCAAATCAGGTTTTACAGTTAGCTATGGTAATTTTTAATTAATGATATGGTGGAATTATCATTACAAATAATTATTTGATATATATAATAATAATAAATGTTTAATGTTTATATTCCCTTAAAAAGAGATGAAAAGATTCTAGAGAAAATGATAGATTTGGTTAAATATTACGACAAATCAATATATTTCCTCCTAAAGATGTTAAACAAGGTAGGCGATGATTTAAGTCAAATAGATCATTCTAGATTATCTACGAGGGGAATCACAAATGGCTTAATTTGTAGTAATTTTATGAGAATGAAACTAGAGAAATTGATGTGGGAAAATATTATCATTCTTAAATTAGTGTTCACCCATATATCAAAGTGAGGATTGAATAGGTGTAAAAGGTATATGTAAAATAATAGAAGAATGTGAGAAAATATTTAGTGATTTTCATTGACTATGATAGAATGATAAGAATGAGTATCCATGTATTTTTTTCATCCATGACATAATTAAAGAAAAAATCTATTAGTATAGTTTCATAGTTCATAATTTTCTGCTTATCATGAATGTATGAAGATGTATAAAGATAGGAAATCATATTTCTAGAGGGACAATATAAATATGGATATTATAGATTATGTATCCATGTGTTTTTTATGTCAGTTAGTTAACATTGAGATATTGAATTTTAAGGTTATTCAAAACCAAGTACACACAATAGCGTGGAAATAAAAAAACACCGTATAATTTTTCATTAGACTCCCAAAATAATCAAAAGTACGTAATTATTTTAGGGTTATAGTTGATAAAAATACAATTTAATAAAACATTATTTCACATACAGAATATATTTTAAAAATGAGAGAAAAATTATAATCCTAAATGATATTATCAGATAAGATTTTATGTGTTTCAATGTTTGTTGGGATATACACTTTATTTTAGTCAAAATTTCAAACAAAAATAGATTTAAATGAAGAATTTAGATGGATAATTATGAAGACCAACAAAGAAATAATTTTAGAACAATAATGCGTTGGGATGAAGTTGGATAAAAAAATCAATTTGGTCATGATTTGTTCAATAAAAATATAGAGAAATTAAAATGCATCCAATATCAAATAAAGTTATCTAAGAGTAAACAAAAATGTTATGTTGATAATCACTACTGGGATTTGGAGTTTGATGTTGATGATAATGTGTATCTAATTTTTTAAATTGAATAAGGTTATTATATTCTATATGAATGGAAGGATAATCTCTGGGTATTTTGTCCCCTCTAAGATTCTTGATCTCGTATCCATGATAGCCAATCTCTTGGCGCTTTTACATAGCCTCCATCAAGTTCATGATGTGTTCTATATATTTCTCCTAAAGAGGTACATTACACATACTTCACATGTATTTCACTCTTAGTTAAAACCACTAGAGTATGATATTTCTTATAATGAATAAATTATCTATTTTTTATCTCACAAAGATAATTAAAAAATATTACGCGTATGGTTAAGGTTCATTGGACTAACCACAATTTAAAGATGCTACATGGGAACCCATGGATGTGATGTGGTATATATCTTCCCATTTGTTTGTATTGAAATATCATTACTTCTATGGTATAATTCATTTTAAAGGGGTTCAAATGTAACACGTCATGATTTTAGGATATTCTTTTTTCATCACTAAATATAATCTCTTTAATAGCATTTGATACACATAGCCTTAAGTCAAAATGTATTATTATATGATATATATTATATCATAGAGGTTAAATTGGTGTGTATGAATAGTAGTAGTTATATTATTATAATTATATTGTTTACACATATATAAAATAAATTTATTTGTTATCGATTGATTATAAATGAAAATAAAAAATCCATAGAAAGTAAATGAAATATATTTCTGAGAAACTATTTTTATTGGATAAATGTGTTTATATTTTAATAAATTTAATTATTTCAAATTGGTGAATTAGTTTAAATAAATTTATAAATGATATATTTAATATAATTTTTTATCATTCACCATTTTTCTATTGATCGAATAAGAATAAATTCTATTTTATTTTTAAAAACATTATTTACAAAATGAATTTTTATAACATTTTTCACACATATTTTAATTTTTTTGAAATTTCTAGAAAATTTATATGAATAATTAAAATTAAATTTTGAAATATTTATTTAAAAATTATCTTATAGTTCATTTTTGGAAATTTTCAGAAAACATTAATATTTATATGAGTAGTGAGAAATGTTGATTTTTATTAATAAATGTATTTTTTTAAAATATTTTACAATGTTTATTTTTGTTTTAAAATGGTTTTAAAAGTAATATTAGATATATTATATAATTATTAATATAATTTACACTGTTGAAATAAATTTGATATTTATTTTTTATATAAAAACCTATTCTACATCAGAAAACTTTTTTTTGGAGAACCGCTTTTCATTGCATTTACGGGTTTACATTTAATGTAAATTCTGGAACTTATATGAATTTAATTTGTTAAATTATATTCCAAATTTTTATTTATAATAATTAATATAATTTAATACATTAAATTTTTTCATAGTGAATAATAAGAGCAATAAAAATATGTTACCATGCTTAAGGGTAAAACATGTTTAATTGGGGTGAAACTAAAGAGTAAAATGACAAAATAACATTAAAAAAATATATATTATATTAAATATAAATTTTTAGGAACTATATCATATTTAATTATATAATGGTCATGTTCGGATTCATTTTTTGTGAATAAGACACTAATATATGTTAATATTTTCAAAGAAACCCATGTGAGTCCTCTCTTACACATATAATAAGACACCCCTCTACTATCATATCAACTAATTAAGATCCTTTTTCTTAGTAAAATATATATAAAACGCTTATTTAAATACCAAAATATCACCTAGAGTACATGGTTAGGTCATAAAACTATCAAAATGTAGATTTAGGTTTTAATTAATAGAGGTTTTCTATAGAAGAAGTATAGTTTTTAACCATGCATTTTCATTTTATTTATTATAATATAACCTTAAAATATTATTAAAATATTACTAAATAATATCACCAATATCATAAATAAAATGATATATTTTTATTTTAAAGTAATAACCAATAACCATATTCTTTTCGATCAGATGGAAAACAAAACATTCAATCATGTTTAAAGCAGACAATCGCCTTGTGGACGGATGTAATTCTTTTTCCATAATCTCAATTAAAGGAATTATATGACAATGGATTTATGTTATATATATATATCATATTTATGAAACTATTAAAACTTTTTAATGGTTATATCACATATAACTTTTTTCATTCTTAATGTTTTAAAATTATAACGTTGCTTACGCCAATGTGTGGACTGCCACCTCGATCAAGCGATTTGATTTCCTTTTAAATTTATTTTGACATGGATTGTAAAAAAGATATATTAAGTTAATATATATGTAATAAATTACATAATAATTAATCAAAATATGTTAATTATTATTTACATTTATTTTTTACTCATGTCAAATTATGATAACAATGATCATGTGTATATACGACCTACCATCACTATGAATAGTGAAATTAATTTAGATTTCTCTAAATTTTATTTATTAATAAATGTGAATATATAAAGAATGAATATATATTTTATTTATATTTTAATTAATATTCATGAGGTTATGTAACCATTATCAATGTACAAAGACAAAATCTACCCAACCATATCTGGCATGAAAAACATAGTAGTTATCACATTAAACAATTATTTGAATAAAACATTGTTAACAATATAGGGATTAGTGGATATAATTAAATCATATATGATTATATATATATTTACGATGATTTAATACATTTATAATAAATCTATAATTATTATATAGTTGTCTCGAATATGTATAAAGAATGTTTGAACTATGGTAAGGGTCTTATGTTTCAATCACATTGTTTACCGGGAATGTATATAGTCTCATTTTTTATGATGAAATATTATGATATATCTCTCAATAAAACAAATAATATTATTTAAATAATGTTATTTCTTGAGAATACATGTTTTTAATTTCATTTTATTCAATTTAGGCACTTATTATACTAAAGGAATATTTTTATGGAAAAACTGACTATATATATCTCTTTAGTTGAAAAATATATTCTCTTCTATATTAATATTTTTCTAAAAATCATTTCAAATATCAATATAATATTATCTTATGATGTTTTAATTTATTTCTTAATCATGAAATACATGTTTAAAATGTTTAAAATGTTTAAAATGGAATATTCATGTTTTTTTCAAATTAGGTACATTTTAATTTTTTCAAAAAATCTTAAAGGAATATTTGTTTTAATTTACATGAAATTAACGAATATTTCTAAAATCATAAACAACAAAGGATTTGAATAACTGTATAAATGTTTTCTTGTTTATTTTAAAATAAAAGATTTTCTTTAATATCTGGGAAATTTTTAAATAACTCATTTCAAATTAAAAATGAAATTTCCCTCAAGAAATATTCCAAGTGATATTTTGAAATCATTTTCCATCTATGATTGAATCATTTGTCATTTAATAATAAATATTGGAAATTTGATCCAATGAAACCATATTTATTCGTTCCATTTATGGTTTATTATTACGATAATAATATGTTTAGGAAACTTTTTTTCATTCCCCATGTTTTTTATGATGATATGTTTGATACATCATAATATTATGGCACAAATATATATGATTATAAATATATAATAGGTGGAACTAGAATTATATATCCGTAAAATTCATTGGGTATTCATTTATATCGGATGATATAAATAAGAGTTAAATAAGGATTTATCCCCCATCAGTAAGGGAATATATCCACTAAGATAGTTTTATATGTGAATCTTGACTACTCTGACGGTTTGGGGAGATAACTGAATACACAATGATAATACCAATAATAATCCATGGCTTTTAAGAAAATTATTACATATAGTTATGTGTTAAAAACAAAATATTGTCTTATTCAAATGTTATTCTTTCGTGCCTTATGTTATTTTATCACATTATTATTTAAATAATATCAACTAACTAGATATATTCCATGAGTCAATATTATGATCTATGATATAAAGCGTTTGATATTGATATTCTATACTAATGTTCTTATAGCCCTATCTTGAGGTTACATTTTTGTGATCATTGATATCTCCCTTTGAATACACTTAACGGGAATCTGAGTTCACCCATTATTATTTTTTCTTTCCTATCGTTTTGAAGAAAGGTATTTTGAATAATTTGTACATGTAAGGATATAGTTATAAAGATCATAACTATATATTTTGTAGTTTACTTTTGAAATAACTATTTATATATGCTTCATTTCAAGGACACTAGGCCAATACGATTCTAGCATGGATCATTATCTCATTATAATGAATATTCATTTAATAACATTTTCTATATTTCAATGATAAATATGGGTTTCTATTTAAAAAATTTATTCTTTTTAATCATTTAAGAACGATTATATTTCATTTCATTTTGAAACTTCATTCACATGTCACATGGTTTTACAATGTATATTTATATATCCCTTATTTGTTGAGTTTTATATAATTTTTTTTATGGAAAATGTTTTATATTATAATGAATTTTAAAATAAAATATTATTATTATTTTAAATGAATTTTCGATATACCGATTTTTTATTTACCTATTCTTTCACAAATAAAAAAACTTAAATCTATATAATTAAAAATGATCTATCAAGGAATTTATTTTTTCATAATAATTTTTGTGTATAACCATTTTTATTCTATAAATTAAGTCTTTTTTAATACCCTATTTTATATTATATTGATTTTATGGTGTTCACCTAGATTCCATATATCGATTGATTTCCATAGAGAAATTTTTTTACGATTGTTGATGGAATTATAGATGTTTTACTTATATAATTATATTAAAAATGAAAAAGATACCCATTTTCTATCATTGTGTTTAACATGATATAAATATGATTTATTTTATGTTTTACACATATTAATGGATGATTATTGGTGGTCTCCTGTATCACTCATTGATGAATTGATATATTTTTCTTCTCATCAGAAATTCCTAGGTAGAAAAAATGATTTTCTTTATACTAGCTTGTAAAAAATGAGTTTTCTCACAAAGGATTTCCGCTGATTATAATTTTTCAATATATCTATGTTCTCTTAATAATTGTAACATTTATTCTAATTATGATGTATATGTAACTCAAAATTTTCATATAAAGACTATAATATGTTTTAACACTCATTTAATTTATGTCTCATATTTTCCAATATTTCTTCCAGGGCTCATGATTTTTTTCTATGATTTGTTTGGTATGATATTTTTATTCACATTTATGATACATATTTTCTCATATTGTGCCTATATATGATGGATGAATATTACTGCATATTTTAAGAATTAACGAGCATTTGAGGTCACCGAATTCATATGCTTTCATTTCCCCGTTTTATAAATAAATGTTAATGGTATATTATGGTTAGAAGAGTGTCATGTTTAGAGAATTTATGGGAGATATTGAACACATGTTATAGTCTAATAAATTTATCATATAGATGGAATAAATTATTATTTTTGGAAAATACATAGGGGTTTTAGTTATGTTTTTTTTAATTCTCAAAAACATTATTCCAAAAAAACCCCTAAATGTATTTTAATTCATTGTTTACATAATTCATTAAATATGATAGTCACATTCGAGTGCTACAACACATGGACTGTGTATGTAATCCATAACCCATAAACCCTACCCAATAATATCATTGGTTTTTATTATATCTGAATTGAAATACATAATTATAAACATATATAATGTTAAAATAACTTGAAATGAGAATTAACCATTCATGAAATCCATTGGAATATCACGGTATGATACTAAATGTATTGGATATAACATTATATATATCTGCATCAAAGATTATAAAACCCATTTATGACACATCATACTAATGCCCACCCAATAGATTCCAAATATGATGTGCTAGGTTGCATAAAGAGCATCTCCCCTTACATTAGTGGGTTATAACTTGTTTTGATGTCTAAATACAAAAATAGGGAGATTATTCCCTCAATGTGAAGTATAAAAAAGTTGAATAATAACTAAATAATCCAGAATATAATTTGATTATTCATAATATAATAAAATAATTCTATAAAAATACACCCACAATACACATATATTCATAATACAGAGATCCCCTACCAGGAAAATGTAAAATTAAAAATATACAGAAAATACTACATAGAGACTACATCCTACTACCATCCCCAATCCTAATAAACCATGTCCAAAAATAAATTTTGGTCAACTGTAACACAATTCATTATAATTCGTGTACTCTATGATAAGAAATATACATAATCTCTCCACACACACACATATGTTCCCATGTCAATGTAGAAATAAATTTTAGCAGTGTATGACCTTGATCCACCAATATATGATATCATATATGTATATGAATGATGATATAAAAATATCAAAAAAGTGGATTGGACATCAAGTTCTAATGAGGAAACCAAAATTACATACACATCTGGAAATCATGTTCTAACCAGACCACCATTAATCCTAATAAAACATAACTTTTCATCATGTCAGATCCAACCTCATCTTACCATGACAATCTATTATGATAATGACCAACCCAAACCCTATGACTAAGGGTAGTTAATAATCTAAACATCTACTAATTAATAAATAGAAATGGATATGGTCAGAATTCTATATATAAAACCACTACATTATAAAACAAGGTATGGACCATTAGTCTCATCTCAAATCGTTCCATTACCCATCCCTTATGGGAAGTTCAGTACCATGTCATTGTAATTTTAGGGAAACATCAAATTTAGGCACACAACCCAACAAAAATTGTTTTGCTCAACCCAATACTCTAGTATAAAAGTCCATTATCAACATTTTCTTAATCACGTACACTATAGGGAGGTAACCACCCCCAAACTGTCTCTTGCTCCTACAAGAACATTGAACAACCCCCATCAATTATAGGGATGTCCCAAGCACACCCACCCATCCCTACAAACATTGAGGAGGTCACATAAAATATTAAATATTGTATCTCATCCCATTTTTTAATATAGATGATCATGAATCATTGGTGAAATGATATTTATCCCTTCATTAGAACTCCTATAAAATCAACCATATGGGTAGCCACTAGGTCACCTATACCAATCAAGACCTATTTTTACTGATACCATTCCATGAACATAACTCTATAATGACACCATATCCTATAAGATACAAAAACCAAAACCCTATTATCTAGTCTAACCTCACCAAATCAATCATCCCACTATGTATCACTTCTTAGAGCTCATCTGAATCCATAACAAATTATTCCCATTAGTTTCAAAATTCATTGTCCTGGAAAATTACCATGACCAAAAACTAGAACCACATTGAAACTATTAGCATATACAACTTATCCTATAATAAAAATGATACCTGCCTTATTTCTCACCTCATGTAATACTGATTGACTCATACAAATCACTACGATTATCAATCATCATACCATATTTATGAGTGTTTCATTCATCATGTGTGAGATGTTCGAACATGTACCCCATTTCATTAAATCGAAGACTGTTATACCTACACAAATAAATCTAGTAAAACACTTATTAAGATACCCATATCACCAATAATACACTTATTCCTTCCCAAGGCATCACAATATCACATCTATTATCCCATAACCTTTTTAACCTAGTTTTTGATGATTCCATAATAAAACTATTTTAAAGAGTACACACCCCGAGACTAGGAGGTCAATCATCATGGGCACTCCTTTTCCCTAGATTGTGTACCCATACCCATGCACCATGTATGTGAAGAAATAATTCATAAAGAGGAATATGTGTTTATATTAATGAAAGAACCTACCGCCATCATAGAGCTTAGTCCCAAAATATATTCCACCATGCCTCATATAGGACCATCCATTCATTATCCATTCTCTCACTGACTCTTGAGGTTACATTTCACATCATAAACTACAACTAATTATTTATAAAAAATTAATAATTAATTATTTTATTCTAAAAATGGATGGATTATTGTTGAAAAATCCATCGGGTATTGTTGTTTCACTGAAACAATGACCAAACCACATGTATGTTCTTTTACTCAACAACAACACCATACAAGACATTATACATATAATAATGAAACCATTAAAAGGAAAAAAAATCAATTTCATGAATAATTCTAAATAAAATGGGTAATATATTACGTCACTCAAACTATATTCAATGACGTGTGTAAATTCTTTTAACACATTTCATATAAAAAAATAAAATATCACCATCATCGTTATTCAATATAACCATGATTTGAATGGATCTAAACCAAATCCTAGATTATTTTATACAAAATTAGTGTAAATCCAAATAATAATGGTTAATGTCTTCATGAAATGTAAAGGGATAAACATTTCCAAGGGAATCCATAAGATTTAATGATAAATTAATTAAACATGAAACATGGTTAACATACATGATAGTGGTTAAAGATGATTATTTATTTTAAAACACTCAAAAAAATTCATGGTTGTAAATAATTGGGTTTTGACTTCATGTTCTTTGGGATAAATTGAAAAAAAAAATCATAGCCAGGTGTTAAGTTGGTGTGAGAAGCTAGGGCCCAGGGAGGCCTAGTGCAATGATATTAAGAATATTAAATATACTCCTTCACACATAAGAATTTTATCTTGAAACATGAATAACTCACATTCAGTGTCTTGGATAATATTTTTATGACCACATTTTATTATGGAATGTTGTGTTTAGCATAGGTGTGACACGAGGTCGTTTTCATAATCAGTTTTGATCGAAGGCATATTTGTGAAGCAGCATCATGAGGTGGATTAAATTAATTAATTTAATATATAATTATGATATCACTTATCCTTTCCCCCTTTAATAATTTGGTGTGCATGAGACAAAAAGGAAGAAATACATATCTCCTCCATTTGGCTATAAACAAAAATGTATGTGAATTCATGCATCATGGTGCCATTAATCACCATTTCTAAAGAATATAATATTCACATCAAGAACAATAATGTTATGAGCATCATTCTAGATCCAATGATTCTGGGTTTTCCCATTGAGGTAGGACGATTTGTGTTTTAGTCTTTATCCCTTCCGTTTTCATTTCTTTATGGTTCTAGAGCCTTATTGTAATTCGTGTCGATCACAGCTGGGTAGATCTATGGGTTTTGGGTTTAATCATGGGAATTAAGTCATTTTATAAGTAATTCCTAACCTGAATCACCATCTACATGATGTGTAGTTTAGTTACACACATTTTGCAGCTCTTCCTTTTTTGTTAAGATGAACATTTGGAATGGCACAACATGTATACGAGTTACACTCCTTGTAATGCCCTAAACCGTGCTACCATGGAACATGGATTTGTATATCCATGAGAAACCCCTTGTATGTGTACTGACACAAGGCAATGATATAAAGAATGAGGTTCTCATACATGGAAAATAGAAAACAACATGATTTGGTGGTCGTTTATCTGAGCATGCCAAGTAGTATGGGATACATGGTGTGTGAGGGAAACAGTTGACCAGTCCATGAAGAATATGAACATGACCAATGACTAAGGAATGAGGGACAAAATGTGTCCCTCATATACACAACATGTACACCTACATGGTATGGAACCTATGGGTAGAAAATACATGGGAAAGTGATCGGGCGGGCTCACACGTTGTGTGTACCCCGTTGCATGTTGTGTACTACTAGGAGAACCTTCAGTGATATTACGCATTCCATATATTCTTATCTAGGACATTGATTCAGTCTTCATAGTACTCTACCCGGATTATTTTTACACATAGAATGTGATGTTACCCACCGTTATGGACTATGATATACAAGGTATAATTAATCAATAATGACACTTGTGGAGCAGTACTCAGCCGATGTTGGAGATTGGCGTGGGTAGTATAGAGAGATGTTAGGACTATTACTCTCCTAAGGGACTAAAGTGTGGGTTTTACTTACCTCTATACTGAGGTAGATATGGGACTCCTCAAATCATGAGAAAGGTTTTATTAACATTGGGTAGTTTCCTCTATGGGTGTTACTCAATTGATGTACTGGGGTTCAGGTTTCCCGATGATTTTTGTGATGGTAGAGTAGGTACTCTCACATTAGACTATGGAGAGGGTCCTATATCATTGGATTCAATACATTCCTATTGGACTAGGGTGTTAGTCCTACATATATGTAGTATATATATAGTGGGTACCCCTACCAGGTATAGTGATTGGCCTCGATTATTGGAGTCCGTACTCTCTTATCGTTACAAGGCACATGTTCTCTATATGTGTTGTCTGGCAGAGTCAGTCCTCCCCTGCGATGTCAATGAGAGGGTTCTAGAGTCTGGGGTCAGTACTTCACTACCATGTTAGAGTGTGAATCCTCAATATTGGGGTTAGTACTTCACTACCATGTTAGAGTGTGAATCCTCAAGATTGTGGTCAGTAATCCTCTACCGTTTCATGGTGAAGGTCCCCCACAGTGAATGATTTTGATGATTCAGTACTCCCCTGTCCTTCCAAGGTGCAGGTCCTCTAGACACTAAATGGTACTCCCATAATAGGATAGGGTGTGGGTCCAAAACCAATAATTTGGTACTCTGTTTTCATATCAGTGTGTGTATCCTTAAGGAGAATTAATCCCTTCTTGGATCTAAGTTAATTTCCTCACTTATAGAGTATTACTCCCTCATTTCTGAGTAGCTGTGGGGAGAAGGTCCTCTGTTTGAGTTGGAGCTCCCTCAGTACTGGGATATATCTATGTGGAGTGTGTTCATCCACTAGATGTGAATGATTCTTTGATAGGGGTTAGTACTACCCTGATATACTGAAGTTCGTACCACTCCATAAAGGAGCGACATATGTTCTGTGTGTTATTTAGGAGTTGTACTTCATTATCCATGGGGTAGTGGTGAGGTTTGGGTCCCTCTGTTCTCTCTTATTAGAGAGGATTCACATAGTTCATAGTCTAGAGTATATATCCCTAAACTATTTGAATTGGTGAGGGGTGTAATGATTCAATTCGGTTTATTTAGTTTTCATTGGGATTAAGGTAATGGTGATAGGACACTTGGATTGGGGCACTATAGTTGGACCTAGTAAAAATATCTTGATGGAACGTGTTCTCATGGACATTCCATTTAGAATGGGAGAGTTTTTCCAGATTGAGTTAATCTATCAGATGGGTGCCATCAGGGATGGTTGTGCTCATGTAGTATCTTCTCTTAGTTTTATGTTATAGTTAGATCCTACAAAAAAATAATTTATTGGATATGTGGTTGGATCCTAATAAGGATTACTAAATAATATATGTATAATATGGGTTATTTCTGGGATTCCTTGTTTAGTTTTCAGATGTTGGGGTTGACACCCCTTGTGCACCAAGATGATTTTTAATATAAAACTGATGATTTTATTAGATGGAGTTTCTTTCTTGATTGGGATTCGCTCTGGATAGGTTGAGTGAACTATTTCCTTTTAGTTTATCCCTTTTTCTTTTGGGGTTTTTGGGGATCCTAATGATTATTGTTTTCTCACAAATGAATTGGATATTTTTGCACATGTTTTGTGTATTGTGAAATTCACATTCCTTTTGACGGAGTCTATAGAGGTCCTGAGGTTGGGGGAGCATAGTGAGATAGAGAGACGGAGGTATTTACAGGGACTTAGATAATGATCTTTTTTATAGTTGTTATTGATAGTGACCCCATCCTTATGAGTAGTTTGGATGATTTTACATTTTTCTTTGGTTGGAAGTTCTTTTCCCTCCTATGCTTTCAACACTTCTGTAGTACTCTGGTTGTGCGATAAAGATGTATGCATGCATTGGGTTCCATTGGTTTTTACATTTAATTATTGTATGAGCTTGAATATGTGTGTGTTCATAGTGGTAAATAGGCAATGCCTCCCAAGATTGTGATATTCCTTCTTATTTCTAGTTTTCAGGACCTAACCTATTAGAGGTGGGATAAGTGAGTTGAAACCTGGGCCCCGTTGAGTTGGGTGATGATAGTGAGGTGTTAGAGGTGGTCAGTTCCCCAATGAGACAATAGTTTTCTGATCATGGTTTCAGTTTCATAGTGAAAATTTTAGGATATTACAAATTTAGCTCTCATGATTGAGATTCTAGTGTTGGTAAAGCGGTCAACCTATCCATTCACTAGGAATTGGATAACCTTCTTTTCGTCACAATACATTAGGAAATTATTCGATGGGAAATTAATGGTTCATACCTCATATATGATTGAGTATTTGTTTTTTCTTTACCATCTTGAGTAACGTCTCCATATATACTCTTTGACCATTATATGACTAGATTATATTTTTGGATTCCACAATGGCGACATACAGATAAGATTCAATGGAATGATTGTGACAATGACCATCCCCACAATGAGGCTTCAGTGTAGGGAATTGGTTATGAGGAGTTAACCTCTGGTGGTCTATCGGTGGTTCCACCACCCTGAGATAAGTTTGTTTTAATGAAATCTCCAGATGAGGATGCATACATGTTGTGTTCACTACACGAGTTCTAGAGGTACTAAACTCTATGATACTAGGGTGATCTAGACCCCCAGATAGCAGATGCCTTGCACAAAAAAGTCACATAATTTATTTTCTTAGTGAGGACACCACCCGATCAGATGGGGGTCCCATTGGTGAGATTTCTGTAGTTTTCTATTGGGAGATGGTGGATCTTGGGGATAAAGACTCATGATAAGGAGACGCTTAATTGGTAGGAGTTTGAGAAACTATTCTGAAAATATTTTTATACATCCCCATTGAGATCATTGTGTGTCTTGGAACATCTGAAGCTTCAGTAGTGTATCATGAAAATAGCATTTTTTAGGGAGGTTTACAAAATTTTGAAGATAATCCTTTGATATGGTTTATGATCTGATAATTTTAGAACATACCTTTGTGTAGGGCTTGTGTCAAGATATTGGGAGGCTATGATTTTGTTGTCTATTCCAACCAATGTTTTTGTATTGGATTAAGCTCTAGTTGTGTAGGGTTTCTTAGCTGAGGAATAGGTTGTTATGCCCCAAAATTGTTGTCATGAGGACGATGTTTCTGGAGGAGCAGATATATGATAGATGTGTGGATCATTGCACAAGAGGCATGCTCATGCACATACACAAACACATGGTTCTATAATGTTGGATAAGCATCAAGGATATAATCAACCATTATAGTGTTTGTGTTATGATTGCGTTGTTCTGTATGACCCATAATGTTTTTGAGATGGATAGAGAAGATGATCCATCTTGGAAGAGGAAAAAATTAAAGCAAGGAGTTCAATAATGTGGTGGATGAGGCAGAGGGGCTGGTAGAGTGGAAAGAGGTGGCTAGCAGTTTGAGCTATTGCAAACACCACCCCCAGGTGGTCCACACAAGATTTCGGGATCCATAATATGTGGGTGATGTCAGCCATAGGACATATATTTCATTGAACCGGAAGCTCTAAGAATTCACATAGGTACACCTTGAAGCCATTCATCTTATTTAGTAGAAAGTATTTGACACTGTTGTGTATATACATTTACTTCAAATCATGGTTGATGTTTAACAAAGGGTACATAAGTTGTCAATAGAAGTATGTGTTGGTAGTTGTGATAGAGGGATTAGTAAAACCCAGTGCATGTCTAGGAAGACCTTTGTTTTTTGTGAATACCCTCATGAGGTTGGTGTCAGATATGTATGCCAAATTCTTGAGGAGGATGTGGTGAATTTTACATAGCAGTGAACTCATGAGGCTGGGGGACACTTTTCCCATAGAGATGCATTTTTGTGATGTGAGAAAAATAATGTGAGTCATTCAATTTTGCCAAAAGTGGATTGTATCTAGGTGTGGGGGATGAGTTCCATAGAATATCATGTTAATGGATACGTTACATGGTGAAGTTTCAGAGTAGGTACTGGCCCAACCAGATGATTTTTCCTGCCGAGCCCCTTTAGCTTGGAGACCTTGGGAGAGGGATAACCTTGCTGAGAATTGTTTGTATGTCATTTATTTAGGCTCTACGATGTTTCTTCACTGATGATTGGTTTCATACCATCCATAATCAGCTGGTATTTAACTTGTGGTTGTGTTAGTGTTTCTATTTTGGAGAGTTGTGTTATAGTTAGAGGTCAATAGAAGAAGGACCTATTATGACTCATTATTTACACTTGGGAAGCCCAGTTCTATTCTTGAATACCCTAGCATATTTATCTTCTATCACAACACATCCTTGGGGCCCGTGCCGTGACAACCCCAAGCCCGCCTTCCATAGACTAGGGGCTGGCGACTAGCACCAAAGGCATAAATCCCGATAACTGGGAAGGCATTTCCTTTATAGAAGTAAAAAAACACCACATAATACAAGAGGAAGTAAAAAACTAAGTACAAAAGAAAGTGCTGAAAAGTAAATGGGCCAGAATACAAACCCAGCTGAAAGTACAGATACTACTGATCGAAAGTACAACAGGAAAAGACAAACAACAAGAAGAACGTAATCGGCTCCTGGGACGTCCTCCTCGGATCCTACCTGAAGGGTAGGTACAGATGGCGTAGTTCCTGGATCGTCCACCACGGATCCTATCTGAAGGGTAGGTACAGATAGCCTCCACAACTCTCTCGCCCGTAAACCTCATCCAAATGTCGTCTCGCTGTGAAGTCCACCTCCAGATAATGACTCGTCGTGTAGTCCACCTCCGGGTACCGTCCAGTCCTCGAACACTCGTCCTCCGTCAGCACTCTCGTCGTCTACAACCAACACAACGAGGTGCGGGCAAAGCCCGTGCAGGGGTGAGTATAAAGATACTCAGTAGGGACCCAAAGACCCTCAAGGTCTCACTAAAACCAACAAGGATAACCACAAAGAAGATCTCAACAGATAACCTCTACTTATGTATATGCTCATGTATATACCTAAGTTATCAAGTAACCCATCTCAATCATGAGGAAAACACCAAGGTCATGAATTCAACAGATAACCCCTACCCAGGTATATGCCCGTACATATACCTAAGTTATCAAGTGACCCATCTCAATCATGAGGTAAACACAAAGGTCAAAAGTCTCAGCTCAAACCAGGATTTTCATTATCGAAATCGTAACTACTGAAAAGCTCCGTCTTTAGAGTGTACATTGGTCCTGTCACGACTCTGAGGTACTGCTCACTGACCTAAGACTATGGAGGTACTCCTCCTATTGAGTACCGCGGGTCAGCCACCCAAACACAGTAGTGATTCCTGTCGGGTTATGCCTCCAAAACACAGTAGTGAACACCCCATAGTAGCCTACAGAGGTACTCTCCGGACGAGTACCGTAGGTCTGAACTATCACACAGGTAGTGCTCTGTCCTCAATGGGTCTGCACCACACAAAAGAGTGCTCTGTCCACAGGGCTAGTCGACTCACTCCAAGTCGAGTCGGTCAAGCGGTCGTCTGGTCTTAGTCGGCTACACGGTCTCCATACTCCGCACGCTCGTCTCTGGGAGGGTCCGCTCCAGAATCTACAGTTCGATACTACATGTATCTCAAATTCCAATGAAGAAGTATCTCAAAGGACCGACTCGACATAGGGGTCTCAACACAATAGACGGCGCGTCAATCGGACGCCCGATCTATGAGTTATTAGCATTTTCATCCCTGGGGCCCAATTGGTTTTGTGTGCAAACCAAACCGACCATATCTCAAATGTACCCTGAACTCTCATAGGGTATACTCATAGAGACCGTTTCTCATCGTGATCACCAACGCCGCTGACGGTTAGTCAAACAGACGTCTTGTCTGAAAGATAACAGCTTTTCCGTTCCAAGGGCCCGGTTGGATTTCGGGTACAATCCAACCTGACCACTATCCAACAACAACCATAACTCGGGAAAAGTATTCCAAAAGTTCCGTCTCATCAAGAGGAATTCAACGAGACAGACGACGCGTCAATCGGATTCCCAGTCTGTGAGTTATTGGATTTTTCATTCCAGGGGCCCATTTGGTTTCGTGAAGGAATCAACCCGACCGCACTCCGACGACATCCAAACCTCAAGCGGAGTAAGCCAAAAGATCCTTCTCCCCTAGAGGAATCCATCAATGTCGACAGCACGTCAATCGGACATCCAGAGCTCAAGATATGAGCATTTACGCTCCGAGGGCCCGGTTGGTTTCGTATATGAACAAACTCGACCAAACCCAAAGTATTCTGAAACCTTGAGTGCGTTATATCAAAATGACCATCCCGATCCAAGGATCTCATCACAACTAATGGTGCGTCGATCGGAGGCCCTTAGCACAGGTTTTGGGCATCCGACTAGAAAAGATTCGGTATTAAGGGGTTCGAGCCCGGTCCAACCCGGCTCGATACCCCCGGAATCAACCCGAACTGGGTCGACCCGAACCGGGTCCGGGTACAGCCCACCTGGGCATGGCGCGGCGCGGCCTGGTGGACCGGCCGGGCGGCTGGTCCGGCCGGGGCACAGCGCGCCCAGCTCGCTTTCCGAGCTGTTTGGCAAGGGGAGGGGGGGGCCTGCCCCCATGGTGTAACCGGGGCCCCCCATTAAATGGGGGCCGTTTTGTGCTGGCCGGCCGGGGGTTTGAACCCCCAGCTGCACACCTGTCTGGCCGGCCCGCCCCGGCCGGCTGGTTTCTGCCTCCACGGGACCAGTGACGTCCGGTCCCTTCCCTACTCCGACACCGGCGGCCTGGATCCGGCCACCGGTCACTCTGCTCCGCCGCAGCCCGGAACCGGCCGCGGTTTTGGTTTGTCCGGCATGGCGTGATGGTGTCGCGCCCCTGCGCCACGGCCCTGCTCCGACCGCGGTGTATTTGGTTTTCTCCGACGATGGCGCCGTGACTTGGTTAAACTTCACGGCGCGGCACGACGGCGTCGTGTCCTTGTTCGTTTCCAAGGAGCGGCGTGACGGCGCCGCACATTCCTTGTCGCACGATCACATGTGGTGGGACGGCACCGCCCCATACTCGTTTCAAACCACAAAGAAACAACAGACGGATAAGGGAGGAGGGTCCGTCGTGTTTGTGCGGTCTGCCCCCTCTCGTTAATCGATAGCATTTAGTCGTATTTTCACGAAGAATGAAAAGGTGGTAAACACAAAAAATCTAATTAAATAACCCCTACAACTTACCGCAACAAGAATTCCCAACCCACAACATATTCTTCTCGGATCAACTTTATGTCTAGTTGATCCGCGTTCTTTGATTTAGAAGGAAGTAATATGGGGTTCATTAACATTCTCAAAACAATTCCCTACCTCGACGTTATTTGAACGGAGGTTCGTCGAACGATGACTCTTCGTGGAAAGAGACTTCGCGAAAGAAGATGTCGTCGACGTCGCGGTAAGAGGCGTCGCGGAAGGAGACGTCGCGGAAGAAGACATCGACCTCCGAGGAATCTGGCGTTCTTCGCGTTCTTCGCGTTCTTCGTGTTCGTCAAAGAGTATGAAGAAACTCAAGTCTCCCTTAGATTTTCCCCCAAAGCTCTCAATCAAAAAGCCTCTATCCCAAAATAAAATAAGTCCCTTACTTATTTTATTAACACAACATAAGGTTTTAAATTCAAGAGTTTGAAATTCAAACACTCACATTAAACACACTTCATTAATATCATATGTTATCAAAACATATGTTATCAAATTAATATGTGAGTTTAGGGAGTTATGGAATGTGAAGGGGTGGGGTTTGTGTGGGCCCCAACACTCTCATAACCTTCCATGGGATGTTGGGTAGTTACCCAACTTCCACCCAAAGCTTAAACCACTAAAATTAAATAAAAATTTTAGTTAATTTATAAATTAAACTTCCACACTTTTTATCATCTTCTCTCGTGAAAACGCAACTTCGGAAATGGCATTCCTAAGAAATTACCGGTGCTACGATTTCATCGGTGCCCTCAGAATTTGATTCTGAGTACCGGTTCAAATGATAAGAATTCCCACTCGTTCATTCACTAAACGTACCTGAGCCAAACTTCGGAAATTGATTCCAGGCACACCGGGCCTCACAATCAGGCGCCGTTAGAAATTGCGTTCTTGTAAAATTCAAAAGAAAATTATGAAAAAAATTTCCTTGAAATTTCTGGGTCTTTACATTACTCCCACCTCAGGGATTTATGTCCCCGTAAAGCTTCAACACAAAATAGGGTCACAAAAGCGGTAATGAGCACGCATATGTGCCTTCCGCTCCTAGGTGCTCCCCTGGAGGCTCTCGTACTTCGAAAGAAAGCGCACCCGTGGAATCGACCGTCCACATAGGATCCGCTCCTGTCGATCCTCGATCCCCACTAGAACCTCCGTAAAAGTAACCCCATCACCATCGTCCAGCTCTTCATGGTCGATGATATGCGAAGGGTCGAGCACATATCTCCTCAGTTGAGATACGTGGAAGTCGTCGTGCACCTGGTGCAACTGAGGTGGATGGGTCAAGCAGTAAACCATCCCGCCTACCCAGCTGAGGACCTAGGAATGGTCCACTGAACCTCGGAGATAACTTTCCGCCTTGGCCACATCTCCGTAAACATCATCGAGGTGAGACCCGTATAAGGTCGTGATCGTCATCCTCGAACTCTAGAGGTCTCTAATGCATGTTAGAACTGAAACTCAAAATGACTGCTGCCACGAGGGTAAGGTTGACCAACTCAAGAGTGATCGGTCGCACCCTCTTGTGCATGATTTTATCCTATGCTACATGGGGTTTCCTTTTCTCCGACCAAGGAAAACCCATCCGGACGTCGTAGTTAAACCACAACCTTATTTCCTAATACCTTCAATTTGTGTATGAACAGTGATTGCCCAGTCCATACTCAGACCAACGTCGTAAGGCCTCAATGCTGCCACCAAGTGAATCCAACCGAAACTCTCGCCTCGAGGTTCTGACCACACCGTCGGCATATGTGTGATTATCGAGTCTCCTCCCAAGGTATCTCCAGACGTGAGGGTCAAGTCCACAGCTTACCGAAAACTGTAGGTCTGGAACAAGATTTGTGAAAGCAAGGAATGATTCATATCGATGTCTGTTACTACAGTAGCTAGTAGTGGATACAGACACTCCCTTGAATCATTTTTAGAGCCATTGGGTCACACTCCTTGACCGCATGCAGCCGCACTCTTCTTCCGCCCTCCAGTTCCCTTAGCCTGGCGGGGAAAACTAAGGCGGGTGGTTGTAGCATGTTAAGATTTACACCACCTCATGCTGCTCTCCTAGCTCTGCCTCCATGTCTGCTGCTCCGCAGACTCATCTCTCCATAAAGATTCCTCTTCTTTAAAAATTTAACACGCTCGAGTCTCTTAGACTAGAGCCGGTTTCCTATTTCTTACTGCAGTGTGCAATCTTCATCTTCTCCTGGATGATCTGTACCTTCTTTGCATATGATCTGGAAGAGATGCTAAAATTTCTCCTTTGTCGAAAAGAGAAACTTGGTCTCATCCCCTGGATGAACCACGCCCATTTCCTAATATAGTCAATCCTGACATGGATGATACATTCATTCTATGGATGACGTCGTAAGGCCTCGATGTAACTACCAAGAGATCCAACTGTCACTCTCGTCTCCAAGGGTCGAGTGACACCGTCGGCATCAGTGTGAGGTCACTGGGTCTCCTCCAGTAGAAATCTCTAAAGTAAGGGTCAAGTCAAAATTCTTAACCAGGACCACTCAGTATCAACCAATCAAAAAGGACAGGAAAGAAAACATCACAAAGATAAGTGTCTTTTTATTATTGAAGCTCATAGTGAAAAGACACAAATACAACTAAAATATGTAACTAGAATTACAAGGGACTTATCCACTAGTTCCTCTCCTGTCCACCTGCTCCCGGAGCTCTACTGCCTTGTCCACTGCTCGGCTGTTGCTCAAGCACTCGTCGCTGCTTCTGCCTCGGTGGATCCTCCAATGCCTGCGGATCGACAGTGTGGGGGGTCGGATAGTCATGTGCCAGGTAGACCATCCTGCCGCATTCATAACACTTCCTACTCCTCGTATAGCCAGCTTTGACCCCACCCCGGGTGCCCCGCACCACCAGTCTTAAAACACGAGATCACCCAACTGCTGGTCTGGTCCTCCAGGACCTCTACATCATCTGTGTACTTCCCACAGATGACTCAGCTACTGATCGAAAAACACACGTCAAAGGCAGCAGCTCTTGAACACGCTTGGGGTGTAGAGCTACTAGCACAAACTCCACCCAGAAGAAGGTCTTGAAGTCTCCCTATGTGAAGGTTATCCCGTCACAAAACTGAAACAAGTGGCTCCACCACCTGCCTACTACTGCCTGAAGAAGGCTGGCAGCAAAGATCACCATGAAGTCTGTAGGCGTCCCCACTAGCCTGAAGACTCTCACCACTACCTCCAGCCAATCCTCAGCCACCTACGGGTCCATCTCTCCCTGGAACCTGGGTGGACTCTGGCACTGGAACTCGTGCAGCGCGCTCAAGTGGCGTGCATCACCTACTGCTGGGGCTGGTGGTATCAGTGGCCCAACGTATGGTAGTACCGCTGGTGCCTCCGATGGTGCCTCAACTGCAAGAGGGCCATGTACCGAAGCCTCGTCGCTCAGTAGGCTGTCAGTACACACATCCCTCTAGGATATAGCTGGTCATCTGTGAAAAGGAATCCAGAAAGAAACAACGTGACACGGTCAAACAATTATACCTAGTGAGCTGACCTGGTTTGAGATGATATTTAAATAAAACTTCTGGAAATACACATGCGATCAGTGTTTTCATGCACAAAGTCGGAATTCAGTTGTCAGGGTCCTGGTGTATGGATACGTCGGCCGCCCGTACCAACAATGGACTCCCTGAACTGAAAACCACACTCGGTACTCCTAACACTATTGCTTCACAGAAATAAAATATCATAATTATAAGTTCTACGGTAGAACCGACACCTCTGATACCAATTTTTCATGACCAATCCTCGGGGCCCGTGCCGTGACTACCCCAAGCCCGCCTTCCATAGGCCAGGGGATAGAGACTAGCACCAAAGGCGTAAATCCTGATAAATGGGAAGACATTGCCTTTATAAAAGTAAACCAAACACCATAGAGTACAAGCGGAAGTAAAACACTAAGTAAAAAAGAATGTGCTGAAAAGTAAATGGACCAGAATACAAACCCAACTGAAAGTACAGCTACTACTGAACGAAAGTACAATAGGAAAATAAAAACAGCTGGAAGAACGAAAGCGGCTCCTGGGACGTCCTCCTAGGATCTTACCTGAAGGGTAGGTACAGATGGCGTAGCTCCTGGATCATCCACAACGGATCTAACCTGACTAGTAGGTATAGATAGCCTCCACAATACTCTCGCCTGTCAACCTCCTCCAAATGTCATCTCGCCGTGAAGTCCAGCTCCAGATACTGACTCATCGTGTAGTCCACCTCCGGGTACCATACAGTCCTCGAACACTCGGCCTCCGTCAGCACTGCCCCGTCGTCTGCATCCAACACAACGAGGTGCGGGCATAGCCCGTGCATGGGTGAGTATAACGATACTGAGTAGGGACCCCTAGACCCTCAATGTCTCACTAAAACCAACAAGGATAACCACAAAGAAGATCTCAACAGATAACCTCTACTTAGGTATATGCTCATGCATATACCTAAGTTATCAAGTAACCCATATCAATCATGAGGAAAACACCAAGATCATGAATTCAACGGATAACCCCTACCTAGGTATATGCCCATACATATACCTAAGTTATCAAGTGACCCATCTCAATCATGAGGTAAACACAAAGGTCAAAAGTCTCAGCTCAAACCAGGATTTTCATTATCGAAACCGTAACTACTTAAGAGATCCATATCTTGAGTGTACAGTGGTCTTGTCACGACTCCGAGGTACTACTCACTGACCTAAGATTGCTGAGGTACTCCTCCTGTCGAGTACTGCGGGTCAGGCACCCAAACACAGTAGTGATTCCCGCCGGGGTATGCCACCCAAACACAGTAGTGCACACCCCCTAGTAGCCTGCAGAGGTACTCTCCGGACGAGTACCGCGGGTCTGCACTGTCACACAGGTAGTGCTCCATCCACCATGGGTCTGCACCTCAAAAAGTAGTGCTCCGTCCACTGGTCTAGTCGACTCACTCCAAGTCGAGTCGGTCAAGAAGTGGTCCGGTCTCAGTCGGCTACACGGTCTACATACTCTGCAAACTCGTCTCTGGGAGGGCCCGCTCCACGAGCTACAGGTCGATAATACAAGTATCTCAAAGTCCCACAATGAAGTATCTCAAAGGACCGCCTTGATAGAGGGGTCTCAACGCAACAGACGGTGCGTCAATCGGACACCCGGTCTGTGAGTTATTAGCCTTTTCATCCCCGGGGCCCGGTTGGTTTCGTGTGCAAACCCAAACCGTCCATATCTCAACTATACCCCGAACTCTCATAGGGTATACTCATAGAGACCATTTCTCAACGTGATCACCAACGCCGCTGACGGTTCGTCAAACAGACATCTGGTCTGAATGATAACAGCTTTTCCGTTCCAAGGGCCTGGTTGGATTTCGGGTACAATCCAACCTGGACACTATCCAATAGCAACCAAATCTCGGGCGGAGTATTCCAAAAGTTCCGTCTCATCAAGAGAAATTCATTAAGACAGACGGCGCGTCAATCGGATGTCCGGTCTGTGAGTTATTGGCCTTTTCGTTCCAAGGGCCCGGTTGGTTTCGTGAACAAACCAACTCGACCGCACTCCGACGTCATCCAAACCCTGAGTGGAGTAATCCAAAAGATCCTTCTCACCTATAGGAATCCATCAAAGTCTACGGCACGTCAATCGGACGTCTGGAGCTCAAGATATGAACGTTTCCACTCCGAGGGCCCGGTTGGTTTCGTATACGAACCAACCCGACCAAACCCAAATTCTTCCAAAACCTTGAGTGCGATATACCGAAACGACCGTCTCGATCCAAGGATCGCATCACAAATAACGGTGCACAGATCGGAGGCACTTAGCATAAGTTATGGGCATCTGACCGGAAAAGATTCGGTATTAAGGGGTTCGGGCCTGGTCTGACCCGGCCCGATACCCCTGGGGTCGACCCGAACTAGGTCAACCCGCACCGGGTCTAGGTCTGGCCCGCTTGGGCGTGGCCCGACCGGTGCGGCCCGGCCCAGCATGGGCGTGGCCCGGCCTGGGCGTGGCCCGGCCTGGGCACAGCGCGCTGGCCAGGGGCTCGGCCAACCGACTGAGCCGTTTTGTGCTGGCCGGCCGGGGGTTTGAACCCCCGGTTGCACACCTGCCCGGCCGGCCCGCCCCGACCGGCTGGTTTCTGCCTCCACGGGACCGGCGACGGTCTGTCCCCTCCCTGCTCCGACACCGGCGGCCCGGATCCGGCCGCCGGTCACTCTGCTCCGCCGCGGCCCGGAACCGGCCACAGTTTTGGTTCGTCCGGCACGGCGCGATGGCGTCGTGCCCCTCCGTCACGGCCCCGCTCCGGCCGTGGTGTCTTTGGTTTTCTCCGACGTGGCGTGACGGCGCCGTGACTTGGTTCAACATTAAGGCGCGGCGCGACGACGCCGTGTCCTTGTTCATTTCCAGGGCGCGGCGCGACACATTCCTTATCGCACGATCAGACATGGTGCGACGACATCGCGCCATACTCGTTTCAAACCACAAAGAAACAACACACGGATAAGAGAGGAGGGTCGGCCGTGTTTGTGCGGTCCGGCCCCCTCTCATTAATCGATAGCATTTAGTCGTATTTTCACGAAGAACGACAAGGTTGTAAACACAAACAAATTAATTAAATAACCCCCACAACTTACCGCAACAAGAATTCCCAACCCGCAACATATTCTTCGCGGATCAACTTGATGTCTAGTTGATCTGCGTTCGTTGATTTAGAAGGAAGTAATATGGGGTTCATTAACAATATTAAAACAATTCCCTACCTCGACATTGCTTGAACAGAGGTTCGTCGAATGAGGATTCTTCGCAGAAAGAGACGTCGCGAAAGAACACGTCGTCCGCGTCGCAGTAAGAGGCGTTGCGGAAGGAGACATCGCGGAAGAAGTTGTCGACCTCCAAGGAATCTGGCGTTCTTCGCGTTCATCGTGTTCTTCGATGAAGAGGATAAATAAACTCAAGTCTCCCTTAGATTTTCTCCCAAAGCTCTCAAGCAACAAGCCTCCAACCCAAAATAAAATAAGACCCTTACTTATTTTATTAACACAACATAAGGTTTTAAATTCAAGAGTTTGAAATTCAAAAACTCACATTAAACACACTTCATTAATATCATAAGTTATCAAAACTTAAGTTATCAAATTAAAATGTGAGTTGAGGGAGTTAAGGAATGTGAAGGGGTGGGGTTCGTGTGGGCCCCACCACTCTCATAACCTTCCATGGGAAGTTGGGTAGTTACCCAACTTCCACCCAAATCTTAATCCAGTAAAAGAAAATAAATGTTGTAGTTAATTTATAAATTAAACTTCCACCATTTTTATCATCTTCTCTCGTGAAAACGCAACTCCGGAAATGGCGTTCCTAAGCAATTACCGGTGCTACGGTTCCATCTGTGCCCTCAGAATTTGATTCCGAGTACCGGTTCAAAAGATAGGAATTCCCGCTCGTTCGTTCACTGAACGTACCCTAGACAAACTTCGGAAAATGATTCCGGGCACACCGGGCCTCACAATCAGGCGCCGTTAGAAACTTTGTTATTGTAAAATTCCAAAGAAAATTAAGAAAAAATTTTCCTTGAAATTTCCGGGTCTTTACATTACTCCCACCTCAGGTCTATACATCCTCGTAAATCTTCAACACAAACTAGGGTCACAAAAGCGGTACTGAGCACGCATCTGAGCCTTCCGCTCCCAGGTGCTCCCCTGGAGGCTCTCGTACTTATAAAGAAAGCGCACCCGTGGAATCAACCGTCCTCATAGGATCCGCTCCTGTCGATCCTCGATCCCCACTAGAACCTCCATAAAAGTAACCCCATCACCATCGTCCAGCTCTTCATGGCCGATGATATGCGAAGGGTCAAGTACATATCTCCTTAGTTGAGATACGTGGAAGTCGCCGTGCAGCTGGTGCAACTGAGGTGGATGGGTCAAGCGGTAAACCATCCCGCCTAACCAGCTGAGGACCTAGGAATGGTCCACTGAACCTCAGAGATAACTTGCCGCCTTGGCCACATCTCCGTAAACATCATCGAGGTGAGACCCGTATAAGGTCATGATCGTCATCCTCAAACTCTAGATGTCTCTAATTCATGTTAGAAATGAAACTCAAAATGACTTCTGCCACGAGGGTAAGGTTGACCGACTCAAGATTGATCGGTCGCACCCTCTTGTTCATGAGTTTATCCTATGCTACATGGGGTTTCCTTTTCGCGGACCAAGGAAAACCCATCCGGACGTCGTAGTTAAACCACAACCTTATTGCCTAATATCGTCAATTTGTGTATGAACTGTGATTGCCCAGTCCAGACTCAGACCAACGTCGTAAGGCCTCAATGCTTCCACCAAGAGAATCCAACCGAAACTCTCACCTCGAGGGTCTGACCACACTGTCGGCGTAAGTGTGATTATCGTGTCTCCTCCCAAGGTATCTCCAGACGTGAGGGTCAAGTCCAGAGCTTACCGGAAACTCTAGGTCTGGAACAAGATTTGTGAATTCACGGAATGATTCATATCGATGTCTGTTACTACAGTAGCTACTAGTGGATACAGACTGTCCCTTGAATCATTTTTAGAGCCATTGGGCCACACTCCTTGACCGCATGCATCCGCACACTTCCTCCTCCCTCCAGCTCCAAGAGCCTGGCGGGGAAAACTAAGGCAGGTGGTTGTAGCATGTTAAGATTTACACCACCTCATGCTGCTCTCCTAGCTCTGCCTCCACGTCTGCTACTCCGCAGACTCATCTCTCCTTAAATCTTCCTCTTCTTTAAAAATTTAACATGCTCGAGTCTCTTAGACTGGAGCCGGTTTCCTATTTCTTATTGCAGTGTGCTGTCTTCATCTGCTCCTGGATGATCTGTACCTTCTTTGCATATGATCTGGAAGAGATGCTAAAATTTCTCCTTTGTCGAAAAGAGAAACTCGGTCTCATCCCCTGGATGAACCACGCCCATTGCCTAATACAGTCAATCCTGACATGGATGATACATTCATGCCATGGATGACGTCGTAAGGCCTCGACGTAACTACCAAGAGATACAACTGTCACTCTCATCTCCAAGGGTCGAGTGACACCGTCAGCATCAGTGTGAGGTCACTGGGTCTCCTCCAGTAGAAATCTCGAACGTGAGGGTCATGTCAACAGTCTTAACCAGGACCACTCAGTATCAACCAAACAAAAAGGACAGGAAAGAAATCATCACAAAGATAAATGTCTTTTTATTATTGAAGCTCATAGTGCAAAGACACAAATAAATCAAAAATATGGAACTAGAATTACAAGGGACTTATCCACTAGTTCCTCTCCTGTCCACCTACTCCCGGAGCTCTACTGCCTTGTCCACTGCTCGGCTGTTGCTCAAGAACTCGTCGCTGCTTCTGCCTCGGTGGATCCTCCAACGCCTGCGGATAGACAGTGCGAGGGTTCGGATAGTCACGTTCCAGGTGAACCTTCCTGCCTCATTCATAACACTTCCTACTCCTCGTACAGCTGGCTCTAACCCCACCCCGGGTGCCTCGCACCACTGGTCCTAAAACACGAGATCGCCCACCTGCTGGTCTGGTCCTCCAGGACCTCTACATCATCTGTCTACTGCCCATAGATGACTCAGCTACTGATCGAAAAACACACGGCAAAGGCAGCAGCTCCTGAACACACTCAGGGTGTAGAGCTACTAGCACAAACTCCACCCTGAAGAAGGTCTCGAACTCTTCCCATGCGAAGGTTATCCCGTCACAAAACTGGAACAAGTGGCTCCACCACCTGCCTGCTGCTGCCTGAAGAAGGCTGGCAGCAAAGATCACCATGATGTCTATAGGCATCCCCACTAGCCTGAGGACTATCACCAATGCCTCCAGCCAATCCTAAGCCGCCTTCGGGTCCGTCTCTCCCCGGAACCTGGGTGGCCTCTGGCTCTGGAACTCGTGCAGCCCGCTCAAGTGGCTTGCATCACCTACTACTGGAGCTGGTGGCATCAGTGGCCCAACGTATGGTAGTACCGCTCGTGCCTCCGATGGTGCCTCAACTACAAGAGGGCCCTGTACCGAAGCCTCGTCGCTCGACAGGCTGTCAGTACGCACATCCCTCTAGGCTCTAGCTGGTCATCTGTGAAAAGGCATCCAGAAAGAAACAACGTTACACGGTCAAACGATTATACCTGGTGAGCTGACCTGGTTTGAGATGATATTTAAATAAAGCTTCTGGAAAGACACACACAATCAGTGTTTTCATGCACAAAGTCGGAATTCAGTTGTCAGGGTCCTGGTGTATGGATACGTCGGCCGCACGCACCAACACTGGACTCCCTGAACTGAAAACCACACTCGGTACTCCTAACACTATTGATTCACAGAAATAAAATATCATAGTTATAAGTTCTACGGTAGAACCGACTCCTCTGATACCAATTTTTCATGACCCATCCTCAGGGCCCGTGCCGTGACTATCCCATGCCCGCCTTCCATAGGCCAGGGGCTAGAGACTAGCACTAAAGGCATAAATCCTGATAAATGGGAAGACATTGCCTTTATAAAAGTAATCCAAACACCATAGAGTACAAGCGGAAGTAAAACACTAAGTAAAAAAGAATGTGGTGAAAAGTAAATAGACCAGAATACAAACCCAACTGAAAGTACAGCTACTACTGAACGAATGTACAATAGGAAATGAAAAACAGCTGGAAGAACGAAAGCAGCTTCTGGGACGTCCTCCTCAGAAACCTACCTGAAGGGTAGGTACAGATGGCGTAGCTCCTAGATCATCCACCACGGATCCTACCTGAATAGTAGGTACAGATAGCCTCCACAACTCTCTCGCTTGTCAACCTCCTCAAAATGTCTTCTCGCCGTGAAGTCCACCTCCAGATACTGACTCGTCGTGTAGTCCACCTCCGGGTACCATCCAGTCCTCGAACACTCGGCCTCCGTCAGCACTGCCCGTCGTCTGCAACCAACACAACGAGGTGCGGGCATAGCCCATGCATGGGTGAGTATAATGATACTCAGTAGGGACCCCTAGACCCTGAAGGTCTCACTAAAACCAACAAGGATAACCACAAAGAAGATATCAACAAATAACCTCTACTTAGGTATATGCTCATCCATATACCTACATTATCAAGTAACCCATCTAAATCATGAGGAAAACACCAAGATCATGAAATCAACGGATAACCCCTACCCAGGTATATGCCCATACATATACCTAAGTTATCAAGTGACCCATCTCAATCATGAGGTAAACAGAAAGGTCAAAAGTCTCAGCTCAAACCAGGATTTTAATTATCGAAACCGTAACTACTTAAGAGCTAGGTCTCTGGAGTGTACAGTGGTCCTGTCCCAACTCCGAGGTACTGCTCATTGACCTTAGATTGATGAGGCACTCCTCCTGTCGAGTACTGTGGGTCAGGCACCCAAACACTGTAGTGATTCCTGTCGGGGTATGCCACCCAAACACAGTAGTGCACACCCCCTAGTAGCCTGCAGAGGTACTCTCCGGACGAGTACCACGGGTCTACACTATCACACAGGTAGTGCTCCGTCCACCATGGGTCTGCACCTCAAAAAGCAGTGCTCCGTCCACTGGGTTAGTCGACTCACTCCAAGTCGAGTCGGTCAAGCAGTCGTCAGGTCTAAGTCGGCTACACGGTCTCCATACTCCGCACGCTCGTCTTTGGGAGGGTCCGCTCAACGAGCTACAGGTCGATAATACAAGTATCTCAAAGTCCCACAATGAAGTATCTCAAAGGACCGCATCGACATAGGGGTCTCAACGCAACAGACGGCGCGTCAATCGGACGACCGGTCTGTTAGTTATTAGCCTTTTCGTCCCCGGGGCCCGGTTGGTTTCGTGTGCGAACCGAACCGTCCATATCTC